>OZ005655.1:147293304-148493304 GCA_963930645.1 Salticus scenicus | reverse complement strand
AACAAATACCCTCCCCCAACGGAAAAAAAAATTTACCCAATAAAATTTTTTTTTTAAAGAACCGGAAGCCAGAACGAGCAGCAAAAAGCCCCTAAACAATCCCCGAACCAGCAGGAACTGCTAGCTAAAAACTACTAATCCAGATGCTCGCAAGAGTCTGGCCACAACTCTGCGATCACCCTTCCGACCAAACAAAGAAACTTAACTAAACTACGGAACAGCCAAAAAGGAAAATTTTAACCCCCCACAAATTAATTTAAACAACTATGAAATACCTAAAAAAAAAACAAAGCAAACTACCTCACAAAATTAGTTAGAGACAATACACACGACCATGTTCGTAAAAGCGAAGATTACACAAATAACAACATCCTCCAAGTAAACTATTCTAAGAACAAGGGACGTGGTTCACCATCAAGTAAAATACAGAGCCAATTCTTAACTTACCTACCAACAGATTCAGGAACCTATTCCGTCCAAACCTAAACAAGTACCTCAGTCACCACAACACCTGTGATAGGAGACACGGATAGGAGAAGAAAAAAAAAACTAGCCCACAACCAGATCCCAGAACCTCCATTACTACAGGATAAAATATATAACAATTACATCACATAATAAACATACAAAATACATGAATACATTAGACGGTTCTATACAAATATAAACATTAGACAACATTATATATCGAAATGGTATAAAAAAAATTTCTCTCTCAGTGCATATAAAAATTACAAGTCAGAACAAAATAAATTTATCCCAAGTCTCAGTGCAGACATCACTATACCGTACAATTTCTTTTGACCAAGGACTAAATATTAAAAAAAATTTTTGTTTTGCAATTTTACGATTTTTTTTTTTTTTTTTTTTTTTTTTATATAGATTTTTCAATTTTTATTTTCAATTAATACCTAGACCCTTGTTGTAACACCTAAGCAGGGAACCCAATTCAATTTTGTAAAAGAAATTTTCCTCACCAAACATCACTCACGACTAAATGTACTATGCACTGAGAAATTATTACATACACAAAAAAAAATTAAATGCATAATACTTATAAAAACAAACATTTTTTTTTTTTTTCAACAAACACATAAACCTGAAACATAAAATTTTTAAATCATCTAAAGCAGAAAATTTTAATTTTTTTATTTTACTTTTTTTTTTTTAAACATACACTTAACAACACAAAATTTTCAATTCGCACAAAACAGGAAATCTTATTTTAATCTTATTATTATTATTATTATTTTTTTCTCTCTCCTTCTGTAATCCACAAAAGAAACCAGCGAACAAAAAAAAAATCCTAACCTAACCTAAAAAAAAAAACAACCTTTTCTAAAATATACTAAAATTTATCACGAAAAACATAAATCAAGCTTGGACAAGGCACCTCAAGTTCAACACCAACCCAACAGAAACCCCATCCCCCAGCAAGATTTAAGTCCCAAGGTTCCATTCGCAGAAGACGTGTCTCTGCTCATGGATGAACAATTAACATTAACAGTTACATAAAATTTACTTTTTCGAAAATTCTAATCTGCTCAAAACTAAAAAAAATTTTTTTTTTTTTTTAAATCAATAACCCAATCAAAACTCTAAACTAATATTAAAAAAAATTTTCAAAATTCAAAATTTTCAAAATTTACTAGCAGTAAAAATTACTTCCTAACACACGACTCTAAAATTCGCACAGTCATACAAAAGGTGAGAGGGAAAACCCACTACCGAAAACACGAAAAATGCTTATTTCCCGTTATCACTCATTTTTCAACCACATTAATTAAAATTTAAAACAGAAAACTTTTTTACCACTCTGGCAGATGTAACAAACACAGAGCTCTAGTCAATAAAAGCACTAGAATACCTAAACACTAACTTTTAGTCACTAAACAAAATAGAGATGCTAAGTACTAAATTTTAAACATAAACACAATTTCTGACCCCAAAATTTTGAACAAACTGTAATCTAACATAAAAGTTTTAACAGAAACCAAGCTGATACTGATAAAAAGGACATGCAAATTTCTGAGAAATATTGTAATTAAACACAGTTTAAAACAGATAAAATACTTTGAAGCTTGCCAACTAATAAAAAATACAAAATTTTCCTAGCCTAAGAGTATTTTACTTCTCTGAAATTTACCCACAATTGTACAAACAGAAGACTATGATTTTATAACAGGTTATTTTCTTTTTTGAAAAAAAATCCAAATAATTTTCCTAAATTTAAAAGATTTTTCACACATCATGCACAGCAGGGTAGGGTTGTCCAGTGATTTTTTTCCCTTTTTTTTTACGTGCGTTGTATTGAATTGCCGCGGAATCGAGTTACGGGCGTTCTCAGATTCACGCACAGCGAGGTAGGGGTGTCCAGTGATTTTTTTTTTTTACGTGCGTGGTAGTGATTGCCGCGGAACCGAGTTGCGAGCGTTCTTAGATTATCAAGTCAAAAAGAAAAAAATCACCTGCACGCCCGGACCAGCAATTTCCGGTCGCGCAAAAGGGAATTTTTCACCCCTTCGCGCAAAGGGGAATCGCGCAAGTGGTACTAATTCATTAACCTAGGATTTTATACAGGTCATCAAAAGTCGTTCTCCTCGTCAAAAATTGCATTATTAGACCTTTATATTTTTGCACAAACCCCTTTGAATTAAATTTATGTGTTCTAATTTTAAATATTAGTATCAAAGTACATAAGGTAAACGTTTCCCATCTTTAGTTATTCTGCTGTAACTTAATAACGAAATAATTACAATAGGTTAAAGTTCAAGGTGAAATGCAAAATAATTGTTAATTTCGATAATGAATACTTATTTTATATACAGTATACTTATTTTTTGAAAGAAGTGATATTTTACATTTTAAATACATAATGGATCCAGAACAATTTCAAAAATTGCTTGATATGGCAAATCGGGGTCAACAAATGCTTATTGAACAGTTGTTGTCAAGAGACAAATCTGAAATGGAAAATGATAATAGTAATACTAATTCAACAAAAATTCCGGTTGCTAACATTTCCCATATTCTTCCTTTTGAAAGTTTTGACAATAAGAAAGAAAATTTTAAATATTACCGACAACGTTTCGAAAATCAATTAATGACGAAAGATATTTTTCAAGATAAATCTGAAAGCGCAAATATTTTATTAAATTCTATAGGAGTTTCAAATTACAATATCTTGACGGCTCTTATTGCGCCAAAGGCTCCCATTGAATTAAAATATGATGAACTAATTAAAGTGTTAGAAAATCATTTGAGCATCAAAGAAAAATCTTTTAGTTTCACAACATTACTTTTTGTCAACTAATCAAAAACAAGACAGTTCTATTTCCAATTATGTGGCAGAATTACGGCGTGATATTTCCGAATGTGAGTATACTGTTGATTGTGAATGCCGTAAAAAGGTATCAGTTGCCGATATTTTCCTTAGAGCACAATTTATTCGTGGCATTAAGGTGCCTGCCTACCTTTGAAATGCAATTTTCGGTCAAAACTCCGATTTTCAATTTTTGGGTTAGTATTAAAGCCTGCCATTTTAGCTTTCTAAATCAGTTTGAATTTTGCTTCTATCTTGCCTAGAACTTGAGTTACAGGCATTTTAATATTAGTCACTCGCCAGTTTTTGAAACCGGAAGTGACCGGAAATGACCCGTAAATGTTTGTTTAGATAAATGTTTTACTCAATATAAGCATCAAAATTTGTTACTGAATATAAAATGAATTTAAAAGAAGAAACTTTGAAATAAATCAGGAACTTACTAAAATTATTTTTTATTTAATTTCTAAAATCTGGTTTTAGGTTGATTTCTTTAGAAATCGACCTATTGCAATCACTTCGTTTATCTATATATATATATATATATATATATATATATATCTAATGAAAATTTTGTCACCCCGATAACTCCCGAAATAATACTCGAAATCGAACCAAATTTGGACAGTGAACTAATCTTATAAATATCTTGGATGAGTTCGTTAACCAAGTTGCTCCGACTTTTTGTTTTCAAGTGGCAGCCACTTGAAAATTTCAAACCGACATTGTAAAAAGCATATTTAAAGCAAGATTTGCTTGAATTTTGATGTAAATACAGGCCACATAAGGATCTCAATGAAGTTTATTAATGAAGTTTATCCACCATTTTTAATAAAGTGGCAGATATTTAAGTTAAGCGGGACCACTTGAAATCAGGCTACCACTTGAAAATTTAAAATCACTATAACTTCCGAAATAATACTCCAAATCGAACCAAATTTGGATAGTGTCTTATTTTCTAATATCTTAGATGAGTTTATTAACCAAGTTGCTCCGACATTTTGTTTTCAAGTGGAGACCACTTGAAATTTTCTAATTCAAATTGTAAAAAGCGTATTGCAAATTTGTTTGAAATTTGATGTAAATATAGACCACATAAAGGTCTCAATGAAGTTTATTAATGAAATTTATCCGTCATTTTTAATAAAGTGGTAGATATCTTAAGTTAAGCGGGGCCACTTGAAATCAGGCTACCACTTGAAAATTTAATATCACGATAACTTCCGAAATAATACTCCAAATCGAACCAAATTTGGACAGCGTCTTAACTTGTATTATGAATATCTTAGATGAGTTTCTTAACCAAGTCGCTCCACCATTTGGTTTTCAAGTGGAGACCACTTGGAATTTACAAATTCAAATTGTAAAAAACGTATTTCGAATTTGTTTGAAATTTGATGCATACATAGTTTATACAAGTGTTTTAAAGAACTTTATTAATGAACTATATCCCCCATTTTTAATAAAGTGGCGGATATCTTAAGTTAAGCGGGACCACTTGAAATCAGGCTACCACTTGAAAATTTAAAACCATAATAACTTCCGAAATAATACTCCAAATGGAACCAAATTTGAAAAGTGTCTTAACTTATCTTATAAATATCTTGGATGAGTTCGTTAACCAAGTTGCTCCGACTCTTTGTTTTCAAGTGGCAGCCACTTGAATATTTCTAACCCACATTGTAAAAAGCTTATTTAAAGCAAGATTTGCTTGAATTTTATGTAAATCTAGACTACATAAGAGTCTAAATGAACTATATTAATGAAATTTATCTGCTATTTTTAATAAATTGGCAGATATCTTAAGTGGGGCCACTTGAAATCAGGCTACCACTTGAAAATTTATATCACGATAACTTCCGAAATAATACTCCAAATCGAACCTAATTTGGACAGCGCCTTAACTTGTGTTAGGATATCTTGGATGAGTTTCTTAACCAAGTTGTTAACCAAACTTGTTAGTTTCTTAACCAAAATCCACCATTTTGTTTTCAAGTGGAGACCACTTGAAAATTTCAAATCCAAATTGTAAAAAGCGTATTCCGAATTTGTTTGTATTTTGATGTATACATAGATTATATAAGTGTCTCAATAAAGTTTATTAATGAACTATGGATTTTCTCGCCAAAAGTCGCCAAAAAAGTCGCCAAATCCATTACCTGCCATATTGGAGCTTTTTAATGCTTTTTTAAGGGAAAATTACGCTATTTTAACGTTAAAACAAACTGGAAATGCAGAAAAGTAATGTTTAATCAACTTACTAAGCCTCTTTGAAAGAATTTCTACAAAAAAGAAAAAAAAAAATTCAAATTTGCAACAATATCTTAGATTAATTAGTTCACTGAGCAACTTTCTCTGCCATTTTGATCCAAGTGGCAGCTACTCAATTTTTCAACACGATGACTTTTGATATTCTGAATTAATTCCAACTATATTTGTACAGTAGTCTTATCTCACAAATGCATTTGATACATTTGTCAACTTGGCCCACCATCTTGTTTCCAAGCCACTTGTAAATTTTAAAGTCACATAAAAAAGTTATTTATGATATTTATGAAAAGAATTTGCTTAAAACCCCATATGCAGATAGCCTACATCAATATTTCTACTAATTCGTTAATAATTTGTAGCCGTGCTTGATACGGAAAAAGAAATCAACCTACCCTTCCGAATAAGCCGGAAGGACTTGTTTAAATATGTTTTCTGCTTTATCTCAAAATGAGATTTTTAACATTTTGCCTTATCCCAAAACATCATAACTCCAAAAGTTATAATTGAAACGTTATGAAACTTTTACAAAATACTCTAGAGGAGTTGTTTTAGGGGGGCGACTAGCACTCGCTTATTTTTCCCCCACTTTAAAAAGCTGCCAACTGCACTCGGACATGCCAGAAACACCTCCTGCTACCTGAAACCCCCGTTATGAATTTAGATGCTTCCACTGAAAGTTATGAAATAGAAAACGAAAGATGCAATGGGAAACCAAAAAAAAAATAATAATAATAATAATAATAATAATAATAATAATAATAATAAAATCACTGGAAATCCCTACCTCGTTGTGCATGAATCTGAGAACATCTGAAACTCGGCAATCACTACCACGTACGTAAAAAAAAAAAAAAAAAATCACTGGACACTACATTGCTATGCATGAATCTGAAAACGCACCTAACTCGGTTCCGCGGCAATACTATCACGCACGTTAAAACCGAAAAAAACATCACTGGACACCCCTACCTCGCTGTGTAACAATCTGAGAACGCACGTAACTCGCTTCCGTGGCAGTCACTATCACACACGTTTAAACCAAAAAAACATCACTGGACACCCCTACCTCGCTATGCATGAATCTGAAAACACAGGTAACTCGGTTCCGCGGCAATACTATCACGCACGTTAAAACCGAAAAAAACATCACTGGACACCCCTACCTCGCTGTGTATGAATCTGAGAACGCACGTAACTCGCTTCCGTGGAAGTCACTATCACGCACGTTAAAACTAAAAAAATATCACTGGACAACCCTACCTCGCTATGCATGAATCTGAAAACGCACGTAACTCGGTTCCGCGGCAATACTATCACGCACGTTAAAACCGAAAAAAACATCACTGAACACCCCTACCTCGCTGTGTATGAATCTGACAACGCCCGTGACTCGCTTCCGCGACAATCACTACCACGCGCATAAAAAAATAAATAAATAAGTAAAAATCACTGGACACTCCATCCTTGCTGTGCATGAATCTAAGAACACCCACAACTCGGTTCCGCAGTAATCACTATCAGACACGTAAAAAACAAGAAAAAACTTCACTGGACTCCCTTACCTGACTGTGCATGAATCTGAAAACGCAGGTAACTCGGTTAAATTACAGATAAAATTATAAACTTGAAGCTAGGGCAGTTAGTATAATTGTACCAACAAACTTCTGGGTTCTTCCTATTCTGAGCGAAGGGGTGGTAAGATAGAAGCTTGCAAGAGAGTAAGTGAAAGGAGTTTTAAGACTAGCGAGGGCAGTTAGATAACACCCGTTTTAGGGATTGAACTACGACAGTGAATCTAGCTAAATTATTTTTTGATTTTTGTCGATAGAAATTATGAACTGTCATGTATATTCATGATTTTTTCAGCATGTAAAAATGTTATCATCTCTAAAATATTAAATAACATGGTTAACGTTTTGAGAGTAGTTCACTCCCTTAAAGACCTTTCAATAATCTAAATAAAATTTACAAAATAAAAATATCTTTATTTAAATTTGGCTTATGATGTTTTGTAAAAGTGCTTTTTTTTCTCAAATTTTATGCATATTTTGAGCCTAAATATCAAAATATTTTAAAATTTGCATATTTTTTTTCGGGTTATTCACTGTTTTTTTACGTTATTCTATTATATAATGTACATAAATAGGCAATTTTTTAATTAAAAAAAATCACCTCCGACAGTAGTCAGGCACCTTAAATTATATAGTAATAAAAAATTAAATGAAATAAGAGTAAAATTATTCAATAAAGAAAATTCTAAATAGTAAACAAAGAACGCCAAAAGTTGCCAAAAAGAATTTACGAGTTCATTATCTTTCGACATAAAAATAAATACATTTAATTAAACGTAAGCATTAAAAATTGTAAAAAGTTAAATTATGCATCTCACAAACGTTGACGTCACTTTAAAAATTTTATTTGCTGTAAAATTAATAAAGTTTTAATTTTAAATTTCAAAAAAATGTCAAAATGTCAAATCTTCTCAAAAAAAATGTCAAACTTCCATTTTTCGAATGTAAGCATAAACATTTCATTTCAAAGGTTTATATTTACACAATAAATATCCAACTAATGTACTAATTAAAAGAAAAATAATAAATATATTCTATCATAATTTGAAGTCAAATTTGTTTTCAAATGTCTAAATAAAGTGTCTGATATAAGATATTAGTATATTGCAACAGAATATTTTATATTTGTTGTCCTTGGCAGAAGAAAAAAAATATCGCCAAATCAACGTATTTAATATACGTTGATTTGGCGATATTTTTGATGTTGTTGTTTCAATCAGAGCAAGGACAACCCAACCTCTCGCCAACCCGAAGGTTTATGGCGGCCGAAGCCTGGGAGGAGGTGGGAGTGAAGAAACCCATCCACAACCCGCCAACCGGAGCCGCCGAAACGAACTCGGAGAACAGCGAGCAATAAACAGAAACTAAACTATTACAAAGTCACAAACAAGCAAATTACAAAGATAGAACAAATGTAGCCGCGAAAAAAAAAAAAAAAAAAAAAAAAAAACACGAACAAATTACACGAACAAATAAAGTAACAAAAACAATACAGATATTAACAAAAGGTATAAACAATACAGAATTTACAAAAGTAACGTTGTGCACCCTAAGATAAGAAGCAACAACTCAAACAATAATGAATCATAAATAAACCGGCCGAACAAAGTTATCATAAAAATGTACCAATTATTAGATAACTAAAATGTATAATGCAGACAATAGTTTACTCATTACAACATAAGTACATCCAGCTAAAATTTACCCTCTAGCTAAACGTGAATATAACACATTGCACCTCTTAATATAAATATGAATATACAATAACTACAAATCATACAAAAACTTGCAAAATTTACAGAAATTACATACCAAAATAAATCAGTTATGCAAGCAGCTAATGATCAAACCTAAGATACATGCAGCTATATAACACAAGCAATTAACAATTAACTAGCCCAGTACAATAACCTAACACACAATAATTTCCACAACCCTCAAGAGCAGCAAATAAACTAAAAAATAAAAAAAAGAAGAAGAAGAAGAAAGGAACAATAAACTATAAATATACTGACAAAGTAAAGCAATATAAGTAATAAGTTAAAGCTGTTAACTAATCACGTATAATTATTATACAATAAACACAAACAATCAATGTACTCTATAAAACATTGTTGCAACAAAATGACTGAAGAAAAATAAATAAATAAATAAACTACGTTTGAATAAAGACCAATATAAATTCACCCAATACATAAAAAAAACTATACTATATATAAAAACACGTATACATAGCAAATTTTTGAATTAAAAGTTATATTTAGTACGAGAATAGTGTTTATTTAGCAGATTATATATTTGCGCAACCTTTTTAATTTGACATCTAGAATTATCAAGTCTGTTAAAGTAATGTTCCAATGTCTCTGCGGTATATCTTTTAATATAAGCTTTTGAAAAGTTACATTTAGTACTAATGAAATGCATAGCATTACCCACGGAGCCACAAGGACACAAGTCTGAATCAAGCTTATTAATCCTAAAAAGATAGCTCGGGAAACTTCCATGTCCAGTTATAAAATACAGTAATACTTGACTTTTAATTTTGAAATCCATTGAAACTTTAGGATAAATATCATAAGTCCACCTGCCAGTATCTGATAAGTTCCAATGAACCTGCCAGTCACTAAGTACATTATAGAATAAAATTCTTTTCAAGTAAGATATGGGCAGAGGAACAATTTGAGACTGACCGAAAAGAATCGCGGATTTAGCCAATGAGTCTGCCAATTCATTGCCAACACTTCCAGAGTGTCCCTTAATCCACATTAGGAAAATTTGTCCATCGTATTTTTGTAGGTCTAACAGAATATCCTGTGCAATTTTAGACTTAGGCACCAAATTTTTTAAACTTTCAATAGAAGGAAGGCTATCCGAGAACAAGACACAGGAACTGAATTCTGAATTAATGAGCCATTTTATGGCTGATGAGATTGCCATCATTTCTGCTTGAAAGACAGAGTTTTCAAGTCAATCAGAGCAATCAGTAATATGAAACAATATATCGTACAATGCATATTACGAAAATATGCATCTGGTACGTATATTTTCGTATTACGTTTTTGATCGCCAAATACAAAAAACGCCAAGGATGGCACAATTTTAAAATTTAAAATTAAAAGCTTATCAATTTTCCAGCAAAAGTAACTCCATATAACACATGTAGACAAAAACTTATATATAACTATATCCAAATACGGGAATTAAAATCGGGAAATACTTTTTCTTAATTTTTAATAATTTTTTACAAAAAATCCAATGGATAATTAACATAGGAAATCTTTTTACTTTCCGAACACTATAGTGAGGAAAGTATTGTAATCATGTCAAAAATCCGAATTGGAGATTTTGATGTTTCTATACGTTTCGAGGTCCAATGAGTCCGTTTTCACTATTTTTGCGATGATGTATGTATGTGTGTGTGTATGTATGTATGTATGTGTGTATGTATGTGTGTATCTATGTGTGTATGTCTGTGAGTGAACACGCTAGCGTCTAAACGCTTTGTTCGAATAACCTGAAATTTGGTACGTATGTTGTAAGTCACCATAGTACGAACCCTATAGATTTTGGTGAATCTAGCACTTATAGTTTTTTTACAGGGACACAAAGAAAAATTCTTTATCATTATGGCCTATGGGAGCAAAATCTTAAAAGTGCGATAGCATCTAAACGCCTTATTCAATTGAGCAAAAAATTTATACACATATTATAGGTCACAAATACTCAATCTGTATAGATTTTGGAGAATCTATCACTTATAGTTTTTTTTACAGGGACACAAAGAAAAATTCTTTATCATTATGCCTATGGGGCCAAATTTTTAAAAGTGTGATAGCGTCTAAACGCCTTATTAATCTGAGTAAAAAATTTGTACACGTATTATAGGTCACAGTTTCACCAACTGTATAGATTTTGGTGAATCTAGCACTTACAGTTTTTTTACAGGGACACAAAGAAAAATTCTTTATCATTACGGCCTATGGGACCAAATTTTTAAAAGTACGATAGCATCTAAACGCCTTATACAATTGCGCTGAAAATTTATATGAATATTATAAATCACTGTTGCACTAACTATAAGCATTTTGGTGAATCTAGCATTTATAGGTGTTTACAGGGACACAGCGAAAAATTCTTTGTCATTATGATCTATGGGCTCAAAGGTCTGTAGTGTTAAATAAAAAATCGTGTAATATATGGAGAAAAATACTCAAACACTCTATTATGGTTTTCTCTTTTTTGTTTGTTTAACAACTCCTCTTTCTTTACTTTATCTACAAAACTGTTAATTACTCAATGTTTGGAAAGTCGAGTGGAGTCACTCCAGATTTTTTTTTTTCTTTTTGACACTGACGGTTAGTCACGTCACACTTCGCTTGCGCATAGCTATGATTCAATGATTCAACAGAAAATTTAAAAACATGGTACGTAAAAAGTTTTTTTTTAATCTTATAATTATTTAAAAGTTGCTTCTTCAGAATCTTTGCGTCATTTAAACCTAGCAATACTTTAAAGATATATACAGAATAGGAATTATTATCATAAATTGACTAAAAAACGCATTCATAAAAAGTATAATCAGAATAGGAAGCTTTTAACAATTTTAAATGTAACTTTGAATTTAATAACAGATCTTATTTCTATATAAATAATATCTTAATTCTATATAACAGATCTTAATTCTATAAAAATATAGGTACAATAATGAAATGGGGGGTTGAGGGGGCGGTAGCTCCTCTCACACAGAATTACTTGTCAAATAAAGCTTTTCCGAAGCCTAATTTGAATTGTTTTAATACAACTTTACATAACAGTACTCTTTATCTTACCCCTTAATCTCCAATCTCTATCTGTAGTATTAAATTTCAAGGTAAGAGAAAGTCGTGTGAGTGACCACACCAGATTGTTTTCTTTTCTATCATGTAAAACGCGACATTTTGCTATACACAAATTGTTTAAGCTTCAGAACATTTTCGGTAGATTTTTAATTTAAAATTGTGATACATTAGTTAACCTTATAAGTTAATCAGTCTTTTTATATTTGATATGGCAGTATATAGAACAAAGTTTTGTATTAATGTACCTAATAAGAATAATTTTTAACTTTTCAATCTGGAATTAAAAAGATATATTTACGACAGTAATAATTAACAAGGAATATATATATATATATATATCGGTACCTCTCCCCTCTCGCTTTCAGTGGAAGAAATACCACACAGTGAGCGCAAATTTACAATATCATAACTCCAATTTTTCCGAATTTCGGATACAGGTATTCTTTCATAAAAGTTTTTACTTTATTTAATCATACAAAATTGGTACAAAAACTCATTAAAAAAATTCTGTTTAAAAACACCAATATCCAAAATTCGGAACGGTTGTCAGCTATGCAATATGGGTATCATTGAAAATAACTCGTCAATAACTTTAAAACTAATGGCTGATTCAAAGATCTGTGATAATTTAAAATAAACTTATCGGTTATTATTCTCAAAAAAAAGGAGGAGGGGAGAAAGAAAAAGAAAAGAAAAGAAAAAAAGCATTTTCTCAGATAGTGGCCTAAAATTGACTTAATTTCGACATTTAATTTAAAATTGTGATACATTAGTTAACCTTTTAAGTTAATCAGTCTTTTTATATTTGATATGGCAGTATATAGAACAAAGTTTTGTATTAATGTACCTAATAAGAATAATTTTTAACTTTTCAATCTGGAATTAAAAAGATATATTTACGACAGTAATAATTAACAAGGAATATATATATATATATATATCGGTACCTCTCCCCTCTCGCTTTCAGTGGAAGAAATACCACACAGTGAGCGCAAATTTACAATATCATAACTCCAATTTTTCCGAATTTCGGATACAGGTATTCTTTCATAAAAGTTTTTACTTTATTTAATCATACAAAATTGGTACAAAAACTCATTAAAAAAATTCTGTTTAAAAACACCAATATCCAAAATTCGGAACGGTTGTCAGCTATGCAATATGGGTATCATTGAAAATAACTCGTCAATAACTTTAAAACTAATGGCTGATTCAAAGATCTGTGATAATTTAAAATAAACTTATCGGTTATTATTCTCAAAAAAAAGGAGGAGGGGAGAAAGAAAAAGAAAAGAAAAGAAAAAAAGCATTTTCTCAGATAGTGGCCTAAAATTGACTTAATTTCGACATTTAATGAAATACTTTTCTGAAATCAAATCTGACTACATCCATCATGAAAAATAATTTTAATAAATAGTTTGCACAGGGTGAATTTACATAGGAAAATATAGAAGGAAGTTTTGTGGTGTCCACAACATACCATCTGAATAGCAAATGCTACGATTGAAATATAAAATATTTTTAAAAATATATCTTATTAATGAATTCACCAAGAAATAACCAGATATGCTTAGAATATACTGTTAACCCCCTTTACCTACTGCATTAGAAAACAGACAAAACAAGTATTTGAAACTTTTTTTGTTGTTGTTGTTGTTACTTAAAAGTAATTTCGAAAGATATATGCAATACAAATTATGCATATCACCTCATCATAGTAATTAATTAGGGTTTTGTTGCGTAGAGGTTGAAAATGATATTTGAACCTCAATAAAGTGTATATAATAGAATTCCACGATAGAACATTGAAGAATGACATCCGGAATCCCATTACTTAATACTTTAATTAGAATTAAGCACAATCACAATAGCTACATACATCGCGCGCAGTAAACAGAATATAGTTGAAAAGTAGGATACATAAGACCATACTTGCCAACTTTTCCGGTTTTCCCGGAAGACTTCCGGTTTTTTAACGTATCTTCTGGTCTTCCAGACAGATGATGAAATCTTCCGTTTTTAAAAAAGTCGCGGATATCGTTCGTTTTAAAAATAAATCCAAATGTTCTACGAAAACTCCTGATTCCCAATCTTTTTCCATCCATAACATAAATGTCAATATTCATTTCAAACTTGCTTTATGAGATTCTAGAACATGTAAAGAAATAGAATTATCAAATATTTCTTGCTGATGTAATTATTTTTTGCCCCCCCCCCTTTATTTATCTCCAACTAGTGATCAGCAATCAAATGTTCTGCAGAAGTCTTTTGTTTTCTAAACTTTATACATCTGCAACATAAATGTTAATATTAATTTTAAGGTTCTTACATTAGATTCTAGAAGTAGAGTTGAAAGAGTTTAAATATTTCTTACTCTGTAATTTTTTTTGTATTCTCCCCCCCCCTCTCCCATCCTTTTCCCGGATTGTGATCAATTCTAGAAACAATAAAGCAATGGAAGTGCTCAATATTTCTCTCATATGTAATTATTTTTAGATCTTTGTTGCTGAATTTAATGAATCTGTTTATTTTTCCTCAAGTAAATTAAATATTTGTATGTCATATTTATACCAAATGTGTAAACATGGTGAAAAAATGAAGAATAATTTTTTCAAGTAGGAAAATTTTTCCCAAATCAATTTAAGAAATTAATACTCAGTTGGTTTTATGCACGTTTGAAACTGATAATTAGCTACTGCTACTTTTTTTTTTTTATTATTATTATGTATGATTAATGTACATACACAAAAATCATATTCTATGTTTATTTAAAAAATTAGTTATACTTTAACATAACTAAGTTTTTTTGCCAAATAAATTTCTTACAGATTCTGTTTTGTAGATATTTATATGTTGAAGAGGAATAACTTCATTTAAAACTTTTATATATTTAGTACAATCAATCTATAGTAAAACGTTTTTATAGATTGCTTCTAAATATTAAAATTGTAAAACTGTATTGTTTAATACTTCAAATAGAAAAAAAAAATCTTCCCTTTTTTTATGAAATCTTCTGACTTTTCAACAAAAATCTTCCCTTTTTTTATTAAAATTGGTTGGCAAGTATGATAAGACGAATATAACTTCTTACAGGCCACTGCCTGTGGCCCATGGCCACACAGGCGTCTTACACGAAAAACGTCTACATCTTTTAGTAAGAACTGACGAACTTCTGACAGACTTCTAAAATTAAAATATTTGCACTTCACTGTATTAGGCCATGGGCCATAGGTTGATATCGTTCAAGTCCGTTTCAATCATCGAGGGGCAATTTCAAATTAATGTTAAAATTAAAAGAATATTCTATTATCTACGAATTCGCAATGTTCTGGTCTGAAGATGTGCACATTATTTTAAAATTAATTAAATTAATTCTACAAATTTGACATTTCTGCGGTCCTGCTATTTTACTTACACTTAGAGATAGTCAAATTCTCTACTCATTCATTCGCTTATCCTCCAATCAAAACAGTAATTTCATTTTCGCTGTTATTTTTAGCCCAATGACAACTGCTGTTACGGCGCGCGCTAGCAATTGATATGTTTTGTTTACGTTTATTTATGTTTGGTTTGGTTTGGTTTGGTTTGATGAGTACTGAGATTTTTTGCTTGCCTCAAGGGCCGCTTATATCTCGAAATATCCGCACCACAAGGGTTTACAAGTTGTTATTTAATACAAGAACAGATACATGACAAATTTTTAAAATCCGTGATAGAGACAAATGACAGTAAAAAAATGAACAAAGAGTTTATCATAAAAATATAATTGCCAAGTAGGACTTAGTAATAATGGAGTTTTCGAGACAAATGACAGTAAATAAATAAACAAAGAGTTTATCATAAAAATATAAATGCCAAGTTGGACTTAGTAAAAATGGCGTTTCCCTTATTTATGTTTACATTATCTTGAGTATTGTTGACATTTTCATCCAATTCTATTATTGCTTTCTTTTCGTGTATTTTTAATAATCTTTACATTTTATATAATGTGAGAAAAAAATTACATATTGTTTATATATAGGGAATGAGGTAAATTCAAAAATGTAGTATTTTTCTCAAATAAGATGTAAAGTTTCTTTCGACATCATTATCTTGCGTATTATTAACATTTTGATCGAATTCTTTTATTACTCTTTTTCTCTCTTTATTTTTAAGTAGAATTATTACAGGTAATATAATATCAGAAGAAATTACTTATTGTTTGTACGTCGGAGATGAGATACATTCAAAGGCGACGTGTTTTTGTCAAATAAGCTGGGCTGAAGTGAGGTTGTTTGCTGATCAGAGGAAAGTTTTAAATAGTCGTGAAAGAAAAATATCTACCGATTTGCTTCTTCTTCAAATTAATGACCTGCCTAAACTGTCTTTAGACAACAACATAGGTTACCATAGAAAGTGTTACACAGTAAGTTTTACTCTGACATGTAGCTAAATTATTACCAAAGTGTCAGTGGAGGCCTCCATATCTCTTTCCGACCGAAAGCGTACATTTGTACGGTTTAGACATCCACTCACATTTTTGCATCTGGAACAGTCGTATGTAATAAAATCAGAAAGAAAAAAAAAAGATCGAGCTAATTAGCAGAAAGTGTAAAGTACAATTTTCAATCAACAAATGGTTATAGTCCATATTATTCTTTCAGTTTGCAAAAAAAGAAGAATGTAATGCTTTAAAGTAAAAATGTTCCCGGTCATAAAGGGATATGGAGACTCAAAAAATTTCGGGTTCTGTTTGTGTGTTTGTTTCTCGCGTGATAGCGGCCGCAAAAGTAACGCTATTGGCTTGCAATTTGGTACACAAGCTCATGAACCACGCGGAATGAGTATAGTTTAAGTGTGTATTCCATTTATTGTTCATGTACAGGGACACACCAAAGTTTTTTTTTTTTTTTTTTTAAATCATTACGGCCTATGGACTGAATTTGTACCGCGATAGAGGCCGCAAAAATCCCTGATTGACTTGCAAATTGGTATAAATGTTCAGACTCTGTATAAAAATAGTTGTGCAATTTTTTTTATGTTTAGATTATTCATGGATCGTGTAGAGGAATACACCAAAGATTTTCTTATCATAATGGCCTATGGGGTTAATTTTGTTTAAGCGAATATTTAAATTAGCATACATTATTGAGATGGTTAAATCTATGATTTCTGTAAAAAATATGTGTGCTTAGGCTTCATATTTAATGTACAGGACCTTACAAAAGTATTCCGACAATGTCATGTAATCATACAAATTTTGTTAAATTTCGAACAATTATTTTTGAAAAACATAGAATAAGTTGAAATGTTTTTACTTATGTTCTTTTACAGAGAAACGCAAAATAATTTCATAACATTAGAATCTATGGGCAAATTTTTACCTAAGCGCATTTTAACGTGTTTATGCTGCATTTAGTGGAATTAACATATATTATAAACATATTTAAAAGCATCTTTTCTCGCTCTAAAAAAAAAAAAGTAATGTATAAGCTAAATTTATTTACAGGACCACACAAAAGAATTCCGATGATATTCTGGAACCATTCAAATGATGTCAAATTAGGTTGAAATATAAGTGAGTTATAATTAATTAGGTGTATCATTTTTAGTGGTGTATATAATAACGGTGACTCCGTTTGAGGAACACGCAAAAGAATATTGTACCATTATGGTCTATAGATGGTATGTATTAAAAATATATTTTAACATGGTTACACTAAATATATAAATATAGTAAAATGTTATTAGAATGTTTAAAAGCCTGTTTTTCTATGAAAAATTTTGTGATAGAATTGATAATTAGTTTAGAGAGTTATACAAAATAATTCCGATGTGTTATGTAGTCTTTTTGCAGGAAATGTGGTACAAGTTTTTATTATTTACAAGGAATTAATAGAAGGCTGTTTCTAGAAAAATATATAAATATACATATGCAGAGAGATAGATATAGACAGAGATATACAGCGGAAAGTTGAAGGGGAGTGGTAACCCCCGTCAGAAATGTATTTGTTTATGTAGCGAGTCGTCATATATATGTATACATATATATAATAAAGAAAGAGAGATGCATGTCAGGACTCACCCGAAGAGACAGAAAACGAAACATTTGTATTAGATTAGGAAGCAAACCAATGTTACTGATGTTATTTCTAAAATTAAGTTAAAATGGAGCTGGACTGGGCACTTCCAGAAGAAATGATGATGGATTGACCACCACTCCTATTTTGGATACAGAAATAAAACAAAAGACCGAGAAAGAAACCAGTGTGTTGTTGAAGAGATAAAATTGTGAAGTTTGGAAGAGAGAATGGAGAATGGAGAAGAATTGCAGAAAACAGGGCAGATTGGAATCACCTAGAAGGGGCCTTTATCCTGCAGTGGATTGATAAAGGTTGAATTGATTATGATAATGATAGCTATAAATATGGAATTAATAAAAACTATCGATGATCTAAGGAGTAATGAGTGATGAAAATAGGACGTTGAGGCTCCTGATCTGCAGATCCACTAAATATTAATATTTTCCCCTTTTTTAATACTTTTTCTCAGGAGTATGGTTTTAGCACTTGTGTGCAAGATATTTTAAAATTTATTCAACGAATCACAGTATTATGAGAAATATATTACACACTGCTTTAAACCAGCATCCTAAATGTAAACTCAATTCCTTCAAATTGAAATCAATTTTCCAAATTTATGTGCAAAGTTTACTTCCAGAACATTTGATATTTTCATTACCTATCTTAAAAAGAATACTTTAGCAACATTTTCAGGTTGCCCCCGAAAAGTTGAAACGAACTTGGTTTTTAAATGACATTTTTAGCTTATGGCCCACGGTCTATATGGATTGGATATCATTAGATATTTTGTCAAGAGTGGCGACAGCGCCGTCTATATTATTTTAAAAGATAGGGAAGATGGCTCAATATCGATAGGCTATTTTACATATTCGTAAGAGTTTGAACTTAGCGCGTTACATGTAAAATTTATTTACTTTTAATGTTTTTTATATTTTTTCTAAGATTAATGGAAGATTCTTGGAGTAAGATAGGAATTAAAAACAACACAGGTGAAAATCTTTAATAATGTCAAGCGAAAACAGAAAGAGCGCTCTAAAATGTCCTTTCTCTAACAAAAACGGTTACATGTAGTATAGTATATTATATAGTTCATTGTAGTGAGATTAAACTGAGGTATACACGATCTATTTTTATAAATTTCCCTTTGACTTTTCATCTATATATTCTTTTTTATGCGATTTTTAAACTAATGGCACTTTATAATACCTTCAGTAGATAAGGGATTAAACTGTATCAATATGTAAAATAAATTTAATGTCACACGTTAAAACTATACGTAAAAAATAAACAATTTACATACTAAAAAAGTCGGAGTAATTCAGTCTTTCATTTCAGAAATTAAGTATTCTCTGTAGTGGGATTTTGAAGGTCAGAGAAATCGATTGTTAAGACTGACATGGGATTAAAGTTCAAGGAAGATTAATGAATTTAATTTACCGCAGATTTAGGTGACAAGGATATTGCTTTACATCTTAACATGGAGAATGTACAGCGACTTTAAATTTCTGACTCAGATTTAATTTAAGTCCACAGAATATTTTTAAGCAATTGGAGTTTATTTTTCTATTTAGCATGGGGGGGGGGGATGATTTTAAGCAAAAAATTTAATGTAACTGCTCATTATTATTTGCATTGTGAATGAAATATATTCAAATATTTAAATCATTAAAAAAAATTCTTAAATCAATTTAATATATATATTATTTAATATATTTATCATAATTATCATATTTAATATATCATAACTTCCAAGTATTATGACATTTGGTTGTTAGTTGAAGGGTTTAAGGCCGATTGACTGCTGTACGGTCCTATGCCTATAAGTGTAATGCCTTCCGCGGGGGATCTTTGCAAGAGGTCCTAGCCCATATTTACTCAAGTGTCGGAGAAAACTAAGGAAATCTATGAACGACTAGGTCGATGAGCGTAACCTGGTTTCGAAACTCGCACTTCCCACCAGCTTTGAGCGCAGAACTGCTCGGCCGTTGGTGGGCCTGTTAAGACTTTTGGATACCAGTATTTTTTATAGAAATTCTTTATAAATTATTGTAGAAATCTTTTATTATTAAATGAGGTAAAAGATTTTATGAAAAATACTGGTATCTAAAATTCGCCACACTTGGCAGATAGGAATGTATTCAAAATTCAATATACTTTTATATGTTGTAGAAATGATTTTTTTTTTTTTTAATTTTATAGGCCACACATTTATGATTCCAAAAATACTTTATTTTTGTTTTTACGGTAAATAGAAGCAAAGTTATAGTATAAATAATAAACCAGAAGTGGAATAGACAAAGAGCGAATTCAAGAATCGAAACGCCAATCTCTACGAGCAACAAAGTCATCCAGAAAAAAACTAAAAGCTAAAAGAAAGTCAAAATTAGTTTAAAATGAAGCAAAAGAGGGCTTGACATACAAATATGGCGAGTTTTAAAAGTCTAAAGTGGCTACAAAATTTTTGTGCTGTATTAAAATCTTTAAATGCGTTTTCTGAGAAACTGTGTTTTTCGTTATTTTTGTTTGCGATTGCATTCATTTCTCAAAATGTATTCAGAATATTGAACTGAAATTTTGCCAAAATGTTTTATTCATCTTTAGCTATGTTCTGTAGCAAAATCTAACCTCTTTGTATTTATTTATTGATTTTACTGGTAGTTTTTGGAGAAGTGGAGATTTTTCTTGTTTTAATTTTGAGCTCTTGTACCACGTATGGAATATTTCAATATTAAGTACAGCAAAATTTTTGCTACAGAACACAAGTAAGTATATTATTTCTATACTGTGTAAAGATTATTGAAATATATTCATTAGAATCTGCTATAGGATATGTGGCGTAAATGAAAATTTTCACGAAATTTTTCCTAAATATTGCCTATATTTTAGAAGTCAATTAAAATTTCTGTAAAATTTAATTTAAATTCATAGTTTTGTATCCCATCTTAATTAACCCTTTGCGACGCAAGACAATACAGATCAATTAAATTATACTCCCACCGGAATTCATGAACTAAATTAAACTAAAAGAAATTTTAAAATTTAAGGGTAAAAAAACCGGTTTTTTCTGATAGGTTATAAACGTAAATTTTTGCTAAAAATTTTCCGGGGTGAATTTTTGCAGCTGGATCTTAAATTTTGCATCCTTGCAGCGAGGACAGCACGCGTTAAGGGGTTAAATATTTGTGTGTTTCATTAAAATTTTATGTATTTTTTAAAAAAAGTGCTTCGTATGTAGGCACATACCTAAAATAATATATTTATGCTGCGACCATTACAAATTATTTCAAAATAATTCCGGTAATTACGAATTATTTGGCAAAATATTCTTGCTGTTTTAGATTTGTTTAAATTATCATAAAATTCTTTGTATTATCTTTTCCACTATTAAAAGCATTTAGTGAACCGAGTAGAACAAGGCAATATACAGGGTTCTCAACATCCATTATTTTAAATACCATTATTTTTTTTTTCCTAGTAATCTTTATTATAATCATTTGTAGTATATGTTTTCGAAAAAATAACATGGTTTGCTTAAAATGTGGTATTTAAAGTGACTGCTGAAAACTCTGCATTATATAAGAGTTTGCTAAAGATTTAAAGATAAAGACGATCATACACTTTAATTCAAATCTTACACTCAGCATTCAATAAACATTTACAACTAAAACAAAGAAATGCTTGTGTAGTTTAGGTCTTATTACGCTAAAAAGTATATTTCTTTTATAATTAGTCTTTGCATTTTTATATAAATAATAAAATGTAACTTAATTATTTTCCAATGCAAAGAACAAAATAACCAAAATTACACAGAAATTATGAATGATATAAGAATTCAAACATTTAGAGTATCGCCAAAACATACAAGTACAGAAAATTAGCACTTAAGTAATTGGACACCTATAAATTTCTACCGACATAAATAGAAAATAGAAAAGCACTAGTAGTACAAACATGAATCTCATTTGTTAAGTATACTCTATTAATCAAACTAAAGATATAAGAAAGGAAAAGGATGCTATACATAATTTTCAACAAAAAGTTGCTGTTGGACGTAAAAAGACGTAAGTTACAGTGAAACTATAAAATAATAACAATAATAATAATATTCGTAACAATGGATAAATCTTCCTATACGCAAGCAAGGTGTGACGTCACTGACCGTCCGTGGATGCAAGAGAAAGATTCCCCAAGTTAATTCCCCATTGGAATTTTTGTAAAAAATTATTAAAAATCGAGAAAAATTATTTTCCAATTTTAATCCCTATATTTGGGTATAGATGTGTATTAGTTATCGTATCCATGTGTTAGATTGAGTTATTTTGCTGACAAATTGACAAAATTTTAATTTTAAGTTTCAAACCTGTCATCCTTGGCTTTTTTTGTATTTGGCGATCAAAAACGTAATACGAAAATATACATGCCAGATGTATATTTTCGTAATATGTATTGTATGAAATAGCGTTTCATATTATTCATTACTCTCTTAATAGAAGTTGTTAAAATAACCCTGATTTTTGAAAGGAATTAAATATGTTCGCCAGATAATTTCGCAATATAATTTTTTTTTCTGCCAAGGATAACAGATATGAAATTTATTCCGCTGCAACATATGAGCCATAATAGACACTTTTACTTGAAAAATATTGCACTTTTTTCAGAGAGTACTGTCTGAACCAATCGCAAGTGTAATGTATTTAAATAGACCTAAAATTATCTAAAAAAGTGCTGAAATACAGAGCCTGATTAAGGGGGAAGCACACATTATCTCTGCTCTCACCGGAATATTTTTACAATTATTTTTTACTTCATGTCATAGAAATTCCACGCTTTGACGAGGAAATATTTTTTATAAAAAATGAACTGTGTAAAACAATCCAATTTACTCACCTTTATAAGACACCAGAATTCTTTTAAAATAATTTTTAATGAGAATTTTCTGTTTATTATAAGAGGAAAGTATTTGTTAAAAAATAACGGTGTAAGTATAAATAATGTGTGCTTCCCCCTTAATCAGGCTCTGCTGAAGTACATACAAATCTAAAAAACTGAATTCTGGATAATTAAGAAACTGGAAAATGTAATTTTTTTTTAAATTAATTTTTATAATTCATTCTTTCTTTCCTGAAAGATTACCGGTGTGAAACATTAAACTTTTGTCTATTTCTTATAGGATCTTAATTTTATTCGTCTACATTTACAGATAATCCCCTAACACATTTTTGATTATAACTCTATAAATACTAAAGGTAAAGTATACAAACAGCATACTTTTCCGCACTGCTAGACTCTCAGAAATTCGAATATGAAGTCAAAATTGGGTGTTGCTATTGAAAAAATCAAAGTTGGCGCTCATTTCAATATGTAGATGATCCCTAATTCTAAATTTGATGACATTTTTAGAAAGTGCATTTAATTTCCTGTTGAATTATGTCTATTAGATGTTCCTGCGTCAATTAATAACGATATTACAGCGGGTGTTGCGTTTTTTTTTTCCCCGACTGTACATTATTCCTTATAACATGTATTTCCATATAATTAAGAAAAAGTTGCTGAAAAAGTGTCTACTAAATTAAGAGAGTTTAACAGTTTCGACCAAGTTAAAATGATTTGCTCGCGACTAGCGATAAACTGAAAATTATGATTTTTTCGTCTACTAATTCGAAATTTATATGAGACACTTTGCAGTAAGAGCAAACATCAATTGTTTTTAAAAAAAACGATATTTTCAACTAACAAAGAAACATTCAAAAGGTGTCGTCTTCAAAAAATATTGAAAAAAATATATGTGATTCTATTCTTCATAAAACACCAGGAAGTGAAAAAATTATCGGCTGAAATGAATTACAGCGACCACAAAAAATTATCAAAATTAAGCATATTTGGCGATTTAGCGCTGTTAGGCGTTCAGTTCACTAGCACCGAGATTGCCGCGTATGAACAGAACCGTGTTTTGTTTCTCCGCCAAGTACTCAAAATCAATCGCCTACCAATGTGAAATCGCCAAATACGCTTAATTTTGATAATTTTTTGTGGTCGCTGTAATTCATTTCAGCCGATACTTTTTTTCACTATCTGGTGTTTTAGGAAGGGTAGAATCACATATATTTTTTTTTTTCAATATTTTTTGAAGACAACATCATTTGAATGTTTCCTTGCAAGACATTGTTGAAAGGAGACTCGGCGCTGGATTATTAAAACCAAGGAAATCTTCAACGTTTTGAATGCCAAAAAAAAAACTTGAAAATCAAACAGCTGTTTTGGTACCATTTAGCGTACCGTATTTAGTGCATAAAGAAATGAGTATAATAATGTTCGTATATACACTGTAAAAAAAATAGTAGATTTACAACATAATATGCTGGCAATATGAGTGCATGGAGGGGGGGGGGGGTAAAAAAGAAGTAATTTACAGCAGAAACAGCCGTAAAAGAGTCTATTTTTACACATGTTTCCGCTGTAAATTGCCTTATTTAACAGCAGAATGTGCTGGCAATATGGGTGCCAGCACATTTTGCTGTAAAAGCTTCCGTTTTTTTTTTTTGTTGTTGTTTGTTTTTTTACAGTGTATACATATATATATATATAATCAATTTCCCCCTTCCTTTATTCTCATTTAGCACTTCTTTCTCCTTTCTTTATGCACTAAAGACAGTACGCTAAATGCTAACAAAACAGCTGTCTATTTTTCGGTTTTTTCTCTTTGGCGTTCAAGACATTGAAGATTGCCTTCATTTTAATGAGATATTGCTATTTTATCAAAAGTTTAATATATCGAATTATGAACAAACAATGAACAAAAAATAATTTTGGAGAAATTTCTGAATAGCTTGTGCCACTCATAATTTTAATGTATTTTATTATTTATTTCATTTTATTTTATTTATTTATACGTTCATTTTGGAAAATGAATACATTCATATTTCAGATAAACTACCCCTGCCATATTAAACTCCATTTAATAAGCATATCATATGTGCTTTAAAAGAAATACTTTGAATATAGAATTCTCTTAAAGATTAAGACGACGCAGCAAATTTATCCATGAATAAATTACCTTATTTTGTTAATTATCTCGTTCGTTTTCGTTAATTAGGTAAACATGAAAGTTTAATAAAATTCATCTATGATCTTATTAGAACATTTGTATAAACAAATACTTTATATTGTGATTCTTATTTTTTACCAAAATAGAGAGAGAGAGAGATTTAAGTTCAAGCAAGAGTTATTTATTGTACATACTGTTTTCAATGTAATGTTTATACTGAATATATCTTACAAATATTTTTTTTAGAATAATAATAAAAGTGTTTAGTGAGCTCTAAACAACACAAAATAAATAAGATTTATATCTTCCAAATAAAGACAGCTGAAAAACTTTTTAATGACATATACTATACATTTAAAGAACACATTTTTTTTTTTTTTTTTTCAAATAATTAACTCGCCAGAACGCTCGGAATTTTTTCCTCATTTTCCAAATGTATTTTGTTGTAACTAGGAAACCATCCCAACAGTGTAATAATAGAAATCAATTAAATGATGTTCACTCGAGAGGCATCATGTAACGTGATTTTCTACGCGTAAACTGTTAGCCCTCATCAGCCCGTTCTCGAGAAATCCATAGCTGCCAACATTTTAACCCTTATCGCTCGTATGTCCCTTCTGAGGGAACATTAAAAAATCGAGCCACGCCTTAAGGTGTTCCTCTGCAAATGAAATATTATTTTTCCAAAACGTGTAACTATAGGCTACCTTTCGGCTACCGAAAATTTTTAACAGAAAGATTTATTTTATTTAATGATGAAGTAAAATAAAACAAATTATTACAATTTTTCGATAGCCTAAAGGTAGTAAGATGGAAACTATACGTGTGACGTTTTAAAGGAACGCCAAAAGGCGTGTCTTACGGTAAATATGCCGAGTCTAATTTTGGCAACTATGTGTTTGACCAGATTACAGGGCCTAGAATATACAATGTGGCAAGCGCTTATGATCGAATGCTCAAAATACTGCTAAAAGTATTAAGCTTCCCAGATGGCGCTGTGATCGAATTTTTTGCTCAAATCGAAGAGCTGATTGGCTTTTCCCGGTTTCGTCTACTCAATCACATGATCTAAGCACATAATTAACCAATGGGGAGTTTTTCAAGAAATAAACTCGATCGCCCTCACCTCTGGTGAGAGGCTTAATTTTTAGGGCACTGATTTGCTGGTCACTTTCCACACTATGTGTTCTAGGCGCTGTAACCAGATGTCGTAGTAAGAACATTCAAAGCCTCGACAGGAATGGCATATTAAGAGCTGGCAATCCTCCGAATTGATTCATACCACTATTCCCTTATTTCTCCTGTTTATTTAATAACAGAATTTTCGCTAAAGTATAAAGTGCTTGTTTCTATAAAATTTTACTTGTATTCAAAAATCTGGCAAGTTGGCGTGTCTGCATGATTTTCTCATCATGAGCTTCTCCAGAACTCTATCCCATCGAAACCTTTAGAGAACTCATAAAATGTGAGTTGCTTTGTCTACTACCGATATTAAACGTAGAAGGACGCGTCTTACTGAGAACTATCAAACTTCTAAATAAACATGAATGATTTTAATTACAGCACATATCATCGTGTAGCAGTCTATGCAGGCCGTTGTAGCTGTCATTAGTCATTACTTGTGCATACCTGCCAACATCCTAATTATGAACCGAAAAATTTTTAGTACACGCCCCTTTTACCATACCACTTTATTTGCAGAGTAATTATGTCCAAATGTAGTTACAATTAAATAAGTACAAAATCACTCTAAAAAAAGACTGGTGTGAAGAAAAAGGCAGGTACAAAAAATTTTCCGTTTATTAATGGTAGGCTTATGTAACTGTGGTTAGAGGAAGGTGTGTATAGTCCGTTGAGGACCACATTAACTATTAAATAAATAATTTTCTTTTTAAATTTTTCTAAATTTTTAGTGGTTAACCTTTATTAGTTTTCCAAATTTCATATCAAAAAATGTAATCTTTCTTTGTGTTACAATGTCGCGTTTAGTGGCTGTAATTAATAGATTGGTCGCCTTTATTTACTTACTTATATGTTTGTTCATAATATAAAAATAAATAAATAAAAATACGGGTAGTTCAAACTTTTATTAAAAAAATATTATAAAATAGGAAGTTATTTTAATCAAATTAACTGTATATTAGATAATTACTTCCATGCTCTTTAAGAAATTTATGTGTAGTTAAATTCGATACACATTGTTTATCTTTTACCTCGTAAAAGTATCTTTTATGCTCAAGTGATTAACTGACTGAAGCATAAATAATGAGGATTGAGGAAATAGATTAGACTCGGGCCTGGGGGTACATTCTAGATAAAGTTTTAATTACTTTTCTTTAGGAAATCTATTTTGAAGCAATTATGTTGCTTAAAATAAATATAAAGAGAAGATCTTAATCGGTTTTTCTCTTCATCATTCAATTTATAAAATATAACAACATAAATCAAATTAATTAAAATACAAATAGAGGAGTTCAAGTAATCGCCTTTATTTTCTGAAAAGAATTTATGAAAAAAAGAATTACTTTCTTAAACATTGAATGATACAGATTTAATGTTATTAAAGGCTTTTAAAAGTAATTGTGTATTCTTTAATTTTTTAAAGAATACACAGTTAACAAAAATGTTAATGTTAACATTAATGTTAACAAAAAAGTAATACATTTATAATTTGATTTTGATCTTTAATTTAAACAAAAACTTAAGCTAAATTATAAGGAATATGGTTTTATACTTAAAAACACATCTTGATGTAATGTATTTAAATACTTTTGCACAAATCTAGAAAACTAAAATTTATAACGTATTTTTGTAAAACGTACAATTTTTATCAAGTCAATGTGAACTTTTTGACTAATCTTTCGTTTTTATTTCTCTATAGAAATTATAAAAAAAGTTTTATGAAATAGATTTACTTGCGAAACGGATTTTTATCTTACATAATTCCAAAACGAATAGTTATAGAATGTTGTATAGTTCATGTTTCTTATGCTCGTAATGTTTAGTTGCACGCTTCCAATTTTGGTCTTGACCCAGGCTTCTACTTTATAGATATAAGATATCCACGATTTTACTATTGTAAGTTCATGTTTCTTATGCTCGTAATGTTTAGTTGTACTCTTCCAATTTTGGTCTTGACACAGGCTTCCACTTTATAGATATAAGATATCCACGATTTTACTAGATGCTTATATCTAAGATATGTATGCGTGAGTGTATATATGTGTGTATCTTGCGTAACACATAACCTGTTGGACATAGAACGTTACAAATTTGTATGTTGATTTGTACTTTCTATTTTGGTCTTTATACGACTTTTCGTTTCGGAGATATCTGCGAAAATGATATTCATAATGACAAAATAACACAAAATTTTTGGTCAGTGATCTACAGTCATAGATATTTTAACAAAATCTAATAATAAAGCCGAAAATGATAATGTTAGGAAAATTTGTCGGCTTTCTTCCATATAGAAAGTTGCTTGTAAAGAAATGGGTAGGCGTTAATTAATGTAGGCAGTAATTAATGAACGTCGTAATTAATGAACACATTTTATTTAACCCCTTAACGCGCGCTGTCCTCGCTGCGAGGACGCAAAATTTAAGATCCAGCTGCAAAAATTCATCCCGGAAAATTTTTAGCAAAAATTTAGGTTTATAACATATCAGAAAAGGCCGGTTTTTTTAACCTTAAAATTTAAAATTTCTTTTAGTTTAATTTAGTTCGTGAATTCCGGTGGCAGTAAAATTTAAATGATCCGAATTGTCTTGCGCCGCAAAGGGTTAAAGACTATTCCCGAAAGAACCCAGCAAAACAGTTATTCTAACCACAAGTAAAGTAAACCTCAAAGCGAGAATTTTGCTAATTCAGGAACGATGATCAACCGTTTAAAGCAGGGGTGGCCAACCCGCGACCCACCGTATAATATTTGTGGCCCACGAGGTAATTAACGATATTTAAAGTTTCAGAACTTTAGATAACCATTAAAAAATGCGTTCTGAATTTTTGAAAAGAAAATTCCTTTCAACGGTTACTAAATAAACAAATAACATACTATTGTGAAAAAATACTAAATCCTTTAATCATTCTTTTTATTATAGCTATTAATGTTTAGTTATAAATTTTTGACGGTTCTATTGTTAATTTTTGAAGTAATTTAATATTAATGTATTGAGTTGTTCGATAAATAATGTCGTTTTTTTTTTTTTTTCATGCCTTTCAAAGTGAATTTATTTATATTAACAACAAACATTAATCAATGATATATTGACCATTTTGTTGGATGACCTTTTGCCATATCTTTCGGTAAATTGAAAAATTCCACGTTCGATGAAGCCTTAGTTTTTAGAAACGAAGGTTTTAAAAAACGACATTATTTATCGAACAACCAAATATTTTGCTCTAAATCTTCCCCCCTCTCCTCTCCCAAAAAAGTGCATACATACATGATTCGCAAATGTATATAAAGAAACACATATATACAGAGAGACCCGCCTGCATAAAATAAATTTCCAATGCGCCCGCCCAGTATATTGTGTTGGACAGGCCTTGTTTAAAGGACAGTCTCTCAGAAAAGACCGCTGAGACCGTAAATGGAATCACTTCGAGAGCGATACTTCTCTTTTCATGGTCTCGTTATTGATTTATAGAACTTTTAAGGTAGAACTTTAGAATGTAGAAAAAGAGGGGGCAAAAAAAGCTAAAAACTCCATAGAAATAGCATGGGACGAAAACCAAAAAAACTCACAATGTCAAGTATGCTAAAAAAAAAAAAAAAAAAAAAAAAAAACTACTCACACCGGAAGTAATAAAAGGACAAAATTGACTAGAAAAAGACATCGAAGAGAGGCAACGGGCGTTCTGGGGCGTTAAATATATCGTCCAGGATTAATACGACTCGCCTATTATGTGTATTTTTCCCCCTCTTTTTCTACATTCTAAAGTGCGGTGGAATCCGCTAGAAACTAATGGGTCATTCCGGAAAATTATAGAATTCCGCTCTTATTGAAGCAAGAGCTTCCAGACTTTGATAACCTTAAATAACCATCTTTCGCCAAAATCGAGGCCAGCGCCCGGATTTTTTTTTTTTTTTTTTTTCAACTTTTTTATGTGTAAGAATATTAAAACAAAGCTTTTCAAAAAAAAATTTTTTTTAATAAATTAAAAAGATATAGATAAATATTCGATAATTAAACCTTTCGATCCAATATTTACATTCCGAATACCTTTTACAGTCAAGCTATGCAATCAAGGCTTTCACTATATAAAACAGACAAAAATCGTTACAAAAAGTAAACGGCTTTTCCCATTTTCGTGAAAACAAGGGTTATACAGGGTTCGACAGTCAAAATTTTTCCCCTGATTCTTCTACCAGTATATTTATATATATATATATATATATATATATATACATAATATATATATATATTTTTTTTTATATATATTACTTTTTAAGTAATTAATATATATATATATATATTAATTACTTAATTAATCGCGCAAACTTATTCCTAAAAATTCCGAAAGAAAAATACTGATGGAAGAACCAGGGAATAAATTTCGACTGTCGACTCCCTGTAATAGGTTTTTTGCATATAGAAATTGGGATATTGCAATTGCATGGGAAAATTGCCGATAACTTTCTTTTTAACATATAAAAATATATTTCAGTATGCAAATGACTTTGAAAGATCAAAGATTTTTTTTTTTTTTTTTTTTTTTTTTTTGCAAAAAAATTCAAGAGAGTTTTATACAAATAAATCCACTTGCTATTTCAAGAAAACTAGTTTCATTGAAACCGCTCTTTGAACAGGGAAAAGATCATTTTCTCATCTATTTTGATCATTTTCCATTTTTTTTTTTTTTTTTTTTTTTTTCGACAAGGATGGACAGAAGATTTTACGAAGATATGAATGATGCAGATCTCTCGGGCTAAATTTAAGTTTGTCACTGACAGATTCTGTATCAATGTTTACCAAAATAATGCCAAAAAGTTTATTTAAATAGCACAACTGATTTGCATACAATTTCTTCTTACAACAAATTCCGATACATTAAAGTCTATAGATGTACTTTGTAAACCATATTTCAATATAGTTATGTTGCGCAAAACATAACAAAATTATTATACATTATTCAGATGCAAAAAAAAAAAAAAAAAAAACATGTTTGCTATAGACTGTAGAAGGATTATCTTTAATGGTTGGTTTACAAGACCAATAATTATATCACATTAATAAATTGGGATGTAAATGAAAGTTGCTCGAAGTACAATATTGCTTTCCGGCCGATCAAACAATTAAACAACTTTCTTTTTAACTTTAAAACTGTAACCCCTTCCTTGGATGTAACTGGCGCAATATATTTAATTCCTTGTAAAAATTGTAAATATGTTTATACAGGTGAAACTGGCCGTACGGCAAGAATTAGACTGCAGGAGCACAGACGGTCATATAAAAATTGCAACAAAATTCTAAAATTGCAATCCATTCAATAGAAACAAATCATATTCCTGACTTCGATAATATAAAAGTTCTAAATTCTGGCTATGATAATTATAAATCACGTATTTTCCTTGAGAGTTGGCACACTGCCAGCCACCTCTACACTATCAATGAAGCATGCGCGCTGGCTCCTCAATATTCTGTACTTCTATAAATTCCTCGTGTATTCATGTAATGCTTGCAAATTATGTTGTAGTAATACTGATGAGGAAACCTGGAAGGGTTACGAAACGTCAGAATTTTAAATGTTTTTAAATGTATATGTTGTTTTTAAATGGATTTTAACTAAAGTAAATAAAATAGTTTTTGTTTTTAATACAATATAAGTTGTGTTATAAGAATATTTGTATTATATTAAGTTTTTACTACGTTATATGCTGCGTATACAGTTTTAGACATTATACAGGGCTACACAAAAGGAAGCTAAATTATGGTTTTTCTCTAAAAGTTTTACTTTTTGCTATTTGCTATACAGTCGAATCTCGTTAACGTGAATCTCAAGGGGAAAAACATTTTCATGTTATCAATAGTTCATGCTATCAGTAACTCAATCATACTATCAGTAACTAATCTTCATTTTGATGAGGATTGTGGTAACAGTTCGTGTTAAAAATAATTCATGTTAAACGCGTTCACGTTAACGAGGTTCGACTGTATTACTCTGGTTCATTCAAACGAAGTACGAAAAAAAAAGAGAGAGGATCCCCACGCTTTTCAATGTAATATTTAGAATGGCGAATGGTTTTGGCGCGTCCGAAGAAGTTTGATAGAGCTAAAAGAGATAATAAAATTAGACTTTTTAGGAGATGTATTTCAAAAATTCAAGCTAATAAATTTCATAATAATTATTAAGCATATTTATGCAGATTTATTATTATTAGCAATAATGTGATATTATATATGATTGTACTGCATGGTGTGTAATTTTTTAAATACTTCAGTAAAAAAAAAAAAAAAACTGCATGCTTTATATGTATATGTAAAGCATTTAATATAAGCCTTTATAAAGTCATCTAAATATAACAGATTTTTTTTTTTTTTTTTTTCGGTTAAAATTTTAAATTCATGCGTTTAAGGGTTAAATGAAATTCTGCATCAAACACATTCTTTGAGGGATTTTTTTCTTCTTTATTTAAAAACAAAATATGCTTTAAAATATTATCATCGTAATAAAATACATTGAATTTTAAGTGTTGCAAAAGGTAAGTACAGTTAAAAATGTTCTATGAACTATGCGAACCGAGTAATTTTTCTTCCTTGTGCTTTTCAATTTCAATTTAATTTATAGAAAATGTCGAAATCGTCGTAAAAATATATGAACATGTGTATTTTTTTTAATCACATAAAGCAAAATTATCTCTATATAATAAAACCTTCAATCAATTTTGTTTTTTTATAATCTTTATTTTTATTTATTTTATTTTATAATAAATTCTAAACTATTGCGGAACATGTACAACTATTTCTAATATTAATCTGTTTATTTATTTTTTTTTTTTTATTTATTTATTAAAAAAATAAATAAATAAACTGAACTTTCTTTTTCTATAAAAACGTCTTTTCACTGAATATCACTCATGGTAACAAAGCTTTAAAAACAATATATATATATACAAGTATAACATATAAATGTTGGTTTGAGTTGGCTTTATAAAATTCCCAAGACGCAGATATGCAGACGATATTACAGATTCTTTTTCTCGTTTAAAGAATGAAGTCGGATATATTGGTAAAATGCTTTTTCTTTTGCTTCCTGTTACATTTGATGTCTGGCCAAATAACTTTTTGTCAGACAAAAAGAATGACTTTAATTTCCCGTCTTTAAAAAGAATTTTGTGTGACATTTGATGGTTAAAGTTGGATAGCAAGGATATTTTCTGTTTAAAAAACAAAGTCGATGTGCTTTTAAACCAGAAAAGTTTAATTAACTTTGCAAATCGAAATTAAGTATTGTTTAAGTTGCATTGTTTTTCGGAAAAATTATAATATTCTTTGAAAAACAAAAATCTTATACATTTTTATACATTTCAATTAATTCGAATTTTTAAATTAAAGCATTTACTGTTTTAGAATTTTTATATTTTAGATATTTTAATAATTTTTTACTTAATGTATTTATACACATACTTCATTTAGATACATTTGTATAGTATCTATATGAAAACATTAGAAATTTGTTTAACCTTCTCACTGCTCATTTCTTTAAAACAAAATCGCTTCAAAAACTGCTTTGTTTATTTCATATTTTAAATATATATGTAATTGAAGATTTAAGTATGTAGCACATTATTGTACAGTCGGGGGAAAAAAACGCAACGCTCGATGTAACTTCGTTTCTAATCGATGCTCAAAAATAGTTATCAATCGATTGGGAATTGTTAGCACTTTATGAAGTGAAATTTTGAATTGGGGATCCTCTACATATTTAAACGCGCATCAACTTTGATTTTTTCAATAGTAATATCATATTTTTTTTTTTTTCTTTTTATTGGAATTCTTGGGGTCGTGACGATGCAAAAAAATATACTGGTTGTATATTTTACTTATTTTTTATGAAGTTATAAGCGTTCAAAGTTTGAAGGTGCTAATGTTAAATTCATATTTCAAACTTTTATTCATATCTTCAAAAAAATAATTTGATCTAATAACTTTTTTTTTTTTTTTTTTATGAGATACAGTGAAGAAATCCAAACATAATCCATTATCACTTTTGATTCTGAAAAATATTCTTAATTGTGAAAAATATTAATAAATTCATATTCAAAAAAATTATGAATTAGGACCTATATTAATTTTTACATAAAATGAATCCTAATGCTGAAAAATATGGGCGTGGAAATTTGCAGCTCATTGCAGTTATTAGTTTTCGAGATACAAATAAATCTTTCTTTTGGAGAATCTTAGGGGGTCGTCTCTTATGAAGTTTTGCATGAGATAAGGAAGAAAATCTTAAAAAATAACTGAGAACAAAATATTTTTAATTTTTATTTACGGGTCAAATTGTATAACAACAACGTCAAACGCATGCGAAGAAGTTAATATATCTTTCTTTAAAGGCGCAGTGAACTGCATTAGAAATATTCGAACTTATTCTGCTTGTCAAAACACAAGTAAAAAAAAAAAAAAAAAAAAAAAAAAAAAAGAAAGTTAAATAAACTCAGTTCAATTCACATTGCAGTTCTTAGTACTCACACATAATCAGCACGTCAGGCAAATATTAAAGAATTTTTAATGTAATTAAATACCTGTGTAGACATAAATTGCACGATACTTATTAAAGGTATGCTATATTTATAAATAATACTCAAAATGTGTTTATACAGTATTCAAGATATGTAATACAATGCTCAGAGCCTGATTAAGGGGGAAGCACATATTATTTATACTTACACCGTTATTTTTTAACAAATACTTTCCTCGTATAATAAACAGAAAATTCTCATTAAAAATTATTTTAAAAGAATTCTGGTGTCTAATAACGGTGAGTAAATTGGGTTCTTTTACACCGTTCATTTTTTATAAAAAAAATATTTCCTCGTCAAAGCGTGGAATTTCTATGACATGAAGTAAAAAATAATTGTAAAAATATTCCGGTGAGAGCGGAGATAATGTGTGCTTCCCCCTTAATCAGGCTCTGACAATGCTCAAGATATGAAATATATAAGTAGTACTCAAGTCATGCATTTATGATTGATTTTTTCTCACTTTTTATAGTAAATATATATATTTTTTAATTTAATTATTATCTTCAAACTGAAATCCTTTTATAAAGTACTAGTCATTTCCTTAAAAGGTTTTTAAATTAATTTTTTCTAATGAATTTTGTTTCAATACCATTAAAATTGTAGTAATCAAAGTTTTGTTTCTTAAATTTCGATTATACGCCTTTTTATGCCAATCCCTTGAGAAACATATAAACGGTGCTTTACTGTATTAAGAAGGACTAAAACTGAAAAATGATCATAGTGTTTTCAATGTAAAACAAATACTTTTGTTTATAATATTTTTATTGTATCTTTCAGAAATTTACGAATCGAAGAAGAAAAGCAAGTATTTATAATTGACGAAGACGAATTTATTTTGATATTGCCTGAAGAAAAGAACATAGTAATTATTAACGATGACGAATTCATTTTGTTATTGCCTGAAAAAAAAGGGGCGAAAAGTTTACAACTATAAGAAAATTCTTCTCCAGACTGCTCTGTTGTTTCCGAAAAACTCTTTAGTGAATTATACCTAACCCACAATAAACATTGTATAACATTCAAGTATTTAAAAAATTCAGAAAATTCCAAGAAAAAAAATGTAAATAAGGATTTCCCTCGCTGACAATGAATCCACAAAAGTTCGATGAGGAAGGATTTCCCTCGCTGGTATGAATCCATCAATTTTGAACGAGGAAGGATTTCCCTCGTTTTTTCCTTTTATAAATAATTTACAAAATAAAAGGAACTAATGTTGAAAAAATGAATGAAAATAGCGGCATGTCATTTGATGATAATGTAAATTTCTTAGACGAAGCTAACAAAGATAAAGCTTAAAAAATCTGGTGTGAAACAACCACACGACTTCCATTACCCACTATTACACATATTATATGCATTTTTGAGAGATAATGCGATCAGAAAACATAAAAGTGAACTAAAGAGAAAATCGTTAGAGCCGTTTTTGAGATACCAACTTTTACCAAAAATCAATTATTGACCGGAAAACAATAATTACATACAAAAGGATATTTAATAGTGAGTTAATATGGCGAGTTTGAAAAAATCCGTACAGCTGTTTTTAAAGGAACGCCCTTGGGAGGCCTGAAATTGAGCTATTTATACAGGAAGCCTATCAATTTTCCTGAACTAACCAACTATATCATTCGAAAGGTCATCTAATAGAGTGTTTATATAGCAAATTTGAAGAAAATCGTTAGAGCCGTTTTTGAGATACGGACTTACGGTCCCACTTCCGGTTAAACTCAATTATTGACAGGAAAACAATAATTACATACAAAAGCATATTTAAAAGTGAGTTAAAAAGGCGAGTTTGAAAAAAATCCGTACAACCGTTTTTAAAGGAACGCCTTTGCGAGGCCTGAAATTGAGCTAATTATACAGGACGCCTATCAATTTTCCTGAACTAACCAACTATATCATTCGAAAGCACATCTAATAGAGTATTTATATAGCAAGTTTGAAGAAAATCGTTAGAGCCGTTTTTGAGATACGGACTTACGGTCCCACTTCCGGTTTCCGATATCCCACTTCCGGTTTTTCAATTTTCACCAAAATTTGGAAATTTCATCTGTACACCAGACGTATTTCAATTCTAAAGTTTCGTAGCTCTATCTTTATTAGTTTCTGAGCTATAATAGCCAGAAGATTCTCCACATACATACACACACACATACATACACACTGACCAATTGCCAAAAACCACTTTTTTGGGCTCAGGGGACCTTAAAACGTGTAAATCAGGTGAAAACCCGATATCGAATTTTCAGACCGAATACAATACTTCCATTACCTACGGTAGTAGGGTAATGGAAGTTTAAAGAACTTGATCTAAAAATGCAGCTTAAAAAAAAAAAAAAAAAAAAAAAAAAAAAGTACTATTAGATTATTTTTGTCGCGAATTTCCTGTTGCTGCATGAAAGTTCCTTACAGAGTTTCTACGATATCCTCAATAGGTATGTCTTGACCTTTAAATAATAAGGAAAAACAAACTCCAGTTAAAATATCTTTTCTAAATCTCTACGAATTTAAAAACTTTAAAATATTATATTTATAAAATGAAACATTTTCTGAAATAGTTCTGTATTTTTTCTCCAGAAATATAAAATAAAACAAACAATTGTAAATTATGTGTACTTTTTTGTATCTCATATGTTTACGATAATGCTTTTTTTTTTTTTTTTTTTTGTTTTTTTTTTTTTTTTTTCTTCAGTGTATTACGAAACCTCTCTGTATCTAATCTCGATGTAACGTAAATCTCTTTATATCAAATTTTTATGGATCCCCACCCTCATTACATTTTGTATATATATATTTTTACATAAAAATTTTTTTTCTAAATATCGATTATTTTTCGAATTTCAAGACCAATAGGCATTTTTATCTTCCCAAAGATTAATAAGTAATGGGGTGATAATGACTTGCATAACACTTTAATAAAAAATATTCAGGTTTTTTTTTTTTTTTTTTTTGCTCCGTGTGATAATGTTAAATTTTTTCGCTTCTTTGTCAAATACGATGTCCTCCTTTTGCCCTCTACTTTACGTATTTTTACAAGTTAATTTAAAATGAACTTGTGATGCAAGATAGTGTTCAAAACATAAAACTGCACGTGTTTTTTCCAGAATATACAGATAATACAATGGATACTTCAAAAATCTAACGAGATGGATCGGAAAAACTGGAGAAAGTAACAACACTTCCATAACAAACACTTCTGTATTTTCCTTGATTTTCTCTCCAACTTGCATGACTGCGGGTTGGGATCTCTTAGAAAGACTCTCCATGCGAACACTCCAGGCAGACTTAGGGGTCCCGTGTAATCAATCGGCCAAAACACCTCTACCATGATCAACGGAAAGTTGTGATTGTTGTGTGAGATAAGGCCACTTGGCCACGCTAAGATCATAAGCCTGTAGGTGGAATGTCCTACGTGGGAGTCTTTCTAAGATATCCTAGATTATACAGTATGTCCATAAAAGATTGTTCCAGTTATAAATTTTAATAGTATCAACTATAAGCGTTGAAGAGTGTTGGTTCAAGATCACAATTGAAGAGTAACTCAAACAATTTTAGATAAGCGCATGCGCGAGTACTGCTTTGTTGTTTTCTCGCTTTCAGTACCACATACGCAAAATGGCGACTCCTGGGCGTAAAGCGTTTTGTGTTCTGCAATTTACTAAAAGTCAATCTGTAATTTCAGTTCAACGTGCGTTTCGTTTAAAGTTTAAATGTAATCCCCCTTGATATGTTTAAAAAATGGCTCTTTCCCCAATTAGTTGAGGGTGAACCTATAAACTGTATTTGACAACAGGACGGAGCCCCCTTCCCATTGGAATCTTTGTGTCCGAGAGTGTTTGAATGTCGAAGTCTCTGACCGTTGGATTGCTCGTAATGGTCGCGGCGACAGAGCTCTTTGTCGTTGGCCTCCACGTTCACTTGACATAACACCATGCAATTTTTTCCTATGGGGCTTTAGAAAATATCGTGTCTACGTTCTACTGTTACCTAATTTTTGACAGAGTTGAGACACAGAATTGAAGAGTCTATTGCTTCCATTAGACCGGACTTGTTAATCAAAGTGTGGGAAGAATTGGACTATAAGTTGGATGTGTGCACATATTGAACATTTGTAAGGAAAGCTTGGTTAGTTAACCTTCAATTTGATGTATAATTTGTTGTAAATAGTCTAAATTAAACTGTTATAATATACCATTGAAACTGGGACATTCTTTTATGGACACCCTGTGTGAAGTTTGCGTTGCTGCAAACTCCATCTTAATAACTTAATTAGATAACTAAATGGTAAGTAAGAGAGTACAAGACTTGAATTAAACAATAAATAAGAATTTATTTGAACAGATTAACGGGAGGGCGGTTTGGCAATCAAGCTAGCTCAGTCAGCGTATTTAATTAATCAAAATATATGTATCAGAAATTAAATTAGATATAATCTTAAATATCTCACCCCAGCAAATAGTCGAAGGTGTAGAGACGGTTGCACTCGTATACTCCGCTACTGCGACTTCCCTATGGATCAGAGGATTCCCTTCAGATCCAACTTTACCTTTACGAATGCTAGTAGATACGCACACCAACACTCATCACTAATTAATCTTCACGCCACTAAATCTCCACTACTCTACTCCTCAATACTCGCCAAAATAAGATTCTCTACAATCCACTATAATATGCATCACCATCCACCATAATATGTACCACCATCCACACCCATCTACTAAAACCATCTCCATCTTATACTTCTTCCTACTAACCTCCTTTCTCTTCATTTCAATCAAGCTTTCAAAATCACTTCCAATTTATCTAACTCTCCGAACCTAATTCGTTCGTTGCAGCACCCTGCGACACAAAACTAACCCGACCAAAACTTTCGCCGAGTCACTGGCATCGAAGCGATTTTAACAGTCCCCACTTTCTACTTTGCTGGATCCAGCTCAAATTCAAACAACTGTGGAAACGTTCTGTAGTCTCAACCTCACACCTGTATTTATTCGAGTTTCGGAGAAAACCACACGATCACCGGAAGGAGAAGGGGACATAATTTTGAATTGCCTCAGGCACTCTAAACCTACGCTACACCACTGATGTGTAGATCTCGGTCTTACGAACCTATTCGTTAAGGAGAAAAAAAATTGATGTTTTTATACAGAAATATGAGCCAAAATCTAATCAACTATAATTTAAATGACGGATTAACTAAAATAATGGTTTCATAATCGTTGCCCGCAGTTAAACTACATTTATTCTACGGAAAACTTTTTGTCAGCGTTAATTACTACCTGATATTTTTTCAATTTTCATTTAAAACAGCCTATCTGAACATTTAAGTGTGATTTTCAAATATTGTCTGAATATTGGGGAATAAACACGCCTCAAAATTTTATATATACCCATTATTTTCAATATTATTCATTACTGTTGAATAAACAGTTAAAAGTAAAATAAAGAAAATTTAAGTTTTTATTGATCCATTAATAGTAATTACAGTAATTACTTTCTTCTGTATTCAATAAAAAAATATTGGTTTCATAAAAATTTTCGGATTTTTGATGGATTTACACATTTTTAGAAGTCTAGAACACATTTTTAGAAGTCTAGAAGTATTTGTGGAAAATGTCTGTTGGTATATCTGTCTGTATGCGTCTGACAAAATTTTTGTGGTAAATGTAACTCAGGAACTACAGTACAGAATTCCGTACAAATTGATATGTAGTTTCACCTTAACATAAATTAGTGCTTATCAATTTTTGGTGATAATCGTCCAATTGGTGGTGTTGCCATGCCTCTTTTTCTAAATTTTTAACATAACGGTAATAAGAAGTAGACTTTCTAGAACGCGAGAAATTACTACAAGGTGCCAGAAGCCTGAGAATTACAAAACCCTTGTACCAAAAGTTAAACCCTCTGTCTTCTAATACACAAGAAATCGTTTCTTCACCTGTTGCAACTATTCAGGTGCTGAAATGTACAAAAATACCTTCGTTTACCTTGTGAGTCCTTGCAACCCGAACTGTAAAGTTAACGTGAAAACTAGAAAGAAGACAGTTTACGTTTTATTCTTGTGTATGTCGCCAGGACCTATTTTTGAAGAGAGAATCTCCTACGTGATTCCAGCCTTCGCTGGATTTTCGGATAACTTTGATGCTTACTATGTTTGTGAAAGGTCGCCAGGACCTATTATTAGGCGACAATCTCCTCTGCGTGATTTCATCTGTCCACTGGATTTTGTATTTTTTGTAAAACCTTTTTCTTCTTCAACAGGCTTATAAATCATCCTATTATATTTATGAAAATATTACCCGCTTAATCTATTACTCTAGATATTTACTATAGAGTTTAGAAGTTTTGTAAATAATTTTTTATTTTATTTCCTCACCTGGGTGAACTAATATTATAAGTTGAAACGTTATACGGCTTAGAACAAAATTTCCTATAAATACGCACAACAAGAATCATTTTGAAACGAAAAAGAATAATTTATAATCGTAATATCCTACTAGTAAAAACATTTTGACGCGTGGAAGCAATACTTCTCCTCGTAAGGGGGAAGGGGGCAAATTTTCAGTATGGGTACCTGTCAACTCCTACCTTCAAAATGAATGGTTGAACCATTAAGCTGTGGTAACATAAAATAAAGTTATCGATTTCTTTTCCTTTATATATATATATATATATATAATGTATATATTGAGCTTTCGTAGTAGAACATAAAATGGACTCTCTTTGACCATTTAGTGTTATACTTCTCTGAGAAAAAAAAAAAAAAAAAAAAAAAAAGTCGTCTGCATTCACCATGGAAAATAATTTTAATAAAAAATAATTTTTTAATAAATTATTTGTACTTAGTGATTTTGTTTAGGAAGTTTAGAAGAAAGTTTTGTGATGGCTATAACATACGTTATTCTAAGAATTTAAACTAAGAGGGAAATTTTCCTTAAATTAATTGTTGTTTAAATTTTATGAAACAAGTGCTGCACGAAAATTAGGAATGTATTTAATAACTGAGGTGACCAATCGTCCTCGAATCATGAGGACAGTCCTCGAATTTCGACCTATGTCCTCAGAAATTTGAAAATCCTTTGAGGACAAATGTCCTCGAATTTACAAATTTGTCTTCAAATCTACTCAAATTAAAGCATAGTTTAGCTCTGTCCTCGAATGGCCCTTCAATTTGAGGACGCTGCGATGATTTGTCCTCAAATTGGGTTTCAAAAATTTGGTCGCCTTATTTAATAACAGCAGAATTTGTTTTTGCAATTAAATAATGAAATAGAAACAAATAATAAAAAAAATGAAATAAAATGCATGTTTATAAGTGCAATATTCCCCTTTCATATTTTGGTCAAAACCTACTTTATTTTTAGTTAATTTTCCAAATGAAGAGTAAGAGGTTATGTAACACACGATGGATGTGTCGTCAAAGCGCGATGCGTAGCCAAAAAGAAAAATGTTATTGCACTCCCCGTCTTACCATTTTCTCGTTCCGGATTAGTTCAAAGATTTCTAGCGCATGCCCGCTACCATTTTGGTCTTACAAAAACAACTTTATGCTTTAACATATATGATATTATTAGTCAACAAAGAATATTTCTTTCTTTTTTTTTATCTTTCTATGAAAATATAGGGGCATCGTCCTCACCCCCCCCCCCCTCCACCTCTAGGGGATTGTTCAATTTCAATATGGGTATCTTAAAAAAGAACTCGCGAATACCTTTAAAATGAGTGGTTGAACAATATATTTGGGATAATTTAAAAACAAAGTTATTGTTCTTTTTCCTTTTTATCCAAAAAAAAAAAAAAAAAAAATGGCACAAAATTGTTTTTTTTTTTTTTTTTTTTTAATGAGTGTTATACTTCTCTGAAATGAAAATCATCCGCATTCATCGTGGAAAATGATTTTAATCAATAATTTGTACTGCGTGAATTGGTATAGGATAATATAGAAGAAAGTTTTTGAAGTGAACTCACTATACTACACGGTGGCCCACGTGAAAGAGTACAAGGAATACAAGGTGGGCCTAGAAAAATACAAACATAGATGATTTTATTATGACCACGTCTTGTTTTTATTATGGGGGGCCTCTTTTACATTTGCCACGCTGTAGTTTTAATTCTGCTTTTATAATCAAAATATTCATTACCGTTATTTTTGAGTTAAAAAATAAGAAAAATGAAATAAGTGCATTTTTCCGAAACTTTAGCTCAAAAATACAATTTCAAACAATTAATATTTGGAATGCGAGAACAAACTTAACGGTTGTGAATTTTCTAAATATGAAAACGAAATTAAAAATATACGTTTAGTTAATGAGTTATTCTATAAACAAGTTTCCTCATAAAATAACATGAGTTTTGCTTGTCGGCGGGGGTAGGTATAACTCTATTAAGTCTGTACATCAGTCAGATTCCCTCTTTCTTTCTTCCCATGTTATCCAATGGCATTTCTGTTGCTTCCTTTTATAAAGATATCTCATTCAGAAATGAAGTTTTTCGAATTCTGTTTTTTTTTAATACACTACCTAACAATATGTATCTGGACACTTTCGAATTTAGATACTTTGTTAACTATCTAGAAAAACTCTTTTGGAATCATTTTGAAACTTTTTTAGCGTAAAGAACACGTTGTACCTCATATATTTCAGCAAAAATTGTGTCCTGAAAAGAAAAAGAGGATCAGTAAAAAATTAAAGGAAAATCAAAATGTATATTTCAGCAAAAATTGTGTCCTGAAAAGAAAAAGGGGATCAGTAAAAAATTAAAGGAAAATCAAAATGTTTTGGATCATCCTGTAAAAAATAATACTTGAAATGCATTTTGGCTGTAGCATGTGATTAAGAGGAACTTTCTCATTGTTTGTATAAATTTTTAAGAGGTTTCCATTTATAGCAATATAACGGTAAAAAAAAAAAAAAAAAAAAAAAAAAAATCACTTTTTTAATCATAACACGTAGGGTATTAGACCCTGAGCAAAGACATTTTCAAGGGGAGCGTGAGGCTGGTTGCAACAGTTTTTAGAAAAGTAAATATATTTTAAAATACATTTACGTCCTACTGCTTATAATTACTGTTTTCCATAGCATACACTTTCATCTATCATAATCATAAAAAAAAAAAAAAAAAAAACTTTCGTTAATTTTGCTAATTTTATCACAAAAAATATTTTTTTAAATTATTTACCTGTTACAAATTGGCCCGGATTTGGAGCTAATTGTAACACACATGGAACAAATTGTAACAGTTATGAGGGAAATACTAATAATAAAAAATTAAAAAAAAAACATTTCAAAATGTTTTTGCTATCAATCTTTTAGTAATTTTAAAAAATCTGGAGTGACTCCACTCGACTTTCCGAACATTGAGAAACTAACAGTTTTGTAGATAAAATAAAGAAAGAGGAGTTGCTAAACAAACAAAAAAGAGAGAACCATAACAGAGAGTTTGAGTATTTTTCTCCATATATCACACGAGGTTTTATTTAACGCTACTGAACTTTGAGCCCTTAGATCATAAGGATAAAGAATTTTTCGTTGTGTCCCTGTAAAAATCTATAAATGATAGATTCACCAAAATGCTTATAGTTAGTGCAACAGTGATTTATAATATTCATACAAATTTTCAGCTCAATTGAATAAGGCGTTTAGATGCTATCGCTGGTCTCATAGGCCATAAAGATAAAGAATTTTTCTTTGTCTCCCTGTAAAAAAACTGTAAGTGCTAGATTCACCAAAATCTATACAGATTGAGTATATGTGACCTATAATATGTGTATAAAGTTTTTGCTCAATTGAATAAGGCGTTTAGATGCTATCGCACTTTTAAAAATTTGGCAAAGAATTTTTCTTTGTGTCCCAGTAAAAAAACTATAAGTGCTAGATTCTCCAAAATCTATACAGATTGAGTATCTGTGACCTATAATATGTGTATAAAGTTTTTGCTCAATTGAATAAGGCGTTTAGATGCTATCGCACTTTTAAGATTTTGGTCCCTTGGCCATAATGATAAAGAATTTTTCTTTGTGTCCCTGTAAAAAAACTATAAGTGCTAGATTCACCAAAATCTATAGGGTTCGTACTATGGTGACTTACAATTTACGTACCAACTTTCAGCTTATTCGAACAAAGCGTTTAGACGCTAGCGTGTTCACTCACAGACATACACACATACATACACACATACATACACACATACATACACACATACATACACACACACATACATACACACATACATACACACATACATACACACACACATACACACACACATACATACATCATCGTAAAAATAGTGAAAACGGACTCGTTGGACCTCGAAACGTATAGAAACATCAAAATCTCGAATTCGGATTTTTGACATGATTACAATACTTTCCTCACTATAGTGTTCGGAAAGTAAAAAGGAAATAAATAAGTAATGTTAAATTAAAACTTCTTTGTATAGTAACAATGAATTATATCAAATGGATTAAATAAAGAAAAAATTAACTATCTAAACAATATAGAAAACACTCATTGTCAGAACTGAAATTAATACATAACAAAGATACTAGTATGATGTTACCACCACATGACTTTCTTCTATATAATTTTACACAAAATTCATTCAATACATATTATTTATTAAATTATTTCCCATTATATTATTTTTCGTTAAAATGTTTTTTAAAGATCGATAACTTTGTTTTAAATTATCACAGATCTGTAGTTCAACCATTCGTTTTAAAGGTATTGACGAGATCTTTCGAAAGGTACCCATCTTGAAAATCCCCCAGGGGGAGGGGAAGCGATGCTCCTACATGCACATTTTTTTTCCCTAGTTAACTACTACTACTACCAATAATTCATATTAATTTTACAGTCACATGTTTAAAATAACTCTCATTATGGGCATTTATGCAAAATTTTGCCCTATACTGCCATGTTAAAAATTTAGAAGAAATGCAATGACTGCGCCACCTGTTGAGCAATTGATCACCAAATCTAATCAGCGCCAGTTTATGTCAAGGTCCAACTAAATACCAAGTTAGATTAAATTTCGTTCATTGGTTCGTGCGATAGAGCACTCACAAAATTTGTGATACACACACACAGACAGACAGGCTGACAGACATTTTCTAAAAACAGTCAAATCGTGTTCAGGACATCCCAAAACGTGTAAATCCATCGAAAACTGGAGTTCGAAAATTTTCACGAATCCAATACTTTCTTTATGTGTACATATAGAAGAAAGTAATAATGATCTAAATCATGATAATCCTAGGCAGCTTGTGAATACCTCTGATGTTGAGTTTGATAGTTGGTGGCCTACACTGTCAGACCAGTTTCAGGGAAAATTCGGGAGTTTTGTAAAATAAAGATAATTGTCAAACAGAAAATCTTTAAAAAAAAAAAAAAAAAAAAACTTTATTTTGTCTTTCTTTATTTTGTAGCTATTTCTGTGCAACGATGATTAAAAAATTCCTCTCAAAAAATAAAACTTTACTCTTTCGCAGAATTAATAATAATATGAAAAAAAAAATTAATTTTTCATAAAATTCTCGAATATGTAATTTTTTATTTGTGAATTTAAATTGAATATCAATTATCTTAATTAAAATTTGATATGAAGATCAAATTTGCATTTTAATTTTCAATAAACAATACGAAAAGTTTTCACAAACTATTGTTTTCATATTTCAAATGAACGTCAAGTAGTTAAGTTTAATTGTATTATCTCGAACAGCTCGCAAATCGAAGAAGGAAATAATTGAATTCGTTTGACTTTCAAATGTTTGCCTTTGAAATGACAATAAATATTTGTCAATTTACATTGAATGAAATTCGGAAATATGAAATTGCATCATCAAATTTATTTCGTGTTATTTATTTTAAATATTATTCTATTGCTTTGCATTTACTTGGAATAAAAATATCATCATTTGCCCTTTAATGCAAAACCAGTATTATGTGGCCACCACATGACTTTCTTCTATATAATTTTACACAAAATTTGTTCGATACAAATTATTTATTAAATTATCAAATTACTTTCCATTATAAATGCAGACAATTTTTATCTGACAGAATTATATTATCACTAATTGTCGAAAGATGTCTCTTTTTTTTTTTTTTTTTTTTTTTTTTGCAAATCAGAAGAAGTAAATTTCCTCTCCCCCCCCCCCAAGTTTTTTTCGTTAAAACATAAAAAAAATCGATAACTTTGTTTTAAATTATCACACATCTATAGTTCAACCATTCGTTTTAAAGGCATTGATGAGATCTTTCGAAAGATACCCATATTGAAAATTTACTCCCCCAGGGGGGTAAGCGATGCTCCCACATGCACAAAATTATTTTCTCAGTTAACTGCTACTATTAATAATTCATATGAATTTTACAATCACACGATTAAAATAACTCTCATTATGTACATTTATACGAAATTTTGTCCTACACTGCCATGTTAAAAATTTAGAAAAAAAATGCGATAACAGCGCCACCTATCGAACAATTGTTCCACAAATCTAATCAGCACCAGTTTATGTCAGGGTGCAACTAAATACCGAGTTTGGTTAAATTTCGTTCATTGGTTCGTGAGATACAGCGTCCACAAAATTTATGATACAAATACACAGACACACACACAGACAGACAGAGATTTTCTAAAAACAGTCAAATCATGTTCAGGATATCTCAAAACGTGTATATGCATCGAAAACTGGAGTTCGAAAATTTTCGTGAATCCAATACATTATATATATTAGGTTGATTCATAAATAATTTCCGATGCAGTTAAAATAGAATAGACACCAATAACATTATACAACGAATATAATAATGTATATTAGGTATTATTTCCTGCCGAATAATAAGCCCCTCCCACATTTATCATGTTACGTCTTTGTAGGTGCAGTCTTAAATAACTTCCTTTGTTTTTAGCACGCATTTATTTTGCTTTCATTTAGTTACAAAAATATATCAAGTTATTATGTATTCACCATTATTATGTATGACGCTCTCTCATCTTCTTGGTAGCTTATATATTCCTTCCTTGTAAAATGTGGTTGTTTTCGATTGGAAGAAATTTTCGACAGTCTGTCTGACTTGTTCTTCAGATTTGAATGTTTTTCTTTTCAACAAGTTTTGTAAGGAACAGAAAAGTTGAAAATCTGTTGGGGTAAGGTCCGGGGAGTAAGGTGGGTGCCGTAAAACAGACCATCCGAGCTCTAGAATGTTTTCTTGAGTCACCCTTGCTATATGTGGTCTTACATTATCATGTAAAAGAATGACGTTTTCGCTATTGGCGAGTGTAGGACGTTTTTCATGAAGTTTCTTTTTCACTCTTTGCAGTTGCTGAACATATATGTGTGCAATAATTGTTAAATTTGACTTTAATTACTCGTGATGGATTAGTCCTCGACAATCCCACCATATACACAAAAAAATCTTTTTTCCAAGGATGTCAGCTTTCGAATCTGGTAAGGGTTTTTGTTCCTTATCAATACTGTCTTTTACGGATGATATTCTCATAAGTAATCAATTTTTCATTGCCAGTTATTATCCTATCTAAAAAAAGGCTCGTTTTTTTTTTTTTTTTTTTTTCTCGTGAGAGCAAACTTGTAGTGATAAACAGGCGATTTTCTTTATTCTCAAAACTAAATGCAAAACTGGTGTACAAACGATAAATAGACAATAAGACTTCTTCACACACCATAAATTTTAAGCCAGCACAGCTGTGCTGGCTTAAAATTTATGGTGTGTGAAGAAGTCTTATTGTCTATTTCTTTATTCTGTTCACTGAGATCTAGTTGATTGGCGTGGATTTTGTTCCAATATAGCCTTTACAACGTTGTCATCAATGTCGGAAGGACGTCCTGTCCTCAGTTCGTCCTTTAAAGTCGTATTTCCAGAGCGGAATTTTGTAAACCAATATCTAACTGTCCGATCAGTTATTAGTCCTTCACCGTATTCATTGCATATTTTTTCAGCTGTCGCTTTAACCCTTTGCGGCGCAAGACAATTCGGATCATTTAAATTATACTGCCACCGGAATTCATGAACTAAATTAAACTAAAAGGAATTTTAAATTTTAAGGTTAAAAAACCCGGCCTTTTCTGATATGTTATAAACATAAATTTTTGCTAAAAAATTTCCGGGATGAATTTTTGCAGCTGGATCTTAAATTTTACGTCCTCGCAGCGAGGACGCCGCGCGTTAAGGGGTTAACACTATTGCCTTGTCTAAATTCCCAAAGCATCACATGACGAATGTGCACTTTTTCATTCTCCATTTTCGGAGTTTGGAGCAACAGTTTAATTTGACACACACCAGACAAAACGATTGTTAGAAGAATAATTGAACCACAGATCATATACTAAGACAGATGGCACACGCTCAATAAAATCAGACCAATGAGTACAGTAATACCAGTGACGGCTGAAAGCTAATGTTTCCAAATATTTGCATAATTCCATTAAAATAAAAGGTTATCGCTAAAAAACGAACAGGTTAAAAACGAACATTATATACAAAATTCTACACATTCAAAGAATTTTATTAATATTTGCAGTATGCATGCTTTGACCGTTGCTCTAATGCAAGTAACTACACTACATGATGAATGCAGGGGGAGGAGCCTATCTTTGAAGCCTTATATTCATTGCATAATGTTTCTGGTGTAAATTTTAACTAAATTGCATCGGAAATTATTTATGAATCGACCTAATAGTACAGTCGGGGGAAAAAAAAAAACGCAACACTCAACGTAACTTCGTTGCTAATCGATGTAGAAAAATGTAATAGGTATCATTCGACGGGGAATTGTGAGTAGTTTCAGAAAATGAACTGAAATTTCGAATTGGGGGTCGTCTACATATTAAAACGCGCACCAACTTTGATTTTTTTCAATGGTAACACCCTATTTTTATTTTATATTTGAATTCCTGGGATAACTTGATCGAAAAAAAACTTGATCGATATAATTTTTTTTTTACGAGATACAGTGAAGAAACCCAAACATAATCCATCATTACATTTGATTCTGGAAAATATTTTTAATTCTGAAAAATATTAATAAATTCATATTCATAAAAATTATGAATTATGACCTATATTAATTTTTACATAAAATGAATCCTAATGCTGAAAAATATGGGTGTGCAAATTTACAGCTCATTCCAGTTATTAGTTTTCGAGATATAAATAAATCTTTCTTTTGGAGTGGTTTAGGGGGCCGTCTCTTATAAACTTTTGCATGAGATAACGAATCAAATCTTAAAAAATAGCAAAAAAATTTAAACAAAATACTTTTATTTTTTATTTACGGGTCAAATTATATAACAACAACATCAAACGCAAAGAAATGAAACAAAAATAATGATTTTTAGACATTAGTGTTAGCATCAAGAATTCCTGTTTTCTAAAGAAGAAAAGCTCCGCCTTCATCATTCTTCAAAACAAAACAGTACAGTAAAGAAAAGTAAATGTGACATTGAGTATTCGTGTTAAACCCCTTATTTTATGTTGACAAAAATATGCAAAAGTGGTATTTACTTCATCGATTAATTGGTGATAAATTTTGAATCTTAAACAAATACTAGAAGAAAAAAAATTAACTAAATAGGCGGGGTTTACTGTTTTAAATAGAAAAATAGGTTTAACACGTTAACTGCCGTGTCACCCGTATTCGGGTGACAGCAAAAGTTCTCATCAGGCCACGTCACCCGTATTCGGGTGACAGCAAGAGTTCTCATCAGGCCACGTCGGGTGACTCCTTCCAAAGGATTTCCGAACATATTTAGATAAATATATGACAGGAGATAATAATACTGTTGAATTTTTTATTATGAAACTAGAATGTATTTGGCAGATTCTGAAAGTGATTGCGATCACTAGACTCTTTTGGTTGCTTTGGAATCGGATTTTGAAAAAAATTCAGTGAAACTCAAAAAAGGTTTGGGGGCGGAGTAACAGCAGGCGAAGGTCTTCACGAAAAAGGCCCCTGGCCAAATGGTTCAACGTGCAAATTTCCCGATTGTTTTATTATGAAACTAGAATGTATTTGGCAGATTCAGAAAGTGATTGCGATCACTAGACTCTTTTGGTTGCTTTGGAATCGGATTTTGAATAAAATTCAGTGAAACTCAAAAAAGGTTTGGGGGCGGAGTAACAGCAGGCGAAGGTGGCCTGACGGGGATTTTGTTGTAAACACGCGTGGCAGTCAACGTGTTAATGTGAAATTGTCAAATATAAAAAACGTATGGAATTGGAATGCAAGACAGACTTGTAAAATCGTTCCTTAACTACCGTCATAGTTAAAAAAGGCTTAATCATTTGCTTCATATATTGTTTTATTTTATTTTATTTATTTACTTATTTATTTATTTAGTAGGGGGTAGGGGGACGATTATTATTTTAAGGACACATTATTCTTTAAAATTTTATTAATATATTTTAACTTTATACATTTTTAAAAACATACTTTAACTTTTATAAATATATTTTAACACTTTTTGCGACTGCAGGATTTTGTCTTTTTGACAGTAAGACCCGCCTACGGGCGTTATACTCTCAAAATAAAATATTTCAGAACAAACTTTCTGTATTTACAATTATATTACAAATGGATATACATTATAATTATATTCTTTCTAATCAATATATTTCTATCCATAGTATATTTTATTGCAAAAATATCAACACTGGGTACACACTTAAGAAATAAGGAACACAGAAATTACGAAAGAAACGCCCACTGACAGAGTTACATATTTTCAAATGGCGTGAATCTACGTAAGCGTTCGCGAAAGGGTTAATTAAGAGATTATATTTTCATGGAAATTATGAAACGAATCGTACAGTTCCAAAGAGTTCAACTGACCCAAAACTGGTAAGTGCGATTAAAATTGTTTAATATTTACTTCATGAACACTTACAATAATTTATTCGAAAAGATTTAGTTTATGCGTTCTTGTATATTTTTATATCTATATTATTTCATTTCGTATATTATGTTACACCTACGAAAGAAAATTTAAGCTTTACTGGTGATCAGTACAGCCATAGTAGATACTTTTACTTGAAAAATATTGCGCTTTTTTCACAGAGTACTGTATGGACTAATCGCAAGTGTAATGTATTTAAATAGACCTAAAATTATATAAAAAAGTACTGAAGTATATACAAATCTAAAAAATTGAATTCAGGATAATTAAGGAACTATAAAAGAGGCAACGTTTTAATAATTTCTATTATTGTTTTTTTTTCCTAAAAGATTTCCGGTGTGAAACATTAAAATTTTCTCTGTATCTTATAGGATCTTAGTTTTATTTCTCTATATTTATAGATAACCCCCTAACACATTTTTGATTATAACTCTATAAATACTAAAGATAAAGATACAAACAGTATACTTTTCCGCACTGCCAGACTCTCAGAAATTCGAAAATGAAGTCAAAATTGGGTGTTGCTATTGAAAAAATCAAAGTTGGCGCCCATTTCAATATGTTGATGACCCCTAATTCAAAATGTGACGACATATTCAGAAAGTGCTTTTAATTTCCTGTTGAATGATGTCTATTAGATGTTTCTGCGTCAATTAATAACGAAATTACAGCGGGTGTTGCGTTTTTTTTTCCCCGACTGTACAAATAATTTTCCAGTGTACTTGTGAAAAAAGAAGAAGAAGGAAAAAAAATGCATATTATATATAGAAAAAATAAATAAATAAATAAATAAAAATAAATCAATAATCTCGTTTGCCACTTAACTATTTTCTTTTATCGTACATTACTATAGATATATTATTACAGTTTAAGCGAGGTGAAATGTGTGAGGTATGGTATTTGATCACTTTACAAAATAATTTAAAAAGCAGTTTGTATCGGAATGTTTTCGACATCTATAGAGTACTTCAGCGCCTTCCTGTGAGAGGAGCAGTGACACAAGCCGCCAGTTGTTCTAAGTCGTGGTCCGCAGCGGATTTATGGTGGCTTCTTGAATCCATTTCTTGTGTGTACTACGGTGCACATACTAATTTAAAGAAACGTACATATTGCTAATATAATAGTTACTAAATTCGAACATTTGAATCAAAAGTTATTTATCGAATAGACGTACGCAATCCACTATTAATACAGTCCAAAATAGCTTTAAAAACAATTCCATAGTTGACAATTTTTACGCTTTTTGGCTACCGGTAAAAAAGTATAGGAATTTTCGTTTTATTTTATCAGTGAAGACTATTACAAATATAATATCTATAAAAAAATTTATTAAAAATTTCCGTTAGCTAAAAAGAGTAATTGTTGGCACCTATGATAATTTTACTTGGTATATAATACTGTGTGAGGAGGCAACCTCTTCCCTCAATCTCTCACCGTTTGAATACTGGTGAGCTGCATAGACTGATATTAAACTCCATACACACACACGCACACACATACACATATTATTCAGATGTTTTTCCCATTTTCATCTACACCACACTTTAAAATGAAAAATTTTGAATAACTTGTGTATATTATATAGAGACACAATACCCAGCAAATTCAATACTTAAATTCAGCACAAGAATAAGAAAACTTTTTCGATAACGCTTGTAACGATACTGATTATTATTAATTTTCTTTTCTTTTTCTTTCAATAATAATAATAATAAAAAAAAGATTTTCATGAAATTCTGGGAAAAGCAGAATTTAGTTTAGGACGGAGGACTATTAGTTTTTTTTTTTTTTTTTTCTTTTTTCAAATTATAACATCGCTTTCAAATTATTCAATTATATTTTCGATAAATTTTAGATTTCGACAAATGTCCAACTATCGAAATCGACAACGCAAAAATCCCAGATTGAGACTAATAGGCAAAATAAAATAAAATAAATTTAAAAAATAAAAATAAAAATAAAATAACAAAATAAAATAAATTTAAAAAATAAAATAATAACACAACTAGAAATTCACTTAGAGCCATAATGTATGCGAATTCTTTTGTGTGGCCTGGTAAACTTACAATTAATGCTTTTCATATCTTATTCAATGTGAAGCAATACGTTTCTGCTTAAAAAATGTATACTTTTATATTATTTTGGTTAGAGATGTTACTCTGTACCAGTTACGTAATGTATTTGAATAATTTTGAAAATTTCTGTTTACGAACTATTAGTTTCGTCTCAATAAAATATTTAAGTAACATAACTATGCGATAAAAGTTTAAACTGCCGAATTTGGGTTTCCTGATGAACACTACTTTTGAGTCGCACTGATAAAAATACACCCGCACAAACACATAAATACCAGTCGCAGAAATCCAATTTTCGGATTTAGGAGAACTTAAAACTTTTAATGTTAGCAAAAACACATTTTCGAAAATTTGGTCCAAAAACTTTACGTTCTCTTATCTTATATTTCCGACAGAAAGTTATTAACTGTAAAAATCGGCAATCTAATTTATTATGTACTTCACCAGCAGCTGTAAAGTTGTACTCACAAAGCGGTAGACGAGAGGTGCCGTGTTCGAAACCAAGTTACACTCTTTGACCTTGCCATTGGTATTTTTCCGGAATTTTATCTAAAACTTTCTTGAATACAGGCTGGGATCTCTTTGATATATTCCCACAGAAGGTGGGTACTCAAGTTTAAAACCACCCAAATTTTTTAGCTCATCTGCCTTACATTTACAGCATTACATTTACAACTGACTGGTTATTCATTAACGGGCAAATGAGGATATTTTTATTCCAAGTAAATTCAAAGCAATAGAATAATATTTAAAATAAATAACACGAAATAAATTTGATGATGCAATTTCATATTTCCAAATTTCATTCAATGTAAATTGACAAATATTTATTGTCATTTCAAAGGCAAACCTTTCAAAGTCAAACGAATTCAATTATCCCTTTCTTCTATATGTACAGTCGGGGGAAAAAAAACGCAACACCCGCTGTAATTTCGTTATTAATTGACGCAGAAACATCTAATAGACATCATTCAACAGGAAATTAAAAGCACTTTCTGAATATGTCGTCACATTTTGAATTAGGGGTCATCAACATATTGAAATGGGCGCCAACTTTGATTTTTTCAAAAGCAACACCCAATTTTGACTTCATTTTCGAATTTCTGAGAGTCTCGCAGTGCGGAAAAGTATACTGTTTGTATCTTTATCTTTAGTATTTATAGAGTTATAATCAAAAATGTGTTAGGGGGTTATCTATAAATATAGAGAAATAAAACTAAGATCCTATAAGATACAGAGAAAATTTTAATGTTTCACACCGGAAATCTTTTAGGAAAAAAAACAATAATAGAAATTATTAAAACGTTGCCTCTTTTATAGTTCCTTAATTATCCTGAATTCAATTTTTTAGATTTGTATATACTTCAGTACTTTTTTAGATAATTTTAGGTCTATTTAAATACATTACACTTGCGATTAGTCCATACAGTACTCTGTGAAAAAAGCGCAATATTTTTCAAGTAAAAGTATCTATTATGGCTGTACTGATCACTAGTAAAGCTTAAATTTTCTTTCGTAGGTGTAACATAATATACGAAATGAAATAATATAGATATAAAAATATACAAGAACGCATAAACTAAATCTTTTCGAATAAATTATTATAAGTGCTCATGAAGTAAATATTAAACAATTTTAATCGCACTTACCAGTTTTGGGTCAGTTGAACTCTTTGGAACTGTACGATTCGTTTCATAATTTCCATGAAAATATAATCTCTTAATTAACCCTTTCGCGAACGCTTACGTAGATTCACGCCATTTGAAAATCTGTAACTCTGTCAGTGGGCGTTTCTTTCGTAATTTCTGTGTTCCTTATTTCTTAAGTGTGTACCCAGTGTTGATATTTTTGCAATAAAATATACTATGGATAGAAATATATTGATTAGAAAGAATATAATTATAATGTATATCCATTTGTAATATAATTGTAAATACAGAAAGTTTGTTCTGAAATATTTTATTTTGAGAGTATAACGCCCGTAGGCGGGTCTTACTGTCAAAAAGACAAAATCCTGCAGTCGCAAAAAGTGTGAAAATATATTTATAAAAGTTAAAGTATGTTTTTAAAAATGTATAAAGTTAAAATATATTAATAAAATTTTAAAGAATAATGTGTCCTTAAAATAATAATCGTCCCCCTACTAAATAAATAAATAAGTAAATAAATAAAATAAAATAAAACAATATATGAAGCAAATGATTAAGCCTTTTTTAACTATGACGGTAGTTAAGGAACGATTTTACAAGTCTGTCTTACATTCCAATTCCATACGTTTTTTATATTTGACAATTTCACATTAAACCTATTTTTCTATTTAAAACAGTAAACCCCGCCTATTTAGTTAATTTTTTTTCTTCTAGTATTTTTTAAGATTCAAAATTTATCACCAATTAATCGATGAAGTAAATACCACTTTTGCATATTTTTGTCAACATAAAATAAGGGGTTTAACACGAATACTCAATGTCACATTTACTTTTCTTTACTGTACTGTTTTGTTTTGAAGAATGATGAAGGCGGGGCTTTTCTTCTTTAGAAAACAGGAATTCTTGTTGCTAACACTAATGTCTAAAAATCATTATTTTTGTTTCATTTCTTTGCGTTTGATGTTGTTGTTATATAATTTGACCCGTAAATAAAAAATAAAAGTATCTTGTTTAATTTTTTTTGCTATTTTTTAAGATTTGATTCGTTATCTCATGCAAAAGTTTATAAGAGACGGCCCCCTAAACCACTCCAAAAGAAAGATTTATTTATATCTTGAAAACTAATAACTGGAATGAGCTGCAAATTTGCACACCCATATTTTTCAGCATTAGGATTCATTTTATGTAAAAATTAATATAGGTCATAACTCATAATTTTTATGAATATGAATTTATTAATATTTTTCAGAATTAAAAATATTTTCCAGAATCAAATGTAATGATGGATTATGTTTGGGTTTCTTCACTGTATCTCGTAAAAAAAAAATTATATCGATCAAGTTTTTTTTTATGAAGATATTAATAAAAGTTTGAAATATGAATTTAACATTAGCACCTTCAAACTCTGAACGCTTATAACTCTGTGAAAAAATAAGTAAAATATACAACCAATATACTTTTTCGCGTTGTCGCGATCCCAGGAATTCAAATATAAAATAAAAATAGGGTGTTACCATTGAAAAAATCAAAGTTGGTGCACGTTTTAATATGTAGACGACCCCCAATTCGAAATTTCAGTTCATTTTCTGAAACTACTCACAATTCCCCGTCGAATGATACCTATTACATTTTTCTACATCGATTAGCAACGAAGTTACGTTGAGTGTTGCGTTTTTTTTTTTTTTTTTTCCCCGACTGTACAATTAGGTCGATTCATAAATAATTTCCGATGCAATTTAGTTAAAATTTACACCAGAAACATTATGCAATGAATATAAGGCTTCAAAGATAGGCTCCTCCCCCTGCATTCATCATGTAGTGTAGTTACTTGCATTAGAGCAACGGTCAAAGCATGCATACTGCAAATATTAATAAAATTCTTTGAATGTGTAGAATTTTGTATATAATGTTCGATTTTAACCTGTTCGTTTTTTAGCGATAACCTTTTATTTTAATGGAATTATGCAAATATTTGGAAACATTAGCTTTCAGCCGTCACTGGTATTACTGTACTCATTGGTCTGATTTTATTGAGCGTGTGCCATCTGCCTTAGTATATAATCTGTGGTTCAATTATTCTTCTAACAATCGTTTTGTCTGGTGTGTGTCAAATTAAACTGTTGCTCCAAACTCCGAAAATGGAGAATGAAAAAGTGCACATTCGTCATGTGATGCTTTGGGAATTTAGAAAAGGCAATAGTGTTAACCCCTTAACGTGCGGCGTCCTCGCTGCGAGGACGTAAAATTTAAGATCCAGCTGCAAAAATTCATCCCGGAAATTTTTTAGCAAAAATTTATGCTTATAACATATCAGAAAAGGCCGGGTTTTTTAACCTTAAAATTTAAAATTCCTTTTAGTTCATTTTTAATTTAGTTCATGAATTCCGGTTACAGTATAATTTAAATGATCCGAATTGTCTTGCGCCGCAAAGGGTTAAAGCGACAGCTGAAAAAATATGCAATGAATACGGTGAAGGACTAATAACTGATCGGACAGTTAGATATTGGTTTACAAAATTCCGCTCTGGAAATACGACTTTAAAGGACGAACTGAGGACAGGACGTCCTTCCGACATTGATGACAACGTTGTAAAGGCTATATTGGAACAAAATCCACGCCAATCAACTAGATCTCAGTGAACAGAATAAAGAAATAGACAATAAGACTTCTTCACACACCATAAATTTTAAGCCAGCACAGCTGTGCTGGATTAAAATTTATGGTGTGTGAAGAAGTCTTATTGTCTATTTATCGTTTGTACACCAGTTTTGCATTTAGTTGAGCAATTGAACCAAAAAATATAATGTTTGGAAGAATCTGTAAAAAATATTGCTTCAAGTAGCTAGAGTACATGATTGTAAACCGCCTTTTAATTATAGATATAAATTTCATTAGAATGCTTACAGAGATGTAAAGGTTTGTTTAACAACGTCGAAAATTTTTCTTATGATTTTTGCGTATAACATACAGGGTTTTAAAAACTAAAGCACTGTAATTTTTAGAAAACTTAATATACTACATTAGGCACAACGTACTGCAATCAAAATTAAAATAAATACATAAAAAATATATTAAATATCTCACGAAACATGAACATTTTTACTAAATAATTTTAAATGCACATGCGCAAGCGCTAACAAAGTTTATTTTAAATTGTTTACTAGCTAAAATATATAGAATTATTTTTAAAATATTTCCAAGCATATATTATTAAAATTCAGAACGATGTCATCGATAAAAGAGTTGAATTTCAAGTACTTTCAAAAAGATGCAAAACGCTAAGGCAGTTTTATTCATATTTTCATTTTGAACCAACGTACGGTTATGATTATAAGTCAAGACACACTTTACATTTTCTCAAAAAAAAATATGGGAAATGTTCGAAAACTATTATTTTTACTGAAGCATGTTGTATAGTTGCCAACATTTTAATTTATTCTGAAGTATTTTTAGCTCCGCCTTTATTTCATACCAAATAAAGGCGATGCTAAAAATATTCCGAATAAATTAATTTGTTGGTAGCTATATATTGTTAAGATATCGCACAGAAAAATAACATATTCATTCAGATAATAAACGAAAGAAAAAATATGACAATTTTAAATACAAAATAAACTAAAGTAATGCTAATTTTAAAATTGCGTGTGTTTATAAACTTACTTGAATAATTATATTAACTAGTATCGCCCAGTGGTCGAAACTCGACCATTTTCTTTTGCAAATCGAGGCAAAGCAAAGTTATTGCCTTGTCCTAAACGAAATGCAATTGCAACACAGCTGCGGCAATTGTTTGCCGATATTCACTCTAACTGAATCAGCAGAGTTTTACTTAATATAACTATTTCTCTCTGTAGATGTTAGCCTTTCCTGAAATGGGAGAAAATCGCAACGTGAAAACGCCCCTTGTTGTGTGATACAGCCTAGAAGCTAATAGGTACCATGTCAAACCAAGGCCCAACCAAGTGTCAAATTCTGTTAAATTAATTCGATTGGTTCATAAAGTACAGTGTTTGAAAAAAAAAAAAAGATATTTTTCAAAAATGGTCGAATTGAGTTCGGGAAATTTCAAAACATGTAACTTTATCGAAAACCGAAAATCTAAAACTTCTCTGAATCTTATATTTTCTACATATATATGCAGAGAAAAGAATAATAAATCCACTTTTTAAAAAATAAAAATAAGTAGTCAATTTTACTTAATAAAAACGCAAGGAAATCTCAAAACGTGTAAATTCATCGAAAACCGGAAATCAAAAGTTTTTATGTATCTTCTACTTGCTTCTTCTACCCACAAAAGCTAGCAATAAAGACACTTTTTTAAAAAATAAGTAGCCAATTTCAGTTAATTGAAACGTAAAGAAAGCTCAAAACATGTAAATTCAGCAAAAAACGGAAATCGGAATTTTTTCCATATCGTCTACTTATACATGCAGCAGTTAGTAACAAATCCATTTTCCTTTTATTTAGTATATTAGTTGAATATTTATTGTTTTAAAATCACCCTTTGAAATGAAATGTTTATGCTTACATTCGAAACTGGAAGTTTGCCATTTTTTTTTTTTTTTTTTCTGGAGTTTTGTAATTTTAAATTAAAATTTTATCAATTTTACAGAAAAAATAACTCAATCAAACACATGTAGACAGTAACTTATATATAACTATACCCAAATATCGGAATTAAAATCGGCAGATAATTTCCGTTATTTTTTAATAATTTTTTACAAAAAATCCAATGGACGATTAACCTAGAAAATCTTTTTCATGGCTCCATGGACAGACAGTGACGTCATCACTTCGTTTGCGTATAGTGATGCTACAAATTACTGTGTCTATGGTTTTATTTGAGCTTTATGAAATTGCCAGATATAACAACTTTCTACTTTTAGGTATTTTTTAATGTAAAGGAATACGTGTATAAAAGGGAAAAATGGGGGAAAATGCATAAAAAAGAAATGTATTTTTAAATACCTTCTTGACATCGTAAGAAAATAATATTTGTATTCGCACCTTCCGGCTAACCATACCTTTCGAATGATACCATTTTCAACCCTCTACTCCCATAATTAATATGTTAAAAAGGGACTACAAATTTTATGCTTGCCTATTAATATATAGATTCCTATGTATGGAATGTTATACAATAAATTCCCATATTCCCATATAAAACGGGGGCAGGTTGCTAAATAAATGCTACAATTTTATTTTTTAAAACAGTAAAATTTTAGAGCATTAATCAATTGGTTCAATTACGCCCGATTTAGTTTTAGCATAAAGTGATTCCTTTGATACAAAATTAGTGGTGTTAAAAAAATAAAATTGTAATAATCATCTGGAAATCCTACCCCAGCGTTCTATAGAAATCTACTGTAGATGACACAATTTATAACATGTGACATTCCCTAACTCGAATTAATATATATATCACTGTAATTCGAAAAATAATGATATGAATGAGCTGTAAATTTGAAAACACATGTTTCTGATGACGCTCATTCTGTTCGTGCAAAAATGAGAATAGATTGTAATTATTAAGTTTTTGAAATATGAATTTTTGAAATATTTTTATAATTAAAAATATGTTTTTTAACCAATTGGGTACATTTGACGAGTGAGACTCGTCATGTGCTTACTTGGGCGAAGTTACGGTGGACGAGTCTGACTCGTCATCTGAATTTAAGAAGTAGGCGTTAATGTTTGCGGAACCCCCGCCAGTGGGCATTGATCGCAAACACTTTCCTGACGTTTTTTATGATATCGTACAACCATACTTATAACATCAATATAAGTATATTCCAAATAAAATGTATTACTTTTACATATTAACACTTTCGCGACGTAGATTGAAATCATTTGAAAATCTGTAACTCCACCAGTGGGCGTTTCTTTTGCAATTTGTATGCCATTCATATTCACAATTTTACAATGAAATATACTATGGATACAAGAATAAAATTATAATGTATATCCATACTTGCTAATATCCTAATTAATATTCCGTAGTGTTGTTAGTCCCGCCCTTTTTTTCACACCAGCAAACTGTTAGAGTAATATTCTCCAAATGCAGTTACGATTAAATGATAAGAAAAATACTCTAAAAAGATACTGGTGTGAAAAAGAAGGCGGAACTAACAATACTACGGAATATTAATTAGTATGTTGGCAAGTATGTGTATATCCATTTGTAATATAAATGTGAATACAGAAAATTTTGTTCTGAAATATTGTAACATGGGAGAATAACGCCACAGGCGGACCTTACTGTCAAGAATTCAAAATCATTCCATATAGCGACAAATTAAATCTGTCCCTTGGGCATAAAAATCGTCAAATAATTCAGTACTCAAAGGGTTAATTAAAAAAAAAGAAAAAGAAAAAAAATGTGGGGGATATATAAGTCACTTCATTCTAACTCAATCAAAAGGGAAAATTGAATTTAATAGATTTTCGGGAAGATATGAATCAATGTCTGTCATATTCATTTAACATTAGCATGCTTAGATTTTTTACAGCTTATTACTCATTAAAAATTTGATAGTAATTAATATATATAATGACCCTCATCTGTCATTCACGATTCCGATTTACACCGCTTCAAAACAGAGACTTTTGGCGGCCATTTTTTTTTTCCCGTTTGTTCAATTCATCAACTTACGAAAACATACATATCATTTTCATACATGTTTTGTATCGCACATTTTGTTATTTATTCCCTCTAAAACCTTGAAAAACTATTCAATTGTAATGTTTAAATGTTTAAAAATATATAACGGATCACTGGCTATTATAAACATGAACCTATAAATAGAATTATGTAACTTCATGATTATAAACAACGCAATGCCAAATAAAAACAAACCAAAACTGTTGCCATTCAGAAAATACAAATTCCAAATGGACAACTTTTTAATTGCGAATGAACGACTCTTTGACTGTTTCATTAAAAAAAAACGCTTAAAATATTTCTAAAACATATTAAAGCCTTAAAAATCTTAAAATATTTCTAAAAACATATTAAAGTCTTTAAATATTTTTATCAAGCTTCATTATATGTTTACATTGTAAGGTATGATTGGCGTCGAGTTCAGTACGTAAATGTCGCCAGTTGATTTTAGTTTTGAAATTAGTGTAAAGTTATAGTTGGGATAGAATGTTTGGTTGGGCAAGTAAAGGTCACCAGTTGAAATGAGTATTGAAAGTAGGGTAGTCTAAGGTGATAATGTCGAGTCAAGATAAAATGTTCGGTTGAGAATGAGAAAGTCCCTAGCTGGATCATGGATATTTTGGCGATGTTGTGGGGGAGATAGCTGGTTGGGAGTATAGAGTAGAGGTGAATTTGGGTTAGCATGGAGTGTCTGTAATTATTAGATAGTTAGAAAATACGCAAGCAAAGTGATGACGTCACTGGCCGTCAGTGGATGCAAGAAAAAGATTTCCTATGTTAATCGCCCATTGGATTTTTTGTAAAAAATTATTAAAAATTGAGGAAAATTATTTTCCGATTTTAATTCCCATATTTCGGTATAGATATGTATTCGTTATCGTGTGCATGCGTTAGATTAAGTTGTTTTTGCTGTAAAATTGATAAAATTTAAATTTTAAATTTCAAAACTTTAGAAAAATAAAATAGCAAACTTCCATATTCGATTGAAAACATAAACATTTCATTTCAAAGGATGATATTTACACAATAAATATCCAACTAATATACTAATTAAAAGGAAAATGATAATATTCTATCATAATTTGAAGTCAAATTTGTTTTCAAATGTCTAAATAAAGTGTCTGATATACTCATATGTTGCAGCGGAATAGATTTAATATATCTGTCATCCTTGGCGGAAAAAATATATCGCCAAATTATTTGGCGAACATATTTCATTCCTTTCAAAAATCATGGTTATTTTAACAACTTATATTAAGAGAGCGATGAATTATATGAAACAATACTTCGTACAATACATATTACGAAAATAAACATCTGGCATGTATATTTTCGTAGTATGTTTTTAATCGCCAAATACAAAAAACGCCAAAGATGACACAGTTTTGAAATTTAAAATTTTGTCAGTTTGACAGCAAAATAACTCAATCTAACACATGGATACGATAGCATATCTATACCCAAATACGGGTATTAAAATCGGGAAATAATTTTCCTCGATTTTTAATAATTTTTTACAAAAAATACAATGGGCGATTAACATAGGGAATCTTTTTCTTGCAACCACGGACGGTCAGTGACGTCACACTTCGCTTACGTATTTGGAAACAGGATCTTTGATAGTCTTAAAAAAAAGTATTTTGGTAAAATGAAGTGAATTGTTATTTACTTCCTCTTACCCATAGGGTCGAGAAAATATTGTTTTAGGGTCAAATTTTCGAACGTGAGTTTTTGTTATACTTACATGTTCTGAGGTCTCCTGAATACGAAAATCACGTTTTTAGCGAATGGTCTCTGTGTCTGTCTGTCTGTCTGGGTGTCTGTTATCAGCATATCTCAAGAACAACCCACACAGCACATACGTCCAAATTTTGTTCATTTCTCGTCTCGTACGTTCAAAACACGTCCCTCCAGAGAACTGACATCCCATTTTTGTCACATGCTCACATAAATTCAACCATCATGTTGAAAGTATGTGTCGTGAGTAACCAAATTTGGACATACATAATATGAAAAATATCTTGGACGTAATGTGTTCCACAATTGAGCGAATTCATCCCAATGAAGTGTCCTTTTACGTTGAATTCAACAAGCATGCAGCGTACTTTTTACTAAAATGGAACGAGCAACTGAGCATGCGCATTCTCACTCAACATAACAACCTGCCATTCTCTCTTCCTCTTGTTGTCTGTCGCCGCCATGTTTTTACGGCTGTTTAGAAAGAGAATAGTATTTGAAATTGAAAATAATTATCATGTAAGTATCTAGAATCGTTTAATTTTATTTTCATTTCTGATATTTGACTTTAGTGTAATAATGCATATTATCCCTGAAAAGATTTATTATTGTTAAAATTTAACTTCATGGGAAGTTATAGTTTTGCTCATTTGTTATCCAGGTGATATGTGAATCAAATGTAAAAGAATTGTAGGCTTCTGGCCTAAATAGTTTGTTATTTTGTTTTTAGCGATCCACTTAGATATAGCTCGAACTGTTTTATTTAATCTTATAATTAACCTTACTTTTGTTATAATTTAGTATGTTGGTTATACTACAACTATATTGATTTATACTTAGTTCGCCAGGGTAATTCCTGATCAATGATATTTCATAGAATTTATGATTTTTTTTTTTTACTTAATAAAGGAATAAATGTACAACTGATTTTTTCCCCCTTCTTTTTACATATGTTTAAAATTATTTTAGACATATTTATGAATGTACACATATGTAGCATATATCTATTTATATTCCTTACCAATGAAAACAATCCCTCAAGCAAATGTTAAAATATTTCACCTGAAAGTTTACCCACCCAACATCCTAATTAAGTAATACTGTTTAAATGTTCATCAAAAATACATAATATGTATTTTGCTTAAAATCAAAACAATCTTTCAAGCTATTTCAAAAATTTTCTAGTAAGCTTCACTAATTAAGATCATGATCACTAAGTATTGTACTCAGTTAATAAATTAAAATGTATTGTATTGTACACACTTGTAATTGAAATTATACAGTTATATAAAAAGTTAAATATTTTTAACTGATAATTGCAATACTTAACTATAACTCAAAGAAAAGTTTTTCATCTCTATTTCATAGTTGAAAATAAACTATAATAACAATAAATGGTTTTATTTATTAAGGATATAATAAAAATGTATGGTTGAAATAAAATGTATCATAAAATTAGGACAGTAATGCTATACATTATGCTTTTAAATGTTATAAAGAGTTTTGCCAAGAAATTTAGATGTAATTTCAAAACGAATAAAAATAGTAAATTAACTATGCAAATTTCTATTTTAAAACATATATAATATATAATTAAAGTCAGGTTTATATTAAAAATGATAATTTGTTGTCTAAATTAATCAATGTAGTTATCTTTAGAACAAAAAATGTCCTGATTGGTAATTGAACCGGGTGTGACCGATATTTACCTCATTGCCAGGATAATTACTCCTCAGTGATTTTTTTTCAATTAAACTTTAAATACATTTTAGTCAAAGTCTACATGTTGTTGAATAGACACATGGTTAAGCTTTAACAATGCTAGATTTAGTTACATGAATTGTTATAATTTTAGAGTTATTTAGATAGATGGTTTTTTTTTTTTTTTTTTTTTCATTTTTTGATCGGAAATTATCCTGATCCACCATAAAATCTTATCCACGGTACATGGAATGCATAAAATAATTTTGGAAAAGGATAATTTAATAGGAAAAATTACATCATAACTGAAGCAATGCTTTAAGAAAAAAATTTTTACCTCATACTTTCCAAACAAAATTAAAATAATTTAATTATGACTAGGCTAAATGTATATCATTTGAATCAAAAATTTTTCACACTTTACCCATTAACAGAATTCATGTTTTCATTACCATCATAATATTTTCACTTATTTCTTTATATTTTTTATGGGTACAGTTCATTAGACAAGCAACTTCGAACTGTGTTTAACTGATTATATATGTAGTTAAATTAAAAGGTTATGGTTTTAAAACTTTTTGGAGACTTCAGGGCTTCTTAAATACTACAAAGTAAAAAAATATTCTGTTACTTTTAAATTATCATGTGACCCATTATTAAATGATATAAACTGGTATGAGAGTTAAGTAAGCAAGGAAATATTTTCTTTTCAAAATATCAGTAACAAGTAGAGCTGTACCGAGTACTTGGTATATACTCGGTACTCGGCCAAATTTGGTCCAAGTATTCGGCCAGTACCGAGTAGTTGTAAGAATTTCATTATTTTTAACGTATTATTGAAAGAAATGTATTCATAAGAGTTGTTTATTAATAACTAAAAAATTATGAAAATATGAATATTGAGTCAAACTTTTGCTGCAAACAGCTTTCTGCAGTTAAAACGGGAGAGTAGATTGCCACCAAACTCTGTATAGAGACGATTCATGATATGAACTTATCCATTTTAGTTACAAGAATTAAGTATAACCATCTTGTATGTGTGTGATATGCAAATTTTTTTTATAAAAACTTAGTACATAAAATTTCATCTATAAAACACAAAAATAAAATATTTTAGATATGAGAATCCTTATATAATGCGAATATAGTAGGTAAAATTTTAGTTACATGTTTGTGCAAATAAAAGTAAGACACTTTTAAAACTATAAGAAAAGACTGATTTTTAATTTTAAAAATAATAATTATGAAAAAGGTAAATACACTAACAAGATATTAAAAATATATCTTAATAATGAAATTTGTCAAATTTTAGCCCAAAACCACCTATCTTTTTTACTCTTCTAGAATTTGAAAATTAATGAAGTCTACCATGTTTGAAATGATAAAATATTTATTTTAATGTTCTCATTTCATATGTAAATTTCATGCATCTTAAATTAAGCCTGAGTGTATAGGAACTTTTATATTCTCTAAGAATTATCTGAGACTGATTCGCATATCTGAGAAAAACCATATAATGCAGAATGAAGTCATCAGTTATTTATTATGGTTTTAATAATCCACTAAGCTGGAAGTATCAAATATAACAATGAACCTAATTGTGTATATACAAAAGTTCTGAAACATTTCATGAAAACATGCTGTTTGCCATTTAACTTAATTTTGTGTTTAAAGGGCCTTTTTTTTTAATTTCAAGATGTGCAAAATTCTTCATATGTACATCAGTTATTCTTTCTTACAACTATTCGGTACTCAGTTACTCGGCCAAAGGGCTACTAGGTGCAACACTAGCATGTACAATCAATCAAAGAATTATAGTTTACACTAACTAAATATTTATAATTCACGTACCAATCATAAGGTTGTGCTTGTATAAATAATTAAAATATAATAAATATTTAAAATGTATAAATAATTAAAAAATTAAGATATAATTTATTTCTGTGTTTATCAATGTTGCTTAGTAGAGATGAATCTTAAGTCAAGATGTCAGAAATATTAGCTTGTTTAATGAAATATTTTGTTATATTTTACAAATTATATTTTTATAAGAAAAACCACATATTTTAAAGCTAGATAAACAGTTTCATTCCATTAAAGCCATTATCTTTTATATTTAAAAGTGATCTAAATCAGTGATTTTTTTTTTTTTTTTTTTTTTTTTTTTTTTTTTTTCGAAAAAATCAATAGATTTTTAAATTATTACAAACTTTTTGCAAGATTTTCAATTTGTAGTGTTAGTTTGCTTATAAATTTTTTATTCATTAGCTTTACAAGGCAAAATTAGTTCTGGCCACATGGTCAGTTACTACTGAAAAATTGGCTGCTAATAAATTTGGCCACCACAGTGGCCACTGTTTGGCTGCCTGTAGCCAGGGTTGGATTTTTGATGTCAAAAAGTGGTTTTTAACATGAAAAGGGTTTAAACTGTCAAAATCCTGTCAGAAAACTCTATCATCAAACCTCAAAATTTGTATATGAGGTAGAATCTGGCTAGAAATAGAAATTTAATATTTGTCATATATAGTCGACAACTAAATATTATGTTGTTTGTAAATTAACAGATCTTAAAACAATTTTTAGATGATAATTCATAAAAATTTAATTATATATATTGTGTGATTTGAGAACATTTTTATTTATAGATACGTGTTGAGATTATATGCCCTAAAAAGTTATGTTAGTTAATGTTGCATAAGAATAAAATATGTAAATTGTGGATTACCACATCATAATTTGGTTCTCTAGTAACAGGGGCCTCCAGTTTAAAGTAAGGGGAGATAGGATTCTAGGAATACAAAAGCAACAGTTGGGGGATTAGAACAAAGAATGTTGACTGGGATCCTTCACTAACAGTGATCCTTCTAGTTCTTTGATAAGATTGTGAATGACACAAATTTGTATTTTCCCGAATAAATGTTTAATGTTTTTCTCAACTAATTTTAATATAATATATTAAACTTAATTACAAATTAATTTCTGAATGATATAAAAGTATCATTGTTATTTTATTTATTTATTTATTTATTTATTTTAAATGCACATGAAAATTAATACTTCATAATGAATTTTTGAAAGCCTAAAGTTTTGTTTTTACATTAATCAGAATGTTATAATAATGTTTCTCCAAAATCTTTAATCTGTTTACTTTTTAAAACGCACTTATAAATAATATCTTATTAAAAATAGCTAAATTTTTAAAGTATCACTAACTGAAAATTTTAACATATACTATTGAGCATTGTTGTAAATAAATTTCATAGTAATAATAATATATGAAAGTATCATAGCATATTGTGAATGAACATGACCATAATTCCTAATGAAATTTTTCCCTGTAGCAGAAACTGAGGGCAGCACGGCAACAAGCGCTGCAGATTATTGAAAGCTCTGGGATTAATTTTACATCTCTGAAAAGAAGTGCCAGGTTTAAATATGTAATTATAATTTACATTATCTCGATCATTGTACTTGTTGTATATTCTTAACTTATTTGTTTTGTAGGTGTAAATTTTATGTATTTTATAAACTGCTGGTAATACTTGTGAAACACCACACTGTGTCTGCCATTCCTAGCTCGAACCCAAATGTTGTTTTGCTGTGGATTGATACAGAAAATTCTGCTATTGGAGAAATTTTAAAAGCCTGGAGTTTGTTTTACATATTAATCAAAATGTTATAACAATGTATTTTAAGAATATCAATTTATTTATTTTTCAAACTATCTTTATAAACTATACTTTGTTAAAGTAATTTTTCATATAACAAATTACGATAATGATATCATTTAACGATCACTGATCGCTAATAGGCATAAGGGGGGGGGGGGGTGTCACAAAAAATTAAATGAGTGAGAGATATTGAGCAGTTCTATCTCTTTATTGGTTCCAGAATTTAATAAAGTGTGTTTAAAAAGAATATTGACAATTATGCTGTGGATGGAAATTTGGAAAATTCATCTGTGTATCGAACCTGTCTTAATTCTGAAGTTTTGTAGTTTCTATCTTTCAGAGATATGATAGACAGAAGATTTCGTGCACACACACACACACACTGACCAATTGCCAAAAACTGCTTTTTTGGACTCAGGAGACCTTTAAAGTGTGTAAATCAGGTGAAAAATCGATATTGAATTTTTATACCGAATACAATACTTCCATTACCTATGGTAGTCGGTAATGGAAGTAAAAAATCACCTAGGAAGGTCCCCAGTGGCAGAAACATCGCGACACGGCGACACAGTTGCGGACACAAAAAAAGGACTTGCAGACAGTTTTTGACTGCTCTAATGAAAAAAATTAGTCTGCAACTTTCAGACACTCTTTGCCTGCAGTCATAAAAAAATTGTCTGCAATTAATGGACATTTTTCACCTGCGACAATGCGCTACTGATGTATGACGCCTTAGATGCTCTCTGGTAGGAACTCTAGAGCCCTCCTATAGGTGCCTTGGTAGGAACATACAAAACAGTGCTTAACAGCGGTGACCTAGGGAGCCTAGATCTCCCTTGATAGACAGCATTATGCATGTATTCTTTTCTCCTGTTACCTGTTACTGAGATTCTATGGGAACATAGAAAAGTGCTAATTTCATTTAAAACTGCTCCAAAACTTCTCCACTTCAAAATCCACTTATAAAAAATTTTTGTATCAAAACTAAAACTAATATTTTTATTATTTATATTGTGTTGTGTTAAACATTGCTATAAAATGTTTAATTAAATGAGTTCAACAAATTATTTTTTATTGTTTATATTGTATTGTTCTGTAGTAAAATTGTATTCGTGTATTGTTGTACGAGATTCCACTGTTGTTAAGCTCCCCCCCCCCCCCCCAAACATGATTGCCTCTATCAGCTTTCAGGTTTTTTGAGCGTAAGTCATTTTTACCCCTGATTACATGCAAATTTCGCAGACAAATTATGAAATTTTAAAAACCTGTTGCAGACAACTACAAAACTTTCTGCTACTGGGGGAAGGTCTACAAATAAAGCTTATAAAAGAAAAATTATGATCTGTCGAGTTTAGATTGCTATTCAGTCAAATGTGAAATAATTGGCAGGTTTTTTTTATCTACAATTTGACAGTAAAAATATAAAAAATAATTAATTCTTTAAGAGCTGTTTATTTTAGCATCATAAAGTTTGTATATTAACATTTATCAATAATTGTATCACATTTTTTTAATTATAATCAGACTCAGAGAATGTAGACGAACACACGAATGCCATTCACAGAAAATTTTCGAAGTTTACAGACAGTTTTGACTTTTTTTTTTTTTTTTTTTTTTTACACATTTCTTTAAAATAAATATATATATATACATGTAGCGAAATCTCATTTCTGGAATATTATTACATGATATTCAAGTTTTAACTCTTAGCCACAAAAATAAAATTTAAAGGAATTCCATTTAGAGCTGCATCAGTAACAGATAAATTTGTGATTTCTGCTCAAAAATTAGTTTTTGAGTTTAAGAATGTGTCAGAAACTGAATTAAAATTTCAGTATAGAAAATTTATGAAGAAAAGTGAAGAACTAATAAAACCTATGCTTTCCAAAGATTTTATAAGATTAAAAAGTTCCTGCATAATTAAAAAAAAATTCTCTCCAGTAAAACAGCACTTTTCAAAGACATAGAAATAGTTTCACAGGCTGTAACTGTAGCTACTATTATGTCTGTGGAATCAGTGTGTGAGTCATTAACATCAAAATACGAGTATCACAGTAATAACAGACGACATATTAGTAAAGAAACAGCCCACCATAAAATGAATATTTCTGTGAATGGACCTTTACCCACATAGTGTGACTCTGTAGTAAATGCTGTGTTGAATCAATTATTTATCAAGCAGAGTGAGTGGCATTTTTTAAGGAATGGTTTATTTCAAAAACAGTAGAGAAAATGATGAGTAAAAGTTCATTATCATATTTTAATTTTTAAAAAATTGAAAATCAGGCTTCGAAATGCACTAGGACATCTCAGGAAGCATCTTCGTGTTGATTCACATAACTGTCTGTACTACCATTTTAGTGCTATGCTGTCTTGCAGAATCACACCCAGACACTCTCTTTTTTAGATTATGAAGATTTATTTAATTATAGAAATATCCACTACTGATTGTAGGGTGAGAAAATTTATCGGTTTCAATTAAATAATCAAATCATACAAAATTAGTTTCTTATAAATACCACAACTTGCATATTGTTATTGAATGTAATTTTTCAGTTTATGGGGAAACATAAATGTCAGTTTTTATTTATTATTATTTTTTTTTTCTTATGAAATAATAATTTTTTTTTCTCTCTGCAGGTGCTGCAAAAACTTGCCTGTTAAAGAGAAAAGGCAACATATAGAGAAATTTCAAGGCAACGTATAATTCTGATATCCTATTTATGGTGCTGTGGGGAATACGATTCTTAAAATCTCCTTTAATCCACAAATTAAAATGTTTTCAAACCATTCCCAGGCACACAAGATGAATGTATTAAAAAAGTATTTGACTGACCATTTCAAAATTGTCTTCTAAAATTGACGTGCCAGTGTGATGATCTTGCAAACGACCTTTAAAAGACATGCCTGTTCGAGCACGAGAATTTAATTCAGGAAAGCAGACTCTATTTTTTATAAATTCTCCTTCCTGAATGCATTTGCCACATCCGAAATACCCATAATACCCTTTGAAATAAGAAACAAAAGCTTAAGCCGATGCATCACAGATTCTGGCTTTGAGTTTCACAGTATAATTTTTACCAGAAACTGTTACACTATTATTTATTAACTCTTTAAATTCACCACCAAAACTTGATAGAAATACATTTGCATCGTTGGGTTTAGTTTTCCCACAATATGAACCTACAGGAAAAACAAATTTCCACCGCATTAGAAATTAAACAAAGAATGGGCTAAAATTGGCTGTTAGAGCTTTTTGCTAAAGGCAAGCCGTTAATATTAACAAACAATTTCAGTTCGGTGGGAAATGAAATTTTCAAATTTAGTATTTTTTCTGATTCTGCTGCTAAACAAAATTACAATCAATGCCAGGAAATACAGGTTTTGTTATTGCTTGACGTGAAGTTTTTAGAAGAGTCTATGAATCTGTGTAAATCACTAAAGCAGTTACGTTCAAGTGTTCATGAAGCATTCCGCATTCGACAGCTCATCTTTCAATTTTGTCAGTAAAAGAAATAGTTGATGGTTGTAAAAATGTTTCAAACTTTCTAATTTCAGATTCGCTGGAGAAAATTATCTGACAAATTACGATTTTATACATAGTCAGAAGTTAAATCAATTTCAGAAATCGTACTATTTTCTGCAATATTTTAATCATTAAAAAAATGCACATCAGGAAAAGTAGAAATATTCCAAGAATTTACATCAAAATCTGGACTTATGTGCTGTGTGGGTTATCGGAGCAGAAGAATGTAAAAAATTTTGATTATCATTGGCAATAGTACTATTTTCACCTTCAGTCAAGGCCATTTCCACATTATTTATGTCAACATTTAGGTCTGCTGGGGACTACACGACATTAGACCACAAGTGGGCCATGCAACCATGGATTTACAAAATTTACATTAGATGTTAAATTTAAAAAGTAATGTGCAATTAGTGTCACTGTGTAAATACACCAGTTAAAGCAATTTAATGTAATTTTTTAAATAAAAATGTCTGTAGCTTCTTGGAAATCTTTTTAAAATTTAACCTGTAATTTAATGTCAAACCAATACAGGTAGGTTGGAAGTCATTCATTCATGGTATTTTGCCAAACAGTCCACAATTTATAGTACAGCCGAACCTCATTAACGTGAATTACTTTTAACATGAACTGTTTCTAGAACCCTTATCAAAAGAAGATTAGTTTAGTTATATGAAGATTAGTTATTGATAACCTGAACTACTGATAACATGAACAAATTTTTTATCCCCCTTGAGATTCACATTAATGAAGTTCGACTGTAATTAAAACAAATTCAGCCTATAGAACGAAGCCCAAATAAAATTAATCTGTGTAATCAAATGGAAAATACATATGCAAAAAAAAAAGTTAAGCAAATCACTTTTGATAAAAAAATAATGAATGTATGTTTTTAAGCTTTATAAGTACTTTATGATTTTTTTTCGTATATTTTTATATTTTATCTAATAATTGCACAAAGTTTAATTTTAAACTTGCATAATATGTAACAATAAGCAATATAGTTGTTTAACAATTTTCAAATATTTTTAACAATATCTTATGAACTTTATCTTATAAACATTTTTGCTTTCGACATTCTTTACGTGAGTTGTTTCTGATTTTGACGTTCACAGAAACTTGATTCTTCACTTTTTCCTTTTAGCAGCATTTCATTCATACAACCTGTCATCCAAAAATGTTGGATCATATTAATTACAGGCATTTGAATTAGTGATTACCTCTATAGTTTTATATCACAACCACCATTATGCATCACAATGTGAAGCCATCAGGAATTTAACTGCCTGTAATCAAATATGATCAAACTTTGTGGATGCAAGTTGATATGAAATGCTGCTAAAAAGAAAAGTCTGGAGGTGGTGTTTAAAATATTTGAAAATTGTATATGCAATACACTTATTATGCTGCTATTACACTTAAAAACTTTTCACATACACCATTTGAACCGATTTTTGCTCTATGTTCTGGAGATCGAATACCAAAAGAGGGTTGCGAAAGCTCTCCAAAAAACTTCAGATCTCAGTGGATGGTGTCACATTCAGTCTATGCATAGAACCGGTTTGTAGCTCCATCTATAATGAATGAGTTCTGGGCATAGACCGAAAGTGGTGTGATTTACTGGGATCAGAAAAGGAGAGTGAAAAAAAATCAGTTTCAACAGTCAACATCACATGAAACATGCGCTCAGAGGTTTCTGGATTTGGGAAGAATGATTTACATATAAGCTCTGAATTAAGCCATTAGGTTTTATCTTTAATTGTAATATAAAGTTTTCATGTTTTTTAATAATAATAAAATGTGGAATTGATGCATTTTTCTACAGGGAAATAGGTGAATAATAATTAATATTCATTAGTTGTTAAGAAAACAGTATATTTCTGTACTGATAAGTATAAAGGATTTAAGTCCATATTCTTGATTTTTCAGGAGACGAAAAATAAAGTTAAGCTAGCTAAAAACTAATCAGAAGAATCGATTAGGAAAAAGGGTTTATGTTGATTTATACCATTCAGTGATTGTCAACCTTCATTTAATAAACGGAAAAAATTGAATTAAATATTTTATATAAAGATTTATGCTAAATTTCTGACTTGAATCTTTTTTTACCTATGGATTTTCTCAAAGACTAAATGACATGGATTTAAATCCTTTATACCAATCGATAGAGAATTTTTTTCTGAGTCTGACAATGTACTGAACTCAAAATCGACATTTTTGGACTTAAATCCTTTATACTTATCACTACAGATTTATAGACATAAATTTTACTTTTAAAAATGTGATTTTCATATGGTATTAAAAGGAAATTTCATGACAATCGTTTCTTATTGTACTGTTTCAGGATAGTATATGGGTACTTCATTTCAACTTCAACCATGTTAATGTGGGTTAGGTTAAAGCTTGGTGGGTTATCCATGTATGCTAGATTAATTTTATATTCAAAAATCTGGAGTGACTATTTGCCTTTCTGAGTACTATTAAGTAATTAATGGTTGTATGAATACAGTAAGAGAAGTTGTTAAATGATCAGAAGAGATAATTATAATAGTGTTTGAGTAATATTCTTCATATAGTGTGTTCTTTAACATTATTTCACTTAAAGTAATTTGAGCTTGTAGCTCATAATGTTAATGAATTTCTCATTGTGTCACTGTAAATTAACTAGCAAGGGAAGTATGAATCAGTAAAATTGCTATTGAAACCAAACCAAGCTTCAATTAAAGAGCCTGGTCGAAAACATAGGGCATATTAGAAATTTGCTGCAACAACTTCCATGAGGGGTGACATATGACCCTCTAATAGTTTTAGTTATTTCTATAAAAGCCAACAAAACATGCATTGTAATAAGAATGAATGGTGCTGTGGTAGCATGCTTGACTTCTGATGCAAAGGTACTGGGATAGAGTCCCTGCAAGGGCGTTTTGTATTTAAATTTTTTATTTAAAATAAAATATTTATTTTTTACATTTTTAATTAAATTAAATCATTATTTTAAGAGAATTATCAATTATATTAATATATATATATATATATATATATATATATATTACGTATTCCAGTTAATAAAGTATTGACCATGAATTTATGAAATATATATTTTTATTTTTTTTATTTATAAAAAATAAAATAATATTTAAAGCTACGAATATAGTTTCTAATTTATAACAGTTATGATTAAAAGTAGAAAAATCATGAAACCATAAGTATTTTTCACAATTAGAAAAAGAAATACAAAAAGATTGATCACAATTATTTGAATTACAATTTTGTTCACTGTCAATTATTGTTCATCACGAACATTTTGTTAAATATTTGTCTTTTCGTCGAGATTACTAGATTTGTAAAATCTATATTTACCCAGATTTTGAATTTTTTGAGATGTAAACTAATTATGAATTTAAAATCATTTTGAGAAAATTTGTCATCGTGTTCAATATTATTATCAGTTCTTCCAACACCACTAAATTTGACAGTTGTTTAATGAAACATTTGAAATAAAACTTAAATGCAACATCGAATAGTTAAGCAACAGCTGTTGTTCATTCAGGATTTTTCGTGCAAAAAATTGCATGAATAAATAATACAATTGAGAGCAGACGATAACTCTGGAAACTAATGTCGTTAAAAAGTAGTAATTAGAAATTTATATAAAACATAATCATTAACAAAATTTTATCGGAATGTAATCATTAACAAAATTTTATCTGAATGAAATATAAAAGTATTTCCCGTTAAATTATTAATTTCTTTAAATTTAATAAATAAATAAATACAATGGTTAAAAATTAAAAAGATTATTAAATTGCCCCCGCTGAAAAGGAAAAAAAAAAAGTTTTAATATAATTAATATTTTCTCTTAAAATAATGATTTAATTTAATTAAAAATGTAAAACACAAATATTTTAGTTGAAATAAAAAATTAAAGTACAAAACGCCCTTGCGGGGACTCGATCCGAGGACCTTCGCATCAGAAGTCAAGTACGCTACCTCAGCACCATTCGTTCTTGTTAAAACCTGTGCTTTGTCGGCTTTTATAGAAATAACTAAAACTATTAGGGGTTATATCTCGCCCCCATGGGGGTTGTTTCAGAAAATTTGTACTGTACCCAATGTTTTCAACCATGCTCTTTAATTTAAGCTTGGTTTGGTTTCAATAGCAATTTTACTGATTCATACTGCCCTTGTAAGTGCTACGGTGACCTATAGCATATATATAAACATTCAGGTCAGTTAATAAATGCATTCAGATGCTTTCGTGTTCACTTACACACTATGAAAAAAATCCTGTTTGCTGCCAGAAATTTTCCGTAATGCAGAAAAATACGTTCTGCAAATGTAATTTTTCTGTAACTTTTGCGTATTTTCTGTCATTACAGAAAATTTCTGGCAGCAAACAGGGCTTTTTTTTTTTTTTTATGATGCTCATATATATATGCGCACACATGAATATATCATCGTAAAAATAGCAAAAATGAACTCTGATATCTCAAAGTAAAATATTTGTCATAATTACAATATTTTCCTTACAAATGTATGTTTGGAAAGTATAAGTAGTATTGCTATTCCTTGTGGGAAATAAGGCTGATTATCTGTTTTGTGAATTTAAAAGTGGAGGGATCCTATTTATATTTGAGTATCGGGGGGGGGGGGAGAATTTACTACCCAACAGACAAAATTTTCTGTAATGATTTGCAGAAAATTTATCTGTGATCTAGAACTGCTGAACTAAGTCTAAAATCATATGAAGCTATTAGCAGTTAATAAATTAAGTAATACCTACATCTAAAAAGAAAACAAAGAATGGTAATCTAGTGACACAATGCAAATTTTATTACTTTCTCTTATTCGTATGTGTAGTAGAGAAAGTATTGTTTTTAAATCAAATATCGAAAATTGAGTTTATGTTAAATTTACACATTTTTAGATCCCATAAATCCGAAAATGTTTCGAAATCCGAATGTTTTTAGCAGTTAATCTGTGTATTTGTCTGTTATCAGCATATCTCAATAACAAATAGTAGCAGAAAGTCCATACTGTAACTCACAAAATATGCATCATATAGGGACGCTACACTAAACTTTTCTTTGAGATCAAGTAAGTAGTTTGTGAAAAGATATCCAAGATAATTAAAATACATTGTCTTTGGGAAAATTTCGAGTAACTACAGTGTAACAACAATAAGCTGACTTAAACAAAATGGAATGAACAATTTTTTTTTTATGGATAAAAACATGTTTTGTGTAGATTGTGATATGTAAATCATTCATCATTTGTTTACAGGCTACCTAAAATATTTGGAGCTATACTTGGAAATTGCTTGAATTATAATTCATCTTCTGTTAGGTGTTTTTCAATTGAGACTAAATTTAAGTACATAATATTGTTCATATTGCATTTTGTTTATAGACAATATACAGAGCTACCAAAAATTGAGCTAAATGTGAAGTACAAAATTGTGAATATAATTGATGGGAGTGCTTCTATTCACATTATTATGTCGACGAACACTGTTCAGAAAGAAAAATTAGTTTTTCATAATCATACTATAAAAAAAGTATTTTTTAAATTTCAACTTTGTTTGTTCTTATATAATATATTCTCAGGTGCCTTGATTATGAAAATCCAATTTTTAGCAGTTAATGAATCTGTATGTATATCTATTATCATAATTTAAATAACCTTGTGTGTCACTCACATGACTTTCTCTTACCCTGCATTTCAGTATTATTAATGATAGATTGCATATTAATTTTTGAGATCAATAGCATGAGATAATAAAATTCAATGTACTTTTAAAACATTCTAAAATCATTTTGATGTGTAAGTCTGTATGAGGGGGCAAACCCCTCAAAAAAAAAAATCCAAGCTATTATTAATTTGCCTTCTAACTTAACCAGTCTTGATAAATGTTTTTGCAGGTAACCTAATACGAAATTCAAAATGCCAAATTTAAATTTAATGCAATTATTTATTTTTAAGTTATGTTAATAGCAGATACACATACAGATCAACTGCTAAAAATTGGACTTTCGTAATCAGGCCACTTCAAAACTTGATATAATACAAAAAACAGAGTTGAAAACAGAACTTCAAAAAATACTTTATTTACAGTATGGGTATGAAAAATTGTGCAGTATTCAGTGACATAATAAAATGTACAAAGCACTTGTATTAGATTCAATAGAAAAGACCATTTTGCTTAATTCTGTGTAGCCCTGTATATTGTCTATAATCAATAGGCAGTATTAAGAATACTCTGTATTAAAAAATTAGTCATATTTTAAAAACATTCAACACAAAAGGAATTTCGATTCCTGCAAGTATAGCCCCATCCAAATACTTCAATTGGTCTGTAAATAAATGATTTTCATACTACAATCTACACAAAACAGGCTTTTATGAATAGGGGGGGGGGGGGGAGGTTTATTTTGTTTTTTTAAGTCAGCCTATAGATGTTACGCTGTACTTACCAGATATTTCCTCCTATACATGTATATACAATGTATTTGAATTTACTCCGATGTCCCTGTACACAAACCTGCTTGGTCTCAATGAAAAGTTTACTGTAGAATCCCTATATGATACGCATTTAGAATATCAAGTTGTCTACCAGTAGTTACCTGTTAGAATACCAGTTTAAAAGTGCATGATATTACAAGTCAACAAGAAATAGATTGTTAGGCTTTGCATACAATCTCCTGTTCCCAAGATTAATTTCAGATTTTATTCCACCAATACTGATCTTGTACTTCTGCAAAAGAAAAAAAACTGATGCGGACACCACATGACTTCCTTATACACATTTAGAAATATATACATATTGTTAAAAAGCATTATCATTAGACCCAAGACAGTTGACTAAAAATATTTAAAAAATGCATTGTCAACGTGTTCTGAGCTTTTCTGAAAGTTTCAAATGCCTAACTAGTCAAGAAGTCAGTTAAAAATCGATTGCAAGATTTGTACTTGTAACGCTGCCGAAGGCAGCGGGGACCTGAAACAGTTCTCTAAAAGTATTAAAAAAATGCATTTTCACCATGTTCTGAACTATTCTGAAAGTTTAAAATGTCTAGCTGGTTGAAAAGTTAGTTAAATAAATTTTCTGTTGAATCATATAAACACTGCTAAAGGCAGCAGGTATCCGAAACAGTTGGCTGAAAATAATAAAAGCATTTTGAATGTGTTCTGGGCTTTTCCGAAAGTTTCAAATGTTTAGCTAGTCAGGAAGTCAGTTAAAAATCATTTGCAAGATTTATACTGGTAATGCTGCTGAAGGCATCAGGGATCCGATCCGAAACAATTGGCTAAAAGTATTAAAAAAAATGCATTTTCACCATGTTCTGAACTATTCTAAAAGTTTCAAATGTCTAGCTAGTCGGGTAGTTAAATAAATTTTCTGTTGAATCATATAAAAGCTGCTGAAGGCAGCAGGTATCCGAAACAGTTGGCTAAAAATATTTAAAAAATGCATTGTCAACGTGTTCTGAGCTTTTCTAAAATTTCAAATGTCTAGCTAGTCAGGAAGTCAGTTAAAATTCGATTGCAATATTTGTCCAAACAGTTTTTGAGTTAAAGTTTTTTGATTCATTATGGCCAAAACCTTTGTAGTTTTGGTCATTATGAACCTAATTTTCTTAAATATCTCCAAAACGGAAAATCATACGAAGGCCAAAAAGGGAGGTGCACAACTGGATGTTATAACAAACCTATGTACCAATTCGCAACTTTCTACGTCCAATCGTTTTTGAGTTATGTGACATACAGACACATGCGTACGACGTCACGAAACATCGTGTAAAGTCGCTTATATCGCTAAAACGAGAGCTCGTGTTAAGACGACACTTGCAGGTGTACAACTAGACATCATGACAGTCACACATATAAATTGGCAACATTCAGCGATCATTCGTTTTCGAGCAATGTGAAACATAATATCCATTTCGCAAATCGGGATTACTATAATTCCTTATACTTTATATGAGGAAGTAAAAATTGGTGCAGAATTATATGAAACCAACTAGAAATTTTCAAGGAATTTGAAAAAATAATAATTGTCGCCTGTACAAAAAAAAAAAAAAAAAAAAAAAAAACAGTATTTTACAATGAGCAAAATATGTCTCATATTCTAATAAGATGATATACAAAGTTTTATCTGAAAAAGTTCCAGGTGTGATCTGAAAAAAAAAAAAAAAAAGCTATCTTGCCAAATTTTCTGCCTGGGTAATGAATTCCATTAAAATCTACCAAAATTGGATATGGAATATACATTTAGATTTCATCCAAGTTTTATAGAAGTTACATAAAATCAGCATAACTGATGCATTTTTCTTTTTTTTTTCTTTCTCTTTCAAGCATTTTAATGCACTTATTTTAAACAGGGAAGCCAAAAGCATTGGCCTTGCTTTTTATTATGCGAATATTAATTTTAGACAAAAATATACAGGTACTGATTTTAAGCATATATTTTAAAATCCTGATATTGAAAATCAATATCACATTTATGTTTAAAATTAATCTCTGCATTATAAAAAACAAGGTCAATGTTTTTGGTTCCCCTGTTTAAAATAAGTGCATTAAAATTCTTAAAAGAGGAAGAAAGAAGAAAAAAAATGCATCAGCTATGTTGATTTTACGTAATTTCTATAAAACCTGGATGAAATCTAGATGTATATTCCATATTCAATTTTGGTTGATGAGATCTTACATCCAAATCTAGTTGATATTACATGAAATGGCTGAAAACACAATGTTTCATTTACATCCAAATTTGGTTGATTTTACATGAATTGGACAAACTCTGAATGTCTTACATAACAAGTTGGTTGATATTACGTACCAACTATGTCTTATTAAGGGCCATGTTACAACTTTGCTTGTGACATTTCAACCAAAAATCAACCAAAGCAGATAGCAAATTTCAACGTAATGGGACGTAATATTTGATCGCGATTACGTAATATCAACCTAATCGGGATGAAGTGTGTTGTGTGGGAAATAGTAGCAGAAATTCCAAACTCGGTATTCTAAATGTGTATCATATAGGGATGCTACAGTAAGCTTTTCGTTAAGATGAAGCAAATGGCTCGTGTACAGGGACATTCAAAAGTATTCAAATACATTACGTCTATGGGGGAAATTGCAGGTAAGTAGAATTTAACATCTATAGACTGCACTAAACCAAATGAAACGAATACATATTTTTTGTAATAGAGATAGTCAACTGGGAAAAAAAAAATTTGTGTATGTAGGAGCCTCGCCTTCCCCCCTGGGGTAGATGTCCTCCCTCGAGTGGAGTAAATTTTCATGATGGGTATCTTTCAAAAGAGCTCGCCAATACCTTTAAAACGAATGGTTGAACCATCGATCTACGATAATTTAAAATAAAGTGATTGATTTCTTTCATTTTTAACATTTTTTTTTTTTTTTTTTTTTTTTTTTTTTTTACTTTAATATTGAGAATAAATTCAACTTTTTTTTGGATATTTAGTGTTATACTATTTCTCTAATATGGAAATCGTCTGTATTATCATACAAGATAACTTTTTTAAATAATAATTTTAATAAATTATTTTTTTAACTGGATTATTTTTTAATAACCGAATTAAATTCTATATAAATGTAGGTGCATTAATGAAACGGGGGGTTGAGGGGGGGGCAGAACAAATTATCATATAAAACTCTTCCGAAGCCTAATTTGAATTGTTTAACATAGGTTTACATAACAGTACTCTTTATCTTACCTCTTAATCTCCAACCTGTACTTATAGCATTAAATTTCAGGGTAAGAGAAAGTCGTGTGAGTGACACACTAGATTATTCTTATTATGAGGACTTTAAATAGAGCACTTAACGGAACACTGGGATGTGCTGTTGCTGTTGTGTTTTCGGGCCTATATTTTTTGTCAAACAGCAGTTTTTTTTATTGTCATTCATATTTATTGATCGGGTAGAATTTTTTTAATTTCAGAACTAAAATTATAAAATATCGAAACACATTTGATTTATAAACAAAAACTGAAAATACATTTAAATGATCACGTGGTAATCTTCATGATCTAAACATTGTTTTCAAGATTTATCGTTCACATTCCGTCATTTTTGACGGGGTTATATACTAGTATATATATATTGAGGGAGGGTGGGGACTTATTTCATCTAAATACATAGCTGCCAATATTTTAATTTATTCCGGTGTACTTTTAGTTCCGTCTTTATTCTATACCACTTTATTTTTAGAATATTTTTCTCTAATTAATAACTATGATAAAATATGAAAAATTTAGTCTTAAAAAAAGTGGTATGGAATAAAGGCGGAGATAAAACTACTCCGGAATAAATTAAAATATTGGCAGCTATGTAAATAACCCAAAAAGTTAACAAAAAAAAACTTTTTGCTATTTGAAAAAAAGATGTTGGTTTTGGTGCATGTTTTAATATGTAGACGACTTCTTAGCAAAACCTAAGTATGCCATTATAAACTAAATATTATTGCTAATCGATCAGCACCAGCCGCATATTTGTACGACGATTTGCAGAAAGATTAATCGAAATGTGGGGAGCTTTTTTTCTGACTGTACACTAAATGTATTTTGGATACAAATGAATCCAGAATATTTTATTGCTTCATAATTATGAACTTAGAGAATTATGATGGCAAATTTAAAGATTTCACGATATTTAATTATTAAGATACGCTGCAAGAGTTTTTTTTTTTTTTCTTTTTCTTTTTCGAGCCCTGGTACAATTTTTGCTGATTCTTATGTAAAATGACCTCCTGAATCCGATAATGACCCCCACTTTTCCCAATCACCCACCGTTTTCCTGGGAAGTCACCGCCCTCCCCAATTTTTATCACTGTTCGATAACTTTAGAGTTATGAATTTGATTTAGAGAATGGAAAAGAATTATTTTAACACTTCAAAACAAAAATATATAATGTATAATAAATAATAAATAATAAAAATAATAGGATCAATAAAATATTAAAAAAAAGTTAAATATAATTTCAGTGACGAAATTTCTCCTAAAATTTCTTCTTGCTGCAAATGTTCATGTTTTAGAATTTTACAGCTCTGCAGCCTCTCAGAAGATATTTAACAGTTAAAATAATCCTTCCCCAGTCCCCCACAAATCAATTTTATATCTATAAAGTTGCCAAAAAGGCATAAAAATAGGTGGGCGCTCCTAGAAAACGATGTGTGATAGGGCGAAATGGGCACCGGGAGGTCATTTTACATAAGAATTTTCAAAAATGGTGTTAGGGCTGATTATCAAGCAGAGCAGTGTTATTTTACTGTGAAATAAAAATTCTAGAAAAACAATTAATACCGGATATTTCTTTTTGTCTTTTTAGAAAGATGAAAAAAAATGTGGCAGCACTCTTAGCTTTTCATGGTCATTCACACCTATCATGTTAAGAGCGGAATGTCATTAAGAAAGTGACTTCCCGCTTTCGTAATTACGTAATGCGATCTAAATTGTCTTACCGATAAGCAAATACGATTAATATCTAAAGAATTTTCGTGAAACTGGCCAAATATTTGGCACTTTGTTAAGTATGAAATTTGATTATGTTTTCTGTATATAACTGGAAAAACATTTTGATTTTCCTCCACGGAAAAAAATTAAGTATTCCATCATTAAAACATCAGTATTTTAAGATGTTGAGCAGCATCCAATAGCATTTCCAATAAATCCTTTTACTTCAATGATTAAAAACAAGGTCATCACCAAAATAGGAATTTATGCAAAAACTACACCACATTTTAATTTCAAAAACTAGAATACATTTCCAATTCTCTAATGGAAATGCATTTTAAATTTCTTACATGGATGAAAAATGTGAATAACATCTATAAAAAATCAACATCTTAAAATGCTCAATTAATCTCTTAAAAATTATCAATTCATTCTCAGTTCAATTAATCTGAAAATGTCTCTCTTATTAGCTAGAAAACATGCGCGGGTCAATCAAACTTGATACGCATCTCACTCCCACCCCCTCAAAAGGACTTTAACTCCAGGGATCATGAATCTCGCCCCTTTTTTAAGGACACTTTTAGATATAAAATTTTTCCACCTTTTTAGTTACCACTATTTTTATACAGAAATGTTTATCGTATTTTTATTCTAATGTGTCGTGATTAAATAGGATAGAAATTATTGTATAAAAATAGTGGCAGTAAAAAAGCGGGAATTTCACATCCCTGAAAGTCCACTGAATAAGATCGGGATGTACGGCCCCTGATTTAAATCTTCAACCCCCAATCGAACCCTTAGTTACTGACATGTAACCCGATTCTCGAACCACAATAAAGTACTAATGTTAACTTGATCCTATAATAGGGTAAGTGCACCAGTGATTGACACTTTTAGAGCAATCTCTGATGTTTTTAATGTTCTAGTCATCAGAAAATATTTTTAGAAATCTTAAGTTAATACATATGGCATGAAAGACATTCAAAACCACGTATATGTTAAAACATATACATTTGATAGCAATTATTGTTTTTTTTTTAATGAATTTTTATTTGACACCCACTCAATGTTCCAGTAATTGACACTGCCAGTTTTTCCTTTTATTAGTAATTGGCACCCTATCTTCCAGTGTTTGACACTGCTAGTTATTCATTTTACCAGTTATTAGCACCCTATGCTCCAGTGTTTGACATAAAATGTTAAAATTCTTATATGTAAAATATATGATTTTATTATTTTTCTTATTTATTAATTATTTCGGGATAGATGTCAATTACTGGAGCATGCTAATCACTGGAGCACCTACCCTATAAAGAATTAAAATTCGATTGCACAAAATATAGTTATGTTATCAAGCAGAATTTTGCAGAATTAAATGTTACATAAAAAAAATTATAAGTATATATAATAAATAAAAAAAAAACATGCATTGAAACACTATGAATTGCAAAAAAATCGAGATAATCATTTCGGATCAAAATGATCTCAATAACCTTCGACAGGCGGACAAAATAAGTGCTTGTGCAGCAAACAAGGCAGAAATGCTCAAAACCACCAAACTAAAATAGTGAAATCTCTCTCTCTCTCTCTCTCCCTCTCCCTCTCCCTCTCTCTCTCTCTCTCTCTCTCTCTCTCTCTCTCTCTCTCTCTCTCTCTCTCTCTCTCTCTCTCTTTACTTTCTCTTACCTATATACATGGTACAGAAAGTATTGTTTTTTGGTAAAATTTTCGATAGTGAGTTTTTGTTACATTTTCATATTTTGAGAACCCCTGAATCCGAAAATTATGTTTTTAGTGGTTGGTCTCTGTGTGTGTGTTTGTCTGTTATCAGCATATCTCAAGAATAAATTGCAGTAGAAAGACCAAACTCGATATTCTAAATATGTATCATATAGAGATGCTACACTAAACTTTTCGTAAATATCATGCAAATGGTTCATGTACAGTGCCAACCAAGATAATTTAAATACATTACGTCTACGGGGAAATTGCAGGAAATTACATTTTAAGAACTATAGACTGCCTTAAACAAGACTGAATGAACAATTTCTTTTATTTGCATAAATAAAAGCATGTTTTGTGTAAATTGTGATATGGAAACAGTAGAAGGAGAAGGGGGCTCCTAAGCCATAAGGTGGGGTGAGGGGTTAAGCGGAGTCCGGAGCTCCTTCTACTACTACCCGGTCAGTGTGTTATCTTATCAGTGTCGCGTGAGCCTGAAAGATAAGGATGTTATTATCTTTGATGACTATTATTTTAATTAGGATTTTAAAATGAATTTTAAACTTAGAAAAAAATTTTAAAAAGAGAATTTCTTATGTTTGATGAGATTTTTTCTTATATATATAAAAAGAAAGAAATGTACTCACATTAGAACTTTAATTAGGATTTTAAAAGAATTATGGTAATTTGAAATAGTTAGAAAAATTATGATTTTTAAAAAAAATAATTTTAATTATGGTTTTAATTATCACTGTCATCTATTAGTTGATTTAAGAGAATTTATTTTTTCTGTCATATGCAGTAATAGAGTGATTTATAATTGTGTAATCTACGGTTTATCCTTCAAATAGTGTATTTAAAGAACTTTATCAGTGTACTTTCTTAAATTACGGGATGTTGATATTATCTTTTACACTTGTAATTTTTAGTTTGAACTTCCATTTTATAATAAAATAGTTATATTATCTTCTATCCTAATATATTTCAAATAAATAGAAAATCTTGTAAATGAGTTGTCTTAGAAATTTTGCGAAGGACAATTTAAATAATGTGATAAGTGCGTATTTTCGGACATATGTAGAAATAGTGATTAAGAATTGTGTGTTAACGATTGTTTATCTTTGCAATTCAGGAAATGCTTAAACATGTATTCATGAGATCTTGGTCATAAACTTTTAAATAGATAAGAAATCTTTTAAATGAGTTGTATTAGAAATTATGTAAGAATATATTTTTATGTAGATAATTGTTAGATAAGTAGTTTTCGTTTAAAATTATGTGATTTAGGATGAAACTTTAATAGTGAATTCGCATAGATATAATTTATTTATTTATTTTTATTTTTTTAATAAAGAATTTAATGAGAGGCAATGTATTTCGAGGACTTAGCATTTTTCGCAAGCACTTAATACGTCATACTACAATAAACTCATTTTGTTTGATTATCTTATATAGTTCTACTAAACTAGTTAAAAAAACTTTTTTAAATTATTCCCCTTAAAGTGAAAATACTATACTACAGAGTTACCATTTATTTAATTCATTAAAAAATATGCTTCTTTTCTACACTTCCAAAGAAACAAATGAGTGATAAGGTTATTTCTTATCGACCATGTTGATACTACGTCATACTACGATAAACTCATTTTGTTTGATTATCTTATATACTTCTACTAAACTAGTTTAAAAAACTTTTTGAATTATTCACCTTAAAATGAAAATACCATACTACAGAGTTACCATTTATTTAATTCATTAAAAAATATGCTTCTTGAAAATAATGAGCTATATAGAAATATTTTTCATTGATATGTAGGATATATTTATTTAATAATATTAATTTAAGAACTTTATTTTATAAATTAACTTCTTAAGGAATCTTTTAAATGAGTTGTATTAGAAATTATGTAAGAAGATATTTTTATGTACTTAATTGTTAGATAAGTAGTTTTCGTTTAAAAATATGTGATTCAAGATGAAACTTTGATAATGAATTCATTAAATTATTCCCCTTAAAGTGAAAATACTATACTACAGAGTTACCATTTATTTAATTCATTAAAAAATATGCTTCTTTTCTACACTTTCAAAGAAACAAATGAGTGATAAGCTTATTTCTTATCGACCATGTTGATACTACGTCATACTACGATAAACTCATTTTGTTTGATTATCTTATATAGTTCTACTAAACTAGTTAAAAAACTTTTTGAATTATTCACCTTAAAATGAAAATACTATACTACAGAGTTACCATTTATTTTATTCATTAAAAAATATGCTTCTTGAAAAATAATGACCTATCTAGAAGTATTTTTTCATTGATATATTTATTTAATAATATTAATTTAAGAACTTTATTTTATAAATTAACTTCTATCAACCAATACCATTTTACCACGCAACAGAGTTATAGTAGATTTTATTTAACTTATCATAAGCTAAAATCAAACCATGCACTTATTAATCTTATATTTATGTATTTGTATATTTATGCATCCTTTAGTATTTTAGTTATGTAATATTTTAAAATGTGATTGAAAAAAAAAAAAAAATATTTCGCATTATAAATGTAATTTAAGTTTATGCACGCACACACATAGAAAAAATTTAATTATTTATTTTTTAATCTTAATAGATTAAAACGGAAATTTTAAAGTTAAGCATATGTACATTGCGAAATTGATTAAGATTTAATATTACAAACTTAACCCTACAAGGCACCCAGTTCCATATGTGGAACACCGACTTTAATCGTTCCTATAGCTATAAAACTATTAGTAGCGACATCTCTTGACATCTTGATAGAAGCTACTGACACTTAGCAATGTAGTAATACGAATCTTTACCTAAAGATGTCGTTCGTGTTTTTGTAATAGTGCACTCAGTGTGAAATTTAAATGAAAGTGATACGTTAGTCGTTTGTTTGAATTCAAAATTAAAAAAAAAAGAGTAGTTATTGAACAGTTTTGACTCGAAAAAAAAATACTGTGTGTTATAACGAAGTGTATATTTTGCAGAGGTAAGTTTTTTTTTTTTTTTTTTTTTTTATATATTACAATAGCAAACGTATTAGTAAATCATATTTTTATGTATGTTCCACATACGATACGTTGAGCTTAAATGTTGATTTTTTCGTAAAATATAGTTTTATTATTATTTTTTATAAGTTTTCCCTATCTTCTGATCACTAATTACAACCTATATATTTTTGTCGCGCACTAAAAGAAATTGAGCTTTGTAGGGTTAATTATATTGAGTGAAATTAGGATGTAGCTTATTAGAGGAACAATAGTTATAAATATTGCAAAAATGTTGAAATACATTAAGGTTTATTACTTACTTAGTTATATTTTATGTGCATATTTAGTACTTTTGTGATGTAATGTAGCTTATTAGATGTCCAATAGTTATAAATGATGCAAAAATGTTGATGCACATTATGGTTTAATAGTTATATTTTATGATAAACAATACTTATAAATGATGCAAAAATGTCGAAGTACATTAAGGTTTAATAGTTGCACAGTTATATTTTATGTGCATATATAGTACTTTTGCGATGTTATGTAGCTTATTAGAGGAACGATACTTATAAATGATGCAAAAATGTTGAAATACATTAAGATTTAATAGTTATATTTTATGCGCGTATATAGCACTTTTTGTGATGCGAAACAAAATATTCTCAGGGGATAGTAGTTTTCAAAAAATTTAACCACAGGAATACACTCTATTTAAGATAGAAATAGGTGCACTAGTATTGAACATGGTGGCTTTTTGGGGTCACGTGATTTTTTTCGTCCAATCAGAAGCACGGAATTTTAATGAATAGTATTATAAAATTAAGTGTTTTTTATATACAGATATTTTTGAGGTTCCATGAACCAATCAAAACCAGGGATTTTTAATGAATAGTATTATAAAATTAAGCACTTTGTGGAATTAAGTGTTGATTGTGTACAAATAATTTTGGTGGTTTTTCAACCACATGGATTTTTAATGATTATAAAATTAAGTGATTTGTGGAATTAAGTGTTGATCATATTCAAATAATTTAGGAGTACCATGAACCAACCAGAAGCATGGATTTTTAATAATTGTAAAATTAAGTGATTTAAGTATGCAAGTTTCGGAAAAAACCATGAAAAACTTCAAACGAATAGTCTACAAGCTTTAAAATCTGTGATGCACAAATTATTTGTTTTAACATGTTGATAAACTAGATTACATTAAAAAGTTTGGGTATTAAAATGATATATATTTGCTGTGATTAATAGGGGTTCTAAAGAATTTGGCTGCTTTTCCTGATGTATGAATTTAGCTTATATTTGGCGTGATTTCGCCAATAATTACAAATTTGGTGGTAAACCTGCAGTATAAATGCATTCGCAAAGAAAATTTTGTCAGTTGCTGCTGTATTTTTGAGGAGTGCGCACGTTTAATTTATCAACTTGTATTTTTAATAACACTTTACTTTTTAGTGAGAGAGATGGATTTATCTGCAAAAATGCCTATTTCAAATGAGGTGTCAACAAGCTTGGATACTAAGAAAGTACCAAAAACTTTTAGCTGTGTTTCTTGCAGTATGGTATTTAAACGAAAATGGGATTTGCTTCGTCACATGAAAATTCATCTCAACGAAAAATCTTTTATTTGCAATGTATGCCAGAAAGCATTTACCAGGTCAGATGAGTTAAAGAGACATTTAAAAATTCATGAAAAGACTTCTATTGAACATAGATGTGGGCAATGTGATGAATCCTTTAATCGCAAGTATCAGTTGCTGATGCATATTAGAAAAAATCATCGAAAACCTTTACCAGTGCATTCCTGTGATCAATGTGCAGAAACATTTAGACAGAAATATAAACTTTTAGAGCATGTTAGAGAAAATCATCGAAAACCCTTATCGCAAGCAACATTAAAGGGAATATCAAATTCTGACCGAGATTTTCTTAAGGAGAAAATTATGCATTTTAAAAGAAAAAATGCTCTTAATACATTTACAATAACCACATTTGATAATAAAAACAAAGATTTGGATTTAACGTCATTTTTTAATAATTTAAGAACTGACATTTTAAACGAATTAAACTTTCAATTAAATGATCAAGGATCATTGAAATGGTATATTAATGTAGAAGTTATTTTTAGTTGTATTTATGAAAATGGAGAGAAGGATTTTATTACACAAAATTTTAGGTCAAAAAGTATAACAACTCTTTTAATAAATGATTTGAATAATGATCTTGAAAACGCTTTTAACAAGATGAAAAAGTGTTTTGATGAATTTAGTGAACAAGGATCAGGTTGGACATTAACAGAAATTTTCAAATTAGAACTTTGTATGAATAAATATGGTTCTTTTCAAATGTAATATCTGATTTTACTATATATATATTGAAAATTGTTAGTTGAATCTTATAAAATTATTGTAAACTTTGTATAAAAATGATGCATGTAAAAATCTTATAATTTGAAAAATAAAAGTATGTGTACAAAAATTGTATTTTTAATTATTTATCTCATATAAAAATTTTATGTAAAAGTTTAAACTATTAATCGGATTTTTAAAATAAATGCACTTATGTAAACATGTTTAAATAGAAAGTTTTATATTTATTTTATCAAAGTAATTTTTTATTTATTTATTTATTTATTTATTTTTTATTTTTTAATATGATTTTAAAACTATATATTTTAATATGATTTTAAAACTACATATTTTTATAAAACGTTATTTCATAAATAAATTGATATTTTATAGTAAATATAATCTTACCAATTTTAGAGATTGTATCAAAAAATCATGAACTTTCCAATTTTAGCATTAACCATTTAACATATAGTCTAGGGAAATACTAACCTGCTTAAAAGTTTAACTTTTCTGCATGCTTGAAATTAGACATCAACAAATTATTTGTTTCGACATGTTGATAAACTAAAATATTTTACGAGATTTTTTAATGGGATTGGGGATATTTTTCAAGATTTGGCTATTAAAATAACATATCTGCTAAGATTTGGCGAGATTTTTTAATATATTTGGCAATAAATACTAATTTGGCATTAAACATAGAGTATAAATTCAGTCTCGTAGAAAATTTAATCAGTTGCTAACTTGTTTTCGTGGTTCATATAGCATTTTTAAAGTTTTACTTTGATTATATTTATAATGGATCTATCTGAGGAAATGCAAGTTTCTGTTCATCAACAAGCCACTTCATCATGTTTTGAAGATGAGACTTTTCACTTAGAGGATGCAAAACCCTATATTTGTAATGTGTGTAAGAAAGCATTTAGTAGATCGTACGGTTATAAAAGACACTTAAAAAACTCATGAAAAACCTCGCATAGGATATGGGTGTGAATACTGTATGGAAAATTTTACTCGTAAACGGGATTTTTTAAAGCATAATGCAAAAATTCATAAAAAGACTTTACATAATCACAGTTGTGATGAATGTAGTGAAGTGTTTAGGACTAAACAAGATTTATTGAATCATAAAAAAATGGTACATCGAAAGGTTTTACCTGAATATCTATGTGTAGAATGCAACGAAAGTTTTCGATATAAGTATGAATTATTACGTCATAACAGAAAAAATCATCGTAAAGATTCTTCTGCTTACGTATGTACAAAATGCAATGAACGAAATACTCTCAACTTAGACGGTGAAAATATGAACTTAACGAATTTTTTGAATACTGCTTTTTTAACCAACACCTATTCTTTAGCCAAAAGCTTTCATGATGAAAATAACAATACATATTTTTTAATATTTTTAAATAATGAAAATATGAATACCGAACGCATAACACAAAATATTGACTCACCAACCAACAACTTTGAGAGTGCAAATGCGAACTTAACGAATTTTTCAGACAATCAAAATATTGTTTTCGGTTCATCAACCAGTGAAAATGTGATTTTATCAAATGTTTTGGATAATAATGAAAATGCATACAACGTTTTACCCACTGCTAATGGAAATATGAATACTGAATGTTTGACACAAAGTAATATTTATGACTCACCAACGAACAACTTTCAGAATATAAATGTGGACTTTACGAATTTTAATGTAGAGTGTATGAGTAATCAAAATAATTTTTCACCGGTGAGTGTTGATAACGACTTGTTGACATTTTTGGATAATTTTAATGTAGAATGTATAACTCAATGTAACCTTAACGATTCAACAACAATTTAGATTTTTATGAACCTGTTTTTATATTGACAATAATAATGTAAAATAAATTATTTTAATCAAAAATTGTGTTTTTATTATGAAATTACTTTCTACACACCATTTTATATTACAATAGATTCGTTAAGTCACGAAAAAAATCTAAACATGTATAAATATATTTTTGCTTTCTTATTAACTAAATCGTTTAATACATTTATATACAATAAGACTTGGTGATTTTAATTCGTTTTAAAGAAATTCTTTCCCAACAAATTGGAATGGGACGAAGTGACTTATAAAAACCGTAAAATTAAGAACTCTAATATTGCTGATTTATTAAATATTTTCTACGAATAAGAAAGTGCCTATCAATGCAGAGGGCGAATTGTTGCAAGCTCTTAATTATATGCCTAAAACCTTTATTAAAAACAAATTTTTGTTATCTTCTGTACCCAAATGTAGCCCCACCTATTGATTAAATTTTTAATATAAAACACTGGTCTCTTTATTTATGTTTAAATAAATGATATAAAAACTGGACTTACCTCAACACAGTTGTTAATTTGCGTCCTTCTCTTCTACTCGCATGGTGTGAAATGAGCGATAACGCTATTTCTTATCAAGATCACGTGGTAAGCTTTCTTATCTACTATGTCACGTGACATTGTCTAGTATGACGTAGTAAGCTAAACACAAACCCTACACTAATGTAGTATATGTGACGTAGTAGATACGTGCTAGATACGTCATAGTAGACAATGTCATGTGACGTAGGTAGCTTACTACGTCATACTAGACAATGTCACGTGACATAGTAGATAAGAAAGCTTACCACGTGATCTTGATAAGAAATAGCGTTATCGCTCATTTCACACCATGCGAGTAGAAGAAAAGGACGCAAATTAACAACTGTGTTGAGGTAAGTCCAGTTTTTATATCATTTATTTAAACATAAATAAAGAGACCAGTGTTTTATATTAAAAATTTAATCAATAGGTGGGGCTACATTTGGGTACAGAAGATAACAAAAATTTGTTTTTTAATAAAGGTTTTAGGCATATAATTAAGAGCTTGCAACAATTCGCCCTGTGCATTGATAGGCACTTTCTTATTCGTAGAAAATATTTAATAAATCAGCAATATTAGAGTTCTTAATTTTACGGTTTTTATAAGTCACTTCGTCCCATTCCAATTTGTTGGGAAAGAATTTCTTTAAAACGAATTAAAATCACCAAGTCTTATTGTATATAAATGTATTAAACGATTTAGTTAATAAGAAAGCAAAAATATATTTATACATATTTAGATTTTTTTCGTGACTTAACGAATCTATTGTAATATAAAATGGTGTGTAGAAAGTAATTTCATAATAAAAACACAATTTTTGATTAAAATAATTTATTTTACATTATTATTGTCAATATAAAACAGGTTCATAAAAATCTAAATTGTTGTTGAATCGTTAAGGTTACATTGAGTTCTACATTCTACATTAAAATTATCCAAAAATGTCAACAAGTCGTTATCAACACTCACCGGTGAAAAATTATTTTGATTACTCATACACTCTACATTAAAATTCGTAAAGTCCACATTTATATTCTGAAAGTTGTTCGTTGGTGAGTCATAAATATTACTTTGTGTCAAACATTCAGTATTCATATTTCCATTAGCAGTGGGTAAAACGTTGTATGCATTTTCATTATTATCCAAAACATTTGATAAAATCACATTTTCACTGGTTGATGAACCGAAAACAATATTTTGATTGTCTGAAAAATTCGTTAAGTTCGCATTTGCACTCTCAAAGTTGTTGGTTGGTGAGTCAATATTTTGTGTTATGCGTTCGGTATGCATATTTTCATTATTTAAAAATATTAAAAAATATGTATTGTTATTTTCATCATGAAAGCTTTTGGCTAAAGAATAGGTGTTGGTTAAAACAGCAGTATTCAAAAAATTCGTTAAGTTCATATTTTCACCGTCTAAGTTGAGAGTATTTCGTTCATTGCATTTTGTACATACGTAAGCAGAAGAATCTTTACGATGATTTTTTCTGTTATGACGTAATAATTCATACTTATATCGAAAACTTTCGTTGCATTCCACATATAGATATTCAGGTAAAACCTTTCGATGTACCATTTTTTTATGATTCAATAAATCTTGTTTAGTCCTAAACACTTCACTACATTCATCACAACTGTGATTATGTAAAGTCTTTTTATGAATTTTTGCATTATGCTTTAAAAAATCCCGTTTACGAGTAAAATTTTCCATACAGTATTCACACCCATATCCTATGCGAGGTTTTTCATGAGTTTTTTAAGTGTCTTTTATAACCGTACGATCTACTAAATGCTTTCTTACACACATTACAAATATAGGGTTTTGCATCCTCTAAGTGAAAAGTCTCATCTTCAAAACATGATGAAGTGGCTTGTTGATGAACAGAAACTTGCACTTCCTCAGATAGATCCATTATAAATATAATCAAAGTAAAACTTTAAAAATGCTATATGAACCACGAAAACAAGTTAGCAACTGATTAAATTTTCTACGAGACTGAATTTATACTCTATGTTTAATGCCAAATTAGTATTTATTGCCAAATATATTAAAAAATCTCGCCAAATCTTAGCAGATATGTTATTTTAATAGCCAAATCTTGAAAAATATCCCCAATCCCATTAAAAAATCTCGTAAAATATTTTAGTTTATCAACATGTCGAAACAAATAATTTGTTGATGTCTAATTTCAAGCATGCAGAAAAGTTAAACTTTTAAGCAGGTTAGTATTTCCCTAGACTATATGTTAAATGGTTAATGCTAAAATTGGAAAGTTCATGATTTTTTGATACAATCTCTAAAATTGGTAAGATTATATTTACTATAAAATATCAATTTATTTATGAAATAACGTTTTATAAAAATATGTAGTTTTAAAATCATATTAAAATATATAGTTTTAAAATCATATTAAAAAATAAAAAATAAATAAATAAATAAATAAATAAAAAATTACTTTGATAAAATAAATATAAAACTTTCTATTTAAACATGTTTACATAAGTGCATTTATTTTAAAAATCCGATTAATAGTTTAAACTTTTACATAAAATTTTTATATGAGATAAATAATTAAAAATACAATTTTTGTACACATACTTTTATTTTTCAAATTATAAGATTTTTACATGCATCATTTTTATACAAAGTTTACAATAATTTTATAAGATTCAACTAACAATTTTCAATATATATATAGTAAAATCAGATATTACATTTGAAAAGAACCATATTTAGTCATACAAAGTTCTAATTTGAAAATTTCTGTTAATGTCCAACCTGATCCTTGTTCACTAAGTTCATCAAAACACTTTTTCATCTTGTTAAAAGCGTTTTCAAGATCATTAATCAAATCATTTATTAAAAGAGTTGTTATACTTTTTGACCTAAAATTTTGTGTAATAAAATCCTTCTCTCCATTTTCATAAATACAACTAAAAATAACTTCTACATTAATATACCATTTCAATGATCCTTGATCATTTAATTGAAAGTTTAATTCCTTTAAAATGTCAGTTCTTAAATTATTAAAAAATGACGTTAAATCCAAATCTTTGTTTTTATTATCAAATGTGGTTATTGTAAATGTATTAAGAGCATTTTTTCTTTTAAAATGCATAATTTTCTCCTTAAGAAAATCTCGGTCAGAATTTGATATTCCCTTTAATGTTGCTTGCGATAAGGGTTTTCGATGATTTTCTCTAACATGCTCTAAAAGTTTATATTTCTGTCTAAATGTTTCTGCACATTGATCACAGGAATGCACTGGTAAAGGTTTTCGATGATTTTTTCTAATATGCATCAGCAACTGATACTTGCGATTAAAGGATTCATCACATTGCCCACATCTATGTTCAATAGAAGTCTTTTCATGAATTTTTAAATGTCTCTTTAACTCATCTGACCTGGTAAATGCTTTCTGGCATACATTGCAAATAAAAGATTTTTCGTTGAGATGAATTTTCATGTGACGAAGCAAATCCCATTTTCGTTTAAATACCATACTGCAAGAAACACAGCTAAAAGTTTTTGGTACTTTCTTAGTATCCAAGCTTGATGACACCTCATTTGAAATAGGCATTTTTGCAGATAAATCCATCTCTCTCACTAAAAAGTAAAGTGTTATTAAAAATACAAGTTGATAAATTAAACGTGCGCACTCCTCAAAAATACAGCAGCAACTGACAAAATTTTCTTTGCGAATGCATTTATACTGCAGGTTTACCACCAAATTTGTAATTATTGGCGAAATCACGCCAAATATAAGCTAAATTCATACATCAGGAAAAGCAGCCAAATTCTTTAGAACCCCTATTAATCACAGCAAATATATATCATTTTAATACCCAAACTTTTTAATGTAATCTAGTTTATCAACATGTTAAAACAAATAATTTGTGCATCACAGATTTTAAAGCTTGTAGACTATTCGTTTGAAGTTTTTCATGGTTTTTTCCGAAACTTGCATACTTAAATCACTTAATTTTACAATTATTAAAAATCCATGCTTCTGGTTGGTTCATGGTACTCCTAAATTATTTGAATATGATCAACACTTAATTCCACAAATCACTTAATTTTATAATCATTAAAAATCCATGTGGTTGAAAAAACACCAAAATTATTTGTACACAATCAACACTTAATTCCACAAAGTGCTTAATTTTATAATACTATTCATTAAAAATCCCTGGTTTTGATTGGTTCATGGAACCTCAAAAATATCTGTATATAAAAAACACTTAATTTTATAATACTATTCATTAAAATTCCGTGCTTCTGATTGGACGAAAAAAATCACGTGACCCCAAAAAGCCACCATGTTCAATACTAGTGCACCTATTTCTATCTTAAATAGAGTGTATTCCTGTGGTTAAATTTTTTGAAAACTACTATCCCCTGAGAATATTTTGTTTCGCATCACAAAAAGTGCTATATACGCGCATAAAATATAACTATTAAACCTTAATGTATTTCAACATTTTTGCATCATTTATAAGTATCGTTCCTCTAATAAGCTACATAACATCCCAAAAGTACTATATATGCACATAAAATATAACTGTGCAACTATTAAACCTTAATATACTTCGACATTTTTGCATCATTTATAAGTATTGTTTATCATAAAATATAACTATTAAACCATAATGCGCATCAACATTTTTGCATCATTTATAACTATTGGACATCTAATAAGCTACATTACATCACAAAAGTACTAAATATGCACATAAAATATAACTAAGTAAGTAATAAACCTTAATGTATTTCAACATTTTTGCAATATTTATAACTATTGTTCCTCTAATAAGCTACATCCTAATTTCACTCAATATAATTAAGTTTGTAATATTAAATCTTAATCAATTTCGCAATGTACATATGCTTAACTTTAAAATTTCCGTTTTAATCTATTAAGATTAAAAAATAAATAATTAAATTTTTTCTATGTGTGTGCGTGCATAAACTTAAATTACATTTATAATGCGAAATATTTTTTTTTTTTTTTTTTCAATCACATTTTAAAATATTACATAACTAAAATACTAAAGGATGCATAAATATACAAATACATAAATATAAGATTAATAAGTGCATGGTTTGATTTTAGCTTATGATAAGTTAAATAAAATCTACTATAACTCTGTTGCGTGGTAAAATGGTATTGGTTGATAGAAGTTAATTTATAAAATAAAGTTCTTAAATTAATATTATTAAATAAATATATCAATGAAAAAATACTTCTAGATAGGTCATTATTTTTCAAGAAGCATATTTTTTAATGAATAAAATAAATGGTAACTCTGTAGTATAGTATTTTCATTTTAAGGTGAATAATTCAAAAAGTTTTTTAACTAGTTTAGTAGAACTATATAAGATAATCAAACAAAATGAGTTTATCGTAGTATGACGTAGTATCAACATGGTCGATAAGAAATAAGCTTATCACTCATTTGTTTCTTTGAAAGTGTAGAAAAGAAGCATATTTTTTAATGAATTAAATAAATGGTAACTCTGTAGTATAGTATTTTCACTTTAAGGGGAATAATTTAATGAATTCATTATCAAAGTTTCATCTTGAATCACATATTTTTAAACGAAAACTACTTATCTAACAATTAAGTACATAAAAATATCTTCTTACAATTTCTAATACAACTCATTTAAAAGATTCCTTAAGAAGTTAATTTATAAAATAAAGTTCTTAAATTAATATTATTAAATAAATATATCCTACATATCAATGAAAAATATTTCTAGATAGCTCATTATTTTCAAGAAGCATATTTTGTAATGAATTAAATAAATGGTAACTCTGTAGTATGGTATTTTCATTTTAAGGTGAATAATTCAAAAAGTTTTTTAAACTAGTTTAGTAGAAGTATATAAGATAATCAAACAAAATGAGTTTATCGTAGTATGACGTAGTATCAACATGGTCGATAAGAAATAACCTTATCACTCATTTGTTTCTTTGGAAGTGTAGAAAAGAAGCATATTTTTTAATGAATTAAATAAATGGTAACTCTGTAGTATAGTATTTTCACTTTAAGGGGAATAATTTAAAAAAGTTTTTTTAACTAGTTTAGTAGAACTATATAAGATAATCAAACAAAATGAGTTTATTGTAGTATGACGTATTAAGTGCTTGCGAAAAATGCTAAGTCCTCGAAATACATTGCCTCTCATTAAATTCTTTATTAAAAAAATAAAAATAAATAAATAAATTATATCTATGCGAATTCACTATTAAAGTTTCATCCTAAATCACATAATTTTAAACGAAAACTACTTATCTAACAATTATCTACATAAAAATATATTCTTACATAATTTCTAATACAACTCATTTAAAAGATTCCTTATCTATTTAAAAGTTTATGACCAAGATCTCATGAATACATGTTTAAGCATTTCCTGAATTGCAAAGATAAACAATCGTTAACACACAATTCTTAATCACTATTTCTACATATGTCCGAAAATACGCACTTATCACATTATTTAAATTGTCCTTCGCAAAATTTCTAAGACAACTCATTTACAAGATTCTCTATTTATTTGAAATATATTAGGATAGAAGATAATATAACTATTTTATTATAAAATGGAAGTTCAAACTAAAAATTACAAGTGTAAAAGATAATATCAACATCCCGTAATTTAAGAAAGTACACTGATAAAGTTCTTTAAATACACTATTTGAAGGATAAACCGTAGATTACACAATTATAAATCACTCTATTACTGCATATGACAGAAAAAATAAATTCTCTTAAATCAACTAATAGATGACAGTGATAATTAAAACCATAATTAAAATTATTTTTTTTAAAAATCATAATTTTTCTAACTATTTCAAATTACCATAATTCTTTTAAAATCCTAATTAAAGTTCTAAGGTGAGTACATTTCTTTCTTTTTATATATATAAGAAAAAATCTCATCAAACATAAGAAATTCTCTTTTTAAAATTTTTTTCTAAGTTTAAAATTCATTTTAAAATCCTAATTAAAATAATAGTCATCAAAGATAATAACATCCTTATCTTTCAGGCTCACGCGACACTGATAAGATAACACACTGACCGGGTAGTAGTAGAAGGAGCTCCGGACTCCGCTTAACCCCTCACCCCTCCTTATGGCTTAGGAGCCCCCTTCTCCTTCTACTGGAAACCATTCATCATTTGTTTACAGTGTTGCCCAAAAATTTGGATATATTAGGGACTGTACGTGGAAATAGTTGGAATTGTAGCTCCTTTTGTGTTAGATATATTTTTTTTTTTCAAGTAAGACTAAATTTCAGAACACATTACTTTTTAAAGTGCATATTGTTGATAGGCAATATACAGGGATATCCAAAATTGAGCCAAACATTCATTTCTATTGAATGTAATTGATTAAAGTACTTTGCTACATTTTACAATGTCGACAAACAGTGAACAAAAAGTAAAATTAATTTTTCATACTCATACTGTGAACAAATTATTTTATGTAGCTCCATTTTGAATTCTGGTTTTTTGTATTATATCACGTTTTTAGGTGCTCTGATTACGAAAGTCTAATTTTCACCGGTTGATCTATGTCTATATCTTTCATCAGTGTAACTTAAAAACAAATTACTACAGAAAACTCAACTTTGGTCATTTGAACTTCGTATTAATTTACCACTTAAAAAATATTGATCAATATTGGCAAGTTTGAAGACAAATTATGAACAGCTTTTTTTTTTTTTTAATAAATGTCAGCACTACAATTAAGGTGGGGTTGAGAAGGACGATAGCCCCCTTCACACAGAATTATATAAGAAATAAAACTGTTTTCTAAACCTATTTTAGTTTATTTAAAAGTACATTGAACTTTATTATCTTACGCTATTGAACTGAAGACTTAATATGCAGTCTATCATTATATCTTTTTAATGCAGGATAAGAGAATGTCGTGTGAGTGACACGACACACCAGATTATTTTTTGTTTTTGTTGTTGTTGTTGTTGTTGTTGTTGTTGTTGTTGTTGTTTAATGGACTGCCTAGTCGAAATTCAACTTTACGTCCTGGGTAAATGATAATTGTTTAGATACATAAGGAGTCGATAAAAGCGAAAATCTGTAGTGAAATTTAAGTACAGGATTAGAATGGCAAGGAAAGAGTGGTAACGGTAACGTCTAGACTCAAACAGGATGAACTCGGAAATTACTGGTAGCTCTGAAAATTATCTCTTTATTGAACTATCAGAGAATGTAATCATTAGCAACTATCAAGTGAGAATGCAGTAAATATATAAAAATAGGAGTTTATGTAGGTCACAAAAAAAGTATTGATGCGTTGTATCGATTGCATAAAAATATAGTGTTGATGCATTGATTGCACGTGTTGCATTATTGAATAAAAATATGCAAATTCAGAAAAGATGATAAAAATGGTAAGTATAAGGAAACAATTAGGTTGAAACAATGTGTAAGCAACAAAAAGGAAAGATTTTATTTTTATTTATTTTATTTTTAAATGAATAAACACAATAAACAGGAAATAAGAAAAAAAATTGACAGACAGTTTTTTTTTTTTTTTTAACCCTTTACGGCGCAAGACAATTCGGATCATTTAAATTATATTGCCACCGGAATTCATGAACTAAATTAAACTAAAAGAAATTTTAAATTTTAAGGTTAAAAAACCGTTATGTTATAAATGTAAATTTTTGCTAAAAAGTGTCCGGGATGAATTTTTGCAGCTGGATCTTAAATTTTGCTTCCTCGCAGCGAGGATAGCGCGTGTTAAGGGATTAACATTTTCGCGACCGCATGCTTAGCTGCCAATATTTTAATTTATTCCGGAGTACTTTTAGCCCCGCCCATATTTCGTACCACTTATTTTTTTAAAGTAATTGTTTCTTATTTGATCGAAGTTATTTATTAGCGATAAAGTGGTGCGAAATAAAGACGGGGCTAAAAGTACTCCGAAATAAATTAAAATATTGGCAGCTATGCGCATGTTTCTGTCTTTTTGACAATAAGGTCCGCCAGTGGGCATTATTATTCTTCCAAGTTTCAACATTTCAGAACAAAATTTTTTGTATTCACATTTATAATAGAAGTGGATATACATTATAATTATACTCTTTCTAATTAAAGTACATGTATCCGTAGTATTTTGATTGTACAAATATGATTGTTGGGTATATTCTTAAGAAATAAATAACCTACACACTGCGAAGGAAACGCCCACTGGTGGAGTTACAGATTTTCAAATGACATGAATCTACGGCAGCGGTCGCGAAAGTGTTAAGTCAAATTATAATGCAATTTTCTTTTAACTCCTTGAACGCCACGCGAATTTTTAAAACCATTAAAATTCCATAATGATTCCTACTGTAGTAAATAATAATTAAGCAATTTTTCCATAAATTTTCAATAACTACTTAAAACAATGTAATATTTTTAGTTTTATATCCTATTTTACACTGTCAACTACGGATGGTTGACGCGGCTTTATATCATATTTGACACTGTCAGACATCAATGGCTGACATGCCGCTCAACGTGTTAATTTTTTATTGGTACTGCTTTTACTTTCGGGGTAAAACTTTAGGAGTGGATCGAGACAGCACATTTGCTCCTTTGAAATAGACATCTAAATTTTTAATTGTTGTCTTTATTTTAATTTTTTCAACCATAATATAAAATATGCTTTCACTTAATGAAAGTAAAATAAATAAAATAAAAAATAAAATATTAATATTTTCTTTTGACATTCAAATGCTTTAAAATGCTGATTAGATATTTTCTTTTGTAAGAAAGCCTCCTGCTACCTGAAACCCCCGTTATGAATTTAGACCCTTCCACTAAAAGTAAGGAAATAGAAAACGAAAGATGTAATTGGAAAACACGTAAACTTGTGTTGTATCATGCACGTATATACGCTTCGCGCACATAAATAAATATATATATATTATATATATACATATATATATATATATATATATATATATATATATATCACTGGACACCCCCTACCACGCTGTGCATGAATCTGAGAGCGCATGTAACTCGTTTTCGAAGCCATCACTATCACGCACGTATGTTCGCTTCGCTCACATGAAAACCAAAAAAAACATCACTGGACACCCCAACCTCGCTGTGTATGAATCTGAGAACGCATGTAACTCGTTTTCGAAGCCATCACTATCACGCACGTATGTTCGCTTCGCTCACATGAAAACCAAAAAAAACATCACTGGACACCCCAACCTCGCTGTGCATGAATCTGAGAATGCATGTAACTCGTTTTCGAAGCCATCACTATCACGCACGTATGTTCGCTTTGCTCACATGAAAACCAAAAAAAAAACATCACTGGACACCCCAGCCACGCTGTGCATGAATCTGAGAACGCATGTAACTCGTTTTCGAAGCCATCACTATCACGCACGTATGTTCGCTTCGCTCACATGAAAACCAAAAAAAACATCACTGGACACCCCTGTCTCGCTGTGCATGAATCTGAAAACGCATGTAACTTTTTTTCGCTGAAATCACTATCGCGCACACAACTCTCCCCCCCCCCCCCCAAAAAAAAAAAAAAAAAAAAAAAAAAAAAAAAAATGGATACCCCTACCTTGATGTGTTTGAATCGCAAAAGTGCACGAAATTACAATACTTACGTATTATCCGTAAGTAGATGCATGAACAAATTTGATATTTTATTTATTTACTTTTTTTTTCACGTGAAAGCATATTTTATTTTATGGTTGAAAAAATTAAAGACAACAATTAAAAATTTAGATGTCTATTTCAAAGGAGCAAATGTGCTGTCTTGATCCACTCCTAAAACTTTCACTGAAATGTCTGAAGTATGACATGTTCTGCACGCTCCTAAAGTTTCAAGATGATTCCTTCAGTACTTTTAGAGATATATGACAAAATGTCTAGAATCTAGAATGGTTGACATGGCGCTCAACGTGTTAAACACGTTCATGATAATAATCAATTTTGTATGGGGTCTATATTTAACCAAATTATTTATTAGAGATTATGATTACTTTCGTTTCTTAAAATATTTTAAAGATAGCATGAACATCAAATGTACAAATGCCTACATTTTTTTTCCGCTATTTTTTATTATAATTTATTTATTTGTCTAGAGGAGAAATCATTGTTTTGAAAATAATAGCTATACTTGAGCTATCTTTTTGCTGTTGGACTTCTTTAATGCAATTATGCTTCTCTAACATTTTTGCTCTATCAAGAGAATTGTTATTTCTATTTGTGCTGCTTGGTTTATCAGTTCTACAGTGTTTTCTGTTTATAGAGATTTTTTTAGCATCATCTGTAAGAGGCAGGTTGATTTTGTCTGCAATTAGCGCATGTGTTTATAATAAAACAGATATTTGGAGGCGGTCTTTAGAAGGGTGTTTCTACTGGGCACAATTATCCAAGGGTCGGAGTCCTCTCCATTTTTTTAGGACACTTTCAAAGAAGAGAATTTTTTTCCTTTTTTCATATCACTATTTTTATACAACAATGTTTGTAAAATTTAATCACGACACATTTCTATAAAAATAAGGTAAACTTTTCTGGATTAAAATAGTAGGAGCAAAAAAAAGGCAACATTTTCTCATCCCTGGAAGTATCCTAAAAAAAGGAAAGACGGGACGGGGACTCCGATCCTTGTGTTTAACTCATTTTGGAAAAATCTACAGCTTTCAGAAGCATGACAATTTTTTTAACATCTGCAATATTGTTTAATTTGGTCGGAAAATTTTAAAAGCCTCGATAATAACATTGACGAGTAATTGATTAGTTAAAAACAATTAACTACACAAGAGGTATGGGCTTACAAGGGATGTCTTTCTAACGATAATTGGGTCTGTTTGCATTTACAATACATCTGACCCGGAAACCATCCCAATAGCATATTTGCCAATCATCTCATTATGAACAGTAAAATTTTTAGTACACGCTTTTTTTTTGCACCAGTCAGTTTTTAGAGTAATTTTATTCTTATTTAATCGTAGCAGCATTTTAAGAGAATTACTCTAAAAATAAAGTGGTGTGGAAAAAGGGGCGTTTTTTCAAGGAGCGTTAACAATTGTACAGTTATTAATGAGATGGTTGGCAAGTATGCAGAGCCTGATTAAGGGGGAAGCACACATTATTTATACTTACACCGTTATTTTTTAACAAATACTTTCCTTCTATAATAAACAGAAAATTTTCATTAAAAATTATTTTAAAAGAATTCTGGTGTCTAATAACGGTGAGTAAATTAGATTGTTTTACACCGTTCATTTTTTATAAAAAATATTTCCTCGTTCAAGCGTGGAAATTCTATGACATGAAGTAAAAAATAATTGTAAAAATATTTCGGTGAGAGCGGAGATAATGTGTGCTTCCCCCTTAATCAGGCTCTGCAAGTATGCAATAGTGTAATAATAGAAATCAAATAAATTATATTCATTCGAGAAGGCATAATCGAACGTGATTTTTGACATTAGATTATTTTTATTGTTTTATTATTTTTATAATTATTATTTTTATTTTTATTGTTAGTCCTCGTAAACCCGTTTTCAAGAAATCTATATTTAAATTTGAGTAAAAATGTAGTAATGAGAAAGGAGTGGGAGGATTCCCGTTAAAACCTGCCAGAACTATGACATTTATCAATTTTTAGATTCTACTTTAGCAAATTTTTAGACATTATATCTCGATTGAATATATCTTAAAGCTGAAATGGGCAACTGATTAATGCATAAAAGTGCATGTTTGTCTATTCTCTTTCGATTTCTGTTTGTTTTGGATTTCATTCATTATTTCAGTAAGGCGTGGTGTTATCGATTCAGGCGTGGTTGCACCGATTATAAGCGAAATTTCAAAATTTATAACTCGAAAACGAGCTGACGAGGGCTATTGTTTTATGCGTCAAAAAACATGTTTATATAGGCTCTTCCAATTAATGCTTTTTTGGAATTTTTTTTTTTTTTTTTTTTTTTTTTTTTTTTTTTTTTTAAGATTACAGTATGGGATGGTTTTCTGATGAGGAAAACCACCCAAACTTCGACAACCATATCAACATCACAAGAAGTTTTAAACCTAAGTCTTACATCTCCATTTCAGTCTACCCTATTTTTAACGGACTCAACACTGATATATCTTTGTTCAGGTACTTCGGAAGTACAAAGGATCACCAGTGGTCGTGCGATCCTGTGCTCAAAGCTGGTAGATGGGAAGTGCCATGTTCGATCGCGTCGCGCTCATTGGCCTAGCCGTTCGAATTTTTCCGTGGTTTTCTCCGAAACTCGCGTAAAAATGGGCTAGGATAGGACCAAACAGAAAGACTCCGTATGGAGGACATTCCACCCATAGGCCTAGGATCCTAGCGTAGTCAATCGGCCTTAAAACCTACAACCAACCAACTCGCTAATATAAAGAAATATAAGTTGTTTTTTTTTTTTAAGTAATACATATTATCTTTTATTATCTTGCAGATTTAACTTTTATAACTTTTAAATTTAATATCTACTGAATCCTATATTAAACTATATATTTCTCCCAGAATTTCTTTACATTTCGAAGGTTGCCATTGTAATATTCAGTAGCTTGAGGCGAAAACCATTGTTCCATCTCTTGAATAACGTCGGATGTTTTATCAAATCTCTCACACCTCAATGATTCTTTAAGTTCTGAAAAAAAAAAAAAAAAACTCGCGTGAGCCGAGATCGAAAAAATAAGGCTGACGAAGGCAAATTTCAACGCCACTTTTTTTTTTTTTTTTATGAACTGCACCTCGAGATTATAGCTCTCCTCTATTGTCGGCAAAAATAAGCATCAACAATATCATCTTTATAAGTGTGAGTGTTTACGATTTCAAGTGATGACATGAAAGTTTATACATTCACACAAATAGATACAACCACAGATACTACGTCTTCTTTATGAACTGTGTCGTGAATATTTGATGAATGTTCCATGTTTGCTCTAAATCAAATAACGCCAGCTATCACTTTGGAGGCTCAATCTGGACACATCCGTGAAGAGAAGAGGCTACCATTGAACAGATGTCCTGTTATTACCTTGACTTACTTGCCTCAAACCATTGCCTCTTAAACTAGATGCCGTCCGCGTGGCTCAGAAACTTGGCGGTAAACAGCACCACCTGGTACAGATTGCGTGACTTTTTATTCAATAGCCACCAATAATTTTTAAAAGTGGGATTTGATATACATAAAAGGCGAATAGAATCGAAGAAACGTCGATTTTATATATATCATATATCACTTCTTAAAATTATTGGTGACAAAAAAAAAATTTTTTTTTTTACTTTTTTTCTTCTACTTTTTGTACAATGTACCTAAAATACTGTACCTATATTGACCGTAGAATATACATAGTTTCTAGCGGCAAAAGTCTTACTTTTCTCGGCATGTACCATTTCAATTTACCGTCTAAGTCATTGGTATTCTATATTATAGTATATCAAATAAAAAGTAACTTTTTTTTACTAAAATGTTGAAAAGATAAAGAAATATTAAAAAAAACTTACAATTTAACATTATTTTCAAAAACTTTTCTAAAACCATCTATCGTTAGAAAAGTTTTTTTTATAATTATTAATGATGTAATTAAAAAAAATAAATAAAAAAATGAAATCAGATTTGACTAAGAGAGCTTAAAATTTTTTCAATTATTATTTATTAAATTCTAGAATGATTATTTAAAAAAAAATAAGGGGAAAAAAGTGAAATAAATCTATTTTTATCGTTCTCTCCAGTTGATTCGCCTAACACACCTTTTGAGAATTTCGGGTTCAATTTTTTGTATAAATTCAAAAAATTGATTTTCTGCAAGGTTTTTGACTTCTTCGTCGAGATTTGTGTTTTCGTCTGAAAGATTTTCATAATGAGAAACTTTAGGTAGTGTATGTTTGAAATCCCATTTTCCAAGCTCTTGTTGTTGATGTAATAATAAAGAAACCGCTTCGTTGATGTTTACTAGTCTCGGTATATAAGTTTGTTTGTCTATCTCTCTAAATATTTTTTCCTTTCTTTTTTTCTGACTTCCCAACATCGAAACGAAATTTTAAAAAATGCACAAAATTGGTGAATAAAGAAAATGCGCAATCTGTACCAGGTGGTGCTAAGTGTCCGAGCCACGCGACAAGCATCTAGTGGCTCGGATAGCCCGTTACTAGTCGCTATAGACAGCACAGATTGCACACTTTTATTTAACTGTCACCAATAATTTTAAGAAGTGATGAGATCGACGTTTCTCCGATTTTATTCGTTTTTTGTGTATATCAAATGGCACTTCTAAAAATTTTTGGTGGCTATTGAATAAAAATATCTGGCAACACTGAAGGAAGAGCAGCAAATCGACCTACTAACGGGATAGAAAGGGTTGTTTGAATAAACATCCCTTCCTATTACGTGAGGTGAATGGCACACAAAGGACCAGTGTTACCAAATTAAAGGACATTTTTTTTGTTCAATAATTTTCAGAAGTGACATTTGATAAATATAATAGATCATTAATCTTCGAAGTGATTATGCAACAGTTACAATTAAAATTTAGTGATAGATATTGAATAAAAATCCCTAAACTTGGCAACAGTGCAAATGTCACCCCGCATTAAAACCACCTTCTTGAAGGTGGTCTTTATCTACGCACTGTATTACACGGTCACTTACGGCGATAGACGTTGGCAACAACCTTCCGGCGACTCCAATGATCATGAATTTACAGTCTAAAAATTCTTTCATGTCGGTTGAAAAGAAGATACCTTATAAAAATAATATATATTCAATTATATTTTTCATGCCGATGCAATTGGCATATGTGAACATCTTTCTCATCAGAGAGTGTCGCAGACGAACATCAGCTCTCAGAACATACATAACGTGTTCCCTGGATTTGAATTTTAAAAAAAACGCGACTTTTTCAACCACTTTTAACCAGGAAACTATCCCATAGTGTAATCATAAAAAAAAATCCAAACAAGCATTAATCGAAAGAGCATATATAAATATGATTTTTGACATCTAAAGCAAGAGCCCTCGTCAGCTCGTATTCGAGTTATAAGTTCTGAAAGTTTGCTAGTAATCGGTGCAACCACGCCTGAATCGATAACACCACGCCTTACTGAAATAATGAATAAAATCCAAAACAAGCAGAAATGGAAAGAACATAGTCAAATGTGTTCTTTGATGGAATAATCAGTTGCCCATTTCAGCTTTGAGATATATTCAATCGATATATAATGTCTAAAAATTCGCTAAAATAGAATCTAAAAATTAATAAAAGTCATGGTTCTGGCAGGTTTTCACAGGACTCCTCCCACTTCTTTCAGATCACTATATTTTCTTTCCACTTCTTTCAGATTACTCTCAAATGAACATAATTTAATTGATTTCTATTATTACACTTTTCGGATGGTTTCCTAGTCAGAAAGACTGGGAATTGCGGTTAGAGACCCCACACCTTTTAATTTTGTTGTCCCAAACCTTTTAGTTTTGTTTGTTTAATTAGGAATTTTAGAAAAATAAATATTTAATTAAATTCATTTGCAATCACCTTCATTTTAATCAAAACGCCGTAAACTGTTTTTCTAAACTGTTGCGTGATAAAGCGTACATACAGTTAATGAACCTGTAATTTACAAAATACGTTTTGGTGCGACCAAGCTTTTTTGTCCTCTTCTATCTCCGCCACTAATTATTTTAGAGCATTAAAAGTATTTTCAAACAATTTCTAACCTTACAATCTCATAACACAACTTTTCGGCTGAACTTTAAAATTTTACTGCTGCTTTCGTGCTTCTATTTCTTTCCATGTTATCTCGTTTTCTGTTCAGCCTATCCTTACAGTTAAAGCAACTGCGGAATCCTCTGATATAGTACAGTTTTATGATCTCTTTCTAAAGTTTCTACTTTTAAGGACGCTTTTTACATATTTTTTACTAATATCTCCTCATCGGCTAAAACTATCTACTTTTGCGATACCTTGTTGGAAAGCTTTTGTCGTCCTGTATAGGCTAAATAAACTTCTAGAGTGAGTCGCGTTTTGGACAGCGAGCAAACAGGTTGTAGTTGTCTGACATTAGAAAAAGGCGCCCCAGGCATCAACGAAGGAGAATTAGTGATGGTCAGGTTTTTTAGGTGTTCGAGAACTAGCTGGTCGCTGAAAATGACTAGTAGGAAATAAAGATGGCGAATCGTTCTAGTTTTTAAACTTTTTCTTTGAGTTTACTGTTCATATCTGGATTGAAAATGAATACTCATTGGTGTAATCTTGGAAATAACTGTAAGAAAACAAATCATCCTGATTTCATGCTGCACTAAAGTCTAAATGGGTTGGTTTGCCTCCTTTTTTCCTTTTTTTTTTTTTTTTTTTTTTTTTCTTTTCTTTGTCTGATGAAGGATTGTGTTTAAATATTTCGATCCAATATAATTACTCTTTATTTTTGAATTTATGGTATTTGCTTACAATGGTTCTACTCTTTGTAGCATTTTTTTTGTTATATTAAAAGAAGAAAATGTGAGTTTACTGCTCATGCTTCTTTTAGAAAAAAGAATATACAGAAAAAAAATATGTAAAATCTAGACTATGTATTTTGCTATTCTGTAACTAAAAAAACATATCAAATGGAACTTTCTGATAACTGAAAAAAAAATTTCTTGAAACTTTGAAAGAAAATGTTCTCAGAAAAAAACTTTCACGACGAAATATTCAGGCACATCTCTTCACTACATATATCTAAAAAAAAGCAACTTATTTCAAACATTTTTTTTTTTTTTTTTTTCAAACATTTTTAAGAATTTTCTTTTGACTACATATTTTCAAAAGTTTCTAAAAGCAATGAAAAGCTTGAAAGTTTAAGGTATATTATATTTTATGGTTATTGGAATTGTAGAAGTCAAGAAGTCATTTGAAATTTAAGCTCCAACTTAACTTTATTTGCAAAGAAAGCGTAAAAACCTTCCTATACAAAATAAACGCTCAGCAGAAAGTAAATGTTTTCTATGAGAAGCGCCTACGACAATCTGTAAATATTTTACATTTTTGTGTTTCTTTTTTTTTTTCTTTCTGTGATCTGAAAAGAACGTTCTTCTTTGGCAGTAGAGAAAGTTGTTTTAGGAAAATCTAAAAGGATGCATTTCATATTACTTTCAGGGTTAAACATTTTTGAAGAAGAGAAAGGGATCTAAAAGTATCTAATTTTTACTTTATTATACCCTATATGGTAGAAAAACTACTTTTTATCAAATTTTGGAAATTGTGGTTTTGTTATGTATAAACGTTTTGGAGTTACATGAAAACGAACACTTGACGGTCAAGCGGTTGGTCTGAGTGTGTGTCTGTGTTCTTGTTGTGCCTATCTGTAAGTTTTTTATTACCATAACTCAAAAAGAAATATCTGTAAGAAGTCGAAACTTGTAGCAATGATTGCAGAAGTAGCAAATAAGGTTCTGATATAAAAGTAGATAGAGAAGTTACACATTGACAACAAATCAGAGCATAGCCTCCTAAACTAGATGCCTGCCGCGTGGCTCGGAAACTTGGCAACAGTTGAAGCGGCAGACAGCGCCACCTGGTACAGATTGTACGACTTTTTTATTCAGCAGCCACCAACAATTTTTAAAAGTGGGATATGATATATATAAAAGGCGAATAGAATCAAAGTAACGTCGATTATATATATCATATATCACTTCTTAAAATTATTGGTGACAGTTGAATAAAAAAGTCACACAATCTGTGCCAGGTGGCGCTGTTTACCGCTTCAACTTTTGCCAAGTTTCCGAGCCACGCGACAGGCATCTAGTTTAGGAGGCTATGATCAGAGTGTCCACCCATATCATACTTTAACAAAAAAAGAACAATAAAAACTTATTTAATATTAAAATAGTTAAAAATCGTTCAAAAAACTGAATAAATTAATCTTTTGGTCGTCAAACTCTCTTTGAGCATTAATATTAATATGCAATATTTTAAATTATACTAGTTAATAATAAATACTCTTGGATGAGATCAATCTTGCATAGAATACCAAAACCAAATAATTAAATAATTACAAATAATTATACCAAAACCAAGTTTCTTAATTCAACCCCAAAGCAATACACGGACGAATACCACGTACATGTGTTAGAGAAAGTATATATAATATCTCAATATATATTAAAATTAACTTTCACAAACTGAAACAAGTAAATCATAAGAAATTTTTAATATATCTTTTCCCTGAAGGTGTACGAAATACGAATAACAAACAAGATATACATATAATTTATGGAATGCGGAATGGTTTATTTACTAAGAATATGCAAAGGTATATCTTTTTTTTTTCAATTAAAAGCATAAATAATAATGCTAAACTGTTCAAATAATGGTAGTGTTTCAAAAAGTTTTGAGTTTTCATACTCACGTAAAACAAACAGGATGCGGAAAAAGGGAGTAAAGGCTGCAGCATTTAATTATAATAAGAGTATAAATAATTAAAATTATATGTCACTTATATTTTCTTTCGTCATTGAAATTACAAACACTATATTTTTTCTAATTGTACATTAAGAAGCATATTAAAGTTTCTGCATTTACTTTGGAAAGTGATATGAACTAAATAAAACTAGAATTTTGGGGGCCATTACAAAAATTTTTCAGTATTTTCCTATGCAAATTCATGCGGTACAAATTAATTATTACTTTTTTAATCCGTTATGAATGACGACGATTTTCATGTCAGAGAAGTATTACACTACATGTCCAATGGAAGTGAATTCTTAGCATGCAGGTGACATCCTTTCCATTCTCAGGGAAAATTGCTATATAGCAGCACCACCTATGGTCGATGTTCACCCATATTGATTCAGCATAATGTCTCCTAATGGCCTTTTTACATATCAAATTTTGTTTGATTATACTCAGTAGAATCTGAGATATAGCCTTCCTTCAATTGCGGAAATCACTACATACCAGCGCCACCAGTTAAACGATTAGCTCAAAAGGTGACAGAAACTAATTTCTGTCAAGCTGCATCTACATATAAATTTATATGTATTTCTCTGCCGTAGTTCCTCAGATATAGTCTTCCTTAAAATTACGGAAATCACTGTTGAGCGATTGACGCAAAATGTTGATATGCACTAATTTATGTCAAGGTGCCTCTACATATAAATTTATATTAAATTCTGAGGAGTAGTTCCTGAGATATAGCCTACCCTGAAGTTGCAGAAATCGCTGTGTAGCAGCGCCACCCGTTGAGCTATTGTCTCCAGAAATGACAGGCACTAATTTATGTCTACATATAAATTTATATGAAATTCTGTGCAGTAGTTCATGTGATATAGTCTCCACAAAATTTTTGTCACACACAGAGACAGACGGACAGACAGACATTTTCTAAAAAATGATCAAATCGTGTTCTGGAGCTCTCAAAACTCGTAAATTCACCGAAAACCGAAAGTGGAAATTTTCTACGAATCCAATACTTTCTTCTATTGAATGTAAAAGAAAGTAATAATGCACTTATGCTAGAAAAATTTTCAAATTTTTTTCTTTTTTCTTTTGCTTATACATGGGGGGGGAAAAAAAACATGTTTTACGCGGTATCTTAAATCGAAAATTAGGATTTTAGCATTTGATCTGTGTGTGTCTGTATCTCTGTTATCAGTAAAACTCAAAACATGTATTAATAGGAGCCAAAATTCGGCATTATATTTTATCATATATAAATATTACTTAAAACTTTCTGTAGAGATCGGTTACATGAACCACACACTAGGACATATAAAAGAATTCAAATACACGTTGCATATACACCAAGGGACGGGGGAAAAAAGGCCACACTTGGATATTTTCCTTTTTTCTTTCTACAACCGCCAATTTTATCGTTTAAAAAGTAAATTTTTGAGCAGATTTTATTGCGTCGTCCTCCACGTACACATTAGGATTGAGCCCAGTGTTAAAAACAAAATACAATAGTCAGGAAAATTGTAATTTTAGAAAGTATTTCATAAATGGCAAGTATGGGGCAATTAACACTGCCACTAAACGTATTAATTTTAGAATGAAAAAAAAAATATTTTAATACGTGAGATGGCAAAATAATTAAATGTTAATGAAATATTGGTGAGATGGTTTTTAGGAAATTTCTTCGTTGTTTAAACTGGAAATTTGGCTTTAGGCGACCACGTTGCTTATCCAAGCGAGACGGCTGCAAGTTAAAAAGCAAATGTTTAAAAAATCGATTTGTATCATGTTCAGAACTTAGCAAAGATTTTTAAAAAGTGAATAGCAAAATAGTTTCTTCAAAAACAGTGCGGGAACAATTGAACGAAGCGGGTTAAAAAAGAAAAGATCTGCAAAAAAAGACATTATTAAGGAAAAGAATTTAGAAAAAAAAAAAAAAGAATTATGTTGACCAAACATTAAAAATATATATTAGTTAATTATTGGGCTGAACTGGTTTTCTCTGATAGATTTAATTTATTTCGAGCTGCGGAAAAAAAGTTAGTAGGACGACAAAAATGTGACCGACTTAGTGAAAATTGCACTATTGAAACAGTGATACATTCTTCGTACATTATGGTACGGAGGTGCATAACTTTTCAAGGAGTCGGGCAAATTTTCATGTTCAAGGCATCAATTAACTCGAAATAAAACACGGCCAATTTAAAAGTAGTGCTTGACGGACTATTTTGGAGGTATCTTTAGCGTCTGTGGTACGTTTATTTAATTCAAATTGTTAAAATTATCTTTGAATTCCCATGAGCTCCTATAATTCTGTAAGTAATCATATCTTTTATCACTTTAAGTTAAATCCCCCGATGAATATCGTGGAATTTCTTCTGTACTAGACCTGGAAATAGTCCTAATCTTAATCCGCTTGAAAATGTTTAGTCTAAAAAAAGGCGTAGGGAGAGGGGGAGGATTCGAAATTTGTAGCCTACAACTCTGCAAGAACTAGAAAAAATTATTTACGATATTTGGCACAATGAAAGTCCCTCAGTGTAGGAACGAAATTTATCGTTGGTATATTTTAACATTTTAACATTTTTAACATTTTAGGGTTAGTTTAATTTTTAATAGTTAGTTTAACGTCTCAAAGGTATTAACAAGTGTGAACGCCGCACCTCTGAGTTCGAGAGTATCCCAAAACAAGGAACTGAAAAGTTTGGTACGAAAGTGTGGCAACAGTGTGTGCGTATGTGAATCAAGATGGACTAGCGTTCCATTCTATATGTGTTTTTTTTTTAAATACTTTATTTGATGTAAATTGCACTATTGAAAGGGAAGCTTATGCTGTAATATGGGCATTAGGTAAATTCGAAATGTGGACTTATGGAACCACTATTATCTTACACACGGACCATAACCCTTTAAAATATTTGACAGAAACAGTTCCTAAGAACGCCAGATTACAAAGATGGGCATTGGCTCTATCTCGCTATCAAGTGACTATTGCTCATAAGCCAGGAAGCAGTAATACTATTGCAGATGCTTTATCACGCATTCATGAATAAAGTCATAAGTTAGTTTAATATTGTATTTGTTATTACATATATATATATGTGTGTGTTTATTTTGTTTCTTATATTCAAGTATATTAATTCATTAAGATTATTTAAAGTGCATAAGAAAATCCATGTCAGGATAAATGTTTATTCATATATATTATATATATTTTTTATTTCTATTATGTGTTTAAATGTTACTTATTTTATACCATAGAAAATATTTAAATTTTAAGTGAAATATAAATGTTATTGCTCTTGATGGAACATTGCATATTAGGTCAAAGATGAGACAATAATTAAGAATTTAAAAGGACAATTAGACTTTTATGAACATTTATTTAAAGATGAAACAATAACTAAGAATTTAAAAGGACAATTAGACTTTCATGGACAGTTATATAAATTATCCACAAATTTTTGTTAGTAGTTTCACTGTGAAGGCCATTGTCCCTCAAGTGAAACTGGAGGGAAGATGTGAACGCCGCACCTCTGAGTTCGAGAGTATTCCAAAACAAGAACTGAAAAGTTTGGTACGAAAGTGTGGCAACAGTGTGTGCGTATGTGAATCAAGATGGACTAGCGTTCCATTCTATATGTTTTTTTTTTTTTTTAAATACTTTATTTGATGTTAATTTATGTGTTCGTTATGTATTTTATGTTTGTGCCGTAAGTAAAAGTAAAATCTTTAAAAGTAAACAAAGCGTGATCAGTGTCTTAATGTGTCTCGAGATGTACAGGAAGAAAAGAACCAGGTGCGAAAAAGAAGTCGCCACAATTGGCGCAGTCGACAAGCATATGTGAAATAGCTAAAGCACGTACGGATTATTTCATGATAGTGATGAAAAAAAAAAGGGTATGTTTTTTTTTAATGTTCCATCAAGAGTCATATTTTGTATAAGTTTATGTTAAATGATTAGGATTAAGCACTTAGATATTTTGTTCCGATTTTGTATTCCAACAAGGTAAAGAATAGGTAAATGGAAATTAAATATTTCGTAATGTTGAAATAATAATAATTCTAGTGTTTGAAAGATGAAAAATAGAAATATATTTGTTTATTTGTATTTAAAAAGCCGGAAAATGGTAAAAAGAATGTTGAAAAGAATATATTTTTATGCTATTCAAGATCATTGTTGTTAATTTCTGTGTGTTCTTTTTATTCATCACGTGATTTAGAATAAATAAGATTTCATTAAAGTAGATTGTGGGAAAAAAAAAAAAAAAGTTCTGTTTTGATTTATTTGTTCTGTTTTATTGAATGATTGTTTATTTGTCAGACGTTGATAAGGATTTATATTTATTTATCTTTATTATTATTAGAATATTAATGAAATATCTCAGTAAAAAAACTAGTGAATTATTCTTGTGAACGTCCGTTTTTGTTTATTTTTTTTACTTTGAGGAATGAATCGGAAATTGTTTTTTTTTCTGTTTAAAAGTAAGTTTGATTAAAGGTTGCTATAGCAACATGATTTCTAATTTATTGAAAGCTGGTTATGTAATAAAGTATATTCTGATTTATTTAATGAAAGAGCCGATTGTGTAAACATTTTTTTAATTTGTTATTTCGATACATATTATTTTTTTTTCTCCTTTTATGTATGCATTCCGACTTAATGATTATTTTATTTAATTTTGGGGAAAATGTTGTTTAAGATAAAAACTAAGATGTCAAATTTGGCGTTCTTAGGAACGAAAACAATAGAGTTTGTGATTATAAATATAAGAAAATTTATTTTATTCACGGAAAATTTGAACTTGATTTGATTTCATCCATCCGAAGATGGCATTTTTGGGTAAAGGGAATAAAAAAGATTTGCAAGAAGTTGCTACTGAGCTTGGAGCGGAAGGAGTTCAACATTTAAAGTTATATGAGTTAAGAGATGCTATTTTGGCTTCAAAGAATTACGATGAAGAATTTGTTAAAGAAACATTAGTGAACGTACTTGAAGCACGGAAGAGGAACGAAGAGATGGAGGAACGCATAAGAAGGGAAGAAATAGAAGAACGTAAGAGAAAAGAAGAGATGGAGGAACGCATAAGAAGAGAAGAAATAGAATTGGAAAAAATGCGTTTGGAATATGCAAGAATAGAACTTGAGAAGAAAGGAATTACAAATGAAAATTCTGAGAAAACGCGCGTAAAATTACATAACATCTTACAAAAATTTGATCCTAAAACATGCGAAATTAGCCTGTATTTAGTTCTTTTTGAGCGGCAGGCAAAACGTGCCGAAATTAAGAGAGATGACTGGGTTTCTCATCTCATTGGGCTACTGCCATACGAAATCGCGGAAGTTATAGCTCGGGAAGACGAAGAAATCACGAATGATTACGGAAAAGTAAAAGAGTTATTGTTAAAGAGATATAAACTTACTCCTGAAAGATTTCGACAACTTTTCATTAAGCATACTAAAAAAGCTGATATCACATGGAGAGATTTTGCTTACGAGTTGAAAAACTATTTTACTGAATGGATTCGGGGATTAGAAGTTAACACATTTGAAGAATTATATGATTTGATTATTACAGATCAAATTCAAAGGAAAGTACCTCCAGAAATTAAAGAACATTTCATCGATGAATGGTCATTGTTTAAGTCATCTGATGTTATTTCCAGTAAATTAGATGATTATGAAAATGTCAAAATGACTTTCAATAAAAAACCGAAAGAAATTTCTCATAAAGAAAATTGGAATCTTCCATCCAAAGCGGCGAATTTCGGAAATAACAATAGAGATGAGAAACGGGTTTTTACTAAGCCACAGCAAGAACAAAGAGACATTCGTCCGAAATTCTCCTGCTATTTGTGTGGAAAGGAAGGCCATATGAAAGAATCCTGCCCCAAATTGAATTCAGCAAGTACATATAACGTGAAAACAAACAAAAAGAGTCAAGAAAGTAAGGGCCTTAATAAGGTCAGTGTTAATCTAAATAGCGCTTGTTTCGAGTGGGAATTTCCAGTCAACGAGAAAGATGGCGAGCCCCTGAAAGTGGATTTAGGAATCGGAGGCCAAAAATTTCAAGGCATCGTGGACAGTGGTGCAGAAATCACCGTACTACGAAAATCAGTTGTACCTGAGGAACACTTACAGTCAAGTGGGAAAATTCTTTTGAGACCCGCTATAGGTAATCCAGTGGAAGCACAACTTGTGTCAGTTCCGCTAAGTCTTCATACAGAGGAAGAAATCATTCCATATGTTCAGGTGCATGCGGCAGTAGTAGAAGGGCTGCATGAGGAAGCTTTAATCACTCCCAGGGTATATGAATGGTTGAAGGAACAAAAGCGTTCTTATTTGGGAGATGATACAGGAATCACTTCAGTAAAAGAAGCTAATGAACAATCCTTGTTCAGTGTGGAGGGAAGGTCTCCCGAAAACATTTCTTTAGGGGATAAAGTGAATATCCCGAAGAAAGAAGTCGATGAACAATCCTTGTTCCATGTGAAAGGAAGAAATCCTGGAAATTCAGGGGTTGAGGTTAATATCACCCCAGTGGAAGAAAACAATGAACCGTCCTTGTTCAAAGTGGAGGGAAGGTCTCCCGGAAACTATTCTTCAGAAGAAGAGGTTGAAGTAATCACAATAAATGAAGTCGGTGAACAATCCTTGTTCAGTGTACCTGAGAATAATTCAAACGACAATTATCTTGGGGATAAGGAAATTAGTACTCCACTCACAGAAGATAATGAAAAATGTATGTTCTGTATGGAGGGAGAAAGTCACGAGACTATTCGAAAGGCAAAGCTAAACAACAGCGAGTCGCATCATCCAGAAACCAAAGTCTTTAATAACTCAGTAGTTAAACAGACATTGACCGAAACCGATAGTAAGGATGAAAGAAATGAAAATATCCCTGTTCCACAAGCACAAGTGTTTAGGGATGAGCAGTTAGCCTCTCCTACATTGGAAAAGTGCTTCGAAGAAGCTAGGCAACATAAAAATGGTTACTGGATTGAAAGAGGTTTATTATATCATATGGGTAAAGTAGGCGGACAGAAATATATTCAATTGGTCGTACCGGCAAGCAGAAGAAAGGACATTTTGAAATTAGCTCATGAAACTCCTACTGGTGGACATCTGGCAGCTAAGAAGACCAGAGACAGAATTGCAATGTCTTTCTGGTGGGAAGGAATGCCAAAAGAAGTTAAACAATTATGTACTTCGTGTCATGATTGTCAAATGCGCAGGAAAGGAAAAGTAAACAATAGAACACCTATCGAAGCTGTTGGAAGACCAGAACTCCCATTTCAAGTGGTTAATGCCGATATTTTAGGCCCAATAGAGCCAAAGTCATCACGTGGCCATCAGTATGTACTGTGCGTTATGGACCAGCATAGTCGTTGGCCGGAAGCAATACCTCTGAAGTCTTTAACAGCAAAGGCAGCCTGTGATGCATTTATAGAAATATTTGTACGAACTGGAATCCCTCGAGTAATTGCAATGGATAACGGAAGAAATTTTGCCGCACAGCTGACAAAAGAGTTTTTAAAACGATTAGGATGTGTTCCTAAATTTTCCACTCCAGGTTATCCACAATCGAATGGTTTGTTTGAAAGATGGATAGGAACTATGAAATCCATGCTACATCATGCAATTAATTCACAAGGTTGAGGCTGGGATAAACAGTTGCCATTCTTGTTATGGGCATACAGAGAAGTGCCTAACGCTACAACTGGTGTTGCCCCATTCCTACTAGTTCATGGGCGACCACCTGTAGGACCTCTAGCCATCCTCAAATCAAGTTGGGAAGATGAAGTCGTACTTCCTCAAGGGATTGGAGAATCTGTAGCTGACTACCTGTTGAAACTCCGGAAACGTTTAGAAGACGCGGCACAGGATGCGAATAGCATAGCTCAAGAACAGCAGCAGAAATATGTACAGTCGGTAACAAAAGTCTCCGAACACTTGCAAAAATTCCTGTGTAAAAAAAGTACACTTAATACAGTTTTGTTAAATAAATCCTTGTTGAATCCTGTTCGTAGACAGTCTAAAAACAGGATTCGACAAGGATTTATTTAACAAAACTGTATTAAGTGTACTTTTTTTACATAGGAATTTTTGCTAGTGTTCGGAGACTTTTGTTACCGACTGTACATTATCATAATTTACGGTCAAAAGATACCGAATTTTCTGTTGGGGATGAAGTTGTAGTGTTAATCCCTGATTCAACAAATCGTCTTTGTTCAAAATGGAAAGGACCAGGAGAAATAGTAGAAAAGAAGTCTCCACATTCTTTTTATGTCAAACTACCTGATGGAAGTGTTCGACATCTTCATCAAAATAAATTGCGTAAATATATTCAACCTGTCAGAGCTGTAGGAATTATTTACGAAACATATGAAGAGTTTGGAGATATACAACATGCGCCCGTAGAATCACGGCAAGTAACGGATGAAGAACTAAAAGCTGGTATAAAATCAAATTCGATATCAGCAAAGCAACATAAACAGCTGTTGAATTTGATTAAAGAATATCTAACAATATTTGATGGGGAATTAAAGAAAGCCAAAGTTCCTCCACATGTTATCCAGTTAAAGTCTGGAGTAGAGAGGAAACAACCTCATCTTTATAAAGTTCCAGAAACATTAAGATCTAATATAGAAAAACAGATAGCAGAATTATTGGAAAAAGACCTGATAGAACCCTCTTCAGCAGAAATACCATATCCATTGGTATGTGTAGCCAAGAAAGATGGAACGGTCCGACTTTGCGTGGACTACAGAGAGCTGAACTCAGTTAGTAAAATTCCACCTTTTCCTATGCAGAATTCAGAAAATCTTAGATTTAAAGCTGGTGGAGCTCGTTACTTGACAACTTTAGATATCCTTAAGGGATATTGGGAAATACCCTTAGCAGAGCGAAGCCGAGAATTAACCAGTTTTGTATCTCCAAAGGGTCAGTATCAGTGGAAGGTGATGCCATTTGGGTTATCTGGAGCACCAGCAACATTCCAAAGAATAATGAATCAAGTATTACGACCTCATAGTGACTACGCCGAAAGTTTTCTTGATGATATTATCATATTTTCTTCAACCTGGGAAGATCATCTTAATCATATTAAATCCATTTTAGAAACTCTGAAAAAATTGAATTTTTCGGCAAATTTACAGAAATGCTCGTTTGTGATGTCGAAAGTAAAATATTTAGGACATGTGGTAGGCTCAGGAGAGCACGGCTCAGATCCGGACAAGATATCAGTTATTAAAGATTTGAAAGCCCCTAAAACAAAGAAAACATTGAAGTCACTCCTAGGATTATTTAACTATTACAGAGACTATGTGCCTCGGTATGCCAATATAGCAAAACCTTTAACGGACTTAACTCGAAAAACTGTGCCAAACGACCTTCCATGGTCAGAAGAAGCTGAAAGCGCATTTACTTCGTTAAAGAATTGTTTGTGCTCTATAACATCTCTGTATACACCTGATATGTCGAAATTTTTTGAAATCGATACTGATGCTTCAGTGACCGGAATTGGAGCCTGTCTAATGCAGAGAGATGAGCAGAATAAACTGAAACCTATAACTTTCGCAAGCCAAAAACTGACCCCTGCTCAATCAAAGTGGAGTACTATTGAAAGGGAAGCTTATGCTGTAATATGGGCATTAGGTAAATTCGAAATGTGGACTTATGGAACCACTATTATCTTACACACAGACCATAACCCTTTAAAATATTTGACAGAAACAGTTCCTAAGAACGCCAGATTACAAAGATGGGCATTGGCTCTATCTCGCTATCAAGTGACTATTGCTCATAAGCCAGGAAGCAGTAATACTATTGCAGATGCTTTATCACGCATTCATGAATAAAGTCATAAGTTAGTTTAATATTGTATTTGTTATTATATATATATATATGTGTGTGTTTATTTTGTTTCTTATATTCAAGTATATTAATTCATTAAGATTATTTAAAGTGCATAAGAAAATCCATGTCAGGATAAATGTTTATTCATATATATTATATATATTTTTTATTTCTATTATGTGTTTAAATGTTACTTATTTTATACCATAGAAAATATTTAAATTTTAAGTGAAATATAAATGTTATTGCTCTTGATGGAACATTGCATATTAGGTCAAAGATGAGACAATAATTAAGAATTTAAATGGACAATTAGACTTTTATGAACATTTATTTAAAGATGAAACAATAACTAAGAATTTAAAAGGACAATTAGACTTTCATGGACAGTTATATAAATTATCCACAAATTTTTGTTAGTAGTTTCACTGTGAAGGCCATTGTCCCTCAAGTGAAACTGGAGGGAAGATGTGAACGCCGCACCTCTGAGTTCGAGAGTATCCCAAAACAAGAACTGAAAAGTTTGGTACGAAAGTGTGGCAACAGTGTGTGCGTATGTGAATCAAGATGGACTAGCGTTCCATTCTATATGTTTTTTTTTAAATACTTTATTTGATGTTAATTTATGTGTTCGTTATGTATTTTATGTTTGTGCCGTAAGTAAAAGTAAAATCTTTAAAAGTAAACAAAGCGTGATCAGTGTCTTAATGTGTCTCGAGATGAATGTACAGGAAGAAAAGAACCAGGTGCGAAAAAGAAGTCACCACAACAAGGTTTTTTTTTTTTTTTTTTTTTTTTTTTTAAGGTACCCAATCCCTCTGGGGAGAGTGTAGGACCAGTGCCCCTACATAAAAAGAAAAAAAAAAAAAAAATCCGGCTGATTACCACTATTACAAATATTTTTATTTATTTATTTTTTATTATTTCATAATAATTCTTAAAAAATAATTCTCTTTTTGCAGATTTGTACGAAAATTCTGTCCTATACTGCCATGTTAAAAATTTAGAAAAGACAGGATAGCAACGCCATCTTTCGAGCGATTTTCCCCAAAAGTTGATCGACACTAATTTATATCAAGGTGCAACTACATATCAATTTGTATGAAATTCTGTACAAGAGTTCCTAAGATATAGTTGCCACAAAACCTTGTCACTCACACACAGAGATAGACATTTTTTAAAAACTGTCAAATCTTGTAAATCCATCGAAAACCTGAGGTCAAAAATTTTTATGAAATCAATACTCTCTTCTATTGAATATAGAAAAAAGTAAAAAATCGAAAATTGAATACTGAGCTTCGTACACTATCAGATCTTGTAAAGATGCGCTCGTGTACAAGTTTTATTGGTTTTCGGTTACCACTTTCAATACGAAAATGTAATGACAATCATAAACACAAGCAATTTTATTCATAATATTTTCAACATAAATTTCCTCTTTTATATAAAACTATTGAATAATTTAGAATTCCGACATTATTTTTTGCAATCAGAACTTATATATTTTCTCATAAAAACCCGCGATTTACTTCTCAGCTGATTTATTCATACAAATATCTTTTCTTGCAATATATTACCCTTTATCCCAAACATTATGGAAAAACCCCAGATTTGTTTACGAGCGGCAGAATGGTCTGAATTCTAAAGGGGAAAATAAGATATGATATAAGCAATAAATCTTATTGTTGCCTGCAGTCGCATCAATAGAGGAATATAAAATTTCGGCAGAAGATTTTTGAGTTATATTTCTTAAGAGAGTATATTTTCTAAAAAACATAAACAATATGCTGCGTAAAAGGATACTGCATATATATATGTTTCGTAATCAATATTTGCATGAACTTAATTTATTTCAGCTATGTACAATACGAATAATTTACTTCATATATAAAACTATTGAAGTTTAACTGTGAGTTACCTTGTAAATATTTATCATATTTTCAAAATAACTCAGTTAAGATTCACAAACATAATGTTAGCGAGAGTCATATTAACAACATGCCTGTAAAGATTGAGATGCTTATTAAAGCCAGTGGATACTTATAATAATATAGTTAGTGAATGTTTATCTTTCTTGGAATTAATATTTTCCTCTATTATGCACAACGCTAGAATTAAAGCCAAAGCAACATCTACTTTTTTATCGTTACGAATATTTACATTTTTTTATTTAAATGGTTGATAGCAAGTGATTGTAACCAATTTCACCGTTTTCTGGGTATCATATGAGTTTTCATAAAATTATCTGCAATGAATACGTTTAGACAATTACATTTAGACTTTCTCGCTTAAAAGAAATAAAATAATAAAATAAAAAATAAAAGTAATTGCTAGGGGGGCGCTTATATGGACACTCGCACGGTTGCCAAAATTCATTCGAACCGCCCCTGATTAGATGGGCCAGGGAATCGAATTCTTAGGAGAATTCTATTATAAGATTCTACGCAGATCATGCAATCAAATGAAGCTTTAATAGTCACTAGATCTCAAGATGGAAGCACGATGAAAACTTCCGCTGCACAAGAACAGGATGAACACATAAAAACAATTGAAGCATTTGTAGAAAAGGGGGAAGAAAATAATTATTTAATTAAAGGATATATTATAAAAATTTGAAAATTGCATAGAAGTAGGTAATTGATGCACCTTGTACCTAAAAAAATGCAAAAAGAAATCGTGCGTAAAATACATTAAAAAAAACCAAAAATTCTATCAGAGACAGAATTTAGTTTAGTACGGAGGACTATTAATTTCAATCTGTAAAATTTTTATTTAATTTTTTTATCTCATTTTTTGACAGTAAAATTGGGCCACGTACTTTTTAAAATGACTGAAATAAATTAAAATGAAGTGTCGCCACCTAAATTTCATACTTTAGTTAATTTTAAAAAAATCTAATTGTCGTGTTGAAAAACTGTTTGCACCCCTGGATTCAGAAAAATCGCTCCTTTCATTTGGTACCAAATTTGTAACAATAGAACTGATATTTCTAATTTATTTTGGTGTTACACAAAACTGGTCTACAAAAACTCCAGATTAAAACTAATAATCCTCAGCCCTCCCCCCCCCTCTTTAAAAAAAAAAAAAAAAAAAAAAAAAAAAAAAAAAGGGAAAGGGAAAATTCATGTAGCGAATATTCGAGCGTATAATTTTTCAATTGATCCTAATATGAGATTTTGGAGTTATATTCTGCTAAGAAAGAAAGAATCTACAAAAATAACATCTGGTTATCACAAGTTGTCTCTGAATTGGTTCGTCTTATTCAGGATTCAGTTTAAAAGCGAAAGAGAAGTACACAGTTTCATATCTGTTACTTTTCAGAAAGAGATACTTATCAAAAGAAATACTTTTAAAATATTTAAAAATCATTACGTCTCGTAGTTAAACTAAATTTTAATCACATTAAAAACTGAGACAGACAATATACACTAAAAATATATGCAATTTAAAACATTAAAAACACAAAACATAAATTTAAACTTTTCGAGCCTTTTACAGGCTCTTTATCAGTAAAAACATCAAATGTAAATGCTGAGAAGAACAACAAACTTCCATTAAGAAAGTACAACCATAGCCTCCTAAACTAGATGCCTGTCGCGTTGCTCGAAAACTTGGCAACAGCTGAAGCGGTAGACAGCGCCATCTGGTACAGATTGCGCGACTTTTTTATTCAACTGTCACCAATAATTTTAAGAAGTGATATATGATGTATATAATCGACTTTTCTTCGACTCTATTCAACTTTTATGTATATCATATCGCAATTTAAAAAAATTTTGGTGGCTGCAGAATAAAAAATTCGCACAATCTGTACCAGGTGGTGCTGTCTACCGCTTCAGCTGTTGCCAAGTTTTCGAACAACGTGACAGGCATCTAGTTTAGGAGGCTATGGTACAACGTATTCAGCGGGAACTGCGCATGCCTCATTAAGTGGTGAAAAATGCTGATTTGTGTACCAGCCCGCCAGGAAAATACTTGAATGATAATTTAAACAGTTAGATATGATTATTTTTGTATTGTTAAAATCAGGTAAATGCACAGTTTCTATGGCATGCTGTACAGTTTTCGAACGTATATCACAGTTTTTGAATTTTTTTTTATGTTCCAGAATTCGAGCATGAAAAGAACGGCCAGTTTCACCAATATAAACCGAACTACAAGATTTACAAGGAATATTATAAATAACACCTGTACGGGAAAAGGGGGGATAACTGGTTTAAAATTAGAAAGGAAATTACTAATTAGAAATTGGGGTTTATAGGAAAGAAATACTACCTACTTAATTTTCAGTTTTACAAAATACCCTAAGTGTAGTTGTTTTGCAAATGGATAAATGATCTTTTCTACTTTTAACATATGAATGTTATTTAATTTGAGTTTTGTCAGACCATCATTTAAAAATACCAGGTGATCCAAAACTCAAAGAAAAAATTAAAAATATATTATTCATAAAGTACTGACCGTAGCAATATGCAGTTTTCATTGACATGCACAGAGAGACATGGGATTTTTTGAGGTAACAAAAGATTTATAAACAAATTAGTTTAAAAATTCTTCATCAGGTGCCAATAATTTAATTTATTCCAGAGTATTTTTAACCCCGCCTTTATTTCTTACCACTTTTTTTTTTTTTTTTTTTTAAGTAATTTTGTCTTATTTTATCGAATATTGGAGAAAATTTTTCTATAAATAAAGTGGTGCGAAATAAAGGCGGGGCTAAAAGTACTCTGGAATAAATTAAAATATTGGCAGATATGAGTTACAGTCAGTACTCTTTGAATGTTTTTTTTTTTTTTTTTTTTTTTTCTGTGGCTTTTGGATCACCCGGTATATAAATATTTTATTATTAATGATGTTACTAAAACATTATATATGTAATTTTCCATATTACATATTTAATATTCCTTGTTACTATATTCTGCATCAGGCGTTAAAAACTTCACGGGGATTATTAATTAAAAATTACATTATAAGTGTTAATTTTCTTGGAATAAGGAAAATAATTATAGGGAAAATAGGGCAACTGAATAAGAAAAATAATTCATCAAAAAATATATTAATTGTAGGGTTTTTTTTTTTTTTTTTTTTTTTTTTCCATGCTTAAATGCACATAGATATGCTTTGGGAGAAATTAATAGAAAGAAAAACAAATCAATAAATAAAACAGCAAATTTAGAAAACTAACAATTAAAAAAAAAAAAAAAAAAAAAGTACGAATACTGTTGACCCGCCGAAGATTGATACCTGGTTGGCAAAGTGCCAGGACGATTCCACTCACGCTCTGGGAGACACAGCAATGAAGAGAGAGGGGAAATTTTTATATTATTCTTGTTTCCTCTGTTATGTGTAGAATAATTAATACTCCTGCTTTGTTTCCTTTTATTTCTTTCTGTATAACAGTCTGTTTATATTGGAAATGGATCCTACATGTGGTAGGAGTTCTCGGATTAAAACTCTTCATAGTGAAACGAAGCGTATTGTACATAATGTCATTAAGTTTTGCGATAAAGAAGCTTTAGAAGGAGAAGCTATTGTTCCACTTTCCCAATCAGTGAAACGCACGAGTGAAATAACTAATATATCAGAAGCCACGATAAAGAATACGTAGGGAATCAAAAGGAGAAGACATTCCAATGTTTGTATCACCAAAAAAGCGGCAAAAGAACAGTACCATCGAAAACGTTTCTCTGGATAATTTTGATTGCCATGTTATTCGAAGAACAGTACATGAGTTTTACGCAGTAAATAAGATCGTACCTACAATTCCCAAATTAATTCCTGTACTTAAAGAAAAGATAAATTTTAAATATCAAAGAGAAACTTTGAGAAGAATTCTTCACGAAATAGGATTTAACTTCCCCGTCAGGTACGACTTGCACATTAGTCCCCTTTAAATATAGTGACGAGCGAAGCTCGCAAAGAATTCGTTGATTCACTACCTTAATTGATTTCACATTTCGTCATTTTTTAAGGGGTTATATACTAGTTTGTAAATAATAATTGACATAATTTTTAAATTAGTGTTACACACTTCAAAGAACAACTTTAATATATCCCCACAACGACATTTGGCAATTTTTTGTTGGCGATTATGGCTAAATCATAAATCTAAAAATCAAAAATGATAAAATCATAATCTAAATCATAAAATCATAAATCCAAAATAAACAACATATAGGCTGCCATATTATATCGCCACAGAAAAATCGCCAAATTCAGCTATGGGGATATACTAAAGTTATACCTTAAAACTATCCCCTTTATAATATTATCAGTTTTTCTTTCTTTTAATTAATCGTAAAATATTTATATAACCAGATATTCAAGAATCAGTTCAAAGAAGGAAAAGAAATGCAATCAGTGAGTTTATAATTTTTTCATACCAATAAACGAACACATCCCTAAGTACTATGGACACTCCTATTTTACAAATGGACCAACCCTTTTCACTCATGCGCAGAAGACGCCAGGGATCATCCTTCTGCGGTTTAACAGTACATACATGACATTTATCAAATTTATAATAAGATATTTATATAAGACATTTATCAAATTTATAATCAAAATATGAGCCCTTTTTATTTTCTTTTGGTTACTTTTTTGTAAAAGAAAGATACATTAAAATGCTAAAAGTTTAAAAGAATACTTTTATTTATTTTTTTATTTTTATTTTTTTTTTATGTACTTTTATTGTATCAATTTTATCGAGTTTATTTAATGGATTTTTATAAAGTAAACAAAGTATTTTGTTTGAGAAAAGAAATTAAATACGTTTGACATTTCGTAATAAAGATGGAAAAAGTGAAACCTCGATTAAGGAAAAGAATTTTTTTTTTTTTTTTTCAATACATTAAAATGAAACATTTTATGTCATCAGTTATTATCCGAAGTAATTACAAGCGAAACAACACACGTTAGCTTAAAATGAATAAGAATTTTATATATTAAAAAATTGAATAAGTTGAATATTTTTGTTATGTCAAAAAACTGTCTTAAATTTGCATTTTTGTAAATAAAAAATTTGTATTTATCTGTCATTATATTCTGATGAAATTTACTAATATGTAAAAAAAATCGTTTTTTAACAAAAACGAACTTTAAGCTTTCCTCTAAAAGAATACTTCACTTTAATAAAATATTCAAAATTTTTAAGTGCCACTGGCGTATATATGTGGCTGTTGCATTTGCCGCATCGATTGCAGAGGTTAAAATTTTATTGTTCAGATCATAAATACGTAAAATCCTACTATTAAATAATTTAACATTTTAGGTATTCGCGAAAAGGCGGAGTTTACTATTCAAAATAGGAAAACACCCCGACGACAAAGGGTTAAGGAAAAGGATTTCCGTCTTTAGGCTTTCCTCTTCTTAAAGAATTTTTTGTATTTGTGTTTAACACCATACTTGCTAACATCCTAATTATTATTCCGTAGTGTTGTTAGTCCCGCCCCTTTTTTAAGGCGGGGCTAACAATACTACGGAATATTAATTAGTATGTTGGCAAGTATGTTTAACACTTCTTTGCCACAAGCGTATATGTAAGACAGTGGCATTTACCTCGACGATTACTGGGGATAAAATTTAAATGATTTTATCACGAATACGTAAAACCATTTTATTAGACAATATTACGGTCTAGAGAAATGCCAAAAGGCGGGGAAATTGTTATAAAATGGGAAATAAACCAATGACAATGTGCTAAACATATCCTTTGACGTATTCTCAAAGAAAAAATCTTGTCCACCTGTGTCTATAAGGCATTTTAAGAAAAACCTTCCAAAAACTATTTCAACATACTTCACCCACTGAAGCACAATATTGAATACTTATCCTTGCCAATCCTTCTGTTCATTTTCGGAAAAATTAATACCACTTTTTTCTAAGAATAAATTTCAATATATCTAATCTTAGAAAATTTGATCAAAATATTATTCATAAATAGTTTTACAATGTTTCGCGCCTAATTCATGAAAATTAAGAAATATGCTTATCTAATTCTTAAAATTATGTATTCCTTTTCAGTTGCATATATTGTAAATATGCTGTATGATGTATATCTGATAATTTTTGCATGGGTATATCTATGTATAGTAATTTGTACTAGTATTAGTTGTATGTTATACCAGTATGTTTATTGCGTGTACTGTTATGTATATGTAAATATTCAAGATATATGCCTGCGAGTTCGATCTGTTTGTGTATTGTGTAGATATGTATTATACGTAGCTGCCAACACTTCCGCTTCTTTAACGCCTATGTTTTTAGATAATCATCTTTGCTTTATTTAGACTACAATTTTGCAATTCATTAGCTATTAAAAATAGTGGTATTAAAAAAAAATAATAAAAAAAAAGTTTTGGCAGCTATGACAAAATGAATATTTTTGAAATCGTTGGGGGATGGACGAATTAACGTAATGATTGCTGTATTTACTGTTTAATGAATAACTAAATTAATAGATTAAAATATTGATTAAATGAATTTCTAAGAATTATACCTTAGAATTCTAATAAATCGATAAAAATAAGCTAATAACAAAAGTTTCTTTAAATATTGTATTTTGCATACCTACCAACTACTACGATTTTTAAACACAAATTTCTCCGAGTAAAAATATTCACCTAATTTAGTCTTCGAAAATTTTTATAAAATATTAAAAAGATTTCTATTCAAAATTACTAGTTACCGAAAATCGATTTTTGTTTAGTTATTTTTTACTGAATGTTTAAATTTCAGAAACTTGCAAAAACACCTCTTTCTCTCTCATACTATAGATATCAGGAACTTAAACATTTGCGAAGCTTTTTTACCTCGTCTTTTTGACGTTTTAACGCATGGGGTGTGAGAAATTTAAAAATCCAAAAATTGTCGTGGCGTCTGCTTGTAGGGTTTCTTTCTTTCTTCTTATCTTTTTTTTTTTTTTTTTTTTTAAGCGTAGTAATGTTTTTGCTTGTGTTAGACTGTGTACATGATATCTCAGGAACAAATGGTCGTACATTGGTAGGACCAGTTTCAAACTATCGCTTATAACACTGACAAGAATATCATTTGTTTACAGCATCCTAATTTGAAAACTGTAGGAGAGACGTAATAGCAATAATAATAATGGAGGAATTACAAGAATATTTAATAATAGTGAAAATTTTAAAACGAATCATCTATAAATACATATATATCTCAAAACTGCATTTAGCAAGCCAGTAGATAAGAAAAATGGGAGTGTTTTGTTTGTTTGTTTTTCCTCGTGTTTTCTTAGTACAAGATCACCCAATATCTTTACAGAATAATATAAGTGAAAGTACCACTTAAAATGCCTCATTCAAAGGAAAAGGAAAATAAAATAAAATAAAATAAAAAGACTTTAAAAAGCTAAAATGGACACAAAACATTTATGGCCAGATGGGCTAAAATAGCATTTCTCGAGAATTAGAGACGTGAGAATTCAGCAAGAATACAGTATGGGGAAAAAATTTACATAAATACCATTTTATTTATAATGAAGGACCAATCAAATTGCCCTGCAAAAGAATCTACATAAGTTTAATTTCACTAGAATCTGAGATTGGAGGAAGAAATAATGAATTCGCTCCCTTTCTCTTTATATACTAATATAATGTTTGCAAAATATAAAGTGAAAAAAAAAAGTGCTTACGTTCTGCGTTTGTAGAGAAAATATTACAGTTTACCACGGAAGAGATACAGATCGATTGGAATATGTAAAATAACTACATAGAGTCGGTAACAGAAATATCCAAACACTAACAAAAATTCCTATATAAAAAAAAATAGAGTTAATACTGTTTTGTTAAATAAATCCAACGCTGAATTTAGAAAAAAAAAACTTTCCATGCAGTAAAAACTATCTATGCTAATTTATGAATAATCACTTTATCGAAATAAAATTTAAAAGAAATTGTGATGCTGCAAATAAAACTTAAAAAAAACTGTGACGTTGCAAATAAAACTTAAAGAAAAAAAATGTGATGCGGCAAACCTGTACTCCGATGAACAAAAAACTCTCCATGCTACTTTATGAATAATCACTTTATGGAAATAAAACTTTAAAAAATCTGTGATGCTGCAAACCTCTGCCTTAATGAACAACTATAATAATAATAATAGAAAAAAAAAGGCTGATGTTTGCAATTTACTGAAACTCAGAACTATAATTATAATAACCATCAGAATCAGAACCAGAATTATAATTATCTCTAATAACCATTGTTAGAGGTTGGGGACTTTTCCTACACTGTAAAAAATATGTCCTATTTGCTGGCAGAAATTCTCTGTAATTTCAGAAAATACGTTTGGACAACGTAATTTTTTCGTAAATTACGCGTATATTATCAAATTATAGAGCATTTCTGGCAGCAAATAGGACATATTTTTTACAGAGGACATATTTTTACACCCAATAAACACTTCTACAGTTTATTTGGTGAGTGATATTCTAGCTTTGTATATTCCTTGTGGTCAAAATTTATGTTTACATTCAAATTAATACTCCTATAAAAGAAAGAAAACGGGCTGGAAGGATAATGATAATAATAATAATAATAATAATAGATATAATCACAATAATTAAAATAACCCTTTAACCCAAAGTCTTAGATAATCGGATTAAATAAAAAATGCTGGTATAACAGTAATATTGTAATTATATCCAAGAAATGAAGGATAAATACATTATTTCCTGAATAATAAGATTTTAAATATAAAGAGAAAAGATAAAGTTAAAGTTAATAAATGAAATCTTGATTTAAAAAAAAAAAGGAAAAAGAAAGAAAGAAAAAGAGTCATTTTGGTTTTGTTTCATTCTATAATTTATCTATTACGGTTTATAATAATCAAAGAGTAAATACGATTTGTTTAAATATATAAGGATTCTAAAATAGTTCCTTAGAAAAATTAAAAACCGAAATTAAGATCCGCGATTGTAATGAAATGCTCGCCCTCTGGTGGGCTAAGGTGAAATTATCACACCACTGCATATCCTCATATTATGCAATCGACTTTCCATGATGAAATGGCGGAGAAAGAATAATAATTACACGTGGCTGTTATATTTACTAACAACTGCAGTGTTCAGAGAGCGCCATCTATCGATCATTACAAACGCGGATTGAATAATAAATCGTAGCTGCTCTTCATAATGGAATTTCCATTTTACCGCTTTTCAGTAGAAACTGTACTTCAGTAAATTCAATAATAAAAAATAAAATGAAATGAAATGAATTTAAAAAAAAAATAAAGTAATAATCTTTTTTCTTTTTTTTTTTTTTAATAACAATATAAAATCTTTTTGTAAAACAATAGAACCGACTCCAAAAAGCAACTACTATTCAAACAATTGAAAAAAAAAAGGGGGGGGGTATAAAATGAAACTGTAAATTGCGCCTAAAAATATTAAATAATTTTTTTCGCCAAACAACCCATAACACTACAATTAATCATAACTTTTGAAGTCGGCGCAAAATTAAGAAAAATTTAATTCATTTTTAAAGATTTGTTTTTAGATCGGTAGCTACAAATTCTGTTGTCTCCAATGATCCATTTTCATGCTTCCTTTATTATTTTATCATTGTATATAATTGGTCCATTAGTAACATCTACATAGAACAGTGAACATCCTTCGCAATTCGGTATTTATGTTTCTACGAAGTTAGAGTTTCCTTTGCAAACTTTGTATAACTTTGATAACTATTATCCTTGTCTGCTTTTGGATTTTGCGATCAAAACGTAATGCAAAAACATACACGCAAGATGTATATTTGCATAATATATATTGTACGAAGTATTGTTTCATATTCTTGATTGCTCTCTTAATATACCTTATTAAACTAACTATGATTTCTCAAAGAAATTAAATATGTTTGCCAGATAATTTGGCGATTTTTCTTTCACCAAGGACGCCAGATACCATCAGTTCCACCAGCTTCTGCAGTTTACGAAATCTTATTTGTTTTCTTGAATCAAAGTAGTTTTCAGCTGCGTTTTGCAGGTGACAGTGTAAGATGTGTATTTTGAATAGGATTTGATTTTTGTATTGAATAAAGGTATCAATTTTTATTTAATTTTGCGCCGACTTCAAAAGTTATGATTAATTGTAGTGTTATGGGTTGTTTGGCGAAGGAAATTATTTTATACTTTTAAGCGCAATTTACAGTTTCATTTTATACTTTTTTTTTCAGTTGTTTGATTAGTAGTTGTTTTTTGGAATCTGTTCTATTTTTTTACAAAAAGATTTTATTTTTTGTCCTTTTCCCTGAAAATGTACTCATATAGCAGAGCATCAGAACACGTTCGATGGCAGTTTCACAGATCACAACCCTCAAGAAAAGTGACATAACTCAAAAAATGCTTTATGTCACTGAAAAATATATGAAATGTACACAATGTGAACAAAAATGCTACATCTCCATATCAAAAATTATCCACTCGAGAGACAGTTGTATCAATTTTATTCTAGTCAAGTTATCTTTGTTTTTTCTCAAATGCTGCATTTTTAAATTGTGTCACTTTTCTTGCCTTTATCAGATGTGCGAAAAAACTATCTATTGAATAAACACACATTAAATTAAAAAGGCGTTAGAAATGTAAAGAACGGATACGCTGTATTCGTGGTTATACCCTCGTTTCGCCGACACTAAAATTTCCTACCCCCTTTCGTTGACAAATTCCCCTAAAAAGGGAAAATCATTGCTATCGGTTCAACACCTGTTTCGCTGACATTGTGTCGGCGAAACGGGGGTATAACAAAATTTTTTCAGGCGCGTTTAAGAATGTTGAACATCTGGAAGAAGTGCGTAGTTTGAAGGCAATAATCCTAAAAAACTTAGAAGCTAAGATGCAGAGTAAAGGTTGGGAAGTAAATAGGCTACACCCGGAGATAGAAATTAGAATGTGAAAAACAGGCGTCAATAGCACTTAATTATTTTTTCTTAATTACCAAAATGATCTACTCGGGCACAATTGTTAAAATTTTTAATAGGATAAGACTTAGTTTATTATTATTACTTAAATAATAAATACAAGCACAAAAGTTAATATGAATATATTTATATTTAAAAAAAAAAAAAAAAAAGTAAATAAATAAATAATATAAAAACTTCCGTAAAACTGAATAAATAGTAGAATTTCTTTTTAATTACCTGCTGGCCAATTCATTTTTAAATTCAGCCGAATTCCAAATATTACATCTTCAAGCAAAATGAGAATTACCAGAGAATATTCATTTGTATTTTTTTTTTTTTTTTTTTCTTCTTTTCGGTTGTTTTAATTATTAATTTTTACTTTCAGTTTTATAAGTCCAAATTTGATTAAATTAATTGAGTATTTCAGAAATTATCATAACAATTTTTTTATTATAATTTGATAAACTAAGAAATAACAATTGGTAGAAAATTAAAAAATAAATAAACTGAAATATTACGATCAGGATAGAACTTACTTCAGTGTTGTTATTTTAGAAATGGAATCTAATGAGATAAGGAAAGTTAATTTTAAGCAAGGTCGAGGTCTTGAAGATAAGTACCTAAATTCTTTTAACCCAATAATATTTATGCTTAAACATACACACACACAGGCAGAGAGAGAAAAAAAAGAATCCTTTGATTCAAAATATAAATAAATAAATTATTTGTCTTTACCTATATTTCTAAACTAGTATATAACCCCGTCAAAAATGACGGAATGTGAGCGATAAATCTTGAAAACAATGTTTAGATCATGATGGGGAACAACTATAGTATTTCCCCACAGCTGAATTTGGCGATTTATTTTTGGCGATTATGGCTAAACCATAAATCTAAAAATTACAAATCATATAGCATAAATGATAAAATCATAAGCTAAATCATAAATCATAAAATCATAAATCCAAAATAAATAGCATGCAGGCTGCCATATTATATCGCAAACAGTTCAGAACGACATCGTTATCATTGAAATCGGCGCCAAAAAAAAATCGCCAAATTCTGCCGTGGAGAAATATTATAGTTGTACCAATTTTCGTTCTGAAAAAAAAAAAAAAAAAAAAAAAATTGCACTCCGGGAGTGCAGACAGAAGTAAAAACGTGAACAATTACGTGTGTATTTCTTGAATCGTCAGGAAATATTTTATTGTGCAGGAAATACCTCATAATGCAGTGTTTTTTATTCATTAATATAAACTACTACTACAAAAATTATATTACAATTTAATTTAATGCGCTAACGGCAATAGAGACAGTGTCCGGAGATGAGAGAGGTCGTGTAGAGCCGCACCAGATTGTAAAAACGTGAAAAAAATCTCGGCTTTGACCTTTCTCACTGTTTTGTGAGGTCTAACTGCAACGTTTGCGGCTGCAATCTTTAAGAGACAGTGTCCGAAGATGAGAGAAGTCGTGTAGAGCCGCACCAGATTTTAAAACAATATACAATATATAATTATTAACGCGTCACATTAGCAAGTTAATTGTATGATACATTATTTGTATCATACAAGGATGGAAAGCGTCAGGTGATGGTGACATGAGTTCAATGATTTTTGTTCACCCAAAAGTTTTCACTTCAAATGGAAAGCGTCAGGTGACGATGACGGGAATTCAATGATTTTTGTTCACCCAAAAGTGCTCAACGCGCCTAAAGAAGTTTTCACTTCAAAAATTCTACCCGATCAATAAATATGAATGACAATAAAAAAACTGCTGGTTGACAAAAAATATAGGCCCGACAACACAACAGCAACAACACATCCCAGTGTTCTATTAAGTGCTCTATACGCAAGCGAAGTGTGACGTCACTGATCATCCGTGGATGCAAGAAAATTATTTCCTATGTTAATCGCCCATTGGATTTTTTTTTAAATTATTAAAAATCGAGGATAATTATTTCCCGATTTTAATCCCCATATTTGGGTATATATCACGGAGTAAAAAGACAGGAGAAGAAGGTAACGCTGAAATTTTGTGATGTTGTTTTCTAATGTTTACAGATGGCGCCAGCGTGCAATCCTTCCTTCTCTCCAGCTTCCGCAATGTTATTCAATGGGGAAATGTCTCATTTTAATTATTTTTTTAAAAATAATATCAAGCTGAAAAAATTTCGATTGAAAGCAAATTTCATTAAATAGAGTATTCTAACCAACATGTTTTTTTTTAAGAGCCATTTTATACTAATTTTACTTTGAAAGAAAGCTTTAAAAAAATGACGATTCTTATGAACCGAAGCTAGCTAAAACAGATAATTGGGAGGAAGGAGAATGGATGAAATTTTGTAAAGAAAAAAAAAAAACTTACTTTAGGTGCAGAAAACACGAACTCGGACTTTATTTTTCTCCTAGGGCTTTTTTTTGTTTTTCTTATCACTATCATAGCCTGTTTTACAACTAGGAACGAAACATTTATTTGAAACATCTGAATTATGCAGTTTTAAGAACTTACAAAGAAATTAAATTGCTTAAAATAAAAAATTTAAAATGTACTCCAGCAAAATTCTATTGAAAACAACAGTATATCCGCGCCGAGGTAGGGAGGAATGACAAGTGGCGCCCTCAATATTTACCAAAAATTTAGGTTACAGTTTCGTAGCTTTCTCCCATTGGACCTTCAACTCCTATTAATATTACTCCGTGGTATATATATATGTATTAGTTATCATGTGCATGTGATAGATTGAGTTATTTTGCTGTCAAATTGACAAAATTTTAATTTTAAATTTTAAAACTCTGTTGTCCTTGACGTTTTTGTATTTGGCGATCAAAAACGTACTACGAAAATATACATGCTAGATGTATATTTTCGTAATATGTATTGTACGAAATATTGTTTCATATTATTCATTACTCTCTTAATATAAGTTTTTAAAATAACTATGATTTTTGAAAGGAATTAAATTATATTCGCCAGATAATTTGGCGATATACATATATATATATATATTTTTTTTTTCTTTGCCCAGGATGACCGATATCAAATCTATTCCGCTGCAACATATTAGTATCTTATATCAAATACTTTATTTAGACATTTGAAAACAAATTTTACTTCAAATTATGATAGAATATTTATCATTTTCCTTTTAATTAGTATATTAGTTGGACTTTATTGTGTAAATATCATCCTTTGAAATGAAATGTTTATGTTTTCAATGGAATATGGAAGTTTTTTTTTCTTTATCTAGAGTTTTGAAATTTAAAATTCAAATTTTATCAATTTTAGAGCAAAAACAACTTAATTTAACGCATGCACATGATAACTAATACATATCTAAACCTAAATATGGGGATTAAAATCGGGAAATAATTTCCCTCGATTTTTAATAATTTTTTACGAAAAATCCATTGGGCCATAGGAAATATTTTTCTTGTATCCACGAACGGCAAGTGACGTCATCACTTCGCTTGCGTATTTGAAAAGTCCTCATAATAAGAAAAAACGATTCAACGTAGATCCTGTTTTCAAATTTTCTAACTAACTATCCAATAACTACAGACAGTCCATGCTAACCCAAATTCACCTCTACTCGATACCTCCAACCAGCTATCGCACCCACAACATCGCCAAAATATCCAGGATCCAGCTAGGGACTTTCTCATTCTCAACCGAACATTTTACCTTAACTCGACATTATCACCTTAGACTACTCTACTTTCAATACTCATTTCAACTGGTGACTTTTACTTGCCCAACCAAACATTCTATCCCAACTATCATTTTACACTAATTTCAAAACTAAAATCAACTGGCGGCATTTACGTACTAAACTCGACGCCAATCATACCTTACAATGTAAACAAACAATGAAGTTTGATAAAAATGTTTAAAGGATTTAATGCGTTTTTACAAATATTTTAAGATTTTTAAGGCTTTAATATGTTTTAGAAATATTTTATGCGTTTTTTTTTATGAAACAGTCAAAGAGTCGTTCATTCGGGATTAAAAAGTTGTCCATTTGGAATTTGTATTTTCTGAATGGCAACAGTTTTGGTTTGTTTTTATTTGGTATTGCATTGTTTATAATCATGAAGTTACATAATTCTATTTGTAGGTTCATGTTTATAATAGCATGTGATACGTTATATTTAATTTATACATTTAAACATTGCAATTGAATAGTTTTTCAAGGTTTTATAGGAAATAAATAAGAATATGTGCGATACAAAACATGTATGAAAATGAAATGTATGTTTCCTAAGTTGAATTAAACAAACGGAAAAAAAATGGCTGCCAAAAGTTTCTGTTTTGAAGCGGTGCTAACCGGATTCGTTCATGACAGATGAGGGTCATTATATATATTAATTGTAATAAAAATTGCAAATTTATAATACAACTAGCAGGCTTTGCCCGCTTCGCTGGTCATTATATTGAAATGAATCCCCAAAACAGCATATCATTGATAATAATAAAATATCTTAAAAAAAAATAAAAAATTATTGAAATCCGTCAAAATCTTATTTTAAGTTGCCCAATGCCTTCGGCAGTCCCTTACCTGCTTTTTACTCCCCCTCCCTCGCAGTTACAGTTGAAAGTTTTACAAAATCTCATCAAAGTGCATATTTCGCACACTTAATTAACATCCACACACCAAAATTCGCCATTCTTAGGTAATTTGGACGGATTTAAGCTTCAAAATGTGGTTTTTGCCCCGCCCGCCCAAAGAGGAAGGAGGGGGGGGGGGGGGTAAATTTCCAAAATTACTTTATATTTCATGTTGCATACACATACCTGACCGACACATCAAAAAATTGAGATCATGAAATTATTTAAAGCTGAGCTATGCTTTAAAACTTTTTTTTTTTTTTAATCTCTCCTCCCGTTCTTAAAGGAGGGAAGGAGGAGTGAATTTCGCAAAATCTCTTCATACTATGAGTTAGATACATATAATCGTCCCTTACATAAAAAATGTCCAACCTTAGATAATTTAGTGCAGCGTTACGCATGAATACATGTTTTTGCCCCCCCATTCTCCAAAGGGCGGTAGGGTGGAATTTCATAAAATCCCTTTGTTGTGTGTGTTCAGTTCGATTTCCTCGTGTGTTGAGTACCCTTTTTCCAAAATCTTTTCCCTTCCCTCCCCCCTTAAAAATCCAAAATTCCAAAATCGCAGAAAATAATTTTTTTGTACTGAAGTCTGGTCTTTCCATCTGCAATTTCTTCACCGTTAAGTAATTTGGAGCCGAGTTAAGCCTTCTGCCCCCCCCCCAAGGAGACGGGGGGGGGGGGGGTATTTTGCAAAATTCCGTCTTAGTTGGGGGTCAGGCTCCGAAATCCAACCTGGTCACTAAAATTTGTGACCCTCTTTCCCACAGAATCGTCATGGCAGTGTTGAGTCAGTGAATCATTGAGTTTACTCTTTTATTTGTACAGATTTGTTTATATTTTTTATGGACTACTTGGCTTAAGGTTGTTGTCACAAAAATAGAGTCCTTGGCGAAAAATGTCCTATCTACTTCAGTATTAAAATTAAAAATATACCCAGGATTATCAACTAATAAAGCTCTTTAATACAGATCTGAATTAGCTTTCATTTTCTTATTATTTAATTTTGATAATGACGTTATGTTGTCATGTGCCTAAGCAAATTTAATATGTATTATTTTTTTTATTATTATTCGCGTGAAATATTCTTTGGCAACAATTAAAAATTAAAATAATTATAGAAGAAATATTTATATTATACAGAAGATTAATTAAAAATTTACATTTTTTCCGGTATAAATAGTAGCCTATGTCTTATTCCAGACTATTACCTACCTCTATACAAAATTTCATCCAGATCCGTTTAGCCGTTGTGGTGTGATTGAGTAACAAACATCCATCCAAACTTTCGCATTTATAATATTAGTATAGATTATAGTTATCATGTGCATGTGTTAGATTGAGTTATTTTGCTATCAAATTGACAACATTTTAATTTTAAATTTCAAAACTCTATCGTTCTTGGCGCTTATTGTATTTGGTGATCAAAAACGTAATACGAAAATATGCATGCCAGATGTATATTTTCGTAATATGCATTGTACGAAATATTGTTTCATATTATTCATTACTCTCTTAATATAAGTTGTTAAAATAACCATGATTTTTGAAAGGAATTAAATTATGTTCGCCAAATAATTTGTCGAATTTTTTTTTTTTTTTTTTTTCTTCTAAGGATGACCGATATCAAATCTATTCCGCTGCAATATCGTATCTTATATCAGATACTTTATTTAGACATTTGGAAAGAAATTTGACTTCAAATTATGATAGAATATTTATCATTTTCCTTTTAATTAGTGTATTAGTTGGATATTTATTGTGTAAATATCATCCTTTGAAATGAAATGTTTGTGTTTTCAATCGAATATGGAAGTTTGCCATTTTTTTTCCCTAGAGTTTTGATATTAAAAATTCAAATTTTGTCAATTTTACAACAAAAATAACTTAATCTGACGCATGGACATGATAACTAATACATATCTATACCTAAATATGGGGATTAAAATCGGGAAATAATTTTCCTCGATTTTTAATAATTTTTTACAAAAAATCCAATGGGCGTTTAACATAGGACATATTTTTCTTGAATCCACAAACGGCCAGTGACGTCATCACTTCGCTTGCGTATTAGCACTTTATCAATGTGTAAAAGAAATTTTTAATTAAAAATGACGTCAATTTTTGTGAGATGCATAATTTTTTTTTTTTTTTAATTTTTTATCGTTCACTTTTAGATAAATGTATTTATTTTCCTGTTGAAATAAATAAATAAATTCGTTTTTTTTTTTTTTTTTTTGGCAACAATTAAATTATGGATAAATTTAAATGGCTAATTTTTTGCTATTATTAGCTTACAAAATTGCTATTTTATGCATAAAAATCGCAAAAACAATTTTTTTTTTTGGAATAAAAGGTAGCCAACTTTTTAAGTTAGGGTGGTTAGGGTATAAGCTATCTCCATTACAAATTTCATCGAAATCCATCCACACCTAAACTTTATTGAATAGCAATAAAGTTCAAATTGACTCTAGAAAACGTTTGTATGGGAAATAGAAAAGGGCTGTTTTTAGGGTTTTCCCGGAAATTATTCGATTTTTTCTCGCCTTTTAAACCTTCCCTAGACCTCCACGAACATTTCACGACTAAGATAATATAAATCCGTTCAGCCGTTCTCGAGTTTTAGTGAGACTAACGAACAGCAATTCATTTTTATATATATAGATTATTCTTATACTGACAGGCTATGCCCACTTCGCTAGTCCTATATGTAAATGAATTTTCAAAAGAATTCAATTTCTATTCATTTTTATACAACCTCATAAGTAAAAACTCAAAAAAGAATAATTTAAATCGCTCGAAACCTCGCTTCGGGTAACCGTTGCCTACGACAGCTACATTTGCGCCAACACTACATCGGGTCAAAGTTCTTACTACCTGCAGAAAGGTCTTTCCTAGGCACTTCAGTTTTTGTACTTATCGACGACAAGTGAATCTGTTATTCTTTAAGAACTGCGATTGGCAGTATATCAGCATGTAATATTTTAGTTTTTGAAGCATGCATTTTATAGCCCTCGTTCTTTACTCTATATTGCCATTTGATTCCAACCAATATAATAAATAAAAGAAAATGCAGATTTTTCTTTTAAAAAGAATTAGATGAATGAAAAAAAAAATTAATTAAACTTAAATTAAAACTAGTATGTTGTGGCCATCACAAGACTTTCTTCTATATTTTCCTGTACAAACTCACTAAGTGCGAATAATTTATTAAAACTATTATTAACATGAGGAATGAAATGGTTTTCATCTTAGGGAAATCTAACACTAAATATCCAAAGAAAGACAATTTTATCGTCTATAAATAACATCTTAATATATGTAATGTTTTTATAATGGTTATCTCACATATCAAGTTTCGTACAGTTACATGCCATATACATTGAGGTATAGCCATGAATAGATGAGATTTAAAGTATAGCAGCGCCACCTATTGGCCGATAAGCATCGAAACTGAGTCAGCATAATAGCTTTCTCACATATCAAGTTTTGTTTGATTATACGCAATTGAACCTGAGATATAGCCAGCCCTGAAATTGCAGAAATCACTGTATAGCAATGCCACCTGTTGAGTGGTTGACACCGAAAGCTGATAGGCACTAACTCAGGTCAACATGCATCTATAAATAAATTTACATGTAATTCTTAACTGTAGTTCTGGAGATACAGTTGCCACAAAATTTTTGTTACACACAGACAGACAGACATTTTCTAAACTATCAAATCGTGTTCTAAACCTCTCAAAACGTGTAAATCCATGGAAAACCAGAAGTCGAAAATTTTTACGAATCCAATACTTTCTTCTATTGAATAAAGAAGAAAGTAAAAATAAAATAAAACAAAATAAATGATAAAAAGTTGCTATATATTATAAATTTAATATTTGTTTTTATTACATATTTGTTTTTATACTCTTTATTTGCATTCATCTATTTATTACTTTCTTCTATATTCAATAGAACAAAATATTGGATTCGTAAAAATTTTAGACCTCGGGTTTTTGATGGATTTACACGTTTTGAGAGCTGTAGAACACCATTTGACCATTTTTATAAAAAATCTGTCTGTCTGTGTCTGATAAAATTTTGTGGCAACTGTATCTCAGGTACTACTGCACATAATTTCATACAAATTGGTATGTAGTTACACATTGACATAAATTAGTGCCTATCAACTTTTGGTAAAAATTGTCCAACAGCATGAGTTGCCATCCAGCTTTTTCTAAATTTTTAACATGGTGGGATAGAACAAAATTTTGTATAAATGTGCATAAAGATAATAATTTTTTAATAATCATTATGAAATTTAAAAGACTTGTTTGTAATAGACATAGTCAACAACTGGGGAAAAAATTGTATATGTAGGAGCCTTGACTGGCGGGGGGGAGGAGGAAGATCCCCCTCGAGGGGAGTAAATTTGCATGATGAGTATCTTTCAAAAGATCTCGTCAATACCTTTAAAACGAATGGTTGAACCATCAATCTGCGATAATTAAAAAAAAAGGGGGATCGATTTTTTTTTTTTTTTTTTTTTAACAACAACTATTACAAAGTAATATTGAGAATAAAACTGACTTTCTTGAGATATTTAGTGTTATACTACTTCTCTAACATAGAAACCGTCTGCATTATCATGGAAGATAATTTTTTAAATAATAATGTTAATGAATTATTTTTACTGAGTGAATTTGTATAGGAAAATATAGAAGAAAGTCATGTGGTGGCCACAACATTTTTCTTTAATATTTCATAGATTTCCTGGGAGTGTCCTGCAAAGAGAGAAATTTTATGAACTATTTCACAAATTAGGCGTAACAAATGAAGAATGAATGGGGTATTTTGGTCGTTAAACTGTACTTTCTAGGTGCAAAATACATTTAATGACTGCTAATTTAGCACTTTGGCTATACCAATGTATGTATTTTATGCTAAATTATTATTTATAAAAGTATATTGCAAATTAACATTTGTCTATAGAAAATTTATTTTCCCTAAAGCCCTAAAACAAACTAGTATGCTGTGGCCACCACAAGACTTTCTTCTATATTTTCCTATACAAATTCACACAGTAACAATATTTTTTAAAAAAAAAGAAAAAATACGATTTTTTTTTTCAAAGTTTTTTTCGTAAAAAAAAAAAAAAAAAAAAAAAAAAAAAAATCGATAACTTTGTTTTAAATTATTACATATTTATAGTTCAACCATTCGTTTTAAAGATATTGACGAGACCTTTCGAAAGATACCCATCTTGAAAATTTACCCCCCCCTCCCCCGGGGGGTACTTTCCCCTGGTGGGAGGGAAGCGATGACCGAGATTTTTTTCCTAATTAACTACTACTATTATCAATAATTCATATTAATTTCACAATCATAGTTTAAGAATAACTCCCATTATGTACATTTATACGAAATTTTGTCCTATATACTGCCATGTTAAAAATTTAGACAAAATACGATCACAGCACCACCTGTTGAGTGATTGATCCCCAAATCTAATCAGCCCCAGTTTATGTCAGGGGCCAACTAAATACCAAGTCTGGTTAAATTTCGTTAAAAAAAAAAAAAAAAAAAAAAATACGATTTTTTTTTTCTAAGTTACTTTTTGTTAAAAGTAAAAAAAATCGATAACTTTGTTTCAAATTATCACAGATTTATAGTTCAACCATTCGTTTTAAAGGTACTGACGAGACCTTTCAAAAGATACCCATCTTGAAAATTTACTCCCCTCGAGGGGGGACTTCCCCCCCAGGGGGGTTCACGAGGCTCCTACGCATACAAAATTTTTTCCCCAGTTGACTACCTCTATTATAAATAATTCTTGTAAATTTCATAATGATTACTAAAAAATAATTATCTTTATGCACATTTATACAAAATTTTGTCCTATATCACCATGTTAAAAATTTAGAAAAAGCGGAATGGCAACGCAACCTGTAAGACAATTTTTACCAAAAGTTGATAGGCACTAATTTATGTCAAGGTGCAACTACATGCTAATTTGTATGAAATTCTGTGCAGTAGTTCCTGAGATACAGTTGCCACAAAATTTTGTCACACACACACACACACACAGACAGACTGACAGACAGACAGACAGACAGACAGACAGACATTTTCTAAAAAGGGTCAAATCGTGTTCTACAGCTCTCAAAACGTGTAAATCCATCAAAAACCCGAGGTCGAAAATTTTTACGAATCCAATACTTTCTCTATATTACATATAGAAGAAAGTAAAAATGTTTACGTAAATAAATAAAAAGGAAGCTACATAACAATGGTTATTAATTATACACATTTTTATCATATTAAAATATTAAATTATTTTTTAGCATTTAAGTACTTAGTTGTTTAAATGAAGCAAATATCCTACAGCATCAACATAAAAAAAAAAAAAAAAAATCAACCCAAAATCAAAAAATTCTAATTCATTGTGTGTTTGTGCACCTGGGCCTGTCAGCCATATCAACCGATAAAAATGAGTAGACTGGACACTAACTAATCTTAAGTAACTTCTTACGTTTACCCACCATTTTGTCGAATTGAAATTTCCTTTCCACTTGTTTTCCCCATTCCTACAGAAAAAATCCCTAAATAGCTCAAAAGGGAATCTTGAATGGGAAAAATAAAGGGGTAGGAAATTTCTTGTCGGCGAAACGGGGGTTACACCGTATTGGTTACCAAAAATTCTGTTAGGCATTTATTGAATATTCAGTGAACGCGTCTCACCCGCTACGCTGGAAAGTGCGCAGCGTAAAGTTCAAACAGAGAGCAAAATATGCATTGCAGCTGATAGACAGAAGTTTCAACATCGAAATAAAGGTTTTTTGATTTGTTTACAGTGTAGAAAATTGCAAACAAACAGATGCGCATTTAAACATCTTGTTTTTTTTTTTTTAACACTTATGTCTACAAGGTGTGTTTCTGCACTAAATCATTGATGCTGTACAACTTTGTAATTTACTTTTTCTCTCGGACCTTGTACTGTTTTCGAGATAAAAACGCTAACTTCGCTCTGTTACCACCAGGTGGAGCTCTAAGCGGTCGCATGTCGTAGCGCATGGCAACTTTACGATACTTACTTACTACTTTTACCAGTGTAGCTGCATGCGTTCAGCGGTTAGTGTGAGAACGGACTTTTGTGAGTATCCTATAATTTGTTTATATCTTAATGAAATCATTATGAAACCTATTTCAGGCCAAGATCTTTATGACAACAAAAAGAAATGATTAAAATTAAAGCACCTGTTACGAAGTTATAAGCTAACAAATTTCAACAACAACGACAACAATAAGAAACATGGTTCGTATTGAGAACTTTTTCCTTTATGAAGTCGTTTTAAAAGTCTATGCGTTAATCGATGTGACCGCTTCCAATAACCATACTTTGAATTTTACATAGCATAAATGACACCCGCTGCGCTACAACGTACGCAATGTCGTTCAAGTGTGCACAAAATAGGAAATTATGAACAAACAAATGCACGTTTTAAGCGTTTTATTTTTAGCATTAATGTCTACAAAATGTCTTTTCGTACTAAATAGACGATGCTTTGGAATTTTATAATTCCTTTTCTTCCCCTATCTTGAGCCATTTTCGAGATATGAACGCTAACTCCGCTGTTTTCCAACAGGTGGTGCTGTAGGCGGTTGAATCGCGTATCGCATGGTCAATTCACTATACCTACATACCACTTTTATGACTACAGCTGCAGCCGTTCAACAGTTAAAAGAGTCGGGACTGACTTTTTGGGGCACCCTGTATTTTCTTTTGATCGTAAAGATATTACAATGGGACCTTTCTCAGACCAAGACCTTTACAACAAAATAAAAAGTATCAAAACCGGATCATGCGTTCAGAAGTTATGAGCTTAAAAAAAAAAAAAAAAAAAAAAAAACATACGCTTTGAATTGAGAACCTCCTCCTTTTTTGAAGTCGGTTAATAAAAATAAGAGGGTAAAAATCCAAGAAGACAAAACAAGAAGTGTAAGAGGAGTAATAGGTAAATACAGAATTTTTTTAACTTGTATGGTACAAATCATTTAAATTTTTCATTTTAGATTATTGATATGATTACAGTGGAATATCTATTTAGAACCATTATTGATAACTTAATCAGAATCTGTGAATTTTGTACTATACTAATGATCACATGGCATGTTTTCAGAGTTGAGTTTAGTTTCTCGAGATAAGAACTAACAATTCTTTGAAAGGTTCAGTTTAATTAATGAAAAGAAGTTGAAGCTAATAATAATGCTGAGAGCTAAAAAAAATACTATTTGAGGAGAAACAAAAGGGTGATAAAATTTATATTGCAGATAAGTGGAATAAATAAATATATATATTTTTTTAATAGGTAAGCATAACTCCACAGAAACTTAGTAAATTATTGAAAATCAATAACGTCAGATAATAATGTTCAATGACTTTCAAACATAATCCAAAATAGGTTTAGGAACAGTTTTATTTGACATATATTCTGTGTGGAAAGCGAAAGGGGCTACCGCTCCCCTCAACCCCCGTTCAATTGTAGTGCCTACAGTAATATATATATATACCCCAATACACTTGTCCATAGTACATCTTTAAGATATCCCGTAAATGTCTTTTCATCCATAATATATCCTGAGGATGTCATGTGAGAAAAGATGTGTTGTGTATATCTATAAAAATGTTAAGTTGGTTTGTGTACGGCTCAAAAACTCAAAATGTTCTGCACCGATTGATCTCAAGTTTTGACACGATATACAACCCGCTTCAAAGATTGTTTTTATGCATTTTTTGCGTCAGTAACATACCCGCGACCGCGAGAAAACAACTTTTTTTAACGGTACCAGCCATATTGACGCTGCAAATTTGCTTTATGTTTACCATTTATTTTATACAGCGCGTGCTCAGTAAAAAATGAAAAGGAAAATAATGTTGATGTTTCACTTTTTTATTTTTGTGAATGTATGAGCACGCGGTAGTTAAAAATGTTTGATTTCGATGAATTTTATATTACAGCGCGCGCTCAGTAAAAAATGAAAAGAAATATAATGTTGATGTTCCATACTTTTTTTTTTTTTTTTTTTGTGAATATATGAGCAAGCGATAGTTAAAAATGTTTGATTTTGGGTGAATGGCATCTGTCTAAAATTTTTAGTTTTTTAGAAAAGGAAATAACTTTCCCATTTTTGCACCGAAATGTCCTGTTGCGATTAATGTTTATGTAGTCGGATTTCTCTCCTGTTACGTTTTGTGATTTCGTGTCGCAATTACTTTTTTTCTCAAACTTTCGTATCTCGGACTATACCTATCTTTCAATGTAAATACTTCTCAGCTGTTTCTCTTTCGTCAGTAATGCTAACATCCTAAGAAACGAAAATGTGTATGCTCCATTAGCGAAATAAATGCTTGCCTAAAATGCCTTGAATTTTTTTGGTGATTTAAAAATGAAAATGTTTCGTCATTAAACTTTTTGTCCTATCTCTCATTTTTTTCAACCTAAAGCTGTGAGAGCCATAAGAGTTTATAATCTTATCCCTTCCTTCTGTTCCTTTGAAAACCGAAATAATGCCTCGCAGGAAAACGAATTTGGGTCGTCGCACTCGCCACACAGTAAGATCGAGAAGATGGCTTTCGAATATGACTGAGGAAGAACGGTCATCCGTACGAGAAAGGAACAGACTAAGCACCATCCAGTTGCGTAACGCGGAATCAGCAGAAAGACGAGCAGCCAGGCGTGATTATGCACGATTGCGAGCACGGCAGTCGCGTTCTGTAGCAAGAGATTTGGTTCGTTCTCAACGGAATGGACACGAGAGGGTGAGGGTAGCTGAAACTCGAACCCAAAGAACAGCAGATCTGAATCTGCAATTCCATCGTCTTGCATTTCGGTACAATCCAGCTGTTGATTATAGTTCAAGTCGGGTAGATGCACGTTGTGGAATGCATACGTCGCTAAGAAGATCAATTATTTCGCAACTACAGGAGCTCCTTCACGAAAGGAACAATTTGGTGCGCTTGTTCAAAACAGCAATTGATATGATGCCATCAGATACCTACAAGATTGTCATTCACGCAGACAAAACGCCCGCTGGAGAACATGTCCGGATATATAATGCTCCAACTATAGACGAAGTAGCAATTATCATAGTCGGAGATCAGTTCCAACCTAGAGATATTGTTCTCCATCGAAGAAACAATCAATTGATAAACATCGCAGAAACTCACCGTTCTTACGATGCTTTCCAGTATCCAGTTATCTTCTGGGATGGTACTGATGGATATCATTTCAATGTGAAGATGATAAATCCAGTAAATGGTGCAGAAATCAATAAAAAGTGCAGCGCAATGAACTTTTCCGCATACCGCTGAATGATTCGGAGCAACGAGGGCAATTACATTTTGAAATGCCGTCAGTTGTTTCACCAGTACATTGTGGATATGTATGCAAAAATTGAAACGGAACGTTTGCTATTTTTTCGTTTCAATCAAACCAAACTCCACTCCGAAGAATACATTCATTTGAGAGATACAGTTGTGAATGAAGGTAATACAACCAACATTGGAAAGCTAACTATTTTGCCTTCTGCACACATAGGCAGCCCACATACATGTGCCACTGCAAAGCGTGGCAGGGTACAGCTAGTATATATAAATATACACACACACAATGAACCTCGGCAACACAAAACTTATGTCAAATTCCTTTGTTTCTTCACTGAAGATCACTGTTGATATGGATGAGTTAGAAAGGGTATGCAGTTATACTTATCTGGGACAAGTCCTTACGATGAATGGGAACATCATGTAAGAAATTAAGAACAGAGTTAAACGCATGGAGAGCATTCGGAATAAATAGCGCTATATTTAAAAGCAACCTCCCAATTTGTTTGAAAAGAAAAGTTTTTGATCAGTGCATTTTGCCTGTTTTAATTATGCTTCAGAAACTTGGACATTAACATATAAATCTATACAAAAACTTCAAACAACCCAGAGAAGCATGGAAATATGCATGTTAGAATTCACTCGAAGAGACAGAATGCGAAACACTTGGATTAGGGAGAAAACCAAAATTACTGATGTTATTTCTAGAGTCAAGAAGTTAAAATTGAACTTGGCTGGGCACCTTGCGAAAAGAAATGATGATTGTTGGACCACCAAAGTTCTATTTTGGATACCAAGAGATAAGAAAAGACCGAGGAATAGACCACTATGTCGTTGGCGAGATGAAATTGTGAAATTTGGACGAGCTAAATGGAGAAGAATAGCAGAAGACAGGGCAGTTTGGAATCACCTAGGCGAGGCCTTCATCCTGCTGTGCAATGAGGCTGAAATTGATGATGATGATGATATATATATATATATATATATATATATATATATATAAAGGCTGTTGTTAATTTGCCCTTACATTTACCAATGTTGATAAAATTTTTAAATGGCAACCTAAAACGAACTTCAAAATACCAAATTTGAATTTCCTGCAGTTATTTCATTTTAAGTTATGCTGATAACAGACAAGAATACAGGTCAATCATTAAAAATTGGACTTTTGTAATCAGGGCACCTGAAAGCATGATATTATACAAAAAAAGAAAAAGAAAAAAAAATAGACTTCAAAACTCAACTTCAAAAAATACTTTGTTTACCATACGTGTATGAAAATTTAGTTTTTCTTCCTGAACAGTGTTTGTCGATATAGTAAAATGTAATAAAGCACTTACATCAGTTATATTCAACAGAAAATAATGTTTAGCACAATTTGAGTAGCTCTCTGTATTGTCTATAAACTATATGCACATCACATTGTATGTTTAAATTTTTTTTATATGAAAAACATCTAACACTTCCGGCAATACACTTCCGGCATTTTCCATGTATTGTTCCAATGTATCGAAATACTTTGTGTAGCCCTGTAAACGAATTATGAATTACTTGCATACAACAATCTAAACAAAAAATGCTTTTATGCATATAAAAAAAATATATGTTAATTCTATTTTCTTTAGGCAGTTTATAGATGTTACATTGTATTTATTAGAAATTTCCTCCATAGACATAATGTATTTGAATTCTCTTGGGATTCACTGTACACGAACCATTTGCTTGATCTCAACAAAATGTTTAGTGCAGCAGCATCATATGCTACAGACTTAGAATGCCGAGTTTGGAATTCCTGTTCCTATTTTTTCTGAGATATGCTGATAACACACACACAAGCACAGAGACATACACTCAGACCAACAGCTAAAATCGTATTTTTCGGATTCAGGGGACCCTAGAACGTGTAAATATAACAAAAACTCAATTTCGAAAATCTGCCCCAAAAACAATATTTTCTCTACCATATATATGCTTATGAGAAAAGAAAAAGCAAAAGAAAAATATGTATAGAAATAAAGAAAAAAGTTTGAATAAAGGGAATAAAGAAAACGTTCGTACAAACGTATACCATGAAGATTATTTTTATTATAAGATACTGGACCAATTTTAAAGTATCATTGCTGAAACTGGCAAGAACATTATTGAGTTTGAACATTCTACTTTGAAAACTTCAGAAGTAATTCAAAATTTGTGATTTTCTTAACGTGGGAGAACAGGGGAAATTTTCGCATAAACCTGTACATGAGGTTTATTTTCATCATAAAAAAATATTGGAAAAGTTTTAAACAAGTTATCATTTATAACACTTGCCTGAGCATCATTGATATGGACATTCAACTTTAAAAAAATTTTAAATTATGCGAAATTTGCGATTTTTTTTAACATGGCAGAATAAGACAAAATTTCACATAAATTTACATTATGGGGTTTCTTTGATTGGGAATACTATGGGATTTCATGACAAGTTAAATATGAAATTGACCGTAATAAAATTAAAAAAAAAAAAAAAAAAAAATAGGATAAAGTAAATGTATCGAAATGGAGGAAATGAAGCCTAGTGGTTGGGGTATTTCATTATGTGACCGAGACGAGTGATCAGTAGATTTCATTTCTTTTAACATGATCCTAGTATTCTCTATAGTAGAAGTTTATCAGTAAAAATATGGAGAATTGAGCATAATCTATCTATGCCAACATGTTTTTAAAAACAACTACTCTTTTTCGTGACTAACGTTCTTTTCAGGAGTTTCTATCAAAGTTCTGAAAAGAATTTAAAAGTTTCTTTTCTCATAAGTCTTCTTTTACGATGATGTATGGTTTCACCTGAAAAAGAAATATTTTATTCAAGGCACATACATTTATTATCGTTACAAAATACTGAGCATATGTCGAAGCTCTATAAATACATGTAGTGTGTCTTTGTATTTAACATAATTTATTATACAAGAACACCAAACAAATATTTAAAGTTTTAGAACATTGGTTTAAGGTATATATAAACAGTAAAATTATGAGTTTACTCGAGATATGTATATATATATATATATTTTTTTTTTTTTTTTTTTTTTCAATATTCTCTTAGACAATCCTATATTTATTACTTTCTCTTACCTACAGCGGGTAAAGAAAGTATTGTTTTGGGTGAAATTTTCGAAACTTAGTTTATGTTATAATTACATCTTTTCAGGTCCCCTAAATTCGAAACGCACGTTTTTTGCGATTGGTCTTTCTGTATGCGTGCGCCTTTTATATAAAATGTCCGTATAACTCAGAAACAAGTATTAGCAGAAAAGTCTAAACTCGATATTCGATGCTTGTAAGACATAGTGATATTACGTGAAATTGTATTGAGATTAAACCTATAGACTCTGTCTATACGGAGATATACAAATAGTAATAATAATACAAATTTGTTTTCTTTAATCTTCTGACCGCCATGACCAAATACATCCGTCCAATACGTTTTTTTTTATTTATTTATTTATTTTTTAATGCATAGTATAAAATTAATTATTCATAATTTAAAATTAATTATAATTTAAAATTATATAATTTAAAACTTATAATTTAAAATTAATTATAATTTAAAATTATATAATTTAAATCTTATAATTTAAAATTAATTAATTAAAAAATTATTGTGTTTAAGTATGAAGGTTATATAAAATAGACTTCATAGTCGATATGCGTACATATAGATCTGACCGGGGTTCGAACCCCGCTTTTTTTAGTAGATGACTAAAGAGCTGACTGTTTCGACATCAGATGAACCCAATAAAGGAGTATGAGTTATCATGTTGTGAAAAATATCTAAACTAATAGTTTTTTTTTTTTTTTTTTTTTTTTTTAAGAAAAAGAGTTTTTTAACATTTAATATAGAAAGTATCAAGTATAGTTTTACCAATTTCCAACAAATTTAAAAGTGTTAATTGATTCATGTACTCTTTCGCATTCTAATTGTGAGGTTGAGACTGTAGAAGGTCATCACAGATTGTTTGAAATTAAGCTGGATCCAGCAAAGAATTCAGTCGGGATGGTTAAATTGCTTCGGCGCCAGTGACTCGGCGAAATTTCGGGTCGGATTAGTTTTGTGTCGACATGGTGCTGCAACGAAGGAATTCAATTGCGAGAGGTAGATGAATTGGAAGCGATTTTGAAAGTTTGGTTGAAATGAAGAGAAGGGAAGTTGGTGGAAAGTGGTATAAGATGGAGATGTTTTTCGTAAAAGAGGTGGCGTAGTGGAGTCTTGTCCGACGTCTGTGTACGACAAAGTCTAAAGCTTAGAGTCTGGATAAAGTTATATTTCGGTAGTTGAGATTAAGTTGTGCTTAAGTTAAGTAGCTTGATGAGTGTTGTGGTGCTTCAGTGCGAGCATTCGTGAATGGAAAATAGATTCAGCCAGGAATCCGCGGATCTGTTGAAAGTCACGGTATCTAAGTAAAGGAGTGCATCCGTCACTATAAGCTCTACTGTTCTGGAGTGAGATATTTCAAATTATCTAAATTAGTTATTATACATTCATTTGCTAAAGTATTTATATCGGCTGACTGAGCTTCATATCCCAGATCAATCCTCCCATTATTCTAGTTGAATAAACTCTTAGTTTTATTTTTATATCTGAGTCTCTGTGCTAATTTCATATTTAATAATTAAGTAGTTAACTAAGTTAAGATGGGGTCTGCGTAAACGCAAACCTCACATAATTTCCATAAATAGTTTCATAACACTTTAAAATTAATATATATTATTCAGTTTATTGAAACACGTTCGTGTTGAAAATAGTATAAATATAACTATTTGTGTACTCACAAAAGAATACTAATACATGGCAGTCTATTAGAGATATTTCTTAAGATATATTTCTTTTTCTTCTAGTTTAAGTATTTTTATGTTGCACAAAATATAAATAAATTTATACACAATATCTAGATGCATATGTGTGCTGCCGAATAGGTCAATCTTATCATTACTGACTGATTTACAGGGCCACACAAGATATTCATATAGTTTATGAGATGTAAATGGAGAAAGATTTCAGTTCTATTATGAGGTTTTTGTGTGTGTGTGTACGGCATATTGAGCATATTCTATTTTTAGACTTTTACAGGCAGAGCCCAATTAAGGCCTGCTGAGGCCCAAGGCCCAAGAAGATTTTGATGCCCTCCCCCCCCCCCCCCCCCAAACAAATTAAAGCATTTTTTCCCTTTTTTTTCCAAAAAGTTAAAAAAATAAAAAGGTTAAGAAAATGTAACTGGATACCAACTTGAAGTTTAGATTCAGTGGGTTCAGCGTTGCATTAGAGATAGACAGTACGAAAATGGTGAATATTTGGGATCTACTCTATGTGAGCTCCGTAGACATGCCATACAATTTTCATTCTCCATGGATGGGAATGGATTTTAATTAAAAATTGTTATCATTGAATAACTTTCTGTTAATTTTCCAAAGGAAATCTTTGCCAAAAAAAGCACTTTAATATTATTTTGGTGCCCCTAGATAGAGGTGCCCTAGGCCAAGGCCTAGTCGTTCTGTGCGATAATCAGGCCCTGTTTACAGGGCAACACAAAAGTATAAAAATGAGTGAAATAACAATGATATTGTCGAAGTATGCTTTGTGTGACCTTGTAAATGGATTATTAACATTTATCGTAACTCAAATATAAGAATTTTTCTTTATTGCATTTTGAAAAATGTATCTTAATTTTAAAATGTTTAGCGTGTATAAATATGTAGAAATTTACTTTAAAAAAATACCTGTCTGAGACTATGTATTCGAATCACTTTCTGATTCCCTGTTCACAAATCAGGTTTGAAACGTGTATAATTATATTCTACAATAAATCTAAACAACCTAAATAAAGGTCAGTTTCAAATAATTCTAAATTTACAAACAGAAATTTATTGCACGGCGAGACATATCGACAAACAAATAAAAGAACCGAATTCATAACCGAAGTCAAGCAAATATAGACGCGTGGGTGATATAAGTGAAAATTGCTTATATTCATTTGCAAGTAGGTTTTGCAGTTTAACTCATTCCAACAAAGTTAAATAAGTACTTATTAAACTTTGTTGGAATGCGTTAAACTGCAAAATCTAACTGATAATGCATAAGCAATTTCTACTTGCGTCACTTGTACGTCTAAATATTTTTATGTAGCCCTGTAAACAAATCCTTAACCTTAATCATACCAAATTCTATAGAAAGCATGGTTTTGTGCATCTGAATAACCAATATTAATTTATTTATGTTATGTGTTGGATAAAGAGTTAAAAATATGCTTTAAAGTATACTTCCTATAGACAGTAATGTAGTAAGTTAAAAGCCTTTTGTGAATATCTGTATAGAAATGACTGATGGTAATTATACGTATTTTTAACTGGAATTATGCCTTAGTAAACTTAAATAACATTTATCAGTTTCAAGGCATTCTAAAAAATTTTACAAAAATCAGAACATGAATAAATTAAGACAACAAACATTTTTTTTATTATTATTATAAAGTGTTAAAAAAATATCTTTTACTCGTCGTTTAATATGGCCCCGCCAGTGGCCGAGAGATTCTTCTCTTAACGGCCCTCTTCACTTACCGTCACCGGAAACCCGAGCCAATGTTATTCTATGGGGAAATTTTCTTTACAAATAACTTATTAACTAATTCCTATTTTTAAATTCTGTTTTCACATTCTGAAAAATCCCAGCAGTTAAATTGACGGACCTTTTTTAAAAAATTATTTTTTTAATTTTTTATATTTTATTTTGAAATTGAAAATTGAAAAAAAAGTCCCATATTGAAAATTCGTATTTTGCAGTTTCAAAATAAAATATTAAAAATTAAAAAAATATTTTTTTTAAAAAAGGTCCGTCAATTAAACAGTTGGAAATTTTCTGAATGTGAAAACAGAATTTAAAAATATGTATTAGTTAATAAGTTATATGTAAAGAAAATTTCCCCATAGAATAACGTTGGCTCGGGCTTCCGGCAACGGTAAGTGAAGAGGGCCGTTAAAGCTGAAAGACAAGAGCGGCCAGGTTCGATCTCAAGTCATACTTGTCGGCCTAGCCGCTCAGAATTTCCATAGTTTTCTCCGAAACTCAAGTAAATTCGGACTAAGATCCATCGAAAGACAATGGAAGGCATTTAACCCAGGCCTAGAATCCTAGCTTATTCATTCAGCTTTAGCCCACACAACAACAACAAACACAAAGTTCAATATGATTCAGAGTGAAATGTTATAACTATTAATTACTCATTATAAATACATTTATAGTTTAAAAAAAAAAAAAGAATCTTGAAGTAGTGAAACGTGGCTGGTGAATGAGAGATATGTATATAGAAAAAATAAATGAAGATTATTCGAAGTGTAATACAATTAATATTTCTCACTTTTGAAACAACCCCTTAAGACTTGGCGAAAAATGCTGGAATTTATTAAATTGCGAGAACTAAGTGAATTTTTCACTTAGAAAGATAGATTTTTTTTTCCTTCTTAAACCTTTTCTAAATGTAAATGTATTTCTAATGATAATACTTTTCTAAATATAAGTCATAGGAAAGGAGGGATCATGCAAAAATTAAAATGCATATTTTAATATGTATACAATCCCTTATATAAAAACTGCCATATCTGAAATTTATTCTTGATATTAACCAATTTTGTAACTGGATATATGTTTCTATGACTGTTAGTTTAACAAACAGTCGCTGTAATATCCATTTTTAATCACCCAGTATAGTCTGTAAAAAAAAAAAAAAAAAAAAAAAGTGTGCAGATTAATAATAAGCATCAATTTCATTATGATTTGTGCAAAATAAAGGTATTAAAATATGGTTTACAGAAACAGTTTTCACAAAACACAAAGCTTTGGGATTCTTTCGAGTCTCCCTGTTAGGGTTGCCAAATGAATACTACTTTTTTTTTTTTACACCACTAATTACATATCAAGGCAACCACTTTATACAAAAAACTAAACCAGGTGTAATTGAACCAATGGATAACTCTAAAGGTTTAGTTGTGTTAAAATTGTAGTGTTCATCTAACAACCCTACTCTCTGTACACAAACCAGTGGTGGTACTTACAAGGAAACATTCAAAATGTGTCGTCTTCAAAAAATATTGAAAACTATATATGTGATTCTACTCTTCACAAAACACCAGAAAGTGAAAAAATTATCGGCTGAAATTAATTACAGCGACCGCAAAAAAATATCAAAATTAAGCATTTTTGGTGATTTAGCGCTGTTAGGCGATAAATTCGAGATTGCCGTGTACGAACACAACCGTGTTTTTTTTTCTCCGCCAAGTACTCAAAATCAATCGCCTAACAGTGTGAAATCGCCAAATATGCTTAATTTTGATATTTTTTTGTGATCGCTGTAATTCATTTCAGCCGATATTTTTTTCACTTTCTGGTGTTTTATAAAGAGTAGAATCACATATATTTTTTTTCAATATTTTTTGAAGGCGACACCTTTTGAATGTTTCCTTGTTAGTCCATTTTTGATAGGAAATATATAATAGCGTGCTTGAAAAACATATATCAGTTTCAAGGAATTGCATGAATACTTACGAGAATCAGAATGCCGGAGAGACAGATAAACTGAAGTCATAAACACTTTTCATCATAGAAAAGTGTTAAAAACTGATGTAGTCATCTAATTCTTCTGTTATTTTATATCCTTCACTTATTTTACTTGAACGCGAATAAAAATAATACAGTAAAACCTCACTTATCCGAGGTATTGTGGACCGAGGATACTGAGGATAATCGAAAACTCGGATAACACGGACTCTGTCGTAATTAGAGAGAGAAACATACGGTAAAGTTTAAAATGAATGAAAACGTAATCAATAAATAAAATCAGTATATTTATTAAATACTTAATCGCAGTCAGTTAAAAATTCAATATAATACACACATACATAAATTGTGAAATACAATAAAATTTGTCAAATTAAAAAGTTACTTCTTTAAAGAGTCATCAAGTATCTTCGGCTTAACGGAATTCTCTCGCTTCATTGCCGCCGTTTCACACTATCGTCGTAGCATTAAAAGATCTGCTGAAATTGTCTCTGACTGTTACTCGATAGCTTTTTAACACGCTTTTATTAGCTTCGCCTGTATGTATGTTTGTATGTATGTTTGTAACCGCTCTGGGAGCAAACAAAAAATCTATATTGTAAAAAAAGACTTTCCCTACGTGAACGCTGTGGTTGTGAGGTAAAGCTGCGGGCTACGAACCTAACGGTCTAACGTTCGAGCCCTGTCAGGGGAGATTTTTTAAAAATGGTTTTTGTTTAATTCTAAATTATTTATATTATTTGTTTTTATTAAAAATGTAAATATTATGGTGTGTTACTGACACAATTTTTTCTTACCCTGCATTTTAATACTATAAAGATAGATATTGTGATTGTGAACGCCGCACCTCTGATTTCGAGAGTATTAAAAAACAAGAACTAAAAAGTTTGGTACGAAAGTGTGGCAACAGTGTGTGTGCGTATGTGAATCAAGATGGACTAACGTTCCATTCTACATGTTTTTTGAAAATACTTTACTTGATGTTAATTTCTGTATTCGTTATGTATTTTATGTTTGTGCCGTAAGTAAATATACGTTTAAAAGTAAACCCAGTGTGATCAGTGTCTTGATGTGTCTCGAAATGAATTTACCGAAAGAAAAGAACCAGGTGCGAAAAAACAGGCACCTCTATTGGCGAAGTCGACAAGCATATGTGAAATAGCTATAGTACTCGTATGGATTTTTTTCATGATAGTGATGAAAAAAAAAAAAGGGTATGTTTTTTTTATGTTCCATCAAGAGTCATATTTTGTATAAGTTTCATATTAAATAATTCGGATTAAGCATTTAGATATTTTGTTCCGATTTTGTATTCCAACAAGGTAAAGAGTATGTAAATGAAAATTGAATATTTCGTAATGTTGAAATAATAATAATTCTAGTGTTTGAAAAATGAAAAATAGAAATATATTTGTTTATTTGTATTTAAAAAGCCGGAAAATAGTAAAAAGAATGATGAAAAGAATATGTATTTATGCTATTCAAGATAATTGTGATTAATTTCTGTGTGTTCTTTTTATTCATCACGTGATTTAGAATAAATAAGATTTCATTAAAGCAGATAAAAAAAAAAAAAAAAAAAAAGAGAGAGCTCTGTTTTGATTTATTTGTTCTGTTTTATTGAATGATTGTGTATTTGTTAGACCTTGATAATTATTTATATTTATTTATCTTTATTATTATTGGAATATTAATGAAATATCTCAGTAAAAAAAAAAAAAAAAAAAAAAACTAGTGAATTATTCTTGTGAACGTCCGGTTTTGTTTATTTTTTTTACTTTGAGGAATGAATCGGAAATTGTTTTTTTTTTTTTCTGTTTAAAAGTAAGTTTGATTAAAGGTTGCTATGGCAACATTATTTCTAATTTATTGAAAGCTGGTTATGCAATAAAGTATATTCTGATTTATTTAATGAAAGAGTTGATTGTGTTGCTATCGCAACATTATTTCTAATTTATTGAAAGCTGGTTATGTAATAAAGTATATTCTGATTTATTTAATGAAAGAGTTGATTGTGTAAACATTTTTTTTTATTTGTTATTTCGATACATATTATTTTTTTTTTCTCCTTTTATGTATGCATTCCGACTTAATGATTATTTTATTTAATTTGGGGGAAAATGTTGTTTAAGATAAAAAATAAGATGTCAAATCTGGCGTTCTTAAGGAAAATTTGAACTTGATTTGATTTCATCCATCCGAAGATGGCATTTTTGGGTAAAGGGAATAAAAAAGATTTGCAAGAAGTTGCTACTGAGCTTGGAGTGGAAGGAACTCAACATTTAAAGTTATATGAGTTAAGAGATGCTATTTTGGCTTCAAAGAATTACGATGAAGAATTTGTTAAAGAAACATTAGCGAACGTACTAGAGGAACGTAAGAGAAAAGAAGAGATGGAGGAACGCCTAAGAAGAGAAGAAATAGAGGAACGTAAGAGAAAAGAAGAGATGGAGGAACGCATAAGAAGGGAAGAAATAGAGGAACGTAAGAGAAAAGAAGAGATGGAGGAACGCCTAAGAAGAGAAGAAATAGAATTGGAAAAAATGCGGTTGGAAAATGCAAGAATAGAACTTGAGAAGAAAGGAATTATAAATGAAACTTCTGAGAAAACGCGCGTAAAATTACATAACATCTTACAAAAATTTGATCCTAAAACATGCGAAATTAGCCTGTATTTAGTTCTTTTTGAGCGGCAGGCAAAACGTGCCGAAATTAAAAGAGATGATTGGGTTTCTCATCTCATTGGGCTACTGCCATACGAAATCGCGGAAGTTATAGCTCGGGAAGACGAAGAAATCACGAATGATTACGGAAAAGTAAAAGAGTTATTGTTAAAGAGATATAAACTTACTCCTGAAAGATTTCGACAACTTTTCAATAAGCATACTAAAAAAGCTGATATCACATGGAGAGATTTTGCTTACGAATTGAAAAACTATTTTACTGAATGGATTCGGGGATTAGAAGTTAACACATTTGAAGAATTATATGATTTGATTATTACAGATCAAATTAAAAGGAAAGTACCTCCAGAAATTAAAGAACATTTCATCGATGAATGGTCATTGTTTAAGTCATCTGATATTATTTCCAGTAAATTAGATGATTATGAAAATGTCAAAATGACTTTCAATAAAAAACCGAAAGAGATTTCTCATAAAGAAAATTGGAATCTTCCATCCAAAGGGGTGAATTTCAGAAATAACAATAGAGATGAGAAAAGGGTTTTTACTAAGCCACAGCAAGTACAAAGAGACATTCGTCCAAAATTCTCCTGCTATTGGTGTGGAAAGGAAGGCCATATGAAAAAATCTTGCCCCAAATTGAATTCAGCAAGTACATCTTACGTGAAAACAAACAAAAAGAGTCAAGAAAGTAAGGGCCTTAATAAGGTCAGTGTTAATCTAAATAGCGCTTGTTTCGAGTGGGAATTTCCAGTCAACGAGAAAGATGGCGAGCTTCTGAAAGTGGATTTAGGAATCGGAGGTCAAAAATTTCAAGGCATCGTGGACAGTGGTGCAGAAATCACCGTACTACGAAAATCAGTTGTACCTGAGGAACACTTACAGTCAAGTGGGAAAATTCTTTTGAGACCTGCTATAGGTAATCCAGTGGAAGCACAACTTGTGTCAGTTCCGCTAAGTCTTCATACAGATGAAGAAATCATTTCATATGTTCAAGTGCATGCTGCAGTAGTAGAAGGGCTGCATGAGGAAGCTTTAATCACTCCCAGGGTATATGAATGGTTGAAGGAACAAAAGCGTTCTTATTTGGAAGATGATACAGGAATCACTTCAGTAAAAGAAGCTAATGAACAATCCTTGTTCAGTGTGGAGGGAAGGTCTCCCGAAAACATTTCTTTAGGGGATAAAATGAATATCCCGAAGAAAGAAGTCGATGAACAATCCTTGTTCAGTGTGGAGGGAAGGTCTCCCGAAAACATTTCTTTAGGGGATAAAGTGAATATCCCGAAGAAAGAAGTCGATGAACAATCCTTGTTCCATGTGAAAGGAAGAAATCCTGGAAATTCAGGGGTTGAGGTTAATATCACCCCAGTGGAAGAAAACAATGAACCGTCCTTGTTCAAAGTGGAGGGAAGGTCTCCCGGAAACTATTCTTCAGAAGAAGAGGTTGAAGTAATCACAATAAATGAAGTCGGTGAACAATCCTTGTTCAGTGTACCTGAGAATAATTCAAACGACAATTATCTTGGGGATGAGGCAATTAGTACCCCACTCACAGAAGATAATGAGAAGTGTATGTTCTGTATGGAGGGAGAAAGTCACGAGACTATTCGAAAGGCAAAGCTGAACAACAGCGAGTCGCATCATCCAGAAACCAAAGTCTTTAATAACTCAGTAGTTAAACAGACATTGACCGAAACCGATAGTAAGGATGAAAGAAATGAAAATATCCCTGTTCCACAAGCACAAGTGTTTAGGGATGAGCAGTTAGCCTGTCCTACATTGAAAAGGTGCTTCGAAGAAGCTAGACAATATAAAAATGGTTACTGGATTGAAAGAGGTTTATTATATCATATGGGTAAAGTAGGCGGACAGAAATATATTCAATTGGTCGTACCGGCAAGCAGAAGAAAGGACATTTTGAAATTAGCTCATGAAACTCCTACTGGTGGACATCTGGCAGCTAAGAAGACCAGAGACAGAATTGCAATGTCTTTCTGGTGGGAAGGAATGCCAAAAGAAGTTAAACAATTATGTGCTTCGTGTCATGATTGTCAAATGCGCAGGAAAGGAAAAGTAAACGATAGAACACCTATCGAGTCTGTTGGAAGGCCAGAACTCCCATTTCAAGTGGTTAATGCCGATATTTTAGGCCCAATAGAGCCAAAGTCATCACGTGGCCATCAGTATGTACTGTGCGTTATGGACCAGCATAGTCGTTGGCCGGAAGCAATACCTCTGAAGTCTTTAACAGCAAAAGCAGCCTGTGATGCATTTATAGAAATATTTGTACGAACTGGAATTCCTCGAGTAATTGCAATGGATAACGGAAGAAATTTTGCCGCACAGCTGACAAAAGAGTTTTTAAAACGATTAGGATGTGTTCCTAAATTTTCCACTCCAGGTTATCCACAATCGAATGGTTTAGTTGAAAGATGGATAGGAACTATGAAATCCATGCTACATCATGCAATTAATTCACAAGGTCGAGGCTGGGATAAACAGTTGCCATTCTTGTTATGGGCATACAGAGAAGTGCCTAACGCTACAACGGGTGTTGCCCCATTCCTACTAGTTCATGGGCGACCACCTGTAGGACCTCTAGCCATCCTCAAATCAAGTTGGGAAGATGAAGTCGTACTTCCTCAAGGGATTGGAGAATCTGTAGCTGACTACCTGTTGAAACTCCGGAAACGTTTAGAAGACGCGGCACAGTATGCGAATAGCATAGCTCAAGAACAGCAGCAGAAATATGTACATTATCATAATTTACGGTCAAAAGATACCGAATTTTCTGTTGGGGATGAAGTTGTAGTGTTAATCCCTGATTCAACAAATCGTCTTTGTTCAAAATGGAAAGGACCAGGAGAAATAGTAGAAAAGAAGTCTCCACATTCTTTTTATGTCAAACTACCTGATGGAAGTGTTCGACATCTTCATCAAAATAAATTGCGTAAATATATTCAACCTGTCAGAGCTGTAGGAATTATTTACGAAACCGATGAAGAGTTTGGAGATATACAACATGCGCCCGTAGAATCACGGCAAGTAACAGATGAAGAACTAAAAGCTGGTATAAAATCAAATTCGATATCAGCAAAGCAACATAAACAGCTGTTGAATCTGATTAAAGAATATCTAACAATATTTGATGGGGAATTAAAGAAAGCCAAAGTTCCTCCACATGTTATCCAGTTAAAGTCTGGAGTAGAGAGGAAACAACCTCATCTTTATAAAGTTCCAGAAACATTAAGATCTAATATAGAAAAACAGATAGCAGAATTATTGGAAAAAGACCTGATAGAACCCTCTTCAGCAGAAATAGCATATCCATTGGTATGTGTAGCCAAGAAAGATGGAACTGTCCGACTTTGCGTGGACTACAGAGAGCTGAACTCAGTTAGTAAAATTCCACCTTTTCCTATGCAGAATTCACAAAATCTTAGATTTAAAGCTGGTGGAGCTCGTTACTTGACAACTTTAGATATCCTTAAGGGATATTGGGAAATACCCTTAGCAGAGCAAAGCCGAGAATTAACCAGTTTTGTATCTCCAAAGGGTCAGTATCAGTGGAAGGTGATGCCATTTGGGTTATCCGGAGCACCAGCAACATTCCAAAGAATAATGAATCAAGTATTGCGACCTCATAGTGACTACGCCGAAAGTTTTCTTGATGATATTATCATATTTTCTTCAACCTGGGAAGATCATCTTAATCATATTAAATCCATTTTAGAAACTCTGAAAAAATTGAATTTTTCGGCAAATTTAAAGAAATGCTCTTTTGCGATGTCGAAAGTAAAATATTTGGGACATGTCGTAGGCTCAGGAGAGCACGGCCCAGATCCGGACAAGATATCAGTTATTAAAGATTTGAAAGCCCCTAAAACTAAGAAAACATTGAAGTCACTCCTAGGATTATTTAACTATTACAGAGACTATGTGCCTCGGTATGCTAATATAGCAAAACCTTTAACGGACTTAACTCGAAAAACTGTGCCAAACGACCTTCCATGGTCAGAAGAAGCCGAAAGCGCATTTAATTCGTTAAAGAATTGTTTGTGCTCTATAACATCTCTGTATACACCTGATATGTCGAAACCTTTTGAAATCGATACTGATGCTTCAGTGACCGGAATTGGAGCCTGTCTAATGCAGAGAGATGAGCAGAATAAACTGAAACCAATAACTTTTGCAAGTCAAAAACTGACCCCTGCTCAATCAAAGTGGAGCACTATTGAAAGGGAAGCTTATGCTGTAATATGGGCATTAGGTAAATTCGAAATGTGGACTTATGGAGCCACTATTATCTTACACACGGACCATAACCCTTTAAAATATTTGACAGAAACAGTTCCTAAGAACGCCAGATTACAAAGATGGGCATTGGCTCTATCTCGCTATCAAGTGACTATTGCTCATAAGCCAGGAAGCAGTAATACTATTGCAGATGCATTATCACGCATTCATGAATAAAGTCATAAGTTAGTTTAATATTGTATTTGTTATTACATATATATATATGTGTGTGTTTATTTTGTTTCTTATATTCAAGTATATTAATTCATTAAGATTATTTAAAGTGCATAAGAAAATCCATGTCAGGATAAATGTTTATTCATATATATTATATATATATTTTGTTTCTATTATGTGTTTAAATGTTACTTATTTTATACCATAGAAAATATTTAAATATTAAGTGAAATATAAATGTTATTGCTCTTGATGGAACATCGCATATTAGGTCAAAGATGAGACAATAATTAAGAATTTAAAAGGACAATTAAACTTTCATGAACATTTATTTAAAGGTGAAACAATAATTAAGAATTTAAAAGGACAATTAGACTTTCATGAACAGTTATATAAATTATCCACAAATGTTTGTTAGTAGTTTCACTGTGAAGGCCATTGTCCCTCAAGTGAAACTGGAGGGAAGGTGTGAACGCCGCACCTCTGATTTCGAGAGTATTAAAAAACAAGAACTAAAAAGTTTGGTACGAAAGTGTGGCAACAGTGTGTGTGCGTATGTGAATCAAGATGGACTAACGTTCCATTCTACATGTTTTTTGAAAATACTTTACTTGATGTTAATTTCTGTATTCGTTATGTATTTTATGTTTGTGCCGTAAGTAAATATACGTTTAAAAGTAAACCCAGTGTGATCAGTGTCTTGATGTGACTCGAAATGAATTTACCGAAAGAAAAGAACCAGGTGCGAAAAAGCAGGCACCACAGATATTTTGGGCCTTTTAGTTCACATTTCAATAAAAGCGTGTTATTTAATTTTTTAAAAGTATAATTTTATTCTATCGCTTAGGATACATCACTGTAACTGATTTTATCATTCTTCATTTCAAAGACTTTATTGTCACTTATTTTCACTTTCTTCAACCTTTACATTTATTACCTCTATATCCATCTCAAAGTTACTTTTAATTCTTCGTTCGTGTTGATGCATTAGACTACATTGATTTCAGTGATTCAACCAAACTTTGGGCTAGCTGTGCAAGGCTGAGGTCGTCATCAATGTCATATTCGGCTACAGGCAAAGTTTCTAGACTGTCCATAATGTTAAACAGCTTTCCCCACGACTTCTGAAGGGTTGAACATTTTACCTCATTCCATGCCTCAGTTGATATGTACACGACATCTTTCACTGTGATTTTTTTAAGAGTACGACGTCAGCTGTTTAACGTCGTTTCCTTTATCAATTGTGCTAATGAGGGTTTTCAAAGGCTTGAATTTATAATAACGCTTCAGGTATTCCGATGTACCTTGGTCTATAGGCTGGAGCAAAGGGTCGACGTTCGAGGGTAAAAACCTGTCTTCAAATCACCAGAAAGCATTTTTTCGATATCAGAATATGAGAACAGTCGTTCTTAACCAAAAGCGCTTTTCGAGGCAGTTTGTTTTAATTTTTAAAAAAATTTTCAACGCGTGGCACGAAGTCAGTAAAAAAACCAATCTTTTAAAAAAATTTCCGACCATTCATGCATTTTTCATTCATTTATGCCTCCACTGACGCGTGGCCTTTCTTGGGACAACCTTGGTTAAACAATAATTCGGTTAATGAGGGCTCGGATAACCGCGCCTCTACTGTACAACAAGATTATGTTTTTAAATTGATAATATTTTTATTTATACCACTAATTTCTAAACACTGTTCTGATTAAGGAAAAAAATGTAAAAATGTGATAAAATATGATAAAATGTTCTGTATGAAAAGGTGAAAATATTATATTTGTATTGTACTGAATGTAACTTATGTTAGGACTTCTTTGAAAAACCTTCACGGAGGTCTTTCCACACAGCCCTTGGACCCTGGGGTAGTCAGTTATCCTTTAACCCTACACTAGCATTAGAACACTAGAATCACTTATTAGACGTCCATAGCTACCAACTTTTGCCCTTTTTTTTCCACAAGTAATTTTTTAATAGAATTCTTTTATAATTTCCTATAACAGTTTACACTGATTGAATAACGTAAAAAAATTCGACTCAATTAAAGTGTTTTTTAAAATAGTGTAAATGTTGACAGCTGTGGATGTCATTCTCATTTGAATCAGAAGATTAATATTGAAATAAAGAAATTAGATCGCATTCTGTCTCATTTCCTTTTAGTGATTAGTTATAAATTCTTTGTTTGAACCTAATGCCAAAGCGAAAAAAAGAAATAAAAGCTATTTTTGCATTGTCTATAAACTTAAAATTTATGACAGTATTTAATTGGAAACTGAAAAAAATAATGAAGTTAAGATAAAAAAAAAACTATAAGTTATCTTTTTACTCATAACTGTGATAACATTTTTGAATGTATACACTATACACATAAGAAATCAAGTAAAATATCTCTATATGTTAAAAATAATTAAGTCATTATCTAAATATCTTAAGTTGTTTGTAATTATTTTACTTTGGGACACGTTTATATTTAATATATAGATATATTTCCTTTCTTCTATATATATATAAAGAAATATTGGATTGGATAAAGAAATATTGGATAAAAAACTGTGTGATACTATATCTCATGAACCAATGAATGGAATTGAATATAAGTTTGTATTTGTTTGATCTTTGACTTAAATTGGTGCTGAGTTGCTTTCAGTGGAAATCACTCAACAAAATGTGCTGTTCTGCTATTTTTTTTTTTAATATGGCAGCATATTGCAAAATTTCGTATAAACGTACAGAATGAGTACTAATTCTAACCAATCATTGTGGAACTAAAATAAACATTAATAGTAATGAATCAGAGAAATTTTTTTGTAAATTTAGGCACATTGCTTTTATTCCTTGAGGAAGGGGAGGGGTAAAAATTTTCATTAGGAGTACTTAAAAAAAAAACTCGCCAAAACATTTAACACGCGCAAATTATTCCTGCGGTGGATATTACTTCTATAAAATTCAAAAATTCAAACCACGGAGTGATTCAAACTATATAACAAAATGCAACCAACATCGTTGCTTTCTTTATTCTATTCTATTTCTTGATACAATTTTTATAGATGCCACACGCACCACATAAACTTTAAATTTTACATCTATTTTTTAAAATAGCACGCTATCATATATTATGTAAAAATTAAATCATTAAATTCATTTTTTACTTATTTTTATTTCATTTTGCACGCGCAATTTTTATTTCCTAATTCAAAATTATTTTAAAAAAAAAACTTTTTCGATAGTGTTTGTTTCGATATTATTAATTTTCTTTTCTTTTCTTTTCTTTTCTTTTTCTTTTCTGGCGAAAGCAGAATTTAGTTTTGGACGGAGGATTATTAGTTTTTTTCAAATTATAACATCGCTTTCAAATTATTCAATTATATTTTCGATAAATTTTAGATTTCGGTAAATGTCCAACTATCGAAAAATGACACCGCAAAAATCCCAAATTGAGACTAAGAGTCCTCAGTCCTAAAGAAAAAAAAAAAAAAAACATACACTACGTATAGATTATAAAAGATTTTCCGACATTATGGGATGTAATTATAATAAAAATGCGACTGTGTTAGTAAATGCTATTTTCGAAAACTATGTAAGGAGAAAAGTAAATTATAATGTAGCATTGTAATTGCTAATGTGATTGGAACTAAAATCTATCACAAGCGCACACCAGAGTTACCAAATTTTTAAATTTATTTCGAAGCATTTTTAGCATCCGCTTTTTTCGCACCACTTTTTTTGTACAGCAATTTTCTTAAACAATTGAAATACTGAAAGAGTTTTTGTGTGTGAAGGGCTATCAAATTCTCTCCAATATTCAGACCTAGTAATATTTCTAATTTATTTCGTAGCATAGTTAGTACCTGCCAGGACGTTTCTATTTAATGTTTAACCCTTTAACGTTCACTACTTAATTTATTTTGAAAATTACTAAACTAATTTTAAAAATGGCTTTTAGACACATAGCTGATCATAAATATTTAAAAAATAAAAAATTAGCATTGTTCCTTTTAGAGAAATTTTCGGCTTGAAACATCTGTAAGTAAACCTTATTAAATTCAAATAATATTTAATTTAATAAATAAATCACTTTATAAGTAAACATTATCGACAACAAAAACTAGTAAAAGTTGCATAGATCCCTACATTTCAATTTATTCCGGAGTATTTTAACCCTTTGCGGCGCAAGGTAATTCGGATCATTTAAATTAGACTGCCACCGGAATTTACGAACATAATTAAAATAGAAGAAATTTTAAATTTTCACGATAAAAAAAAGCGGCCCTTTGTAATATGTTATAAATGTAAATTTTTGCTAAAAAATTTCCGGGATGAGTTTTTGCACTTGAGAATTTAAATTAGGTGTTCCATCAGCGGGAACACTGCGACTGAAAGGGTTAACACTAATATTGAAGAATGATGTTCGAATTATATGATTGTCCATTAGGCGAACAATACCATTAAAAACTAGATAAGGCATACCTCCCAACATTCTAATAAATATTCCGTAAAATTGCTAGTACCAGCTTTTCTCCCCACGAGTCTTTTTATATTTCTTCTTATTTAATTGTAATTAAATTTGAAGAAAATTACTCTAAATATAAACTGGTACGGAAAGGGGGCGGGTACCAACAGTTTTACGGACTATTAACACTTTCGCGACCGCATGTTTTTGTCTTTTTGACTGTAAGCTCCGCCTGTGGAAGTTATCCTTGTATATTAGACTAGCAGGCAACGCCCGCTTCGCTGGTCCCTATTTTTAAATGAATCACTATAATGAATTCTCAAAATTGCATTAATTTTTATCACATGAAAAAAAAGAGAAACAAAATCTGAGTAGGAAAAATGTCGCACCGGGTTCTCACTGCCTTCGGAAAAAATTCCCAAAATGCTCTAACTCTTATTTCTATTATTTTCCCACTTCGCCCCCCCCCCTCTCCTGTCTATCCTAATAATTTTACAAATTTGAAATATCCGCAATCGATTTGTAAGTATCAAAAACCTCTATGCACCAGTTTTGAACGATATATCTCTATTTTTATTTTTTTACCGCTCTACTCCCCCCCCCTTGCCGCCCTCCCAATAATTTTAAAAATTCGAAAATATCCGCAATCGAATTGTAGGTATTGGAAACCTCTATGTACCAATTTTGAATGATCTAACTCTATTTTCTTTTTTTTTGCCCCTCTGCCCCCCCTTCCCGGCCCTCCTAATAACTTTATACTTTAAAAAAAATCCCCATTCGACTTGCAGGCCTCTAAAACCTATCTGTACCGATTTTGAACGGCCTAACTGTATTTCTATTTGTTTTTTACCATAGCCCCCCCCCTTACCGCCCCCCCCTTCCCGCCCCATCTAATAATTTTAAAAATTCGAAAGTATCCGCAATTGATTTGTAAGTATCAAAAACATCTATATACCAATTTTGAGCGATCTAACTCTATTTTTATTTTTTTGTCCCCCTCCCCCCCTCTCCCCTCCCCCTTTCCCGGCCCTCGTAATAACTTTACACTTTCGAAAATATCCCCATTCGACTTGCAGGCATCTAAAACTTAACTGTACCAATTTTGAACGGCCTAACTGTATTTCTATTTGTTTTTGACCATAGCCCCCCCCCTTCCCGCCCCACCTAATAATTTTAAAAATTCGAAAGTATCCGCAATCGATTTGTAAGTATCGAAAACATCTATATACCAATTTTGAACGATCTAACTCTATTTTTATTTTTTGCCCCCCTCCCCCCCCTCTCCCCTCCCCCTTTCCCGGCCCTCCTAATAACTTTACACTTTCGAAAATATCCCCATTCGACTTGCAGGCATGTAAAACCTAACTGTACCAATTTTGAACGGCCTAACTGTATTTCTATTTGTTTTTGCCCCATCGCCCCCCCTTGCCGCCCCCCCCTTCCCGCACCTCCTAATAATTTTATAAATTCGAAAATATCCGAAATCGATTTGTAGGTATCGAAAACCTCTATATACCAATTTTGAACGATCTAACTCTCTTTTTATTTTTTGCCCCCCCCCCTCTCCCCCCCCCCCTGCTGCCCCACCTCGGGGCTGAATTTCTAAAATTCCAGAAATTGGTTTTTAGATATTTGCATTAGCTATATTTTAGAGCAAAAATTTCACGCATATCTATTTTTTTGTTTGAGATATATAGGATTATGCGAAATCACGTTTTTACGCATGTGAAATCACGTTTTGCCCCCCCGCCTCCCTTGGGGACCGAATTTTGAAAATTCCAGAAATTGGTTTTTTGACATTTGTATTAGCTATATTTTAAAGCAAAAATTTTACGGATATCTGTTTTTTTGTTTGAGATATGAAAGATTTTGTGAAATCACGTTTTGCCCCCCCTCCCCCCCTTGGGGGGCGAATTTTGTAAAATCGCTTCTTAGTGGATGCCTACGTCATGGAAAGAACATTGTCACAAAATTTCATGCTTCTAGGTCCAGGGGTTTGGTCTGGGCGTTGATAGATCACCCCCTCACTCACTCACTCAGGAAGTGTTCTTTTATATATAGAGATTATTTTAAATCAATGTTTTCTGTATTCATATTTGTAACATAAATGGATACACATTACAATTATACTCTTTTTAATCAAAGTATTTGTATCCATAGTGCATTGATTGTACAAATGTGAATATTCGGTATATTGTTAAGAAATAATGTAATCTATGTAACTTAAAGAAATGCCCACTGGCGGAGTTACAGATTTTCAGATAACGTGAGTTCACGTCAACGATCGCGAAAATGTTAATAAAGAATGTTGGCAAGTATGGTTAAAGTCATCAAATCCGTATAAATTGTCAGCAGTGGTAGCCGCCTTTTACTCATGCTTTTATATATATATATATATATATATATATTTTTTTTTTAAAGAATAATTTATTTTATTCAATTGTAATTACATATTTTTTAAAAATTACCCTACAAAAAAGGTAGTGTGAAAAAAAAAATGCTATTAATAATGCTACGGAATTAACCCTTTGAAGGCCTTAACGCTCTAAAGCGTCCTAAAAACTGTTGCTAAGGTTAAAGACTCTTTTATTCAACTACCACAAATAAATGGACGAATAACCTTCGAAGTGATTAGGTAACCGCTACAGTTAAAATTTAATGGTGGATATTGGATGAATATGTCTTTATATTTGGCAACACTAACCACAGGAAGGAAATTAAATTGGACCGGAAAAAGATTAATTAGAAATGTTGGCAGATGTCATTTATGTAACTATTATTTAATACGAAGAAAATTACTGTTCAAAAAAAGTTGTATAAAAAAGTGAATACTAACAAATAATGATCTAGATTATAGAACAAATTAGAATTGTTTGCAAAGTGCGGACTTTTTTTTTTTTTTTTTTTTTTTTTTTTTCAATTTATGAAAAATTACTAAATATTGTATGACATTTTTTTTTTTAAATCGCAGATTTCAAAAGATGCTGAAAGATATGACGAATTTGCAAATCCCAATAAAATTATCTTCATTCAATTTACTGTGCTCCAGATTTCTGCAAACGAAATTCAAAAAAAAAAAAAAAAAAAAGGACAGAGGCACAAAAAATTCATGCGAAATGAGTAAGAATAGAAATAAAGGCATATCTTTCATCCGGAATAATTCCAAATTTCTTGAAGTAAGAAATTATTTAAAACTTCTTTTGAATTTAAAATCGTAAAATATAACCATAAGGGAAAATAGACATTTGAACGGGGATTGAAACAGATATTGCTGAACAAAATTTGCCCTTGTCCTTTTTTTTTTTTTTTTTTCTAGAGTTTCGTAATATATGGAACCCATTTTCAAGATCTATATTTAAATATTTCCTTACAGAAACGGATTTTACACCATTATTCTGCCACCCTTTCCATTCCGTAAGCTTTAAATCTTAACGTGATTTATAATTAAAGTTTTTTATCAAAAATTATTTCTAATTTTACCATTATTAATAGTATTTATGTTGTTTCTGACTTGCTTATTAAATAATACATTTAATAAGATAAAAGCGAAGATATTTTGTTAAAATTTCTTTTTACTTTTTATAGTGTAACTATCTTTCTCGTGCCAAGCTTTGAGAACGATTCCAAAGGGAGAAGTACCAGATTGACCGACAGGTTGAGATTTGGTAAACATTCAGTCATTCGGCGTTCCCTTAATGCTATTTTCTCTCAATCATAAAGGTTATAGCTCCTATTTTAAAACTGGACTTGTTGAGTCACGGAAGCTCTCATAGTCACAATAAACGTGGTTAAAGAATATGATAAAAACATTTTCTGCTGGTAACGAAGATATTTATCTCAGCGCTTTTAGTCAATTTTAACTCGCCAGTGCACGGGTGGGGAAAAGACACAATTTTCTTTCAATATTTGAATTGTTACAATATAATACCCACAAAATAAAATCACACAATAAAAATACGAAGTATAAAATTTTACGTTTATTATAATTTTTTTCCCAGAATATATAAAATGTTTCTCTTACGTTGCATTCTAGTAACTAAAATGGGTCTCACACACCTAACCCGTGTACTGGAGGATTAAGAAAGCACATCAGAAAAAATATAATATGTTGTAAAAGTTCTATAATATTTGTTAACCAACTTCTAAGGATAGGTGCTTACAATTCAAAAATACCTATGAAACGAAAGAGTACATAACATTGCCTTATGAAAGATTGCGAGACCCGTGTTTATTTTGGCAGCCAAAGCATCAATAATCTGACGAGCCTCTTAACATCGAAGAGTTCGCAGAGGAGACAGCAAATATGAGAGAAGACGATTTGTCACACTTTTATCAAGGGTGTTTTTGGCTGAGTATCCTTGCTGATCACTCAGATGTTATTTTACTTCTACATTAATAGTCTATAAACAAGGGTGACAGTCTTTCCAATAAAACTGCCCCTCAAATAATTTACTTAGGTACCAGTACATACACCTTGGGCCCCACGAATGTATTAATCATTCAGTCTTACTACTTCCACTTCCACTTCTTTTGGCAAGGTAAATCGTTTATTATGTATATTTTTGAGGAGTGGATCGGGAGAGAACGTTTGCTCGTGTACGCTTCCGTTTAAATTATTGTCTTAGCGGCATCTATCGATTCATAAGTTAAGTGTAAAGTTCTTCAGAAGATATAGTTTTTTAGTCAAAATCATAAAATTTTAAAACTTAGATTATTTTTAGGAATCTAATTTTAAAGGCTTAAATTATATAAAATTGCACGCTATATAAATAGAATTAACCTATTATTTCTTCCTGTATTTATTACAAGTAAAGAAATAAAATTTTTGACAATCTAGTTTAACACATTTAAATTTATTTTATTTTTTATTTATTTTTTTTTTTCATTATAAGCAATAAGAGGGCGACTACCAACTGCACTCGCTTATTTTTCCCCCACTTTAAAAAATAACCAACTGCCCTCGGACATGCAAACACCTCCTGCTACTTGAAACCCCCGTTATGAATTTAGATCCTTCCACTGAAAGTAATGAAATAGAAAACGAAAGATGTAATGGGAAAACATGTAAAACTTGTGTTGTATCACGCACGTATGTACGCTTCGCGCACATGAAAAAAAAAATCATTGGACACCCCTACCTTGCTGTGCATGAATATGAGAACGCATGTAACTCGATTTAGCAGCAATCAGTATCACTCACATGATAACAACCCAAAAAAAAAAAAATCACTGGACACCCCTACTTTGCTGTGCAGAAATCTGAAAACGCATGTAACTCGTTTTCGCAACAATCAGTATCGCGCACGTGAGCCCCCCCCAAAAAAAAGAGTCAATGGATACTCCTACCTTGATGTGTATGAATCGCAAAAGTGTACGAAATTACGATACTTACGTATTATCCGTAAGTACAATTAATATAAACATTATAAAAATGGAAAAATATATTATAAACAAAAATTAATTATAAATTTCCTGTATCATTTATATTTATATTAATGTAAATTTGGCGATTATTCGCTGGCACGTGGATAAGTACCTTCTTATTAATTCCTTAATGTAAGATTTATTAAAAAGGTTCTTATTATTGTTTCAGATGCCACTGGGGCAAAGGTCTCGTCATAATCAGTTCCAAATTTTTGGCTAAAACCTCGTGCTACAAGTCTTGCCTTATATTTTTCTATTTGCCCTGAGTTATTGTATTTGGCCTTAAAAGTCCATTTAGAACCAACCAATAATATATGCATTAGGTGAAGAATCAACCAATTCCCAGGTGTCATTTTTGTTCAAGGATTTTATTTCGTCTTCTGCAGCTTCTAACCATTTTTCCTTTTCAACTGGATTTTTCATGTTTACTATATCCTCAAAGTTTTTTGTTTCAACAAAATTTGAGTCAGTTGACAGAAAAACAAATCGATCTGGTGGTACACCTTTGTTAATTCTTTCTGACCTTCTCAGAATTTGTGTTCTTTGTATCACTACATTGTTCTGTTACTTCATTTTTATCATTAAGTGTTATTGGGATCTTAGATTCCTCATAAATTTTCTTTTTCAAATTTTGTTCGTTATCTATCGGACTGTGCTTAGTGTTTTGAATAGTTTCATGAATTTCATGTAATTCGAAAAATTTAACTGTTCTACAAATTTTTATGTTGTTGTTTATATAAATTCGGTAACCTTTACTTTTTAAATCATAGTCCATAAAAGTTCCCGTTTTAACTTTTTCTAACTTCTTTCTCTCAGTTTTATTTATGTAAACATGCATTTCACGTCCAAACATTTTTATGTTCGAGAGATCTGGTTTCATTCTTGTCCAGAGTTCATATGGTGTTGTTTCACGGGCACTCATTGATAGTCTGTTTTGTAAATATTTGGCCGTCATTAATATTTCTCCCAAAAGTTTTTATTTAATTTACTTTCATTTAACATGCATCTGGTCATTTTGGCCAAAGTGCGGTTTATCCTTTCTGCAGTGCCGTTGTGTTGAGAACAATGGGGCACTATTAATTCATGTTGTATTTGTATCACCTTGTTTTCAAGAAAATTTTCAAATTCTTTATTTACGTATTCACCACCATTGTCAGAACGCAAATTTTTAATTTTCCTTACGAATATATTAGAAGTTAATGCATGATATTTTTTGAAAGTTTCTAACACTTCGTGTTTATTTTTCCGCAAGAATATATATGTATCGGCTGTAGTCATCAATAAAAATGAGAAAATAATTTTTCCCATCTACCGTAGATGTCTGGAAAGGGCCACACAGGTCGGAATGTATTAACTCTAATGTTTCTTTTGTCTTGTGTGTAGCTACATTAGGATATGAGTCGCTCTCTAAATCTGACATAATGCAAATTTTACAGCTTTCAATCTGTTTACAATTGTTTTATTTTATTCCAGCTGCCATATATTTTCTAACGAGTTCCTTTATTTGTTGGATATTTTTATGTCCTAGTCTACGGTGCCACAATTTAATATAATTTTTATTATCGCAAGTTTCTGTCATGTTTATTTTTTATTTTATGTTTTCATTTATTTTAACCTTATACAAATTATCTGATATAGTCGCAATCATGTATATTTCATTCTAATACTTAATTTCAGAAGTATTTTCTTTGAATATTCTGACAACAATTTTTGGCTGCCTTTTTCGTGGAGATTAAGTTAATTGCGATCTCAGGTATGTATAACACATATTTTAGTATAATGTTACTTATTTCATTTTTTGAATTTGTCACTTCGATTTTTACTTCTCCGCAACCTTGAGAAACTACGGATTGGCCATTAGCTAACATTGTCTGGGTTTTATCATTATTACTTTCTTCTATATGTAATATAGAGAAAATATTGGATTCGTGAAAATTTTCGAACTCCGGTTTTCGATGGATTTACACGTTTTGGGATGTCCTGAACACGATTTGGTAGTTTTTAGAAAATGTCTGTATGTGTGTGTATCACGAATTTTGTGGGCGCTGTATCTCACGAACCAATGAACGAAATTTAACCAAACTTGGTATTTAGTTGGATCCTGACATAAACTGGTGCTAATTAGATTTGGGGATCAATCGCTCTACAGGTGGTGCTGTAATCGCATTTTTTCTAAAATTTTAACATGGCAGTATAGGACAAAATTTCGTATAAATGTACATAATGAGAATTATTTTTAACTTGTGATTGTAAAATTAATATGAATTATTGATAATAGTAGTAGTTAACTACGAAAAAAAAATTGTGCCTGTGGGGGCATCGCTTCCACCCCTAGGGGGAAGTACTCCCCCGGGGAGAGTAAATTTTCAAGATGGGTATCTTTCGAAAGGTCTCGTCAATACCTTTTAAACGAATGGTTGAACTATAGATCTGTGATAATTTAAAACAAAGTTATCGATATTTTTTACTTTTAACGAAAAAAAAATCGTATTTTTTTTTTTTAATATTGAGAATAAAATGGACTGTTTTTATATATTTAGTGTTATACTACTTCTCTAATATGGAAATCGTGTGCATTATCATGGAAGATAATTTTTTTTTTTAAATAATAATTTTAATGAATTATTTTTACTGAGTGAATTTGTATAGGAAAATATAGAAGAAAGTCTTGTGGTGGCCACAACATACTAGTTTTTAAATCATATAAATTTCTCAATATCGTTGCATACGTGACTTGAACTACCACTGTCTATAATAAAAGAGTTTGCATTTGTGTTTCCTACCACAAAAGCTAAATTCTTCATTTTATTTTCTGCTTCTCGTATCATATGTGTTCTTTGTTTATTTTTGTATTTGTTACGATTGTGATTGTTACTTTGAGAGTTATTTGGATATTTATAGTCGCTGCTTTCTTTAATTTTAAGATACCTACATTCATTTCTATTATGTGAACTCTTTTTACAATAATTCCAGAATTTTCGTGGTGATGTTTCGTTTTTAACGTGCATTTATGCACTTTCATTATTTGTTTGAATATTTTCTGATCTTTTTAGATTTTCATCAAGTAATTTTCCTCTTATAGTAAATTCGGGTTTCAAATCCTCCTGATCGTGCGTTTCAATCACGGTAATCAATGCGTCAAAACTTGGGGGGGGGGGTAGGAACGCAGCATGAGTGCAGACGTGTGTTCATCATTAATGACTTAAACTATCGCAATTCATCTGTTGCGAATTTGGTATATATTTTTAAGATGTTGTGTTAAATTTCCTCTCTCTGCTAGTTTAGCAGAATATTTTTTCCGTAATAGAAATAACTTGCTAGACAAATTGGATCTCTCGTGTATTCTCTTCAGCGTGTTCCATGTTTCTCTAGCTGTTGCGATATTTTTACATGGATGATCTGATCATCCTCTATTGACAGGTTAATTATCGCTTCTGCTTTCCTGTCTTTTATTTTCCATTCATTTGTATAAGGATTTGAAGGTTCATCTGATATTAATTCAAGTAAGTTTTCCTTACACAACATTATTTCCATTTTAAACTTCCACAAATCATAATTTGTGAAATTAAGTTTTCCTATCATTGCAAATTCTTTATTAGCAAACGCTACGTTAGATTTTTTTCTTTTTCATTATTATTTATTTAACACCTTATTTTTTTTTTTTTTCTTTTCTAATTTTTCAATAAACGCTCCTAGATATTCAGACCTAAATCTGTTTCTCATATCCTTTTGCAGGTTTTCTCTGTATTTGATTCGTTTATTAAAAATTTTGTGTCCAATATCATCAAGATCAGGAACACCACTTATTTGAATGTCCTGAAGGAATAGAAATGGGCTTAAAGGCATTAAAGTAGCATCACTTTCAGTTGGACGGGAGCAGGACTGCCAACCATCTCATTAATAAGCGTAGACTTGTTAACGCCCCTTGAAAATACGCCCCTTTTCCCACACCACTTTATATTTAGAGCAATTCTCTCCAAATAGTGTTACGATTAAATAAGAATGAAAGTACTTTAAAAGATTACTGGTGTACAAAAAAAAAGGCGGTGACTAAAAGTACTACGCTTCATAATGAGATGGTTGGCAAGCATGAGGGAGTGATCACTGCTTCACAGTCGCAGGGGATCGGGATCATTTCTTCAGAAGTTAAGGAAGTTCTTCCTAGGACTCGTCTCATCAGTTTCTTGAGGATTGCTATTAATCTCTCCCACCAACCTCCCTACCAAGAAACAGTCAATGGATTGAACTTCCATTGGATTGGTAGTATAGATGTGTCATCAGCAGTGTTGTGCAAGTTCACGAAAAAAACTAGCTAGGTCAAACTCAAGTTCATCGTGTAAAAAACGAGCTAGTTCGCGCTCAAACTCATGTCTGAAAAAAATGAACGCGCTCAACTCAAGTTCATTTTTAAAAAAGAGCGAAACTCATTAAAAGTTCATTTTTCAGTTTCGTTTTTTTTTTTTTTTTTTTTTTTTGTCTTTTCTTTTCTAAATAGATCTCCTCTGTGAACACTTTCATAGGTAATTTACATTTTTTTTTTTAATTACCAGTTACATGAAGATTATTTTTAATTTAATGCTTAATTAAACTTATAAACTTATAATTCTTAATTATAACTTATTAATTTAATTGTAGTAAAAAGTTATTTATGGAAACTTCTGAATAGTGGACCCACTGTTTTTGTGTTTTTTTTTTATTCTCAAATTTCCAATAGGTTTGATTATGCACATGAGAAGACTTATCAATAGGAGACAAATTCCATCATTCGGAGGTTCAGGTTCCGTTGTTTTGAAGTACAATACCATTTTAAAAATAGTGTAATGGTTTGATTTAATTAATCTTTATTTGATTGCGCCACAGTCAATGTCGGCTTTGAGTTCTTGGCTAAATCATTAGAAAATTTCGCTTGCTATTTAGCTTGCTATAAAGGAATAAGCATGTGTGTCAACTTGTCAGTTTGCGTACAAATTATCTCAAAAACAAATGATCTCAGAGGTCAACCCAGTTTTAAAAAATGTCATTTATGACTCAAAACTTGTAAAGATAGTGAAATCTTATTTCCGAAAATTCAGCAAATAGCAATACTTTCTTTAATATATAAGTTCAATGAAATTAAAAATAGAAATCTGAATTTGCTTAAATTATTTTTTATATATTATATTTCTGATTGACGAGATTCCCCCCCCCCCCCCGATGCCCAGTTGAATTATTTATATATTCATTAAAAAAACTTAAAGTTGTAACGAAATTTTAAAATATGCATTTCAAGTTATTCAGAGAACTTGTGTCAGTGACTTACTGATCTTAGACAAAAATTTCAAGTAACATTCCCAGATAATCTTTAGCATTCTAAATTTAAATTTCTTCCATTTATTTATTTTCATTTATTAAAAGAACCATAGAGGAGCTGTTAAGAGTTTCATTTTTATATTCAAGGCACCTCAAAATGCGAAATTATCCTGTAACGGCAACGTGAAGTATAGAGCTCTAAACAAAGTTTTATGTAACATTTAAAAAAAGCGAAAATAATTATCATTCTTAAGCAATTTCCTTTCACAGGATAAATTTTGCCAATTTCCTCAATTATATCCAATTAAAATAAATAAATAATAATAATTAAAAAAAAAAAAAAAAAAAAAACGCTTGATGTTGCCTAATACCACATTCTGAGTAAAATATGCTTTTTTGCTTATAAGAAATATTTATTTTATTTTGTTTAGTGCAGTCTAAATACATGTTAATCTGTACTTAATTGAAATTTCCCCCATAGACGTAATCGATTAATTTTGAATGACCTTGTGCTTGCGCGTACCTCATTTCTCCTACTTCAGTACAAGTTTCCAAGTAATATTTTCGTACTAAAAAGAATTAGAATGCAGAGTTTAAACTTTTTGCTAATATTTGTTCTTGTGTTATAGTGATAATAGACACACACATATACTTTGGAACAAACAGCTAAAAACCTATTTTTCGGTTTTAGGGAACCTAAAAACGCGTAAATATATCAAACTCAGTTTCAAAAATTCTACCCTAAACAATGCCTTCTCTTCCATACATAAGTAAGAGAAAATAATAAGCATGCCGAATTAAAAATATAACATAACATAGAGATAAATAATACGATGCATAATATGAAAATGGTTACTTTTTATTATTTTATAAACAGTTAAATTAAAAACATGACTAAATTAATATTGATTCAATGTTTTGTTATTTAAAAAATACATTTTCCCACAGTCATAATCATATTAAATTTTATATAGAACACAGCCTGTTTCATATGATTTTTTTTTATAATTGCGACTCAGAATTTAAAAAAAAAAAAAAAAAAAAAAAAAAAAAAAAAACCTTCTTAAATAACAACTATTTAGTAATTATTTGTCACAAAATTTCCTTTTAGTAATTATAATAATAATGACGATGATGACGTTTTATTAAAAAGCGTTATTATAATTTTCATATTTATTTGTTTTCATTAGATAATGAGAAATTTTTAAATATGCGGGCAAGTAAAGTTATGTAAGTTTTAGTAAGTAATAGAAATTATGAATTATACTCTTATTTGTTTATTTATTTATTTTACAAAACTCTATTTTAAAAAGAAGAAATTCTTCTAATGTGTATTATCAAACAAATTGCTGTAATAAAAATCAATCAGTCAGTATGACTTAATACTAAGAATGCAAGTCTTTTTAGAGATATACAAATACACACACATACAGTTAAACAATAAAAAGAAAATGCAATTTACTTTATTATTACCGATCACTGAAATTTGTTTTTCACAATATCAAAATGTATGAACTTTATGTATTTTGGATTTACCGAAACTGAACCTAAATACAATTTTTATATATTAGTCACATTTCTTGCTCATAATTTGAAAAATTTGAAGCGGTAAAAAATTCTACACTATTTTCTATCCTACACAAAGTAGGCTGCTTTAGATATTTCTCTAAATGCGTCTTCACTTTAAGAAAGGAAAACTACAAAGGCAGGTTTTTTTTTTTTTTTTTTTTTGTAACTTCTCTGTAGAAAAGTAAAAATAATTTAACAGGAATGATAAGTCACATTTTTACATTGCTGCACTGCATTTTCTCAAGTAAAAAAATAACATATGTTTCAGTGTTATGTGCCAACGCATTTACGCGATTCTAAATGCATAGTACACTGCGGTCAATGTATATCGCAAGTATCACAAAAAAAAAGAAAAAAAAAATGTATTTGATTATAAAAGCCGAAAATAGGGAAAAATAAAAATTAATTTCAATTATTATTATTATTATTATATAACATCATAAAACTTTTAGCATTTCAATAAAATTTATTAATTGCCTCATGGACTTATTCATAATTTTTCTAGTATTTCATGTGATGCTTAGTTTCATCTAATGCAATGTTTGAAAAAATTTTCAATATATATACATATCTATACATATATATATTGATAACTCACTTTATTTCTGCTATCTTATATCTTTATTTCTATTAAATCATTAAATTAAGAACTTAATATTAAAAATATTCATTTAAGCAAAGAAGTAACTTATTTTTATCTTATTCAAGAACCTACCTCCTTGCAAATGACTTCTGTGTGATATTTATTCCCATGCTCATTTCAACCATAACTATTCTTCTTATCAATGAAAAAAGGAAAGTGCTTTAGGCAATTGCTTTTTTGTACCAGAACTGCCCACACAACAAGTCTCCCCTTTATGCAGACAAATGGTGTATATAGTCACAAGGTCACAATTCTCAATACACTGGATCCGTTTCGTTCCAAGTTCCAAGAAAGCCCCATGATGTTAAAAACATCTTGACCAAGAAGAAGGAAGATTAGATTCTAGATTCCTCCAAATTTTAGTTAGGGCATACAAAGCAAAGGAACGGGGGGAAAGTGCTGTATTAAAAGCGCATCATAATATTTATATAGTTTCAAATTTTACTTACTTATTTATTTATTTATTTGTTTTATTAAACAAATAATTATTACTTATTTCTTTATTTGTTTTAAGAAATAACTGTTGAAATATATGAAAGCATAAAATTTTTATTACCATTTTCATCTTAGAAAGCTCCTAAAACTAAAATTAGAATTTTACAAAAATGATGATTATTCCACTAAACACTGCCTTAAATATTTCAAAATTTATTTATATTATATAGTTATCGTTTCTCGTAACTAAACATTTACTGAATCTATATAAAATATTTTTAAAATCGTAAATATTAAAAAAAAAAAAAAGCATCCCATAAAATACAGACAATTTATGAATATTTTATAAAATATACAATTATGGAGATTTTGCCATTCTTTGATAACATAATTTCCATAAAATTTTAAATGTAATTAAATATCACTATAATATTACACTCAAATTGCAAAATAATAAATGTACAAATGCCTTCAAAGCTGCTAGGCAGGAAGTGTTGGGTTCGATCCTAGGTCGCTGACATAAAAAAGTTTTCTTCTTTTCCCCGACTTTAGCCCCCGAAGTATGTGTGACACTGTATTTTTTTTTTTCATAAACAGCAAGTGACTATTAGACAAAGTTTCATTAAAACCAACAGGGAAGTGATATAAAAACAATTATTCTCTTTCAATCTGCTCCTAGATCCCCCCCCCCTTTCTCCCAGGTATATACTAAGTGAAAGTGGTACCAATTTGATTGATTGAAATTTCTAAAAATGTATTATGAAAAATCATTCTTTAAATTCATTATTTCATGTTTATTGTTTTTGCGATTTGCAAATTGCAAAAGTGCCATTTTTCCAGGTGCCCTTTTTACCAGTAGCTTTTTTTTCCAAGTGCATTTTTTTTCCGGGATCCATTTTGCGCAGTTCTTCGCTTTTCTGTCCTTTTCGTCTTCTACTTTCCTTTTCATATTTCAGACAGAAACATTTAATATGAGTTTGTGTTTGAATCGCTTTTTCACGCTCAAGTTCGTGTAAAAAACGAACTACGCTCAACTCAAGTTCAGAATTTAAAAAACGAGCGAAGTTCAACTCAAAACTCAAAAATTTTGAGCTAAACTCATGAACGCGTTCGTGCACAACACTGGTCATCAGTGATTTGCTTCCAGTCTAGATCTTGAAGAATATTCGCTGCACAGCACCTACAAAATTGTTTCCGTTGTCACAGTACATGATTCTACTTCGTCCTCTACCAGCTATGAATCTTCTAAGAAGAGCTAGTAAAAAACTCTCGGTAGACATGGATTCAACCAATTCTAAATGAACTGCTCTATAAACAACGCAGGGGAATAAACAAATCCAAGATTTCATGTTACTTCTCGGGATCACTGGACAAAAGTCGATTCCACAGATTTCAAACACAGCAGCTTTTCGTAGTCTGTCTTCTGTAGGAGGTGCAGGATAAGCTTCTAGATTTTTTGTGCAAAATCTTCTACACACTGTGCACTTATTAATGACAGATCTCACAGTTTTAAGAGCATTAAGAATCTAAAATCTCTCTCGTAGAATACTTATCAAAATTTGAGTAACAGCATGTGCATTCTTCTCGTGATAATATCTCACTAATCTCTTGACAACCTCATGATTGGATGGAAGAATAGCTAGTGTTTTAAACTCCTCTGTATCCTGACGAAAAGTAAGTTTAGTTTTCAGTCTGAGGATTCCACTTTGATCATAAATACTCCTAAAGTTTTTAATTTTTCATCTCTCTCATGTAAAAAACAATCTTCTTGGACCAATTTGATCAATAATTTTTCGGCTTCAAAAATTTCATCAAAAGCAATGTTTCCATGTCGTCTTTCAATTTTCAATATGTTTAGACCGACAATTAAATGCGAATCTTAGGATCCAGGCAATTAGATTAACTATTTTTTTTGTATTTGAAAAAGTATTTGTAATACCAATATCTCTTGGTAATCAAGCATGCAGAGGCAGAGACTAAACATTTCGCTGCAGATGAAATTACACTCCTTTTCTTTTCTACAACAATCTCACTTTCATCTAAATTTAAGTCACCCTTTCGCCAATCTTCCTCAGGTAAATAAAGCCAATTTGGGCCTAACTACCAGTTATAGTTCAATAGATTTAGAGCTGAACAACCTCTACTCGGAAGATCGGCAGGAATCATAGAACCAGGAACGTGTCTCCAAGACTTTTTATTTGTCAGGCTTCTTATTTCTTTCACTGTATTCTGGACAAAGGCATTTCAGGCTTCTTCTCTCGTTATCCATGCTAAGACAGTGGAAGAATCAGTCCAGAAATAAACTTCTTCCGTTAGTATTTCTGACAAAATTGAGGACGAAAGTCGTGATGCTATAATAGCCACAAGTAATTCAAGTCTCGCAATAGTGATTTCCTCCTTTCCAGTTGATGCAATTCTACTCCTGGCATAAAATTTTTCGGAATATGTTACTTTTTAATGTTTAATAAATTTCATTTTTTATGATTAGACATCATAAAAATATTCATTATATATATATATATATATATATATATATGTCTGCGCGTGTATGTGGAGGGGAGGGGGGTGTTAAACGTCTATCTTAAATATAAAACAATTTATTATAAAAAAAAATTTCATGTACTTTATTAAAATAATAATAATAATAGATGAATTTTGTTGCAAATTCAGAAAAATTTTTTAAAGTTATTTTTACATATTTGTCTAACTTAACTTGGCTAAGTAGATTGAGTTCTATTTGAGAGAGCTTTTATTTTTCTTTCTTTGTAATTATTATTTTAATAAATTTAAATGCAGTAGCTTATAAATGATAATGATGACTTAAATTATTTTAATCTAGCTCATATTCAAAATTTAAAGCTGAAATTAGTATTTCCTGGCAGGAACTTTAATGGAAATTTATAGATTGAGGTGTTTTTTTTTTTTTTTTTTTTTTTTTTTTTCCCTTGCAGATATGATGCTCTAAGCTAAACAGTTTGTTGAAATTTATGAAATTTCTTGGAAAACAAAATTATTACTAAGAAGTTTTTAAAATTTAAACAAATATTTGTAATTCTTAGAAATAGAAAGCTAAATAGACAAATAATGTATATCTGAAAAATTAAATTTATGTAACTTGTAGAATTTGTTGTTTCAATCACTGTTTTCTGAACCTCTATTAAAAAGTCACCTCTCTAAAGGACCAGCAGAAGTTACGATAAAACCATCTCTTAAATGGGGGAAAATACAGATTAGCAGCGCCCCCTGCTAGGCAATTTACTCCAAGATGTAATCAGTACTAACTCATTTCAAGGTCTAATTAAATATAAAATTTTGGGGGATTCCATTCTTCTTATGGATACAGAAGTAAGTAAAAATAAAATAAAATCGCGTAACACTGAGGTTTATGCTGCTTTTTAGTAAGGACTTTCACATTATAAAACAATAATATTTATTTTATTTACATAATTTACCATAAAATTTGACTGAAGAGAAATTAAACAGAAAAGTATCCAGGTGTTGTACACCATTTAACCATTTAATGTTCATTGGTTCCGACCTGAAACCAAACACTTAGCATTTATTTATTCAACGGTGTTAAAATTAGGATTGAGGCCAATTGACTACACAAGGGTTTTAACCCTAGGGGGTGTGCCCTCCACTGATGGTCTTTCTAACAGAATCTAGTTCGTATTTACGCGAGTTTCGGAGAAAACCACGGAAAACTCCGAGCTACTAGTATGACGAACGTACCTGGGCTCGAACTGGTGGGAAAATATGGTACTGTGAGAAATAGAATTTAATATTTTTTAGACCTGGTCAGTAAACAGTGGATTTTGTACTCCTCATATTAAACTCATAAGATATATATATATATATAATGCATGCATGCAACAATTTTTCTTCTGTATATTTATATTTATATAGAAAAAAGTAAAAATAAAATAAAATGACTAAGCATAGAAGTTTGATCTTATCCGTCTTTTTGATAGAGATTTTCACATTTAAAAGCACAAATATTTATCCTAAAAGGCATAGGACTCTTTAGAAAGACTCCTCTGCCCAAAGAGGGCATGTATCCTTTGGCCCAGCTTCCTAGAGTAGATAACTGGTCTTAACCTAATTACCAATACCACTTTTGAAATTAGTTAATATTCAAAAGAAAATACAGTCGAACCTTGTTAACGTGAATTTAAAGAAGGATAAAAATTTGTTCATGTTATCAGTAGTTCATACTATCAGTGTTTAATCTTTACATAACTAAACTAATCTTCATTTTGACGGGCATTGTGGAAACAGTTCATGTTAAAAGTAATTCACGTTAACGAGGTTCAACTGCATATAGTGAACTTTAAAGGGTTAAGTCACTTTTGACACATTTTTTGTTTCCTTTCGTCACCTTTTTAAAAGTCTTTTTACACTTATATGCCTGCATTTCCTTATAAGCAAGCAAGAAATTACAGCATAGCAGCGCCACTTGTTGGGAGATTTACTACAAAGTGTTATCAGGATAAATTCCCATGAAGATCCAACTAAATATAAAATTTTACGAAAATATATGCAACAGAATATGAAATATAGCTTTATCTTAAATGGGGGTAATATGCATACTAGAGCCGTCTGCTGGGCGATTTTCTCCGATATATAATCAGTACCAATTCATTTGAAGATTTAACTAAATACAAAGTTTTGTGGAATTCCGCCCATTATTTAATGAGATACGGCACCCACAAAAGTTTGATAGCTCAAGCACGATACATAGACAGACATGTATATTTAAAAATGGTCAAATCATTTTCAAGACATTGCAAACGTGTAAATGCATCAAAAACCAGATATAAAAAATTTTCACGAATTCAATACTTTCTTCTTCTGAATAAAATAAAGTAATAAAAATAATTATTTTTATCATTACCGCAATTTCAAATAGAAAGCAACTTATATTCTTGCCAATTTATTTTATATTTGAGAAAATCTTAAAGAATATATTTCTTATAAGTTTTTAGCTTTTCAATGTGATATTTAACTTTAAATAAGAAAGATATTCCAGGCCACTGTGTAATTTTACGGCAGGAAAAAAGAAAAGGAAAAGAATATTTAACGCTAAAATGCTCCTTTATTTTATTTCATTAAAAAAAAAAAAAAAAAAAAAGATTGATACACTAAACAAAAAGCATATTTCTCAGTATTTTTGAAGAATAAATCATCATTTCTGGTAATTATTTTACTAAATAATTATCTTTTATTCGGACGTTTATCACTCACGGCAATAGAATTTAAAGGAATGTTTTGGGTGTCCAGTTAAAGGGATATCAGTTGAAGGGACCTCATACAGTTACTTCACTTTTTCTCCGTTGAAAACCGGTTCTCGCCGACTCCATTCTTATCCTTACTCCGAGTGATAGATCTATATAAATTACTATATCTATGTTTTTTACCGATTAGACCTTTTCGAACGGCTTGGTTAGTTGGTTTTACCGGTAACTTAAAGGTACATTATCGAGCACGGCTATAGAAAGTAGAGTATGGATTTTCGGCGATAATCGCTTTCTTTGCAACTGGTTCTTGGGATTTTGCATATTTTAAATGGTTTGGTAGAAACTTGCTTTCAATGCCTGCTTAGGTGGAAGTGAAATGTCGGTTTGGCGGTAGAAAAACCGGTTTGGAGATGCCTCCGAGCTGAGCTCAACGTCACAGAAGATCGGCTGATTTCATCCAATCCCCACGATCCAACATGTATCATAGGAAGTGTTGATTGGATAAAATTGGCCGATCTTCCATGACGTAGAGCTCATCTCGGAGGCATTATTACAGGAGGTGTTGTTTGGAGTATGAATTGGTGGATTGGTGGGAATGTGATGTTCGGAACCTAAATGTTTACTACGTCCGAGGTCTGCTCTAATATATAGTCAAGTCAATGATTACTACGGAAAATACATTTTACGAAAAAGAAAAATAATATAAAAAGTTATTCCTATGCGTGAATCGCAGTGAATACGAATACAGTTATCAGTTATCCATGGTTGTCATTGCATTGTTTTGAAACACATTTATTAAATTCTTAAATCTGGCATCAATAAAGTCATAATACCGGTGCGGTATATTTTGTTTGGCGACGGCGTGCTTTTAAAAAATTTGTTCATTGTTTGTGAAATTTATATTACTATTTGTGACTATATTCAAAAATTGTAGCAATCATGGCTGTGAGTACTTTTAATATTTTTGTTATTCTATTCTTTAATTCCATAATTTTTTGGAAAAAAAAAGTGCTTAAGTATGTATACTTTATGTCGCACATCAATATGTTAGTTCTTGTAGAAACAGTTTAAAAATTTATAATTCAGTGTTGTTGTTATCTCTGAAATATCCAAAAATGCTGTGTGTTTTTTAACCCTGCAAAAAATATATTTCGTTTCACAATGTTAAACAAATGCAATTTATTTTTTATTTCTTGAATATTTTCCTTTTAGCCTACCTAGTTATAGAAATTAAGGTTCATTTGTAAATTTCAGTGTAGAAATAGCTATTGATATATTATATTCATACATAAAATTCGTTTCAGCATTAATTAGTATCTTACGAAAGAATTTATCTGTGTATATAAATTTCCTTAATCTGATACACCTATTACAAAAAGAGAACGGGGGAAAAACAAACCTTAATTAAATAAATATATGTTTATGTACCAACATTTTGCTAACCTTATAGAAAACATGAAAATTACAATAAAAATCACTAATGTGACAGTAAACAATTCAGGTACTATGTTTGATAAAATACTGAATAAAATGGAATTGGAGTTCATTTAATTTTATATCTCAGTTTAGACCAAAACAAACATTAAGTATATAAAGGTCATTTAATTTTTAACTGTAATTTTGTGATAAGTTTTCTTTTAGTCTAAATCTTCTCTTTTGAAATAAAACTTAAAAATTTTAAATACAATACTGTTATTCTAGGTTTAATAAAAAAAAAACAATTAAACCCTCCTGGGTTCAGCTTTAAAAAAGAAAGAAAAATTTGTTTTGTTTTTTTAACCTTTTTTGTTAAAGGTACAGTTTCTAAAAGAACATGCAAAAGATGGTTCGAAGATCTTCAAGTAAGTGGTTTCAACCTTTCAGAAAAACACACTCTGGACAACCATTTTTGACAGGGGTGAACCTTTTCAGGGGCTACCCCTGAATTCAGGGTTTTTGAAATTTTTGCTGTCTTTGAATTTTATGTTAAATTACTTTGTTCTTACAGAAATTTCTCATTTTGAATGTTTAATTTGCCTTATAATGTGTTACAAAGTCTGTAAATGTTACTTAATATAGGTAGCCATATGATATATCATTAATAAATGTCCCCTATCTGCATGTAAGGAACAGTTTTCAGGGTTTTTGCAAGCTAGGTAGTTTCACCCCTGATTTTTGATCAAGGACAATACTGTCAAGATCATGTTACAACAAAATTCTTCTTTGACAACATCAAAGATTGCAGAAAGGCTTAATTCAACTCAGAAAACCGTTTGTTTCAGACTGTATTTGGAAACTAGTATTAGTGTGGAAATATTCAAGATGGGTGCCATATGAGTTAAGTGAGAAGAATTTGAACGATCAAGTCATCATATTTACATCTCTGCTTGCACAGCACAAAAGAAAACCCTTCTTTGACGGGATGATAACTGAGTAGGAAAAGTTGATTACCTGTGAAAACATCATAAGGAAAAGAGCATATTATGAACCAGGGTTTTAAAAAAGCCCAACCCGCGTGTTTTTTTTTTTTATATATATATTAAACGTAGAATAACACTGTTAAATTTTAATTTTATTTCTAAAGATAACTGTTTTTGACTGAAAGAAAACTTGTTACAAAAGTTCAAAAATAAAATATATGTCTATGAATTTACGTTATAAGTTTCAGTTATGAATTCAAGTTGTACTATATGGACTGGCCAATTGTAATAATATTCCTTTCAGCATAATTTGTACAATATAATATCAGAACTCAGAATATGAACATAATATGACTCAGTTTATAAATTACAATGGACACTGAAAGATAAAGCCATACATGAATCTGAGAAATTCTATTGATGCAAATGTTTACGGTTTAATCAAACTAATTTTAACTATAAAAACTTTTTATCCAGAAAATGATGAATTTGAGGATTTGCAAGTTTCATATAATCAGTGGATGTCCACAGACAGATGTGAACTGACATCATGTGTGCTACCTTTACAAGAATTCTTGGTTAAGTGTTGTGAAAAACTTGAGCATCTATCTAAAGAGCCACCATTTCATTGCCAGTAAACAAGCAGCATTTCTAAAATCAAAGAAAGAAGATCTGGATAAGGGGGAATTTTTGATACTTGGAGATTTTTCAGAGAATTTCTATTGTGTTGTTCAAGACGAGGTGCAGACCTATCACTGGTCAGGTGTGCAATGTACGCTTCATCCTTTTGTTGTCTACTGGGAAAAAGATGGAGAAATTCAAACTCAAAGTTTTTGCTTTGTAAGCGACTGCCTTGACCACAACACTACATTCTACGCCTTTCAAATGATCCTTGTTAAAAAAACTGAAGGCAGATCATGCTTTAATTTCAAAATTATTCTATTTTTCAGATGGATCTGCCGCACAGTACAAAAACAGGAAAAACTTCATTAACTTGAGCCATCATGAACAAGACTTTGGGATAAAAGCAGAGTGGCATTTTTTTTGCTACATCCCACGGGAAAGGCCCTTGCGATGGGATTGGAGGAACAGTGAAGAGGCTAGTGCGAAAGGCTAGTTTGCAATAGAGATGCAACGAACAATGGTTTGGCCGAATAACCGAATACCAATTAATCGGCCAAATTATAGCCGAATATTCGGCCTATTCGGCCGCCGAATAATGAACTCATTTTTGTCTAAAAACATAGTATAGTATGCACTATATGCACAATTCTTGTACATTTCATTACTAAAATGTATTATTTTCTTTTTAAAAAGTTATTTTTATACAAATTTTAATTTTTAAAACCATTATTTGATTCTGAAAAAAATATTCGGCTATGTTCGGCTTAAAAATTGCCTCAATAATAATAATAATTCTTTGCAAGTTTCTTATGAGGTAGTGTCTAGTCATGTTTTAATAGATACTAGTGAACTTCGTCCGCTAGCGGATCACTATTTTTAAATGAATCACTATAATGAATGAATTCTCAAAATTCCATATTATTGCTCATAAAAAAAAAAAAAAAGATCGAGTAAAAAATTACACTGGGTCCCCACTGCTGTCGGCAGCATAGACCCGTGCACACTGCGCGTGCACAGATTAAGGGATACGCATATTTATTCCCCACCTTTCCTGCCCCTCCTAATTAACCTACATATGCCAATTTTGAACAGTCTAACTCAATTTCTATTTTTTTGTCCCTCTTTCCGCCTCCCCTTAATAATGTAGCACTTTCGAAAATATCCTCATTCAATTGTAGGCCCAAAACCTATATATACCAGTTTTGAATAGTCTAACTCAATTTCTATGTTTTTGTCCAGCTCCCTTATAATTTTACACTTTCTAAAATATCCTCATTCAACTCTTAAACCCCCAAAACCTATACATACCAATTTTGAATGGTCTAACTCAATTTCTAATTTTTTGCCCTTCCTGCCCTCCCCCCCCCCCCCCCCCCCTAATAATTTTACACTTTCCAAAATATCCTTATTTGACTAGTAGGCCACCAAAACCTATAAATACCTATTTATAACGGTTTAACTCAATTTCTAATTTTTTGCCCCCCCCCCCCCCCTAATATTTTTACACTTTCGAAAATATCCACAATCGACATTTAGGCTCCCAAAACATATGTATACCAATTTTGAACGGTCTAACTCAATTTCTAATTTTTCTCACCCACCCCCAATAATTAAAAATATCATTGGAAGAATTATTATTATTATTATTAAATAACGAAGGATAAATGTTAATTTTTTTCATTATGCTTTGAAAAAAAATCAGAATTTGCTTGTATGGTTCAGTTGGGACAATTTTTAATAGATTAATTTTAAATTTAACAGATTGTGTTAGCTTACTACAGATATGTTTTGCACTTATTGATATAGCATAAAAGTTTTTACATGATCCTTACATTAAAATGGTACGATGAAATTCATTAAAGGTATGAAAGATTTTTTTTTTTTTTTTTTTTTTTTTTTTTTTTTTGTGGGGGGGGGGGGGGGATATTAGTTAATTTCAAATAAAATTTTCACAATACATAACAAATATAAATTCTAAAATTAAAAAATTTTATTGTGTAATATGTTTTTATTGATATTGTGTAAATATAAATAAAGACATTTCTTACAGATTATTCGGCCTGGGCCGAATAATGGACTTGATATTCGGCCGAAGCCGAATATTCGGCTGACAGGCCGAATAGGCCGAACATTCGGCTTCGGCCGAATAATCGTTGCATCTCTAGTTTGCAACTACCGGTCAGTAATCAAATCTTGAATCCATTAGATGTCTTTGAATACTGCACTGAACATATTAATAGTGTAACGTTTTTCTATGTTTCCTGTGATGATGTTAATGCAGTAGGAAAAGTTCTTGAGGAAAGATATAAAACAGCACTATCATTACCCCAAACTCGGTCTTTCCACAGCTACATTCCACTCAACAGAAATATCATTCATGCCAGACGTACATCATTTTCTTTAGATTTTACAACCTTTCATGTCATCAAAGACGAACCTATCAACCTTAGATTATCCACACCAACAACCCGACCAAAGTTGTCAGATTATGTTTGTTGCGTATATGATGGTGACTGGTGGCTAGGAGAAGTGGTGGAAATAAAGGTATCTGATGTCGAAGAAGAATACAGGATCCACTTTTTTCATCCTAAAGGACCTGGAACATCGTTTAAAAAATCAAGTCATGATAACCAAACTTGGGTTCGGCTTCAAGATATTTTGAAAATCCTGACTGCGTCAGAACTATGGTCAGCACAGGGAAGAGGTCATAATATCACACCTGTGATGAGTGAACATTTGTCAACTCTTCTCTATGAGACAATAAACCACTGAACAAAAAAGTTTTGCATGTTTTGAGAGGTAAGTTAAATTCTATATACCAAGATGTTAGAAACCTTAAATTAGCTTATCAAAGTTTAAATGTGTTCTTTGACAACTCTTCTTAGTCTTTTTAGTTGTTTTCACCATTTAAAACTAACAATTAAGTAAAAAATAACTTTTCACTAACACCTAAGATTAAGAAGTATGAAAATAATTGCGTTGTTTCAGTATAATTATTTGAAAATTTAGACCCTTATAGCTGCCAAACGCCTTTGAATAACAAAGTAACTTTTTTTTTGTTTGAAAGATGGTAAGAAGTACTTAAAATCACACAAGTAAAAAAAAATCTACCTTGCCCCCCACATGCATTTTTTTAGCATTGAAAATTGGATTTTTTAGAAAATTTGCAACTTTGGGGGGTCGTATCTTGTGAAGGGGGCAGAGTAACAAGCCAAACTTTTTAATACATTAAGCAACCTTATATATGTATATAAGAAAAAAAAGAGGGCTTGTTATTCCAAGCCCTTCATAGGTTTTTTAATTTTCAAAAGTGGCAAAAAATTAATTTTGCATCACAAACTTTGACCTTGAAAAAATAACCTTTGTTTTTAAATCTCAAATTTATTGATACCATATGGAAAAAGATCTTTTTTTTTAGCTTTCCAATGAGCTATAGTTGAGCTTGATAGCTTTTATAGAAAAAAAGTTATAGTTCATAACGCAAAGCATCAAAATATCCAATTTTCGCTGTTGGCAACGACAAAAATAGCCTACATATCGAAGGGTAAATTTTTTTTAAATAAAAAAAATATATTTTTGTGGTCTTAAAGGTATGGGGAAGCATGTGCAAATTGTCATCAAAATCAAAAATGGTGTTGCACACCCCATTTGTTGATTTAAAATGGAATGACTCCATTGTAAAATAAGATATTAATTGTTTTTATAAAAAAAAAAAAGTATGCAGAGCACAATTGTAGAAAGAATATAAACTTCTTCAGACACATTTAACAGAATACCCTAAATTTAACCTAAAAATACAAAGCATGGAAAAATAATCATGATTAAAATTTTAAGGAGTATTTTTAAACTTTAATGTGTAAAGTACACATGCGAAGGAGTTAAAAATATGTCTGATACATAGTTTAAAAACTTAATTTAAAAGTTTAAATATAAAAGAATCTTCATTATGATGTTTCATCCGAGCGTAATTGCTCATGGATTTTATCAGATCTGGCTTTCGAAACATTCTAATCTTTTAATAGATGCAGAACAGGTTGCCACATTCTTGCCAAGCTTCTGGAATGGGTATAATTGATGGCACATTTATCATACTTTATTATTTGCAATTTCTCTTGAATTTCAAGTTTGATAAGGCTGCGACAGGGTTAGGTTTTTGACATCAAAAAGTGACATGACATTAAATAAATAAATTAAAATAAACCTTAACTTTACTTTGTGCTGTCGTTAGCTGGGCGCCCAACTGAAAATGTTAACGACAGCACAAAATAATGTTAAGGTTTATTTTAATTTATTTATTTAATAGTTTAATACTTTGTTTGTTTATATTTTTTTTAAAGTGGCATGATATGTCAAAAACCTCAGGTAATAACCGTATTATTTTATCGTAAATCAAGATACAAAACTGAGTAAATCATAATTTATATATAAAAAATAGTTTTGTATTATATTAGTGTAATTTTAATTAAAATACAAATTATAATTCATATTTGTAAAGGAAAAATAGCAAAAAAAAAAATATTGAAATTATTAGATGTAATTTTCAAAGTATTATTTTTATTATTTAATTATTCAAGTTAGTTACAAATAATGTTATTAATTTAAATACTAAATTCTTTAAATCCATGATTTTTATTATTCAATCAATGATTTTAAGTTAACTACTAGACTACTAATATACTATGTAAATATTTCATTTTGTACATAGACGTGGTATAAACAGCAATTATAACATTATTAATGATATATAATTTGAAATTGTTATATAGCTACAGATTTTAAATTAATATTTAGTGATAAAGGGTTAATTATTATTATCAATATCAGGATGTCTCCACAAAGGTATGATGGTGTAAAGGCTTAAAATGACATATCACCTATTACCATAAATGCCTAAACACCAAGCTATTCTATTGAAAAATTTGTAATTAAAATTTATTATTTTTTAAATTCAGTTTTCACTATCATAAAATTTACAATTGTTAAATCAGAACTTGTTTACCAAAATTTAATTTTAAAGCTGTAAAGTGTCACATGAGCTAAGTTTTTTATTTTATTTATTTATTTATTTATTTTTTGCATTTTACAGCTTTAAAATTAATTATTAAAAAATATATTTTTGGTAATGAGCAATAGAGGGCTCCCAACGACAACTAAAATGTAACTTTTTGCTACTAAAATCAATCCCAAGGTACTATGTTAACTATTTTTGTGCGGAAGTAGCTTGAAAGCTATTATTTTAAGCTTAAACAACTCTATTTTTCTTTATCTAATTTTTGAAATTTAGTGCAATATTTCCATTACCTAGGGTAAAACAGTTGAATGTGTAAGGCAAGTGGAAATTTATTTCCATGCTTCGAAATAATAGAAAGGTTAATTTTCTTGAAAAAAATTAAAATTTTAATTATATATCTTTTGTAATTTAATTTATTATTGTTACTTTTAATCAAAGACTACTATTCATATTCTAAGGGCTACCATTTTATACATTACTTAAAGGCAACAAGCAACTATTTTTGAGTGTCTTTCATGCTGGGAACCCTGTATAATTACAAAATTGAAAGTTCATCGCAGAATAAGCATTAATATTCCAGTAGAATTTATTCAGCTCATAATGCATACAGAGGTGCAGAATATGTCCGAACGCCCGAACGAGGTTCGGGGGAAATTTTGAATATTTTTTTTAAGAGAAAATAAAAATGTAAATCGAAAACAATTTGCTACTTTGAAGTGCTTATTCACTAACAGCGATATTTTTATGTTACACTGTATATTTATTCTCTTAAAGATTTATTACATAGAACAAATGACTTTGTATAGCAAAGTAGATTTTTGCATTATTAATTTATACTGTGTTTGGGGGAAATTTCCGAGGTTTGAACATTTTCTGCACTCCTGAATGCATATATATTTTACACCATTCAGTTCAGTGTTGATTGTAGAGGATCTCTTTTAATTTTGTATAAATCTATTCTAAATTAAGAAAGAGAGAGCATACAAAAAGGCTTCATAACTAGTATTTTGTTATTGCATACAATTACTTTCTCTAAAGAGAAAAAGAACTAGAATGGTGCAAAATGCTAAAAGTAACAGTATAAGATTGAAATACCTACATATTTTTATTTTCAAAAGGAATTGGTGCATTGATTATTTTATTAATCTACATTTCTAATTTTTCATTCCATATTTTATAGTAGCCTAAAATAAATTTCTATTTTCAAAAAGAAGTTTATTGACAAAAATCATATTTTTAATTTTTGATGGGACATGTAGTTTTTGGTGTCTAAACAGGGAACAGGGATCTGTCCAGACTTTTCAGACAGGGTCCTGTTTTTGTGAAATTGTGAAAAATTCTACACATAATTTTTCAAATCTAAATTCAATGTGAAAATAAAATTCTTCCGAAATTTTTAGCTAAGGTCCTTCTTTTGTGAAATTGTGAAAGACAATGAAGGTTCATTTTTATATAGAGCTAAACTCACACATAAGCATAGAAACCTTTTATGAATTATTGATATTTCATTGAATATCGGCTTCTCGGGAGAAATCTGCAAAGTACGTTTGATTATCCTGGCGGCCTGTTCGTTCCATGGAAGATTAGTTTTCGATTTATCAAAAGTCTATTTTTAATGGGAAATATTTTGTGAAGAGTCCCTTTTTAGGATATAGAATTTTGTGAAGAGTCCTTTTTCAGAATATAAAATTTTGTGAAGGGTTCTTTTTGAGGATAAGTAATTTTGTGAAGGGTCCTTTAACGGACCCAGATTTACCTCTGGACAAACCCCTGCTAAATCTGTTATAAAATTTACTTAAGGGACTAAAACCAAAAATTATGAAAATGTAATACAATGTTGTAGATATAAATTAGTTCCAAAAAACAGTTTTAGAATGCTTTTTGTACATAATTTTAGGTTTTTGACAATTGTTGTCAGAAACAGGGTTGGGTTTTTGACATCAAAAAGTGATTTTTGACATGACAAGGGTTTAAACCGTCAAATCAAAAGCCTGTATTGTCAGAATTCAAAATCTATAAATGACCTAGAATTTTGTTAGAAATAGGGTTTAATAATATTTGCCATATACAAGTGAATATCTAAATATTATGCTGTTTGTAAATTAACAAATCTTAAAACAATTTGTAGTTTATAAAAATTTAGATAAATTAACTGGATTATAACCTAAGAAATATATACAAAGTATGCATAGACATATTTTGTATGTTTATTGTAAAGGAGTTTCTTGACGCAGTCGTGATCTTTGGTTAGTGTAGATATCTGCAAGAGAAGTTGAATTAACAATATTTCAATAAGGAGTCCAATGGCAGTCATCAGGAAGTCTTTATTTTGTGAAAAGTCTTTTAAAACAAAATCAAGGATAAATATTCTTAGAATCTTAAAACACAAAGCGTTGGTTATTATAATAAAAATTCAATAACCCTAGTGAGACGTTGAGATTGTCTCATAAGATGGGGGAGAGAGCGAATGTAATTACGTTATCAGTTCAAAAAACCCTTAACGGCTTAAAAGTTTGTGACGCCGCTACTTTATGGCTATAAGAATTAGAAATATGAGTCTTAAAAATAATGATATGAAATTTTAAGTGACGCTTTGCAATTAGTTAAAGTATATATAGATTTTCTTATTTGATCATTTACTTTTATCTTTTATTTATATTTATAATGCAAACGTAATATTTTTAACTTCAAGATCAGACAGATATATAAAATACACTCACTGATGCTTTTTCATTCGCATTTCAAATTCAAAATAACAGTTTTAAAAGGAATTATATAAAAATTCCAGTGGCGCCTCGGTGTTATTTTAAAAGATATGTTTTTAGATTCCATTAAAATTACTTTTGTTTTGTCTAATAAAGTATAGTTACACATTTAAACAGTGCTTTTAATTTTCAAATATACTGTCAAATAATTATACTTTCACTGAGTTTGCATTATAAAGTAAAACTATTTATTTCAATAAATTGATTTATCTTTTGCATCACGCTATCCAAAACATAGTATCATAGTATCAAACTAAGTGAAAATTTGCTCAAAGAGGTAGTGTGACGTAAAGAAAACATTTACACAAATTTTACTTGCAGTTTTGGATAGCGTGACGCAAAAGATAAATCAATTTATTGAAATAAATAGTTTTACTTTATAATGCAAACTCAGTGAAAGTATAATTATTTGACAGTATATTTGAAAATTAAAAGCACTGTTTAAATGTGTAACTATACTTTATTAGACAAAACAAAAGTAATTTTAATGGAATCTAAAAACATATCTTTTAAAATAACACCGAGGCGCCACTGGAATTTTTATATAATTCCTTTTAAAACTGTTATTTTGAATTTGAAATGCGAATGAAAAAGCATCAGTGAGTGTATTTTATATATCTGTCTGATCTTGAAGTTAAAAATATTACGTTTGCATTATAAATATAAATAAAAGATAAAAGTAAATGATCAAATAAGAAAATCTATATATACTTTAACTAATTGCAAAGCGTCACTTAAAATTTCATATCATTATTTTTAAGACTCATATTTCTAATTCTTATAGCCATAAAGTAGCGGCGTCACAAACTTTTAAGCCGTTAAGGGTTTTTTGAACTGATATCATTACTTTTTAGTGGTTATTGATCAAAAAATTAAAATAAGTCCTTCTGGCTCCTAAGAAGGGTAAACTAATTTATCTTTTCTTATGAAGTTGCCACCATTTTTTTTTTCAAAATGGCAGCTACAATTGATTAATGGACTTAGTGGATTTATTAATGAAGGCTTGTATATATGGAGTTTTAAGCAAATCGGTTCATAAAACCTTTCTAATGTAAATTTGAAATTTTCTGTGTGCTAGCACAGGGAAACAAGAGGGTAGATTAAGTTAGCAAATGAACGTACCAAATACATTTCTAAGATAAATCTACACTACAAATTTAGTGTGAATTAATTCAGTATTTCAAACGTTATCATACTGACAAATTTTTAAGTAGCCTGCCACTTGGAAACAAAATGGAGAAGCTTCGCACTAGAAAAATTTATTAACTGGGATTCTCAAACTCTTAAAAAACATAAGAAGAAGAAGAAGAAAGAAATAAAAATAAGTGGATAATTTCAAATTTAAGTTAGGATTACGTAATTTGCAGTTTGCAAGTTTCTTTTTAGAGAATTACAAATTAAACAATTACAAAAAAAAAAAAAAAAAAAAAAATCAAGTAAATGTTAAAAATGGAAATTTGTATATTTTGTTTCCCCTTTTGAGGCTAAGTATGTTTCAATATTCACAGTTTAAATAAACAAAAACCCTCCTTTAATTTTAAATAATTATTTCTACATGTTTCGAAGCAATTAAAAGTTTTTTCTGTCTTTCTTTTTTTTTTTAAGAAAAATAATGCATGTAGTGGCGCCATCTAGTAGTTTATACTAAAATCATATACATATATATTTAACTTTTTTTTTTCCCCCCTTAAAAAAAAAAAAAAAAAAAAAAAAAAAAAAAACTTGTTTAGAAACAGGTAGAAATAGTTATTTAAAATTAAAGGAGGATTTTTTGTTTATTGTAATTGCAAATACATTTATGAAATAGAATTTTTCATGCAGAAATTAATTAATTTCTGCATGTTGTTTAGAAAAACTTGTTTTTAAACTTGTAAACTTGTTAAAAACTTTTTAAACTTGTTTAGAAACAGGTAAAAATAGTTATTTAAAATTAAAGGAAGATTTTTTGTTTATTGTAATTGTAAATATATTTATGAAATAGAATTTTTCATTCAGAAATTAATTAATTAAAAAAATAAAAGAAAGAATAATATTTTTTAAATACATTATTATGGGTTTCAAAGTAAAGATGTTATTTATTTATTTTGACGTGTTTTTTAATAATTGCTATTTGACATATTTTTCATGAATTTAATTAAAATTCATGAAATAATGTTATTTCTAATAAACAGTGTAAGCCCCTAGTCATTATTGCTTTAAAGAATAATAAAAAAAATTTGATTATGTTAATATTTAAAATATGTATCCTTTTAAAGTCTGAAAAATAAATAAATGAATAAACTCTAACTGTATTTTCAAAAGAGATTTTTAATTTTTAAAAAGAAAAAAATATATATATGTATTTACGGAAGTAAATGGTTTAAATAAAAAACGATAGATGGCGCCAAAACTCTATTTGCTGTTTTTTTCCATTCTCGGCGCGGAATGATACATGAATATGACTCGTAAATCATTGAGCTATTATAAAATCGATGTTCATGAATGATTAAAAAAATTTTCGCTTTAAAAAATTGTAAATTCATCATTATTATGATAAAATGGAATATCTAAAACTACAAAATACTTCCTTATATAAAATATTATCTAAATAATTTTTTGACTAAATATGAAATTTTGAAATCAAAAATATTTTTTTCATAACAGAAGAGAAAATATATTTAAGTGAATTTGACTTAGTATATATACAATAAATATTTTAAACATGTAATAAAGTACTTTTGCGTTAAAAAAAATCTAAATAATTCATTGGCTGCATTGAAGTCGGTCAATCAACCAGCCCACATACCTCACAAGTAAGAACCGCATAACAGCGTTTTCACCCGAAGAAACACATGTAATTGGCGGAGTAATATAGTTCCATATTTAAAGCGATTTATATAAAAAACAAGAGTTTTCCTGAAAAAAACGAAAACGTTACTAGATTCAGAAAGATCCTATTAACAACATATATTAATTATATGAAAATCCTTCGAGCCGTTTTAGAGATATTTTTCAGAATTCCAGTCTATTACACCAACCGTTTTCCCATTTTGGCTTAAAATTGAGATTCAGATCTCAAAACATATTGCATGTAGAAATGTAAAATTTTCAGGATAGATTGAGACCGAAGATAAAAAATTATTTTGAAAAGATCAGAACAAAATATGGCATATTTGCTGAGATATTAAGTGTCGGCTTTTACCAATCTCTTTGATGTCGAACTAGCCGTATATATGAGTTCGCAGCGTCCCGTTTGTCCCTCCGCTTGCGTCACTCAAAAAACTGTCGTTTTTCATGATTATTATACTATGATCTGGAGCAGTTCTGAGATCCTTACCCTAGAACAGATCCGAGATGTCTGAAGAAAAGAGCCAAATTTTAGAAAAACAGCCAAATTATAGGGCTAAATATTTTCATTGTTTATCGGATAAAACAATGTTAATTTTTTGAATTTGCAATGACGGTTTATAATTGTAGTAACCCTTCAATCGCCAATATTTTGCCAAATTACCGTTAGACGAGAGAAAGAGACGGTTAAGAAATGCAGTCATCAATAATTGCGCAATCTAAAATAAATTACATCCTGTGTTGAAATAATATAAATTCTGACAATGAGTTTCCCTGTTTTATGACTATTTGAGAACACTTTTTATTTTATAATTACGTTTAATGTCAGAATTTCCGTTAGATATTATTATTTTGATTTTCTTTTTATCGCATAAAATAAATTACTTCTCTATTTAAAAGATAAACATGTTATTTATAATTTAGATATAAAACATATACAATTTAGATTTCTGAATGATGTGTGTTATTGTTTTATGTTAATAAATAGTGTAGGTCGTATGTATAATTAAAATTGTGTAATTTGTAATGACACCTAAAAAAAAAAAACAATTCTTTCCTCAAATGTCTGAAAACAAATTATGTGAATAAAATATCACACATGAAATTTAATTATTTTTATATTGCGAAAATGCATTACTTTATCATTAGATTTTGTTTTAAATAAAACTCAATTAAAATTTAACTAAATATATGTGAACACCTTCACATTTATGTTTATTTATATTAATATTTATGTAATTCTAAAATTCCAAAGTTACTTATGAATTTTCACATAAACCATGAAACACAGGAATACTAGATATGTTTTTTTTTTCTTTAAGTAAAACATAATATATGTGGGCAGTAAATTAATATGAATTTGAAAATAATTATATTTATAATCTATACTTATTACACTTATCATTTATTAATACATTTTTATCTATTGTTATTATTGATTGTATAAATATTTGTACATGTTTATAACTTGGACTATTGGGGTTTGGCGTTTTGGAGTAAGGCTAATTGACTACTCTAGGGTCTTAGGCCTAAGGGGGAGTGCCCACCATGGGGGGTCTTTCTAAAGGGCCCTAGTCCATATTTATGCAAGTTTCAGAGAAAACCACAGAAAACTTTGAATGTCTAGGTCGACAAGCATGCCCTGGGATTGAACCCAGCACCTCACGTCTACCAGCTTTGAGCATAGAACCGCTTGGCCGCTGGTAGGCCCTACAGCTTAGTCTAATAAATTTTTTTTAAATTTGCACGAATAAATATTAAATTTATCACAATTTATACATGTCCAGAAAGCATTCATATTTCTCATGTATCACGGAAATTATAAGAATTTCAGTTGCAATTCAAGCTTGTTTAACATTCAGAATTATTGCTTTTGCTTATAAACATGCAATATCAGCAGCTATAAAATATTTAAATACAAAATATTAGGCTATGCATTTTTATTTTACTGGTTAAATACATAATACTAAAAGTACAATACTAAAAAAAATTGAAATATACAATGTTATATTGCAAATAAAATGATTTTATCAATCAAAATGATCTAATCAGTAATTTATAAATCAGGAATTTTTAAAAGCCTAAAGTTTTGTTTTTATATTAATCAAAATGTTATAATGTTTCTCCAAAAACATTAATATGTTTACTTTTTAAAACATACTTATAAAAGTAATATCTTATTAAAAAGAACTATATTTTTAAAGTATCACAAAACTAAGGTTCTCGACATCACGATTTTAACCATGGTTTAAATTGTCACGTGTCAAAAACCTGCCAACCATGGTTAAATCCAGATAAAACCATCAGTTGTCAAAAACTTGCCAACCCTCAACCTTAGCCCCTTCACAAAATTCAGATTCATAACAATAGCCCTTTCACAAGATTTTTATGATTTTGTAAAAATTTTCCATGTTCATTAACAGTATTATTTTTAATAAGTGTTTATACTTGGTTCAATAATATGATGTTAACTTGATATTAAACATTAGAGTAACTGCTGAAGTGAAAGGTTGCATGCGATAATTCTTTTTATTGCAAAAAGAAATAAATGTTCACAAAATTATTTTGTTTTTCACGAACACAGGCACCAAAAATTAATACCTGGAGATCAACCCTTGTAGTTTTAGTTTAAAACTGTTCTCTTTTGAAATAAACTTAAAATTCAACCCCAATAGTGTTATTCTACATTTAATATAAAAAAAACCCTGCATATATATACATATATGTTGCAGTAAATACCTGAAATCCGTTATTACGCATAGTTACTACGCTTCTAAAAAAAAAAAAAAAAAAAAACCACTACTGTTAAAGTAAAAAGTAATAAAATCCGATTGCATGTAGATATTTGAGGTTTGTTATTAAATATCCTATCTTTTTTTTTTTTTTTCAAAAATATTTTTAATATCAACTAAATAATAGTTTAAGTTTGATATTATATATTTATGTTTTGAGTTTCTTTTATATTAGTAGATAATATATTTTAATCTTGAACGTATGTTTTGTATCTGTTGGTTTCTTCCAGTTTTTTCCATTTCTTTCAGTCCCTTATGGTTTTTTCCACTTTCTTCCACTGCCCTGGTAGAAACTCAACCCTGTTTATTTGCAACAAGTTCTTTAAAATAATTGTACACATTGTAAATCACACTCTTAGACAGTTTTCAAGCATTTTGGACTAGCCATAATAAAAATGTTTGCAAAAAGAAAAAAGACAAATGAGAAAATAAAAAATAATCGCTAGTCAAACAAAGAATAAGTAAACAATGAGCCAGAACGCTTTCCCCAAGTGCAGTGTTAAAAAAAAGGGGGGGGGGGTAGGAATTGAGCACGCAATCTCCCTCTCTGACAGGGTTGGCAAGTTTCTTCCAAGGCGGAAAAAACCATGGAAAAAACCGGCCGGAAGAAATAGGTTTCTTCCAAGTGGAAGAAATGGAAGAAACTGTTTTTCTTAAAAATTTATCCTATAAATTGCAGATTTGTGAGATACAATGGATGCATTGATCTTATAAACAACTTTAAGTAACTTTAAATATACCTATACAAATTTAATAACATATTTAGTTAATAATTATGAGTTTTTTTATCAAATGAGCTAATGAGCCTCGGTATCTGATGATCACGTTCCAAAATACTCAAAATCCAGTAAAAAAATCAATTTCAATTTAAACAGTATAAAGTTTTATAATTTAGACAATTTTATTTCTTTAACTGGTAATAAATAATAATTTGGATCACTTGCTTATACTTTCTGATAAAACAGCTCTTAATGTAATCCAGTTAATTAAAAGAACCAGTATGCAATAATTACTATTTACTGTATTACAAAATGTCATAAAAACTTTATTTTTCTTATAGTCACATACAGTACAGTCAACTCCCTCTAATTTGCAAATTTATAATCTGCAAATAGTTCTAATCCGTAATTGATTTTTTAATCTAAAAGAAATTTGCCTCTCATATTTAAAAAAAAAAAAAAAAAAAAAAAAAAATCACATTTTTACTTTTTATTGCCATGTTTTTATTAACTTCGATTCTTGTTTGTTTGTTTGTCTGGTACAAATCTTGCAATCTATTTTTAACTAATTTCCCTACAAGCTAGACATTTGAAACTTTCACAGTAACTCAGAACCCGGTGACAACACAATACTTCGAAGTCAGATTTTCGAATAGTTTTCTTTTAATTAATTAAAATATGAAAATAATAAGCTCCTAATAGCAATAAAATAGCCATTAAAAAATTAGCTATAATTTAATTGTTGCCGAAAAAAAAAAAAATTACGAGTTCATTTTCTTTCGACATAAAAATAAATACATTTAATTCAATGTGAATGTGAAAAAATTATAAACAGTTAAATTATGCATTTCACAAAAATTGATGTCATTATCAATTTTAAAATTTTATACACATTGATAAGTGCTAATACACGATGTTAATATACATTGTTCTGAAAGGAGTAATATTTTATTTTTAAAACCAACTTTTTTTTCCCTATTATTATTATTTCACTGAACTGATTCCACGTGCTTAAATATTATTTTTTAGCCTCAAGTATTTTATTAATGACTCATCTGAAAATTTAAAAATATGGTACATAAAAAGTTTTTAATTTTTTTTTAATCAAACTTTTAGCATAATCCTTACTTTGAAATACAAATGGAGAAGGGGGGGGGGGTAACATTCTTATATTTATTATCCTGCAATTCATACAGACTAACGCTGAAAATAAACCACTATTACATGAATGTTTAACAAAATTAATCAGCGATGAATATTATTTCCAGACATTCAAAAATATTTTGTTTTGTATTTTTTAAATATGTTTGTTTACATATTATAGGTACCTATTATTTGAATATGCTTAAATTATTTACCATCATATATGAATGTGATAGATTAGTTTTATTAATATTGAAGAAATATTTATTCTAAAATTTATTAAAAATTCTCTTTCCGTTTTGATGTCTATTTAATTAATAATAACTGACTTTGTATCTGCAAAAGAAAACTGTAAACAAAGGCAATGATCTCTAATTTGCAAATTCCTATTATCTCCTGCACAACCTCTGGACAAAACTTTTCAGAGTTAGAGGGAGTTGACTGTAAAACAAATGAAAAGTTTTTTCGTAGTTCAATACTGCACTTTATTTTTCAACTTAAAATAGATAAATACAAAGTATGGATTTTTTTTTTTTTTTTTTCCAATCCTAGAGAGCTTGCAGGACAGTTTAAAAGTAGGTATCTTACTTATTGTATTGATACAGTTCATTGGGTACCAGCTTCGAGTTTATACAAAAAGTTGTATCCTTAAAAAAAAAAAAGTGCAAATATTATGGCTAAAAATTCCATAATTATTATCATTTGTACTGTTTGAACGTATAATAATATTATGAGATAGTATCTATGCAAAAAATTCTAAAAATATTAGCATTGAAAAAAAAAAAAAAATCACCTGTATATACTTAGTGTTTGTTATCAAATAACTTATTTTTCTAAAAATATTTTTAATATTAATTTGGTTTATAGTTTAGATTTGACATTATATTTATGCTTTGAGTTTATATAGTTCATAAATTTTAATTTTGAACATCTGTTTTGTCTTTTGGTTGATTTCTTCCGGTTTCTTCCAGTTTCTTCCGGTTTCTTCCAGTTTCTTCCGGTTTTTTCCAGTTTCTTCCACTGTCCTGGAAGAAACTAGTTTCTTCCGGAAGAAACCCAACCCTGCTCTCTGAGGAAGGTAGAAATTCCAAGGCCTTGAAACGTCTATTCTATAGAAAAGGACTATAATTTTACGTGCATATATGTGGGCTATATCGGCTATATGCATTTGTTGTTCCTAGAATGCTGTAAAGTAAAACTATTGCTAGAAGGTTACATGCCAGGAAGAAAAGTATCTAAAGGTCTCTGAACATTTAAAATGTTTGAAAAGGTCACTTGATACTAAAATGTTTTAAAAAGGGACACCGGGTGCTAAAATATGTTTAAAAGAGCTGCCGAGTGGAGCACCCTGCCAGATTAGCCTAGAGTCAGCACTATGGTTGAGCAACAGCTGTTGTCCATTCAAGATTTTTCATTGGGGAAAAAAAAAAAAAATGCATGCATGATAATTTAAAAGCAGATTATTAACACTTGCTGTTAGTAGCGTGAATAAAAAATACTAATTAAAAATTTACATAACACAAATAATTAACGGAAATTTATCTAAATGCAACATAAAGATATTTCCCTTTAAATTATTCATTTATTTAAATTATATTTAAAAAAAAAATCAGTTTTAAATAAAAAATAATTACTAAGTCCGACTAAGGCATTGTTTAAACTTAACATCTTCGTCACTCAAGTCTTAATACTCTGCCACTGAGCCACATTTTTATGCATTCTGCTTCCGTTTCATTGGTTTTGATAGAAATAGCTAAAACTTCTAGGATCATATGTTGCCCCATGGGAGGGGAGGAGAGTGGTTGCACCCTATGTTTTCGATCATGTTCTCTAATTTAAGCTTGGTTTAGTTTCAATAGAAATTTTACTGATGATACCTATTACATTAGTAAATATATATTATTTAAAAGTAATTAAAATTACATACTATGGTTATAATTTAATTTGTTTTTAAATAAAATATGCATAAAACCATTTGAATAAAAAAAATAATCCTGATTAAATAAATTAAAAATATATCTGATTTAAAAAAAAAATATTTTTTTTTTTTAAACCTTATCCCTAGTGAATGCATATCTTTCAATAAATTTTGGCGTATCTAGGTCACCCTTTTTTATGATAAAACATGGCAACAAACATATAAGATTCTTTTTTTTTTTTTTTTTTTTTAATAGTAAAGACATTTTGTAATATTTCTGTAGTTTAAGTGTCCGCTAGTCACTGTTGAGTGGGCAAACATAATTCCTTATAATTCTTAACTGCTGAATTTCAGTAGAAAATAAAATTTTCAACACTCTATTAATAATATTGATATCTTTATAATTATTTGTACATATTATGTTTATATTAGAAAATATGTTAATATTGTTTTTCAGAAACAAGGCTTGGCACAGAAAGCAAAAAAGTATTCTGTCACGGGCCAATGATTGATGTGCTATTTTCATAGAATGTTGTTAGCTAAAGTTTCTTCTAAATATACATGTGTGTGTGTGTTTGAATCTGTGTGTATTCTATGTATATTTTCAATGTATATATCTAATGTATTTCTATTTTCTTCTAGACTTTACCTATGAACCCCAAGCCTTACTTAAACAGCTTAACTGGAAAACCAGTTATTGTTAAGTTGAAGTGGGGGATGGAATACAAAGGATACCTTGTATCAGTTGATGGTTACATGAACCTTCAGCTTGCAAACACAGAAGAATACATTGATGGTAAAAATAAAGGAAATTTAGGTGAAGTCCTTATAAGATGTAATAATGTTCTTTACATTAGAGGTGTGGAAGAAGAGGAAGAAGATGGTGAAATGAAAGACTGACCCTTCAAGTGTATCATTAACAAGGAATTTTATGAAGACCAAATTATTGTTTGTACTAAGGAACTGTTGTTGTTTTTACATTTCTACAAGATATCATTCATAGAACTTGATTCACTTATTGTGAGATTATGAAGTTTTCTTTCACAGTGCTGATGGTTTTAATAAGAAATTTCATCTGATGTATATGGTTCACATGTATAAAACAATTACATAAAAGTCATTTTTAGAAAAACATGCAATGTTTTTTTATTTATACTTTAGATAAAATGTACATAATTATAAAGTAAAAATTTATAATTATACTCGTATTTTTACTTTTACACCTATCTCAAATTGCAATGATGAAATATTATTTTTCTCCTAACTTTATTATATATTTAATACATTTTTCAGTGTTTAAAGAAAATTTGCAAATTCTTCATTTTTCATATTTTTAAAAATATTATGTGAGTGCATTCTCAGCTTTTAAATGTATTAAAGAAAACTAGATCAGTGGTCATAAAACTTTTTTATGTCCTTGGACCACTAAATTCACAAGAGAAATTATCAAAAGGTTGGATCATTAAATGTTAGTAATTTCTAATATTTTCAAATTTAAAGTTCTTTTTTTTCCTTGTATAGTATATTAGCCTAGAAAATAGTACACAAACATTATAGCTGCCAAGTCTCGATTTTCAAGAAGACTTCCTGATTTTTGTATTTTCTTTTTGCTTCCTGTCAGAAAATAGAATCTTCCTGATTTTATGTTTTTCTGTGTATTTCTTCATTTTTTCTACTTCTAAATAAGAAAACTTATAAATATATTTATAAATTTTATGCGGAAACCTTTTGTGTATACGTTTAAGTGTATTCCTTGTTTCTCTGGCTGTCATGAGATTTTTTATATAAACAATCTGATCATCTTCTATAGATAAATTAATAATGGCTTTTGCCTTTCTGTCTTTTACTTGGCATTCATTGGTTATTGGATTGGGAGGTTCATCTGTTATTAATTCAAGCAAGTTTTCGTTACATAACATCATTTCTAATTTCAATTTCCACAAATCGTAATTTGTGGAATTCAATTTTTCTATCATTGAAATGTCTTTAGGTACTTGAAAACACCATCTTAGTTTTATTATTTATTTAACACTTTAAATATTTTGTTTATTTATTTTATTTTATTTTTATTCTTAATTACGATTAATTTTCAAACTCTAGAATGGATGCTTTTCTAAAACAAAACTTTTGTTTTTGAAGTATTTATTTGTTATTTCTGAGATATTTTATTTATTTTTATTATCTCAAAAAATAAATTTATATGATATTAATTTATTTCATATTAATATCAAAGCAATTTATTCATATAGAAAATGTGACATCTGATTATCAGTCGAATAATCTATTATAAAATGGTAGCGTATATACTAATTATATTTATTTTAGCACAGATATCACATATAAATATATAAATAAAATACTTCATTAAAATTAATTTATCATTTATGCAGGTTAAAATAGAAGAAATTCTTCTTGCCTGTAATTCCTTACTTGCATCCGTTCAATTAGTTACGTTTTCTGTAGAGTACTGTTTATTCCAATTTAATTTTCCTTTTATATTAAATTTCTGCAATGGAAATTCTTATTAGTTAAGGAAAAAATCAATGGTCTAATTAATGAACACATCTTTGTAGATCCTTTGCTTTAATGAGTTAATGTGAGAAGAAAAAGAAAATAAAATTGTATTACGGAGCAGGTAATAATAGCTCCGCTTACAACAGAAACTAAATGACGACTGAGAAAAACATGTACATGATGTGACATGAGACAGAGTAGGTGCACTAGCTGTGCGAGAGATGAATTTTAGTGGTATGTGCAGATGCTGAAAGTTTATCTGAATTAATTTGTTTTAAAAGAAAAATAAAGTTCTGAAAGTCTGTTAAAATATATTGGGTACATTATAAGTTCATATTACAAATTATTCAACAAAACTGAAGTTGATACTTGGTTTATATACCTGTTATCTTCCTGAAAGGGTGCCATGAAAGGATACTAATTCACTACATCGATCACTAAAAAGTCAGAGTCAATAGATAAAAAAAGTTCACAACAAAAAAATAAGTCAGTTTCTTTCAAATGATGATTCATTAAATGTTCGAAAACAGTTTCTTATTAGGAAAAGCTATTCAATTTGCAACACTCTATTTATCAAAAATTTCACCTATAGACATAATATATTTGAAAACTTTTGTATATCCCTGCATGCAAACCATCTTTCCAATCTCAATGAAGTTTTAAATAGCATCTCCATTACCATACAGATTTAGAATAACAATTTTAGCTTTACAACTTATATAATTAAATTAGTCAAGTTTTAAAAATAATAAATCTTCTTTTAAAAATTTGGCTAGATAATTTTAAATATTTTTTTACATATACAAATACTGAATGCAAATCAAAATCTCCCCTAATAATAATATAACTAGTATTCTTTGGCCATCACAAAACTTTCTTTTTTAACGTTCTATATAACAGCATCATCTGTCAGTTAATATGCGCACGCATTTTATAAACATAGTTTCTCACCATAAAGATTTTACATTTGCAGTTAACCAGTACATGCTAACATTAACCAGCTTAATAATAATTAAAAAAGAATTACATTAGTGCTACTTGTTAACCAATATATAACCAAATAGAATCAGCATAATTTATTAATTTATACATTTCACATGTCAAGTTTGTTGCATTTTTGCATTGTAGAAGCTGCTTTAGCCCTCCCACTCCGATAAACAGTTAAAATTGTTCCATAGCAGCACCACTAATCGTTCGATACAAACCTGAATTCAGTCAGCCTAATTTTTCATACTATCCATTTCACATATCAAGTTTGGTCGCTTATATCTCACAGAAGCTGAGATATTACCTTTATGTAAAGAGGTTAAATTGTAGTGTAGTAGGCGGCGCTTTCCGGCCGATATATACTCAAAACGAATAAAATGTTTTCATCATGGCCTTTATACGTATAAAATGTTTATGAATACTATAGAAATTTAGGTATAGCTTTTCCTTAAATGTATGTAATAACAGCATAATTTGTTGGATGATATATCCCAAAACCTAATCAGCACCAATTAGACGGCTCATTGTAAAAGTGGTGTAACTCCATATTTTTAAAATATATATATATATATATATATATATATTTTTTTTTTTTTTTTTTTTTTTTTTTTGCTTAACCCCTTGCACTGAAATGACGAGTCCAATGTATGAAACAAATATTATTTTTGATAATAACAAATTATTTGAGTACAAAATCGTAAGTTTCTATACCAATCCCTCCTCTTAAAACTAAGAAAATTAAATTGTCTGCATGAGCAGTGCTGACTGAAAATAAATTGCAGTTCAAGGGGTTAATTATATCACATTTTGTCAAATCTTTCATTATAAAAAAGAAGAAAAACAATAATTGCATTAAACTCCCATAAAATGGCATTGCATTTTTTTCTCAGAAAACTAAAACTTCTAAACGTTCATTATAAAAATGAAGTTTCTAAGTTATTTTAAATTATTTTTAATATTATAATTTATAAATTTTTATAACTATGATTTGTATTAAACACAAAAATCGATAACACTTACTGAATCTTGACTTATTTTCCGATGCATAAATTTGAAAAAAGCTCATTATTTCAAAATCAATCCAAGGAGATAATTCACTTTTACAATGAACAACCCAATTAGTGCGAGGTTCCAACAAAATGGAAAATTTCGTTGTAAACCATACATTTGATTGTAAGATGCAGCGTCCAGAGTGTTTTGGTAACTCGCTGGCAGATAGACAATTTTTTTTTTTTTTTTAAATTGAGTAAATTTCTAAAACAAAACGTGTAGTAATTCCATAAAAAACCGGAGGTAAAAAAATGCCACAAATAAAATTTTGACTTCCGGTTTCAATAGAATTACATGTTTTTGAAGTGTTCTAAAAATGATTAACCATTTTTAGAAAATATCTGTCTGTGTATTAGAAAATTTTTTGGATATTGTATCTCACAAACCAATAGATAGAATGTAACTGAATTTGGTATTTGACTTAAATTGGTACTGATTTGCTTTTGGAATATATCATCAGGTGGCGCTACTATGCTACAATTTCCTACGTTTAAGAGCATACAATACCTAACTTCGACGACTGCCACAGCCCATGTTATCTATTGAGTATTTTTTTTTTTTTTTTTTTAATTCCGTTTTCACATTCAGAAAATTTACAGCCATTAAATTAGTGCATTCATTTTCCAAAAATTAAATTCTCATAATTTTAACATTTTATTTTCTAGCTAAAAAAAAATACACTTAGTTAATTTTTAGCTTCTTTTTAATTCAAAATTAAAATATTAAAAATTAAAAAATAAATTTTAAAAAAGAGTATTAATTTAACAGTTCTGAAATTTCCTAAATGGGAAAACGGAATTTTAACTAGTTGGCGTAAGTAAACTCTGCTCCCTTCCCCATCATATATTTGTTATCATAAATTTCTACTACAAAGCATACAATATTCTTGTTAAAAAAAAATTAAATTGGCCGATCACTCGACACGTTGGTATACTGAAATGCTTCCTTTAATATGCTACCCACTATTCAATTCAATGTGTACCTCAGTGGCGTAACTAGATAAAGTGTCGCCCGGGGCGGGTGTTTATTTTGCCGCCCCATAAAAAGTCTAAAAATACTTTAAAATGCCAAAAACTGGATAATGCAGGTATATATATTGGTATTTATACTAATAAAACAATGTCTTTCCATTAGTGCATCTACCTGTGCAACTGTAGTGTATGTAAACATCCAGGCATCATAGAACAATAAAATTGGGTATATCGGAGAACAGTGGGGAATGCAACATAAAAAGAAAAATTATAATTTTGTTAAATGTTTAATGCAAACTTTGTAATTTTCACATTTTATGCCTTTTTGCTAGACTTCTATACAACATAAGTTTCAAATTTCAGAATCCTCTATTATATTTAAAATATTTTTAAATGCAACTCAATCATTCACTTATTACAGACATTTTAACGAAATACATTTAAAAATATTTTCATCAAAGCATTGGCAACAATTTTCAGTGTATTCAATACATTACATTATGGCTGATGTTTAATGCAACACGGTCAGTTGGGCGCACCAGCAAATGGGTGTCTACTCCGCCACTGAATGGATTCTATGTGTCTGATTCGGGTTAAAAGTTCTGCAGGCGGGAGTTTTCCCGCACTTTGAAATTTTAGGGGTCACGAATAGCTTGATGATTTTTGCCATGATCAGAACTGTTTAGAGCATTTGAAGCTTCTACTTTTGTTTTTATCTGCAATAAATAATTTTACTGATACAACTTTTTTTTTTCTAGTAGTATATAAAGCTGGTGTTTAATGTAATGAGTTACGGACGCCACTAAGTGTTTGTTTGTATGGTGGGTAATGGGGAAATTGCACATTTTTCATTTTGACTTGTAAATGATAGAGCATGAAAATACAAACATTTTGATACCATTTTTATGCATATTTGAAAACCGGATGCTTTAATAAATTAACTTTAAAAGACGTAGTTCTCATGTTGGCGGGAAAACGCTGCGTCACGTGATAAAACCTATCGTGACGTCACTATCCATGAAATGAACTGCCGGCTGAATTTCTCCCTCTTGTATTGTAAAGAAAAATTGTGCATTCAGCGAAATTTTGTATTCTTTCTTAAAAAAAAAATATTTAAACTATTTGAACTCATTAAACATCACTTCATTCTATAAATGACACCAAGTTTCAATGATATTTTTTTGTACTCGCCTGCTGTTATTAATCCAAATTAAACTATAATCGAAATAATAGTTGATCAATAGAATTTTCTTAAAGAATGTTTTTAGTATGCTATGCCAAAGATGTATCTTTTAAATACTTGTTTTGTTTCATTTTATTATGTTTTATAGATTTATTATTATTTTATTATTATTATAGACTGAGTACAGAAATAAAATATTGGGATTGAGTAATAATATTTAACTGAATAATATGCATATTTTCATTGCTTAAATAATCTAGAATAGTTTATGCTAAATTAACCTAAATTAGATTACTTTTATAATTATGAGATGCCAGTATATCTGTATATATATATATATAACTTTTTTAATACATTTCAATATTATAACTTAACAATATTTCTATTAAAATAGCAGCTGAAGATTGAGAATAATTAAAAACATTATAGTGATGCAGTTTGAGAAATTGAAAAGTATTTAAGGAAAATTACATGCGCTAAATAAATAAATAAAATTAAAAGAAGGTCTCCGTACAAAAATATTAATATTATTTATATATGTAGTATATACGAGTATATATAGAAACGCGTTTAGTTATTTTTATAATGTAATTACTTTTTTATTTGGAAAAATTTAAAAATAGAAAGAAAAGATTAATAGAAATAGAAAGTAATAATAATAACAACATTTAGAAATAGGAAAGATATAAAGTACTTTAAATAAAATAAACACATGAAATATATGTTAAATGTAATAATACCTTATAAGTTATACATGATCTAGTTATAAATATGAATGGTATTAAATAATTAATTAAAAATTTGCAGAAAATTTCAGCAATCAAACGCAATATATACACTGGTGCAGAGCCTGACTAAGGCAGGGGCATACGGGGCAGTTGCCCCGGGCCCCACATCAGAGGGGGCCCCAAATCGAATAGAAAGTTTATTTTATGTTTCCTTCTTTAATGAACTTTTTATAAACAAATTATCAGTATAGTGTAAAATCCAGCTTAATCGAGCCATCGTAATTGCGAAAATTTAGCTGGATTCCGCCCAAATGTCAGCAAGGGTATGAATTTTTCGCAACTAAATGACAAAGTTAACAATCAGAAGTAAAATAGATCTATAATGAGGTGAAAATTTCAAATATAGCCATAAAGTTCGGTTCTTCATTACTGAAGCAGTAAGGCAGAGGGGGGGGGGGGCAAAGAAGTTTTTGCCCAAGTAGTGAAACAGAGGGGGGCCCCAAAGAAATTTTTGCCCAAGTAGGGAAGCAGAGGGGGCCCCCAAAGAAGCTTTTGCCCCGGGCCCCAATTAAGCTAAGTCGGGCCCTGCACTGGTGGACAATTTCTAAGGACGGATGACAATAACTAAGCTATTGTCATCCGCCCTTAGCAATTGTCCACCAGTGTATATATATATATATAATATATATATATATATATATACTGATCACAGCCACTGCTAAAATGGGTTTTCCTAAAAACTTTGTATTTTCTATTTTATATCCTTAACCATGTCTCTGTCAGTACAAAAAAAAAAAAAAAAAAAAAAAAAAAAAGCTGTGTACACTCTTGTGTATATCAACAAAAAAATTATAAAATAATAAAAGACAATAAAAAAGGTGGCGGTTGGGTGGGCAGATGTTTGATTACGGAGGTGGGGTGGTGTTGTAAGGCAGGATGGTTGGGTGGATTTTGTGAAATTAAATTAAATAAAAAAAAAAAAAAAAAAAAAAAGTAGAAGGCTTGTTGCATTTGCTTTGTATTACTATGCAAACTTTCATTTTCCAATAAAATTTCAGATTTTTCCTTTTTGAGTTGTCAACTATATTTAATGTTCTAATTATACTGTTAAACACAATGTGATCAATCGGTGAATTTCATTGTGGCTTCGTGGTTTCATTGTTGTTCATCTGCTTTGAAATTTTGCATTTTTAAATTCATATGGTTCCTGTTCTGGTTGTGGCAGGCTGGGGGAGTGTTGCCGGCGTAAAACTAGTGTAACCCCACAGGCAAGTCACAAGTCTTGCCGCCTGCCTCCTTCTTCCTATCTTGTGTTTCTTGGGTTGTTTTTTCATTAATTTTGATAAGTTTATGGTTTTAAGTTAAGATTTGTTGTTTTACTTTATTGATTCGTTTGTTTTGCAGACTGTTAATTAATAAATCTGGTTTCTTTACATTAATGTATTTCATCCACTGATGATTTTTTTTTTTTTTTTAATCTTATTGGTCATTGGTGTTTCAGTGATCTTGTATCTGTTGCTTGGCTTCTACTATGCTTAATAGATCATCTTTATTATATATAATATATATATATATATATATAATATATATATATATATATATATATATTAAATTCATTTATCAATGAAGTCTTAATGTAAAATCCAAATATGTTTAGAATATATCAGGGGTCGATCCAGGTAAAAACTGGGACCCATTTGCTTCCCCTTCACAAAATCCAAATATCTAAAATGGGCCCCTTTAGAAAATACAAATCCATAAAATGGGTCTCTTCACAAAATTCAGATTCATAACAACAGGCCTTTCTCAAGATTTATTTTTAAAAAGATGATGATTTTGTAAAAGTTTTCCACGTTAACAATATTTTTAATGAGTGTGTATACTTGGCTCAGTAATATGCTGTTAACTTGATAATGAACATTAGATAGAGTAACTTCTTAAATGAAAGGTTTCGTGTGATAATTCTTTTTATCACAAAAAGAAATAAATTTTCACAAAATTATTTTGTTTTTCACAAAAAAAAAAATTGTTTTTCACAAAAATGAGCCCCAAAAGTAAACCTGGAACAACCCTTGCAAAAACTATAACTGACGGTCTTCGCCTGCTTCGCTGGTCACTAAATTTAATAAATTAACAACAACAAAAAAAAAAACCTTTAATTTCTTTTATATCATTCTATAAACAAAAAATAAATAAATAGATAATTAAAAAATAAATTCATTGAAATCGCTCTTAACATAGTTTTGGTTATTCGCAGCCTGCGGCAACTTCTTTCCCTCCAGTGTACCCTGCTTTTTTGGATCTGGGTTCTTATTGCCCGCAGCAATGTCTTTCGTGGGCATTTCAATTTGTGTACATATCGGGAGGCGAAAGCTGCTATTATTCAAAAACTAAGATTTTAAGGATAGCTGTATCTCAGCATCTATTAAATATACTTTAATTTTGGCACCATGTACTTTATTGCAATCACTTTTTCTGCTATATTACCATTTCATTTCGATTAGTACAATAAATAAATAAATAACAAAAGATTTTCCTTTCAAAGGCATTAAATAAATAATAAATAAGTTTTTATTAAACTTAAATTTTAATAAGACTAATCCTTTATGCGATATTAACATTTTCCCGATAAAAACATTTAATTATATTTTCCTTTTGAAATGAATTAATTAAATAAATAAATAGTTGTGTAACAGCCGTTGCTAATGTAAACAACGTAGAACAATATAATTCAAATAAATTTAAGAAAATTAAATGGAAAATTAAATGGATAAAATTGAAATATATATATATATATATATAAATTACTTAAAAAATTATAAAAAGTATACTTTTTTTTTTTTTTTTAATAAAATAATAAATAAATAATGCAATTTGAAAATAACATTTTTTTTTTCGTTGCAAAAACATGAAGTAAATATTAAATACATAATTAATGACTGCTCTATAAAATAATCATATATAATTTATAAAATAACATAATTAAAAAATTCTGGTTAAAAAAAAATAATAATAAAATAAATAATCAGTAAAATATATTTTTATGTACAATGAAATTTTAATGAATGTTTTAATTATAATTAAATCTTTAAGCATGCATTATGAAAAAAGAAATATTCTCACATACAAGCATCTAAAAAATTAGAGAAAAGTAAAAAAATACTACTAATATATTAAAGCAATGCTAAAATTCTATTATGAAGACGTTTATAATTTTCAAAATATGAATACAGAACAAATCTAGATCGTTTAGCTATAGCTACTCTTATATTTATGCGCTAATAAAATCGTGGTTTCTTCTCAAAAATGAGAATATGGAAAGATCATCTATTTTCGGAACATTATCCGATTGCTCTTTTACAAATCCAAAATCGACATTATACAAATAAAAATAGATATATAAGATATAGTATAGTTATGGAAGGTTTAAGTTATTTCTTACAAAAGGTAAAAATTTTAAGAATAAACTATAAAATACAGATTAGAATAGAGTGAACAAAAAGAAAAGCAAGTGGTAAAAGAGTGTAAACATTCACACTTCGTGTACTGTGACGTCAACCCCCTCACGGAGCGTTTTCGGATCACATGGTTTTGTTTTGGTTTTTAGCGATTTTAAAACGTTAATTAAAAGTTAATTTGAAATAATTTTACGATTTTAATTGGATTTTTCGGATTCCCAAGATTGATTTTATCGATTACAATTAAAAGAAATTGTTTTTCCTTCAGTGTGCAACTTCCCCATTGAATAATTTCTAAATGTTTGCTCACATTGAAGGCACCACATGCGACTGCAAGTGGGAATTTGCTGCGATCAAAATTTTGAAGGATTGCTAACAAAATGGTTACTACAATCGGAATTGTTTAAAGGAAAACATTGAATTGAAAGCGAAGCAGTCTAAACTAAATAGAGATTTGCTACAGTCAGAATTTTCAGGCGTTGCGAACCAGTTGGTTGCCGAAAGCGATTAGTGCAAGAGAAAATAAAATGTGTAAACAATTCATTTGCCCAGATTTATTTTGCAATAGTAATGCGAATGTGTTAACGAAGATGTGTGTAAAAATTATTTATTTGCGACTGGAATTTACGTGCCTTTCTCTTCGTAAACTCTTGAATCAATAGACCAGAATCATTTTGATCCATTAAGTATAAAATATTGCTCTATTATAGGTAATATAAATATATTTGTCAACCTTTTTCGGCTAATTCCAGTTCCAGACCATAGGTAGATTTTGATGAGCTTTAATTCTGAAAAGGATTGTTGAACCAATCAACACTAATTGCATGAACTATGAAAACTTTTAAAAGCATTACAATATTCGACAATGAATCGGTGCTGGATAAACTAAAGAACTTGAAAAAAACCTTTTATATCTTCAGCATTATCAGCAATTAATAATTTTTTATAGCTTGCTTTTAATTTTTCATCAAAAGCATCTACATCAACAATTATAGCCTTTATCAGACAAATTGGACGAAATTAGAAAAGTGTGTTATTTTGAGTTAATCCTACTGTCTTTAGAATCTAGGCTCGGTTTCTTCAACCAGTCTATCTGTCAATGAATCCTTTTATCTTCTTAGCTCAATTTCATAAGATAAAGCGGTATCAACAAATTCTTCATTGCTCATTCCTTTTCTTTTTGCAAACATAACGCTCTGTATTGATTATTATATTAAAACAAATTTTCGTTAAATAAATCAATGCATCACCTGCTGTTTTGTCTTTTTTACTATTACGTAAGTACATGGATGTTCTGTTCTAAGAAGTGATGTTCATGTTATCTCACTAGTAGTGTTTATGTGTACAACAAAGGAAAATGTAAAGGACTGAATGATAAAGATTTTGTGAATTTTCTCATTTTAAAAATTGACATTACTGTGGTACTATGGCATTCCATTAGTCATATAAATAGAAATTGTATAAGTAGTGCAGAAAATAAATAATATTAGTAAAATACTTTGTTTGTAATATGTTTAAATCCACAAAGAGGATTTAATTTAATGAATAAATATGTCTGGCCGACTACATCTAATTTTCAATTATTAGTTCATTGCATTTGATTTTCTTCCGTGGGAGCACCATATACACTATATTTATTTTTTTATTGCGAGAGAGCTAACATTATTTCTGTCATGCTATCTTAAATTTGATTTTAACAGGAAAATGTATAAAATCTATTATTTCCGCAATCGTAACATGTTTAGATATTTGAATTTTAAAACAAAAAATATTAAATATGCTAAAGTTTTAAATTAATAATAAAATTTTAAATTTAGGAATGTTTTGAAATAGGGTGTCGACAATTGAAATTTTTCCACCTGGATTTTTCTTTCGAAAAATTTAGTAGTACGTTTGCACAATCAACTAAGTAAAAATTATTTATAAATATACTGGTGGAAGAATCGGCGAAAATTTTTTGGTTGCTGACAACAACAACAAAAAAAAAAAAATTTCCAATTTTTTATTTTGCGAAGAATCTATTACAAATAAGAATAACCAAAATTTAACATTTAGTTGATAATGTAATTTCAGGGTGGTAGGGATCTTGAACCTTCCCCTCCTCCCATCCACTTAATGATATACCAGCAATCAAATATATTTTATTATTTCTTCAAGTTTTTTGGCTATACATTATTATTGATATATTAAGCCAATATAACGATAGAACTGCATTTTCGGAACCAGGAACGCTTAGCAGGGTTTCCACAGGTCAGGGGAAAACCTGGAATAGTCAGGAAATTTGAAATTAATGAAAAAAGTCAGGGAAAGTAACAAATATTGCCCCAAAACCTAGAAAAGTGATTATATAAACCTGGAAAATGCTTTTTGAGCATTCAATTTATGTCGCTAGTCTCGTTATTACATTGTCTTTTATGATGTGAACTATGTTATGTTTTATGCTGTGAGCTATTTTTTATGTCACAAATCAAATTTTGTGACTGGAATTTTCTAAAAATAGATCTGGAAAAGTCAGGGAATTTTATTTTTGAAATTGAATGGGAACCCTGCTTAGGTCTCAATTTTCAAGACAAAGTTACATTTTGAATCATCGTCTAATATGTTTTCAGCTGCAATGTCAACCCATATATAGAAGGTATATAAGTAAAAATACTGTGAATGTTAAATATTTTAAGCTTTAGGTGCTCCCTGAAAAGTTGCTCAGTTTGCTTATTCGAAAATCATAAGGAAGGTTCCTTAATCATTTGATAATCAAGAAAAATGACTCGCCCCGAGAGAGACATTCTTTAGCGCTCTATTTTTCTTACTGCTGACGAGCGTATATTATTTCGTACTACTCACAGGAAAAATTAATATTCTCGATCAAGAAAAGGTATCTATTAAACCAGTATTGTAAAATTATATGTTAGCAAAAATTACCTATTGTTTAGTTTTTAAAGAATTGGTAATTTTTGCTAACATATATTACCAATTGCATACGTGAGAGAGGAATATTTATTATCACTTACAGACCTAATATTTGTGATTATAAAGTTTTTAAAAAATTTCTCTTGTTTTCTGGTAGGTTTATCCTTTTTTAACTGTTAATTAACAAGTCAAGGAGCAGGTAAACGTCTGAATTACTCCCCTGCTTTCCCTCCTAAGTCGGCTCCGTGGAGTTTCAGTTGTATTGGAGTTACTTTATCGGACATCGATCATTTAATACCTCTGTCAATAAGTTTTCAATAGCAAACTCTGTAATATACTTTGATTTGAATTTTTTTTTCTCAAAGTTTTGGGAAATAATAAGATTATAAAAAATATATCAAAGTTTTATAGAATCTTTATAATTTCAAAGAAAAATATTTTTCAAATTCAAGTTATATGTTTGAAATTGTGTTGAAGTTGGATTTTCAAGTATACTTTTAATGGAAATTACCAAAATCGTGCCGCCCGGGGTAGTCGTCCCCTCCGCCCCACCCTTGTTACGCCACTGGTTTACCTTAACCAAATTTGATAATATTACGAAAAACTTGTCGACTTTCTTATGTGAGAAAGTAGTTTGTAAAGAAACAGACAAGTTCAGTTTTAGTCGATTAATGCACTTTACGTAACTTCTTGAATCTATGCAACAAAACTTATTACAACGAATATTCTTCAAAACAGTCCAATAGTACTGTTAATTCTTCGAATAATCTGGACACAGTTCAATGAAGCTGTTACTTGTGTTGCAAAAGTCTCTGTTTGACGAAAGTTCTGGAACAGTCGAAGAAAACAATCCCTTGTTCCACAGGAGTAAAACAAATAACATCAAATACTCTGGAGCACAATCTCCAAAGTGCAATCTCTCAGAATAGATCTCTTGAGTCACAGTGACTAAACACTCTCCCGCAGAAGTCAACTCACTTCTATTTGTACCCTTTGGCAATGGGGCTTGGCACAGTTTCTATCCAGAAACCCATGGAAAGTTCTAGATCTCAGATGGTAAGCATCAGAGAGCTTCAAAACTTTAGGAACGCTAAACCACTATTTTACGTTAAAATTGGTCACCAAGGCTGACCTCACTGAAAGTGAATGTACTGCCATTTTATTTTCACTTTGCCTGTAAAACTACTTTCACTGCAGCAAAACAGTTGGTGCAGGAAAAAGATTTAATCCATTGTAGCAATAATTAATTTTATTGGGATCAGTTTCTTATTTTAGTTTTCATGTAACTTCATACTATTTCCAAGGCAATGATCCCCATAATGTAAGTTCATATGAAATATTGTTCTATTCTGCTACATTAAGAAAATTTTGAATAATGTATAAAATTTTCAAATTAGAATATTTATAGTCAATGGCATTCAAGCGAGTATCATAAATGATATTTTAGAAGTGGTCTGACGTCTTTACGAGGAAAATATCCCTCAAAATGGATTTTTATGTGAAATTTTTACTTATTCTGCCATGTTAAGAAAATCGCAGATTTTGAATAACTTACAAAGTTTTTAAATCAGAATGTTGAAAACCAATAGGGTTTTTTATCAGTGTCGTAAGTGATATTTTTAAACTGGTGCGACCTCTCTGCAATCCTTTGTTCTTAACAGGGTTTTAACTGCCATTAGTTTTTTTAGCGTTTTGCTAAAAAGCTAAAAATAGATAATTCTATAAAATATTTTTGTGTACCGCAAATTTTTTATTTATTTTTGTTTTATTTTATTTTATTTATTTATTTTTTTTTTTAATATTCACAGGAAAATTTATGAAACGACTGAATTTTCAGGGAATCATTATTTATTTTCGATTTATTTATTGATTTATTACCATGTTTTTATTAACTTCGATTTGTGTTTGTTTGTTTGTCTGTCCAGTACAAATCTTGCAATCAATTTTTAACTTACTTCCCGACTAGCTAGACATTTGAAACTTTCAGAACAGCTTGGAACACAGTGACAATACATTTTTAATATTTTTAGTCAACTGTTTCAGGTCCCTGCTACCTTCAGCAACATTTATATGATTCGACAGAAAATTTATTTAACTAACTTCCCGACTAGCTAGTAATTTGAAACTTTCAGAATAGTTCAGAACACGGTGAAAATGCATTTTTTTAATACTTTTAGCCAACTGTTTCGGGTTCCTACCAGTACAAAGCTTGCAATCAATTTTTCACTAACTTCCCGGCTAGCTAGACATTTGAAACTTTCAGGATAGCTCAGAGCACGGTGACAATACATTTTTTTAATACTTTTAGTCAACTGTTTCAGGTCCCTACTGCCTTCGGCAGCGTTTATATGATTTAACAGAAATTTTATTTAACTAACTTCCCAACTAGCTAGACTTCTGAAACTTTCAGAACATGGTGAAAATGCATTTTAAAAATATTTTTAACCAACTGCTTCGGGACCCTGCTGCCTTCGGCAGCGTTACCAGTACAAATCTTGCAATCGGATTTTAACTAACTTCCTGGCTAGCTAGCCATTTGAAACTTTTATAATAGCTCAAAACACGATAGCAATGAATTCTTTTAATAGTTTTAGCCAATTGTTCCGGGTTCCCTGCTGCCTTCGGTAGAGTTTATATGATTCAACAGAAAATTTTAAGACATGGTATATAAAAAGTTCTTTTTATCTTGTAATAATTTTTATTATTAATTTTTTTTTTCTTTCGGTTTTTAATGGTTGAATTTAAATGCAAAAATGTTTAAAAGTATGTGAGAATTCAGAATTTGCTTCATAAAAGCATTCTCAGCACTAGTATTGCATGATTAACCACCCTTACTCATTACTCCCCTTTTAAATCGCTTTTACGTTTTGCACATGTTATACTGCCTCTTTTTCTATTGTTAAAATCAAAACGAAGTTTCACTGATAATTTCACTTTTCTTAAACCCTAAGTATGGATGTTTGGTTAAAATCATCAGTGAACAAAAAGAATAGAAAACAAAATTAGGGTAACCAAGTTAAGTAAAAGAAATCAATAGTATCCAAAGAGTTAAATTATTTTCGAAAAAGCTAAAATAATGCTTGTATATTTTAATCTAAAATGCTAAAGAAATTTTTTTTGCTAGGTTATACCCTGGTTCTTGAGATATTGTAAATACACATTAACACTCTAACAGATCCCCTACAGATGGATACTGTGCCGATTTTGGGATTTTCACAATTGCCTAAATTCTCCATAGTACTCCTAATGGGGAACTTATTTGAAAAAAACACAATAATATTGAGTAATCATGGAAATAAATTTCCCCATAGAATTAAATGGGTTTTGGCTGTGGGTGAAATTAGATATTCTACTCTCTTAAGGAAAGGCTCATCATTTTCTATTGTATAGAAATGCACCAAATTTGGTACGTGAGATGGATTTATCTTAAATTATGCTGATTCAGTTTGGGTGCATATCAACCAGCAGGTGGAACAGCTAGACTGCAATCCCTTTTATCTCTGGCAATATATCAGCTTCTATGATATACAGTTTACCAAACTCGGTTTGTAAAATGGATACATATCAATGCTGATTCGATTTAGGTGCATATCGGTCAATAGGCATCTCTTTAAATTGATCTGCAGAGCTTTAAACAATCTGCAGCACTGTTTTTGTTGCTGGATTATACACGAAACTACAAAACTCTAAAAATCTTGATTTTATGTGCACACACGCTTGCTTCACTCATAAATTATGAAACACTTTCCCATATTTGAAGAAAATAGCTATTTTGGCCGAAAGCTAATAAAATCCATAATGGACTGTCATCGATCTTACTCACACATACACTTTTCGATTTTAATTTGCAATTATTTTTTAATCTTATTTATTACTTTCTTATATATTCAATACAAGAAATTATTGAATTCATAAAAATTTTTGACTTCTGGTTTTCGGTGGATTTACATGTTTTGAGAGGTCCACTTATCAAAATAATTTTATGTTCCAAATATCAAAATAATTTTATGTTCTTGCCATTTTAACTTTTTCCTATATTCAATAGAAGAAAGTACTAGATTCGTAAAAAAAAAATTTACTTTCGGTTTTTGACAGATTTACACGTTTTAAGAGGTCTAGAACATGATTTAACCATTTTTAGAAAATGTCTGTCTGTCTCTGTGTGTGTGACAAAAATTTTGTGGCTACTGTATCTTAAGAACTACTGTACAGAATTGCATATAATTTTATATGTAGATGCACCTTAACCTAAATTAGTGCCTATCAACTTTTGGTGTCAACTACTCAACAACAGATGTCACTGCTATGCAGCGATTTCCACAATTTAAGGAAGGCTATATCTCAGGAACTACTGCACAAAAATGCATATACAGTGATATGTAGATGAAACTTGATATAAATTAGTGCCTATCAACTTTTGGTGTCAACAGGTAATTAGGTGGAGTGGCTATGCAGTGATTTCCACAATTTAATGTAAGGCTATATTTCAGGAACTACTGCACAAAAATACATATAAATTCATATATAGATGGAACTTGTTATAAATTAGTGCTTATCAACTTTTGGTGTCAACCTCTCAACGGGTGGCGCTGCTGTGCAGAGATTTCCACAATTTAAGAAAAGGCTATATCTCATGAACAACTGCATAAAAATGCATATAAATTTGTGTAGATGTATCTTGACATATATTATACTCTGTGTAAGAAAAATAGACCTGTCAAGGCCACCTCTCAGGGTTCTTCATTCCCCCGTTACCATGGTTTTAAGGGACGCTAACTTCCCCTCGTCTTTTTACCCACGCAACTTCGTTATCTTAGTAAAAGCAATTGGAGAGCAGATTAGTTTTTTTTATTGCTAGTATACATGTATGTAATAACGTGTTGAATACCTGTAGTATAAACCCACTATATTTATTCCATATTTGTCTATACGTAAGATTATCTTTTATGTTAAGATTATTTAAAGATGAAGGTAATATATAATTATCAATTTTTCGTTTATTAGCTTAATAAATTTAATTTTCTAATATACTTGGAAAATTATTTTAATTTGTTTCTGAGTAAAATTTTCAAACTTTCTGATCTAGGGAGAAAGAAATCGTAAAAAGTTCTTTATTTTCTCACTTAGAGATCTAGAAAATGTTAGAAATATGGTTATTTAATAAGCAAATTTGCATTCTGATAGCGCACGTTGAACACAGTAATACAAAATACATACTTATACACACTCATATCTATCTATATAATATTCCAATTTTCAGACCACCTATTCTTATATATTACATATAAGAATATTAAATACACTTTAATTTTTTACTTCATGTACAAGAACAATAAAAAGTATAAAATAAGAAAAATGTTTCAAGATTAAAAACAGGAAAGTGTCTTAATATTAGCTGAGATACGTAAAAAGGTTATAGAAGTTAAACACAGTCTCAATTTTCATGACTAGTGCCTCCTGTACTTATACTTAGAGTTAACATATTTATTAATTAACGAATTTCTAAATTTCATTTACCATTGTCACATACAGAAAAATATTACGGTATCAGTTACTCATCTCACACTGTTATTGTTTTCGAGAGGAGTTAAAAAGAGAAGAAATCAAGAATGAAAAATCCTGCAATTCACATAGATTATTAATGGCAAGAGGTACCAATGGCCAATAGATTCTGCACTCGAAGCTGGTAGACAGGAGGTGTCAGGTTCGAACACAAGTCTCTCTCGTCGTCTTATTCGTTCGGAATTTTCTGTGATACTGGCTAAGTATCGAAGGAAATAAGTAACAATTAAGTCTCAACCGATGCACCGCCAATCCACTGCACTTTTAAAGGTTTGAGAAAAGCCTGTAGCTAAGGAATTTTAATATAATTTTATGATCTATGACTTATTTAATACCTAAAACTATATGATTAACACCAACAATTAGTTTACAGAGCAGAATAAAGTAATTTTTGTTTTCTTAATAATCATTTTTAAATGCTCTTTAGCTATGAATTATTTATTCTTATTATAAAATAGCTTTGCAGTTAAAGTGGTCGTTTCTCTTTTTCTAGTCTTAAAACGATATTAACAGTTAACAGCGAATAATATAGACAAATTAATTTATCAGATTTATTCTTCCGGTACATTTTGGACTATAAGAATCTGAATGTCTAATATATACACTAAGTGACAAAAAAAAAAAAAAAAAAAAAAAAAAACCGCACAACAGAAAAATTGATTTATACCTTTTGGGTTTGTAATAATTTAAAAACTAATGATTGCAACAAATAAAATTGTTATGTTTGTATAATACGGAAGTCATAACATGATACCTATGTACTCTTCCATGATACCTTCAACAACTCCAATAAATAAATGAATAAATTAAATAAATAAAAATAAAATAACATACATCATTATACTGTTATTGATAAAGACAACTTTTATTAGATATTATTGTTATGATTAATGTATCTAATAATTAACTTTCTTTAATGTTACTTGAAACTAGAAAAAACAATTGTTTTCATTTAAATATAATCTATTTCTTAATTATTCTGAAAAATTTTAATTTCATGATAATTAAAAATAGCAGAATATTTTCAAGTGATTAAAAATTTAAAAAATTGAATTTATGTACTTTTGGAAGAGTCTGAAATACCCCCAAAGTAGTCGGTCAGGTATGAGTTTTTTAATGGCCAAATTTTATTTCGGGTTAATTGATCCCTTGAACATGAAAATTTGCCAGACTCACCGAAAAATTATGCATTTTCGTATCGTAATGTACGGAGAATATGTTATTGTTTTAAAAGTGCGATTTCCATTAAGTCAGTTACATTTTCGTGATCAGATCTGCTTATTTCCGTCAGTTTGAAATAAGTTAAACTGGACTCATCAGAGAGAACAACTTCAGCCAAATAATTAATCGATCCTTTTTTAATTTTTTTCTAATTCTTTTCGTTAAGAAGGAATTTTTTTCAGATTTTTCTGGCTATTAAACCTGCTTTGTTTAATTGTTATTTCACTGTATTTAGATAAATTATGTTACTAAACACTTTTTCTGAATCCCTGCTACGTTCTAAATGTAATACAAACTGATTTTTTAACCCCTTAACCTACGATTTAGATTCGAAGATGTTGGGCCGAAATCGTATACAAGCTCGCGCAGTGTTCGGGTAATTCGCACGACTTGTGTAACACGCTGATTGGGCCAATCGTAAAATTGACGGGCATCGCCAGTGGTAGGACGATCGCGGTTTGCAGATAGCACAGACAAGGCTCGTGATGTATTTCTGTTATCTCTTCGGATCGTGATCAGTGTCAAGTTGTTCTTGGTCACATTCGCACGTCGAAATTTACGTTCGTAAATTCTAGAAAAGCAACCCCAGAAGATGTTCTCAAGAAAGAGATTTCGTGATGAAAGCAGTGAGAATTGTGCTGATAATTTTGCTAACGAAAGTGACATAGTGACGATATATGTCGAGTTCGAAGAAAGTGTAGGCGATTAGTTATTGATGATACCTCCGATGACGATCAACTACCAGGAGTCCTGGCCTTGGAAGGAAATAAGAAATAGTCCAAAAATCTGGGACTATACGATGACTCCTGGCCTTACAGAGGGAGCCTTATGTCAATTAGGAGGAAGTGGAGGAGAATTTGATATATTTAATCTAATAGTTGATGACATATTTTGGAACAATATTGTGACCAAAACTAACCAGTATGCAGATCAAATACGAGAAAATCCACATAGAACACGAAAAATCGACGACGCTAGGTTTCCTGTAGACTCTACCGAAATGAAAAGATACTTCGCCTTGACCATTATAATGTCACAGGTAAAAAAACCAAGAATCCAAATGAATTGGTCGAAGAGGGCTGTTATCGAAACGCCCATATTTAGAAAATCAATGCCTTTGAAGAGATATCTACAAATTACAAGGTTTTTGCATTTCTCAAACAATAATCTGGTTGCCAATACCGATAAAATGAGCAAGATTAAACCTGTTATTAATTTTTTGAACCAAAAGAAGAACCTAAAGAAGTGTATATAATGAAAAAAGACATTTCTATTGATGAATCGCTTATGAAATTCAGGGGGCGTCTATCGTATAAGCAATTCAATCCATCCAAAAGGGCAAGGTTTGGCGTCAAAATTTATAAATTATGTGAGTCTGAGTCAGGCTATTGTTATCAATTTAAAATTTATACCGGCAACGATAAAATAAACTGTGATGACAGCGCTTCGGAATGTGTTGTCAAAGAGCTTGCTGAGTCAGTGCTGCACAGGGGTCACACTTTATACATGGACAATTGGTATTCTTCCCCAAAATTATTTATGACGTTATCACATAAATATAAAACAAATGTAATTGGCACAGTACGTTCGAATAGGAAGAATATGCCAAAAGATTTGTGCAGTGTAAAATTAAAAAGGGGGGAATACGTAATAAGAAGCTGCAACCGAATACTCGCTATAAAATGGAAAGATAAGCGAGATGTATATATGATGTCGACAAAACATGAAGCAGTCGAAATTATTTCACAAGGATCCAACCACACCCTAAAACCGAGTTGTATTGCAGAGTACAACCACGGAATGAACGGAATTGATCTCCAAGATCAAATATTGGCATGTTTTCCAGTAATGCGGAAATACATGAAAGGATACAAAAAAAATTTTTTTTTATCTGTTTGATATTGGTCTTTTTAACTCCTACATTTTATGGAAAAACCTGAATGATGGAAAGAAACAATGCTATGTCGACTATAGGATCAATATAGCCGAATCTCTATTGAAGTATATGCCAAAACCGATTTATAGAGAACGAGGCGTATCATCTGTCGGAGATGCGCCAGACAGACTGTACGCGAAGGACTGGGCTCATTTTCCAAAGCACATTGATCCAACACCTTCTAAATCAAGACAGTCAAAACGTTGTACAGTTTGTCACAAAAATAAAAAACGTAAGGAAACAACATGGGAGTGTAAAAAGTGTAAAGTTTCGTTACATGTACCAGAATGTTTTGAACTATATCATACCGTTACAGATTACTAATTTTGTATTTTGGATTTTTGTATAAATAAACATTTTGTAATAAACAATTATTTCATCAGACTGTAATTGCGTATCAAATATTCCACGTAATATTCACTTCTGGCCCGACCATCGTACGCGGGCTATGCCCGTAATATTCACTTCTGGCCCGATCACCGTACGCGGGCTATGCCCGTAATATTCACTTCTGGCCCGACCATCGTACGCGGGCTATGCCCGTCATTGTAGGTTAAGGGGTTAAGCGCTGTCTTTTTAACTTGCGGTCATCTCGACTGGATGAGTAACGTAGGCGCCTAAGGACAAATGTGCAGTTTAAACAGCCAAAAAATATATCTTGCTAAAAACTAGAACACTAATATTTTGTTAACATTTAATCATTTTGACATCCCACGTATTATTATTATTTTTTTTTTTTTTTTTCGTTCTAAGATTAATATTTTTTGTGGTATCGTTAATTGCCTTATTCTTGCCATTTTTGAAACACTCTAAAATTACAATTTTCCGAACAATTGCATCTTGTTTTTAACACTTGGCTCAATCCTAAATTGCACGCGGAACACAACGTAATAAAATCTGTTCAAAAATTTACTTTTGAAACAATAAAATTAGCGATTACAGAAAGAATAATTGAAAATATCCAAGTGCGGCTTTTTTTTTTTTTTGGTCGCTTAGTGTATATATATATATTTTAACCGAGAGTGATAAACTGTATCATAAATATAAAAATTAAAATCTAATATAAATGATGCTGATTGTGGAAAATTTAAGCCCGGTTGTCTTTACATTGGTCTGGACGTCCTTGAGGAGGTATTTCTTAAGATTCTTAGCTAAAACTCATATGAGTTTCGGAGAAAATCATGGTAAACTTGGGGTAAGTAACGTGAATGTAACTATCATTCGGGTAGTAACATTCACGTTTCTCGAAAATAGTTATTAGAGAGGAAAGTGTTTTTTTTTTTTTTTTTTTTTTTTTTTTTTTTTTTTTCAAAATGTAATTTAATTATTAAAAAAAAAAAAAAAGACAGAGAACTGGCGTTTAAAAGTAATAAGTACAAAGCTTTGAATAAGCACCATAAAATGCAATAACTCGCAATAATTGTTTCGGGTCGAAAGAAGACAAGACAATTCGTCAGGCGAACAAAGTAGGAACAAGTGCTACAAACAAAGCAGCACACGCACCAACGAGTGCTGTAATCATGCAACATTCGTTTTTACTACGTTCGCCTGACGAAGGGTCGTGTCTTCTTTAAATCCGATACAACTGTTGCAAGTACTTACATTTTATGGTATTTATTCAAAGTTTTGTGACTTTGTAACACCCCACAAGCTTGAGCAGTAGTTTCTTGAGTTTTCATAAAAATATCTCTAATTCTTGCATCAGGTTTCGAAGTAACAAGCTCTTTAAAATAGTTATAAACATGATAAATAATCATTTTAGATTGTTTCCTTATATCAGGATTACCAGCCATAGTAAATGATACGAAAATGAAACGACGAGAAAAAGTAAATGCTAACGGAGCCAAAGAACAAGCCAAAAGTGAACTATTATTGTATCTGAACGAAATATTCTCCTAATCAAACAATTGCTCAAATGGGGTGGGAAAAGAAAGAGCGATAACGGGATCACATGGGTCATTTCTAGGAAAATTTACCGGGGAGTAGTGACCTTCACAGGCCAATTCAGTTTACACGGACTATAGTGCCTATCAATTTTTAGGGTCAACTGCTCAATAGATGGCGCTGCTGTGCAGTCATTTTCATAATTAATGAAAGGTTATATATCAGGAACTACTGCGCAAAATTGCGTTAAGATTTATATGTGGATGCACCTCAATGTAACTTACTGCGAATCAACTTTTGGTACTAATTGCTCAATTGTGGTACTTCTATACAGCGATTTCCTCAGTTTCAGGAAATACTATATTTCAGATTCTAATATATCAAACAACACTTGATATATGAGAAAACCATTATGAGACATTATACTGATTCAATTTGGATGTATATCTACCGATAGGTTTGCGCTGCTATAGAGCAGTTTTTCCCGAGAACGGGAATGCTATATTTCAACTTCTATGGCATTTAACTGTACGAAACTGGATACATGAGATAACTATTATGAAAACGCATTTTTTAAGATGTTAGTTCAACTGTGTTTCTTTGGATATTTAGTGTTAGTTTTCTCTAAGTTGATTTCATCATGGTAGATAACTTTAATAAATAATCGTTTTTGTAAATTATTTGAACTGGCAAGGAAACATTCAAAAGGTGTCGTCTTCAAAAAATATTGAAAAAAATGTATGTGATTCTACTCTTCTTAAAACACCAGAAAGTGAATAAATGATCAGCTGAAATGAATTGCAGCGTCCACAAAATATGATCAATTTGGCAATTTAGCGCTGTTAGGCGATAAGTTTGCTAGCACTGAGATTGTTGTGTACGAACAGAACCGTGTTTTGCTTCTCCGCCAAGTACTTAAAATCAATCGCTTAACAGTGTGACATCGCCAAATATGCTTAATTTTGATAATTTTTTGTGGTCGCTGTACAGTGCGTATCGAAATGATAGGTCCACCCGCATTTTTCAAAATTTCGACTCTTAATTGAGAATAAGAATAACTTTTTTGGTAGAGATAATTAATCAGTAATTGTTATAACTATTTATGAAGAAATTGTTTAAAAATAAATAATTCCTTTTTATTTTATGCAAATCTTCATTTTCAGACCGTTTCAAAAAGATAGGTCCGCCTTCAGAAATTTCGCACCAATCGCGTTTATTTCCAAAAAATTTGCATAAATATCGTTGCTTAGTCTTACTGCGGGATTATGCTGGCTGCTGTGGAGGTATTTAAATAGATTTGAACATCACGTTCTAATCAAACGAAATGGGTCGCCGTTGCAGTCTTTCACTGGTTCAGCAGGGGGAAATTGATGCATTTAAAACGTGTGGAAAATCGAATAGAGAAATAGGTAAACTTTTAAACAGATCACATAATGTTGTAAACAATTATTTACCACTTAGAAATGCTTATGGCAGTAAAAAATCATCTGGCCGCCCATCAAAAGTGACATCCCGACAAAGAAGGACTATGGTAAAGGAGTTAAAATCTGGAAATATGAGCTTATCCACTGTGGCCAGACAACAAAACCCTCCAATATCAAAATCTATAGTTCATAGAATGGTAAAGAAGTTCGGCAAGGGGAAATATAGTACGTGAAGGGGAAAGCGGCTCCGAAATTGACTAAAAAGCACAAAGAAAAGAGATTGAAATTCGCACATGAAGTGATGTCCTGGAAACAAGATTGGCATCGTGTGATATTCAGTGATGAAAAGAAATTCAACCTGGATGGTCCAGATGGCTGGCAGTACTACTGGCACGATCTGCGTAACGATAGACAGATATTCTCGAAGAGGCAAGCTGGTGGTGGTTCCGTTACGGTATGGGCCGGATTCGGAGGTGCAGGAAAAACTGATATAGCATTTGTAGACAATCGTTTGAATGCTGCAGGCTGCCAACAGCTGCTTGAACAATATTTTCTTCCACAAGCAGAGCACATTGGGGGCCCATTCTTCATGTTCCAACAGGACAATGCTCCTGTGCACACTGCAAAGTCCACTTTCCAGGCTCGTACTGGCCCACCGGGCAACGAGGCAAATGCCCGGTGCGCCCTTCGCCGAGGAACTTTTTTTTTTTTTTTAATGTAAAAATTGATTTTTTTTCTCCCTAGAACACTGTAAAATTATAATGGTTTTTGTTTAAAATTGAAGAAAATATTTCGGTAGAATTTATTCTCAAAAGTAATCCTGAAACTCCTTTATCTGAATGCCTACATGTACGTATCATAAAGGAAGAATGCGAGTTCTCTATTTAAAAGAGCTTGAATATGTTCATGTGCGCCCCACTACACTAAGGCACATAGAAGACTAAGTAAAAGGCGTTTTGTAAGTTCTACTAAAGAGGGCGCCTTGCATTCTCCACTAAAGAGCGAACTTGTATGTTTCAACAAATTATAATTTGTTGAAACATTAAGCGCATTGCATGTTCAGTGGAACACATACATGAGCACCATTAATCGAATTATAGTTTTAAAACACGTAGCGTTATTATAAAAATCAACGAAAAACTATTACTAAATACAAATACGAAACATGACGCCCTTTATATTCAGTGAGTACATATATTTTAAACACTACAAATATGTAAAACAAATTTTAGCGCTTATCGCCCAATAAAATGTATCGTAACTTTAGTGATAACACTATATGCGCCCCGCTAGGCATAAAAGGCAATTTTTAACAATTTTATATGTAGCCTCCTTATAAAAATAAACTAAAAAACTATTTTTGAGAAAAAATACAAAACAGAGCGCCTTTTACATTTACGGGATGGTACATGTATTTATTTATTTCATCACTAAAACTATTTATATAAATGAAATAAAATCAATAAATAAAAACTTTGCCCCTATCAGTGACGTAGAAATAACACCATATGCGACCGATCTGGCATAAAAGGAGTCCTCTTTTTAATGTTTTTATAAAGAACAAAAATTGCTTACAAACAAATATTAAATACTCATGAAATACTAAACAACACGCCTTTTAGCCTTAGTGAGGTGCACATATTCTTAAATTTTCTCAAAAAATGGATAAAAAAACATGTACTGGCAATATCAAGAATAACAAATAATACAGAAAACAGGGTATCTTGCATGTTCCACTAAACAGGGCGACTTGCATGTTTAGCGAAACACATACAGTGCGTTGCATGAATATAAACGCACCTCAGCTTTAAGAATTAGAATGGTATAGAAGTGTAATAAAAAAATATGAATAGGTGACACTTGATGTAAACTGTATGTGCATGATTCAAGAAATGAAAATACGAGTCAAAACAATGAAAGACCAATATGAGTTTTTAGAAAATAATTTTATTGAATTTATGACAAAAATACGTGTTGCATGAATTTAAACGCGCATGTAAAAAATAGATAACTAAGTAACAAATACTATATCTAATACTTTGTAAAGCCACCATGGGCTTCTAGAACAGCCAGTAAACGCCTTGGCATTGACTGATATAGTGGCATGAGGTCATCCAAGCTGATTGTCATCCAAGCTAATAGAATGGCCGGTTTTAGTTCATCTTTCGTGTTAAACTGCTTTCCGTTTACGTAAACACGGTGAACCAGAATACCTCATACGTTCTCCATTATGTTTAAATCGGGGCTTCTTGAGGGCCAATACAGAACTTTAATTTTATTGTCACGGAACCATTTTTTCACGATATGTGCTGTATGTACAGATGCACAATCTTGCTGAAAAATATAATTTTTTCCAGCTTTCTTGTCTGCTTGACGGCGGAGGTTCCTTGTGAGCATCTGGACATAATCTACAGAGTTCATAGTATTCTCCACGAACTCTAATTCGAAAGTCCCTTTAAAACCTATGGCTGCCCACACCACGAGAGACCCACCTCCAGATTGATGTTTTGAACAGTACATTTCTTCGGTTTTAAAATAGTGCCAGTAGCTATGACATCCGTCCAGGCCATCGAGATTAAACTTTTTTTCATCTGAGAAGATGACTTTTCCAATTTAGTCGATCTAGAATCCATTTTCTTGCCCATTCCAACCGCGCATCTTTGTGCTTTTGAGTGAGGGGTGGTTTCGCCTTCATTTTCTTAAATTTAATGAATGTTGCAGCTTTGATTGTTCTCCATATGATTGTCCGAGGAACACCCAGCTTGTATTGAGCCTTTATCTTCGCACAGGAAATATTCTTATTTTTTGCAGAGTTGCATATTCAACGTTTGTCGTAACTGGTGAGCTTTCCTGTTCGCTTCCCATACGGTTTTTTCCCATAATTTGCTCCTTTCTTTATATAATTTCACACAACACTCTCACATCTTCCGATTCGTCACCCAATTTCAGGATTTTTAAAGCCTTTACCACGCATAAAGTCGATTTTTATCCTCTCGTCTACTGTCAAAGTTTTCCCTCTTGCCATCCTGAACAAACTTCGCAAATTTTGCACTCAAGCATTAAAACTGTTTTTAAGAGAACTTTAGCAACACGACTATCTGTGTTTTAATTTAATTCTGGTGGCTCTGTTAAATTTTAAAAGCAAAATACAGAGTGCGTTTAATTTCGCGCAACAAACGAAAAACAGTGAAAAATAAGAAAATGCTTAAACACTCATTTACATAAGCTTGCATGAGCCTAAACATACGTGCTCAAAGCACCTTATTCAGTTGTTAGTCATATGCAATAACTGTAAGTCACATTCCTTCTTTTAAAAATTTAAAAATTCTATTTTTGGTTATTGGAAAAGGTGCGTTTATATTCATGCAACGCACTGTACGTGTGCCCCTCTAATCAAAATGTATGTAAAAATAAATAAAAATATAGCGTCTTTATAAAAATAAGCTGAAAACTAATACTAAATAAAAAAAAAAAAAAAAAAAAAAAAAAAAAAAAGCGCCCTGTAAATAATATAGTAAAGTCGAAATGACACCATATGCGCCCCTCTAGATAAAAAAGTGTCCTGTTTTTAAGTCACCCTGTCCTGTTTTAAACGGGACGCCTTTTAGCCTTAGTGAGGTGCACTTGGCCTACATATATATTTTAAACACTTCAAATATGCAAAAGAAATTTTAAGCGCCCAATTAAATATATCGTAACTTTAGCGATAACACTATATGCGCCCCGCTAGGCATAAAAGGCGCCCTGTTTTCAACAGTTTTATATGTAGCCTCTTATAAAAATGAACTGAAAAACTATTTTTTAAATAAATACAAAACAGGGCGCCTTTTATATTCAGTGAGTACTCATATATAATTTAAACACTACAAATTTGTAAAAAAAAAAAAAAAAAAAAAAAAAAAAAAAATAGGGCTTAATATAAAATATATCGTAACGTTAGTAATAACATTACATGCGCCCCGCTAGGCATAAAAGGCGTCCTGTTTTCAACAATTTTATATGTAGCCTCCTTATAAAAATAAACTAAAAAACTACTTTTGAAAAAAATAAATTAAAAATTATAATAAAATAAATAAAAAATACAAAACAGGGCGCCTTTTACATCTACCGGATGGTACAGGTATTTATTTCTTCCCTAAAATTATTCATATAAATGAAATAAAATCAATACATAAAAACTGCGCCCCTATCAATGATGTAGAAATAACACCATATGTGCCCGATCAGGCATAAAAGGAGCCCTCTTTTTTATGCTTTTATAAACGACAAAAATTGCTTACAAACTAATATTAAATGCTCATGAAATACTAAACAGCAGGCCTTTTAGCCTTAGTGAGGTGCACATATTCTTAAATTTTCTCTAAAAAGGGATACAAACCCTATCAAGAATAACAACTAATATAGAATGCTTAACAGGGTATCTTGCATGTTCCACTAAACAGGGCGATTTGCATGTTTAGTGAAACACATACGGTGCATCTCTAATAAAAATGCATGTAAAAATTTTAAAAATATAGCGTCTTTATAAAAATAAACTGAAAATTAATGCTGAATACAATATTAAAAAAAGTGCCTTTTATGTCATTTTTTTTTTTTTTTTCTCCGTGAATGTAAATTCCATCTGTTTGGTCGAACTGTACCTCGCCTTATCCTTCAAAGTAAACAAAACAAGTACATAAAAAAGTCTTTCCTTTCTAGAAATTATTCTTAGTTACTTCTCGATGTACAGCTGGGGCTGAGACAAAGCATATCTAACCTACAGATTAGTATACGCTTTGGGCTGAGAGGATGACAATGAGCGTTATCAGTAATTTTCGATGTGGGCACAGTTGATGCTTTTTCAACAATAGGGGGATTAATGTGAGCGCAGTTGATGTGTTCCCCTTTTTGTCACCTAAATGATCATAGTTATAGTACATTTACATACCAGGTCTTTTTCAACAACTATTATGGTGATAGATATTATTTGTTCACACACGTTTACGCATTTCAAAGAAATCCGGAACAGAAATGCTAATAATCTTTTTTCTACTACTGGGAAAACACGTGCTTCCAATTTTTTTTTAACGAATAGCTGAAGATGGGGGAGGGACATTCACTGTGAAACCTGCACATCTTGAATTCTATATAATGTAACGTGAAAAAGTGAAGGTGGAATTATCTGAATGGTATCAGCCAAGCCATGTGAAATACAAAAATTTTCATTTTGGGAAAATAAATCTAAGGTATGATTATTCATTATTATTTTTATAATTTATTATTATTTGTTGAAGTGCAAGAGTGTGGAGAGATAGAGATTATATCTTTGAATTCTTCTAAAATTGTGATAATTTTTTTATTTCACACTTGTAGTCCTGTAGTCTGGAATTATATGCTCCTTACATTAACTTTTTATGAAGCTTTAATAAAAACTTGACATATGCTTTGAAGTAAAATAAAATAATATATATATTTCACTTATATTCTACAGCTTATATGATATGTTAATTGTTTGTACATTAAAATTTTTTTCTTTTTAATTTGGGCCACTGATCTGATACAATTTGCTGTTCAAGATAGTGGCCTACTTGAACTTGCGTTACTGGCATATCGAGCCCTTAGTTTATGCAGTGTTCGTTTATTAGTGCTAGAGGCCTATTTCAGTCGGTACAGCGTTGTCGAATTTTTATACGTCACTCTTAATAGTGCTAAGGGCCTATTTCAGTCGGTTTATTGAATGGGGATTTATTGAATGAAGTCCCCCCAAGGCCCAACTTTGACATGAGTCCCCCCCCAGGCCCAACTTTGACATGAGTCCCTCCCAAGGTACCCCTATTTCAGTCGGTACAGCGTTGTCGAATTTTTATACGTCACTCTTAATAGTGCTAAGGGCCTATTTCAGTCGGTTTATTGAATGGGGATTTATTGAATGAAGTCCCCCCAAGGCCCAACTTTGACATGAGTCCCCCCCAAGGTACCCCTATTTCAGTCGGTACAGCGTTGTCGAATTTTTATACGTCACTCTTAATAGTGCTAAGGGCCTATTTCAGTCGGTTTATTGAATGGGGATCTATTGAATGAAGTCCCCCCAAGGCACAACTTTGACATGAGTCCCCCCCCAGGCCCAACTTTGACATGAGTCCCCCCCAAGGTACCCCTATTTCAGTCGGTACAGCGGTGTCGAATTTTTATACGTCACTCTTAATAGTGCTAAGGGCCTATTTCAGTCGGTTTATTTAATGGGGATTTATTGAATGAAGTCCCCCCAAGGCCCAACTTTGACATGAGTCCCCCCCCAGGCCCAACTTTGACATGAGTCCCCCCAAGATACAACTTTGACATGAGTCCCCCCAAGGCCCAACTTTGACATGAGTCCCCCCCAGGCCCAACTTTGACATGAGTCCCCCCAAGGCCCAACTTTGACATGAGTCCCCCCCAAGGTACAACTTTGACATGAGTCCCCCTCCCAAGGCACACCTTTGACATGAGTCCCCCCCAAGGCACACCTCCCCCTCATTGGGAAAATAAGAAAAAACGTTGTTTTGCGGCTATAAGACAGTTTGGACTTCCAACGTTATTTGTTACAGTATCTGCAGCTGAAACACATTGGTTTGATTTAATGAAAACTTTATCATGGAATTTAGATCGTCACGAATTAACTAAAGAAGAATTTGTCGATATTAACAAGTTTAGCAGTAGGCCTCTGGCACTAAATTAAAATCTGTCAATGTCAGATTTTCATGTTTTAAATAATGAAATAATGTCGTGTCTGTATAATTTTTTTATTTTTTTAAAATTATAATATGGTCATATCTATATCTCATATCATTATGAAGTTTATCTTTCATACAAATGCCGTTATAGAATCCTTTGATGCATTTAACTTATTAATTTATTTTCTTTTAAGTTAGACTCACAACATTCCTGTATACTTCTGAGTCATAATTTCTTTATTATAATGAAATAAATAAATATAAAACACATTCTAATAATTTCTTATGACATTCTATTGTTTACAATAATCTGCGCGCAATATTTGTTGCTTGTGAATTAGCTTACGTGCAAATTTTTCTGTGACTTCATTCTCTCTTTCCTTGCAGCCTACCAGCGGTTTTGCGCTCAAAGCTGGTAGGTGTGAGGTGCCAGGTTCGATCCCAGGTTGCGCTTGTCGGTCTAGTCTTTCGAATTTTCCGTGGTTTTCTCCAAAAATTGCTTAAATACGTATTTCACCCTTAGAAAGACCCCAATGGAGGACACTCTCCCTCAGTCCTGGGATCCTAGTACAGTCAATCGGCTTTAATTCCAACAACCCTTTCTTTGCTCATTGTCCATTTTTTTTTAAATATGTTTTAAACCACAATTTCTAAAGATACAGTCATCGAAACAACGTTATTTATGGTTTTTACTCTGAAAAATTCTGATGCAATTTAAAAATTATGGGTTTTGTTATTTAAAAAATTGATCTCTGTAAACTTAACTGTGAGAGCTGGAGTAATGTGTTTAACCCGTTAGTAGTCGCTATAGACAGTGCCACCTATTACAGATTGCGCACTTTTTATTTAACTCTCACCAATAATTTTAAGAAGTGATGTGATCGACGTTCCTTCGATTTTATTCGCGTTTTATATGTATATCAAATGCTACTTCTAAAAATTTTTGGTTGCTATTGAATAAAAAAATCTGGCAACACTGAGGGATGGGCGGCAAATCGTCCAACTAGCGACTACTAACGGGTTAATTTCATGCTCAAGCTCATGTTTTAACATATTCAAATTCAAGCGGACACGGCATTTTTCTTTAATGGGATGTTAGCTAGAGGTGTCGTGTACAGTAAAGGTCTGCACGGGCCAGGCTTACGGCCCGGGTTCGGGCTGAATTTTTGAATTTGCTCTCGGGCCGGGTCGCGCTCGGGCTTAAAAAAATTTTTCAGGCTCGGGCTCAGTTTTTTTTTTTTGTGTACATTCGGGCCAGACTGGGCCTGAATGAAATTTTCTCCGGTCCATCTCGGCCCGAATCTTTTTTCTGGTTTTCTCCTTAATCAACGAAAAAGGAAAATGATAACATATTTCTTCAGTCATTTATTTTACATAATTTTACAGGCTGGTATGTCGCATAAAGTTCTATTTTGTTAAAAAAGTGTCTGTAACTTCAATTTAATTGTCTGTCGGTCTGTCTGTCCGAAATCTGATTTTTCGCAAATATTTTTTGCATGCCTCGAAATTAATATATTTTATTTAAAGTAATATTAGATTTTTCCTATTCAAAATAGTATGCATGTCACTACCAGTTTGCGTACATGTACATAACAAAAGAAATTAGATACGTTACTGTGTATAAGGCTTTGTTTCTTATGATTTGTTGAGTTTATTGGTTTAAAGGCTATAAAAATCTTTCCGCTGTAACTTTTTCTCTGAGGCTGCTTTTCCTTTTCTCCGGTGGACAAGAGTAGCATCATTTTTATCATGGGCAAAAGTAACTTTTCTATTGAATATTGTTCGATTAACATTAAAGTTTTGTTTACCGGAGCACATGAAAGATTCGGATACATAACGGTATATAAAAGGAAATGGTTGGAAGTGCATTTTTAGTAGCATTAACCATTTTAAATACCTTCCTATATTGTTTGATGAATGCTAATATTTTCGAGTAGACTTTCTATTTGTCTTTATGCCTTGTCAATAATAATGAATTTTGTTTATATATAATTATCTTGTAAAAGTTCAGCAGTTTTGTTAAAAAAATGAACCATTGTTTGGTTATATAAAACCTCTGCACAACACATACTAAAAATCTTTCTTATAGAAAAGCATTAATTTTTTTTTGTTTTTGTTATTTTACATATTTTTTAGCCGGGCCGGGTCGGGCCTGATTTTATCGTTTTTTGTCCGGCCCGGGCCCAGGCTGGATTTTTCGACTTCATAACGGGCCGGGCCCGGACCTCGAAATTCCGGCCCGTGCAGACCACTAGTGTACAGTGTTCTCTTCTCACAAAGGAAAGTTTATGTTATTACCAGAAATTTTATGTAGAGATTTTTTAATACGATATATACCATTGGTGAAGCCTAAAATGGTTAAAAAGAAAAGAAAGCTGTCTAAGGTGGAAAAGGAATATATTAAAAGCCTTTGAGAACTCTGGTCGTGTATGAAGAAAGTGTTAATTGTAATCACCTTGGTATTGGTGCAAGATTGATTGCACTTGGATCTCAGTTCTCCGTGGAATGCCTTCCATTAGGTCTTTTTAAGAAGTCTTAGCTCATATTTCCATATTTACACAAGTTTCGGAGAAAACTATAGAAAAATACATATGATTAGGTCAAGCGTTTAGACCTGAGATCGAAACCGACACTACTTATACCAATTTAGAGAGCAGAACTTCTCGGCCATTACATATAATAGTAATCCTGAATAATGTTTAGTAGTAAACTGGCGCCCTTTTTATCTAGATTGTTGGCGCCCTTTTTATTGAAATTGCCAGCGCCCTCTTTGTCATGCCAGTACCACCCTGCCACTTTCGAATGGTTTCTGGATAGAGGTGTACATGTTATCGATTGGCCACCTTGCAGCCCCGCCCAGAATCCGGTAGAAAACATGTGGGGTATATTCGCAAGAGCGGTGTATGCAGGCAGAAGGCAATACAACAGTACTGCAGACTTGAAAAAGGCTATTTCCTCCGAATGGTCAAAAATCGAGAAAAAGTGTTTGCAAAAACTTGTAGAAACCATGCCGAATAGGATTTATGAGCTTATTCGGAAACAAGGTGGAAAAATTTCTTATTAATTCAACATTAATTTGATGCTTGGTTCAGTGGACCTATCTTTTTGAAAAAGCTTTTTCATGTAATTTTTGTTTTCCTTATTATTCCTATTATTTGTATATTATTCATGTATTATTTTACATTAAATGAAGTAATGTAGTTTATAAAATAGTACTTTGTACACAATAAAACCTTTTTTACCAACATAACTTTCGTTTTTACTGGTGGACCTATCATTTCGACACGCACTGTATTTATTTCAGCCGATAATTTCTTACTTTCTGATGCTTTATGAAGAGTAGAATCACATATATTTTTTGAAGACGGCACCTTTTGAATGTTTCCTTGTGAATGAATCTATCTAACGGGTCCTAGCCCAACAGTTGGCCTGTGAGTCTGTGTGTGTGTGTGTGTTATCAGCATATTTCAAGAACAAATAATCACAAGAAGTCGAAACTTGGTATTCTAAATCTATATCATACAAAAATCCTATTTTTTTTTTATGATACAGATACTTTCTTTATTAAGATCAAGCGAATGGTTCGTGTACAGAGAATTCAAATACATTACGTCTATGAGCAGTTTAGATTGCATTAAGCAAATTACAGTGCGTTGCATGAATATAAACGCACCTTTTCCAATAACCGGAAATAGAATTTTTTTAATTTTAAAAGAAGGAATGAGACTTACAGTTATTGCATATAACTAACAACTGAATAAGGTACTTTGAGCAAGTATGTTTAGGCTCATGCAGGCTTATGTAATGAATGTTTAAGCATTTTATTATTTTTCACTGTTTTTCGTTTGTTGCACGAAATTAAACGCACTCCGTATTTTGCGTTTAAAATTTAACAGAGCCGCCGGAATTAAATTAAAATACAATTAGTCGTGTTGCTAAAATTCTTTAAAATCAGTTTTAATCCTTGAGTGCAAAATTTACGGAGTTTGTACAGGATGGCAAGAGGAAAAACTTTGACAGTAGACGAGAGGATAAAAATCGACTTTTTGCGTGGTAAAGGCTTTAGCAATCGCGAAATAGGGCGCTGAATCGGAAGAAGGGAGAGTATTATGCGGAATTATATAAAGAAAGGAGGAAAATTTGGGAAAAAAGCAGATAAGAAGCGAACAGAAAAGCTCACCAGTTACGACAAATGTCGAATATGCAACACTGCAAAGGATAAGAATATTTCCTGTGCGAAGATAAAGGCTCAATACAAGCTGGCTGTTCATCGGACAACCATATGGAGAACTATCAAAGCTGCAACATTCATTAAATTTAAGAAAATGAAGGCGAAACAACCCCTCACTCAAAGGCACAAGGATATGCGGTTGGAAAGGGCAAGAAAATGGATCCTAGATTGACTTAATTGGGAAAAAGTCATCTTCTTAGATGAAAAGAAGTTTAACTCGATGGGCAGTACGGATTTCATAGCTACTGGCACGATATGATAACCGAAGAAATGTACTGTTTAAAACGTCAATCTGGAGGTGGGTCTGTCATGGTGTGGGCAGCCATAGGTTTTAAAGGGACTTTCGAATTAGAGTTCGTGGAGAACAGTATGAGTTCTGTAGCTTATGTTCAGATGCTCACAAGGAACCTTGCCGTCAAGCTGTCAAAAACTCTGGAAGATATTATATTTTTCAGCAAGATTGCGCATCTGTACATGCAGCACGTATCGTGAAAAAATGGTTCCGTGACAATAAAATTAAAGTTCTGGACTGGCCCTCAAATAGCCCCGATTTAAACATAATGGAGAACGTATGGGGTAATCTGGTTCGCCGTGTTTACGCAAACGGAAGGCAGTTTAACACGAAAGATGAAAAAAAATCGGCCATTCTCTTAGCTTGGAAGACAATCAGCTTGGATGACCTCATGCAGGGCCCGCTTTACCATTAGGCGAACCTAAGCGGTCGCCTAGGGCCGCCGAAAAAGGTAGGCCGCCAAAAATATTGAAACACTGCCCAAAATTTAAGGGGAAAAGAAATGGATGGAGGAAAAACGAAAATCATAAGCCAATTTTTTATTTATTTATTTTTTTTCTCTCTCTCTCTCTTTTAAGGAATATGTGTATATACATTTTGTAAATTGAAAGTAACTTTCTTTAAGGATTTTAACGTTGCATAAAAACACCTTAACCCTTTCAGGGCAAGAAAATTTCACTCATTTAATATAAACAAGAACCAGATTTTGCGAACAAGTCTAAAATAGAAGAAATAAATGAAGAATTTTCTTTATGTTATTAAAGTAAAACTTTAAAAAAAATTTCCAAATTAAATTTTTGTAGTTAGGAATTAAAATTAAGTGCTCTGGCTAAGGTACTAAAATGTTGATTTTTAATAAACATATGCTTTGATTTGTATTATGATAATGAATGAAAAGATAGGAAAATTAGATTTTTCAAATTAGATGGAAAAAATGATGAGGAGGGGCTGAATTATTTGCAATTTCAACCCGAACAATTTGGTTTTAGACCTAAACATTCCAGCACCCATCAGAATAACAGAATTTATTCACGATAGTTTTATTAAATCTGAAAAATTCGAAGCCCTTTTACTTGACATCATTAACGTGTTTGACAGTTTCGCATGACGGCCTAATTTTTTAAGCTCATTCAGCTTAAAATTCCAACTCCTTATATCAAATTCCTCCATGATCAACTAAATAATAGAACTAAGAATAAGAAAATCGAAAAAAAAAAAAAAAAAACTTTGTACTGCGAAAGTTGTATTAAAATTTAGATTTATTATTCATATGATTAAAAAAAAGAGAACCTATAGAATATGGTATGTTTAGCATTAAGATTTACAGGATCACACCAAAATATTCAAACACATTATAAGAGCTTAAGAGCTACAATTGAAAATTGCTAGAACCGCATCCTCGTTTGTGTTAAGGTTTTTTAACACTTTTCAACAATGATTTCGAGTGATTATGAATTCAGTTAGTTTGTTTGTCTGTATTTTTTTCCGCTGTGTGATAACGTACGTAGGCAAAGTACATTAAAGGGTAAAAAAGGCAACAAGTACATACAGTTGGAAAATATTAATAGCCTACGCGAACCAAAGGATTTTTCGTTCTTGTTTAAAGAATGGAACGAATTCTTGTTACCATCTGGTTTAATGTAAAATTTAAAATTATCATTTATTATGGAAGGATTAAAATTATAAAAAAAATAATAACTAATTTAACCCGTTAGCGCCCAGTGTCCTCATTTGAGGGCAGCTAATAAAAAAGCACGTATATTTTTTGTGGTTTCTTGGAATGATTTCTGCTTTATAGCGTCACTCTAAAAGATCCCTGAAAGTTTTATGTGCTTATTATTATTAATTATTATTTCATAATTTGGATAGTCATTTTATAATTTTTCATTCGTAGCACATATATTTGCTTTTGCGCAGGTATACTAATTTAAATCAAGTTGAATAATAATATATATTATAATACTTTACTTTCAAGATCTTTGTCAACATATAATAGGAAATTAATCTGTTATCTCAAAGTTTTTCTATCTCGAAATTTTCTCGCTAGATCACAAAGCGTCTATAAATGAGGATAGGCTTTAAATTTAAAACCATCAGAAGAATTGTTAAAGTTAATATATTTTACTGTCAGTTGTCTATATTAATTTAGAAGTGAAATAATCAGCTAATAATATTTCGCAAAATTAATTCGGGCGTTAACGGGTTAAAAAAAAAAAAAAAAAAAAAAAAAAATAACAGTAATATTTTAATATTATTATCATTCACCCAGGAACTTTTTTGGTGGTAAAAATGTAAGCAACTTGATAGATTCATTCCGTTTTGTTATGCGATGCCGCAATCTGATAGCTAAGCAATGGTGAGAGAATGACGGATTTCAAATTCCCTTTTCTTCTGGACATTCAAAAAATTTCTTTTTTTTTTTTCCATTGTAATACGTTTTACTCAAATTTTCGGCCAAACAGTTTATGGTACAAGCTGTACATGGTCATGGTATATGAGTACAAGTAGAGATATAACAGTATTGATGTACAAGTACAGTAGTTCCATTATACATCAATATGTGCGATGACATGTAGAGAAGGGAGATTAGTATGAACAGAAATTTTAAAGCATTTTCCCATCAAACGTTTAGCAGAGTCAGTTATGAAAAGCTAAAGGTTTGATCCAACTTGTTCATTCTTTCTTATTTCTAAATATGCTGGATCCAATTCAATTTTTACAAAAAAAAAAAAAAAAAAAAAAAAAAAAAAGAAATGTTATTTAAATTTATATTAACTTATAATATTAGAATAATTTGAATCTTAATATGGTAGCTTTTTCATTTATAAGGAAGGAGGAGGGGGGGGGGGGGGGGTAGGGATCACAATGAGAAAATTTACCTCGGGTCACATGAAATCTATAAGCTGCTCTGGCGTAATATCTATTAGAGGGGGGCCGCCAAAACTCTATTGATTAGGGCCGCCAAAATTGTAAAGCGGCCCCTGACCTCATGACACTATATCAGTCAATGCCAAGGCGTTTACTGGCTCTTCTAGAAGCCCATGGTGGCTTTACAAAGTATTAGATACAGTATTTGTTACTCAGTTATTTATTTTTTACATGTGCGTTTAAATTCATGCAACATGTATATTTGTCATAAATTCAAAAAAATTATTTTCTAAAAAATCATTTTGGTTTTTCATTGTTTTGACTCGTAATTTCATTTCTTGAATCATACACATAAGTTTGCATCAAGTGTCACCTATTCATATTTTTTTATTACTATTCCATACCATTCTAATTCTTAAAGCTAAGGTGCGTTTATATTCATGCAACGCACTGTAACTGAATATACATATTACTTCCATTACCCGACTACCGTAGGTAATAGAAGTATTGTATTCGGTCCAAAAATTTGATGTCGAGTTTTTACCTGATTTACATGTTTTAAGGTCTCCTGAGTCCAAAAAAGTAGTTTTTGCCAATTGGTCAGTGTGTGGGGGGGAATCTTCTGACGATCATATCTCCAAAACTAATAAAGATTGAGCTACGAAACTTCAGAATTAAGACAGAAGTAGTGTACAGATGGATTTTCCAAATTTTGGTGAAAATTGGAAAACCGGAAGTGGGACCGTAAGTCCGTATCTCAAAAACGGCTCTAACAATTTTCTTCAAATTTGCTACATAAACACTCTATTATATGTCCTTTCAAATGATATAGTTGGTTAGTTCAGTAAAATTGATAGGCACCCTGTATAAATAGCTCAATTTCAGATCTTGCAAGTGAGTTTTTTTTTTTTTTTTTTTTTAAATTGTTGTACGGATTTTTTTCAAACTCGCCATATTTTTTCCCTTTTAAATATCCTTTTGTATGTAATTGTTGTTTTCCGGTCAATAATTGAGTATGCCAAGTTTTGGTAAAAGTTGGTATCTCAAAAATGGCTCTAACGATTTTCTTCAAAGCTGTTACATAAATTCATTTTAGATATCCTTTTTCATATAATACGTGGTTATTACAGGAAAATTAAGTCATCCTGCTTAGGTAAGTAACTTTTAGATCTCTGAAATTGGTGTTTCAAAAAATCATTTTTTTTTTTTAACTCGCTGTGTAAACTCTGTTTTACATGTCTATATATAAACTCTCTGTTATAGGAAATTTGTTAGGTGTCTACTTCGTTAGGTCAGTTTTGTGTCTTTTGATCACATTTTTAAAAATTGCATATAACATGTGAAATAGTGGGTAATGGAAGTCGTGGTTGCTTCACACTAGATTTTTTTTTTATGCATAAGAGCATGTTTAATATAGGATATGATATGAAAATCATTTACCATTCATTTACAAGGCTACACAAAATAATTCAGGTATGTTTGGAGAATACTTTGAAATCGTTTTATGTGTTTTTAATAATGTGTTAAATTAAAGTATACTAGGTTGTGTGTGTATAATTTATAAACTATGCATACGGGGATACACAAAATAGAGCGAATGCATTCTTCTCCATTAAATTTAATTAATGACAGTGCTTTACTAAATTTTAGTAAGTTAAGTTAAGAAACCCTTTAACGTGTGGTGGTACAACAGTGAAACCACCATTTCCCAAAAAACATTTCTGAATGCGCATTGGTTAAGGTCCCGGAAATATTTTTTACCTTTTGTAAAAGTTACTAGATGTCAGCACTATATAAAATATCTATTTTACTTAGAAAAAGTAAAAAATGCCTGTTTTAATAATTTTTATTATTATTATTTTATTTATTTATTTTGTAATCAAAAAATATAAAATACAAATTTGATCATACTCATATTTTCCATATATGGTTTTCATAGCATTTGTATCTTTTAATCAATTTTAGCAAATTTTTGTTTCTGCACGTTAAAGGATTTAAGTAAAATTGCTGTGGAATGATAATTAATTTTGCATACCCTATAGTAAACAAAGTACTAGAACTGGATTGTGAGTCCGAATTTCAAGTCTGGTTTTTTGTTATAATTACGCGTTTTGGAGTCTCCTGAACAAGAAAATCCTGTTTTCAGTTTTTCTGTGTAGTGTATATGCCTATTACGTGAATAATGTAAAAACAAATAATTTTAGGGAATTCAAACTGCATATTTAGATCATATCGGGTTTCGACTTGAAAATTTTGACCAAGAATGTAAAGTTTCAAAGAGTGGTGTGGGTTTTTTTTTTTTTTTTTTTTTTTTTTTTAATAATTTGGAATAAAATTTTACATTTAATAACAGCTTGAAATTTCTAGAATTTGTGTATTATGCTCGATCAGGCGGTTGAGGAGATTGTAGCCCCTTTCATACAGAAATGTATATCTAATAAAACTTTTTCTAAAATTATTTTCAACTGTTTTTAAAGAAATGTGCTGTATGTTTTAGATATATGTTACGTACATTTGTTATCTTAACCCTTAATTTATAATCTGTTTTTATAGTACTCAAATTCAGGGTGAGAGAATGTCGTATGAGTGACGCACCAGATTATTTAAATATAACAGAGGTATTAACATCTTGTTAAAATAGATTTGTATCGCTGAATATCATCTATAATAATAAATGGAAAGGTTTGTCTGTCTGTCTATCTGTCTGTCTGTCTAGTGCTTCAAATTTTCCCTTTTCCACACAACACTTAATATACAACCTATTCAGCACAAAACCAACCTGCAGTTAAAATTTCATCAATTTTCATTAATAAACAAAGCAGTGACATTTTAATTGCAAATTAAATTTTATTCTAACACGTAATCTATCTTTCAATAGACGATAGGAGTTTCCATAGCAACAAAATACATTTGAAGGAACTAAAAAATACTTTTTCTTTTTCTTTTTACTTCCATTACCCGACTACTGTGGTATATATGATATAGGTTTTGGGAAAATAAAAAATATTTATTTTTCTTTTTACTTCCATTAATAAAACTACCGTAGATAATGGAATTAGAGATTTCACGTGATTTACATGTTTTAGAATGTCCTGATTAGGTTTTCTTTTGTATCTCAGCTTCTAATTGAAATAATTTCATAAGTAACATATTATTTGAAAACTTTGTTGATTTGAAATTGAATAGTTGATTTGGAATCGAACAGTGGAATACAGAAATTTGTACCGCCAGATGGCGCTGTAATATTTTAAAATTTCAATTTCTAATTATGATTAAATTATTTTTAATACATCATTCGAAAGATATTTTAAAGTTCTTTTAAATTATCGAAAGTTTTCACCAGATTTACACGTTTTGAGGTGTCCTGAATCAGTTTTCTTTTATACCTCAGTTATTAATTAAAAAAATTTCATAAGTAATACATTATTTGAAAGCTTTGTTGACTTGATACACATTTTAAAATACTTTTACATTATCGAAAATGGAATTCGAGATTTCACCCGATTTACACGTTTTGAGGTCTCCTGATTAGGTTTTCTTTTGTATCTCAGCTACTAATTAAAATAATTTGATAAGTAATACATCATTAGAAAGCTTTTTTGATTTGGAATCGAACAGTGGATTACAGACATTTCTACCGCCAGATGGCGCTGTAATATTTTCAAATTTCAATATTTCAATTTCTAATTATGATTAAATTATTTTTAATGCATCATTCGAAAGATATTTTAAATATCTTTTATATTATCGACAGTTTTCACCAGATTTACACGTTTTGAGGTGTCCTGAAACAGTTTTTTTTTTTTGTATCTCAGTTATTAATTAAAAAAAGTTCATAAGTAATACATCATTTGAAAGCTTATTTTAGTTGATACACATTTTAAAGTACTTTTACATTATCGAAAATGGAATTCGAGATTTCACCCGATTTACACGTTTTGAGGTATCCTGATTAGGTTTTCTTTTGTATCTCATCTACTAATTAAAATAATTTCATGAGTAATACATCATTTGAAAGTTTTGTTGATCTGGAATGGAACAATAGATTAAAGAAATTTCTACCGCCAGATGGCGCTGTAATATTTTTAAATTTCAATATTACATATTCTAATTATGATTAAATTATTTCTAATACATCATTCGAAAGATATTTTAAAGTTCTTTTGCATTATCGAAAGTGGAATTCGAGATTTCACCTGATTTACAATTTAAAGTGTCCTGATCAGGTTTTCTTTTGCATCTCAGCTAATTGAGTAAGACCGTTCAAAATTGGTATATGCAATTTAATTAGGAGGAGCTGGAACGGTGGGGAAGGAATAGGCGCGCAGCGCGCATGGTTTTGGGACCCGGCGCGAGTTTTTACCCGATGATAAAAGATTTTTTCTTAATTTTATTTTCTTAATAATAAAAGTTTGAGTTGAGAAGGAATATGCGTGTACAGCGCACGTATATCCTCAAAAGTGCGCGCACAGCGCGCATGGGTCTGCGCTGCCGTAGGCAGTGTGGTCCCGGTGTGAGTTTTTACCCGATGCTAAATGATATATTTTTTAATTCCTTTTCTTAAGAATGAAAGTTTATGAATAATAACATGGAATTTTGAGAAGTCATAAGGTTGGTGTAGGAATACGTGCGCGCGGCGCACGGGTCTACGCTGCCGAAGGCAGTGGGGACCCGGTGCGACATTTTTCCCGATCAGAATTTTTTTTTCTCTTTTTTTATCACATGATAAAAATTAATGCAATTTTGAGAATTCATTAATTATTGTGATTCATTTAAAAATAGTGACCAGCGAAGCGGGCGTAGCCTGCTAGTAGTAAATAAACAAAAGGGAAAAATCAGAATAAAGTGTTAAGTATTTTGCCCCAAAATTCATACACTGAGAAAAAAAAATATACCGCTTTCATCTAGAACGTATTAGGTGGTACTTTTCTAAATCCCTAAACTAGAAATATAGATTTCTGAGCTATAAGGCACGCCAATACACTGAGAAAAAATTCTATAACTGACATCTAGAATCTAAATTGTGGCTCTAGAAAAAATCATTCCATGTCATCCTTAAAAATTTCTTTCTAGTCCCATTCGAAAGCGAATTCTTGAGCATTTGCCTATACTATCGAGGACAAACCTATTTGAAAATATCTCCAAATAAATGTGAATACAAGAGGCGGGTTTCAGCAGCTATAATCTTGGTTTATGACCCAATTCTGGAAAAATCAAGCGAGAATTTCTCATAATACAAAAAATTCAGAATACTGTTTCACCATCTAAAAATGTGTAGATTAGAAATTTTGGACCATTTCGTCTGTTCAGTTTATTGGCGTGCTTTATGCGCTTAGCTCAGAAATCTATATTTTTAGTAAAAGGATTTAGAAAATGGGCACTTTTTCATTCTAGATGAAGGCAGTATATTTTTTTCTCAGTGTATGTTTGTACAATAGATCGCAATGTATCCGAATTTTTTTTTTTTTTTCTTTTTCTTTTTGTGCACCCTTGTAAATGAACATAAATGATAAGCATACAATTTCCAATAAGGACGATTCTCTAGAAAAATTCTAAAATATATATTAATTTTATTCTTTTCTTAATAAACTTTTGATATTCATCTTCATTATGACGCCGTGCTACCTTCTAAAAAACTAGTATGTTGTGGCCACCACAAAACTTTCTTCTATAAATTCTTATACAAATTCACTCAGTACAAATAATTTATTAAAACTATTATTCGTTAAAATTATCTACTATGATGAATGCAGATGATTTTCAGTTTGGAGGAAACTAACTCTAAACATTGTGATGAATTGTAGATGCAGACCATAAAGAAGTGATATTTTTCGAAAAAATTATTTATTCTCATTTACAAACACTACACCATGCACACATATAAACATAAAAGAAACGTAAAGAAATTAAACGTAATTTTTAAATGGACATCAATTTTCGGTCCACAACCAAATTATTTTTAAAGAGAGCATCTCGAGGTTGCCGTTCAGCATCGGTGCAGACGCATCACTCTCTGTCTAAAAAGAAAAGTCTCTCTTCAAAACCAAAGTTTCTTTTATCAGGGCATAACGACTTCTATCAGAGCAGGGCCAGTAGCGCCTTCTCTAATCAGTCTGAAAGTTATTATTAAAGTCTGACGTCATTACAGACCTTCTCCCTTGAGGACAGAAACTTTTCATTGCAGTAAAGGGAAAAGTTTGTTTCATCCAATCTAAATAATACTTGGTGAGGATAAGTCTATATTCATAAGAAAGAAACAGTCACAAATGTTCAATATATTAGTTCTTCATATTTCTTGATAAAGTAATTAAAAAAAAAGAAAAAGAAAGTACAAGAAAACACCAATTCTGTACAGAAACAGAACTATTATATTTAAATGCACCAGACTTATCCATACTAGATTAAACACAATATTTCTTATTTTAAAATCTACTAAAAAACATATATTGAATAAAAAATTAGATATTATTACACAATATACGAAAGACACTAAACAGATATGCAAAGAAAAATATAGATAGCAAAAACAAATATATACCCCCCATATATATAGCAATAATTAAGCAAATATTTGAAAATTAAAAAAACCCTAAGTGATACGACTTAAACTATCATTATTCTGAGATTGTGTTCCCTTATGCTGAATAATCTCATAATTAAATGAACCTGGACAGAGTTCCCATAGTAAAAGTCTGGGATTTGGTCTTTTTTCTTTTTTTCTTCTTTCTCATAGTCAAATTATTTTATGGTTGTAGTGCTTTTATTTTAATAGTATAGAAATAGCGTAGAAAGTAAAAAAAAAAAAAAAAAAAAAAGATAAATAAAATGAAAATCTGAAGTGACTCCATTCGACTTTCCAAACATTTATAGCCCTTTTCCCTAGCAGAGTCGTTGCAAGGTCACGGAATTTCTCTCTTCTGCGGAGAGGGAGATCACGTGCTCAAATCCATCCAAAGAGATGTTGTTTCTTCAGTAACTTAGCAACGGACGGGAGAAGTGAAATCATAGTTCATCTGAGCGTGGCCTTGACACGACAGTCTAAAGGAAATAGAGTATAGTAATAAACGGTTGTTTAAATAAATTTAAAGAAAAGATAGTCGTTAAATAAACAAAGCGGAAAATCATAATAGTGTGTTTGAGTATTTCTATCACCAAGTTGTTTGTCGTTTAGCGGATCGTAATGCATCCGAATGTTTTGAATGTTTTTCCGGCAAAAGGTGATAGGTAAGCTTGCATTATCAAATATTTATCTGATTTTATTATTATTATTATTATTTTAAACAATTTAACCATTACTAAAACGAATTTTAATTAGTCTAAGCCCATGCACCGTCACCGTGATATATATATTATTTAACCGATTAAAAAAAATAAGTTCTACACTCATGAAATTGAAAATCCGTACAAATCGTACGACGGTCACCTGTAACAAATTTACAAATTTTAAACTATGTCGGATAAGGCGTTTAGACGCTATCGCACTTGAAATAATTTTAGTTTATTGATGATAATGATAGAGAATATTTTTCTGTGTGTCCCTGTAAAGTTATGACTATGAGTTTTCAACTCATCAAAATCGTGCGACCATGACCTACAGCATAACTACCAATTATTAGTTTAACTGGATAAGACGTTTAGATGTTGCCGCATTTCAAATAATTTAAGACCATTGGCCATAATAAGCAATTTTTCTGTGTGTCCCTGTAAAAGAACTGTAAGCCCACACTTACTAAAATCGATAAAATTGTTCGGCGGTGATCTATAACATACATACCAACTTTGAGCTAAACTGGGTAAGGCGTTTAGACACTATTGCACTTTAAATAATTTGAGTCCATAAGCCATAATGATTGGAAACTTTTCTCTGTATCCCTGTAAAATAAAATATAATTTGTACACTCATCAAAATTAATGAGATGGTGACCTATAACATATCTATAAACTTTCAGCTTAATCGAATTAGGCTCTTAGACTAAGATGACGAAACGTCCTTGAATCATGAAGACAGTCCTCGAATTTCGACCCATGTCCTCAGCAATTTGAAAACCATTTGAGGACATCAAATGTTCTCAAATTTTCAAATTTGTCCTCAAACTGAAAGTCTTTTATTTATTTTTTACTTCCTATTTTTTACTCCTTGTCGAATCATGTTCTTAGACTGACTATGAACATGACTCGAGAAGGATTTACTTAACAAAGTAGTATTAAGTGTACATTTTTTATATAGGAATTTTTGCTAGCGCTCGAATAATTTTGCTGCCGACTATAAATAAATAAATAAATAAATATATATATAAAATGCTTCATTCAAAAGAAAAGAAGTGAAGAATGTCGAAGCTACTAAATTAGCTGTCAAGTTGTCTCCAAAAACCCGCTGCTAACAGGCAATGCTCGAATTCCATTGAATGACCCATAAACTTAGGACATATCAGCCAATTCCTCGTTATTGAACTGATGAATCCTTCTGCGAAATACTTGCCTGAAGTAACCCTGCGTCTTGCTATTATATACCTGTGAACTTAACCCTTCAGTGGGACAGGTCGCATCTTTCGACACAACGTCCTGTATAAAACTTGTTTACCATGGTCTAAGAGACCAGTACATTAAGTTTCTGAACAAAATTTTAGGACCCCCCACCCCCGTCCCCTTTATATATGCTTATGTGCAGCTGCAAACACCAATAATAATCAGTGCCGTCCCAAACCTATTTTTCCAGCCAGATGTTATAAAAACTATTGAAAGCGTTTAAAAATAAATTTATTCAAGATGAGACTAACTCGTAAACGATATGACAATTTTTTTCCCCCAGTTGTCTATCTCTATTACACAAAATATACAGTTGTTTCATTTGGTTTAGTGCAGTCTATAGATGTTAAAATAGACTTACCTGCAATTTCTCCCATAGACGTAATGTATTTGAATACTTTTGAGTTTCCCTGTACACGAACCATTAGCTTCATCTCAACAAAAAGCTTAGTGTAGCATCCCTATATGATACACATTTAGAATACCGAGTTTGGAATTTCTGCTACTATTTGTTCTTGAGATATGCTGATAACAGACATACACACAGACCATTCGCTAAAAACATGATTTTCGTATTCAGGGGACCTCAGAACATGTAAATATAACAAGAAATCACTTTCGAAAATTTGACCCTAAAACAATACTCTCTCTACCGTAAGGGTAAGAGAAAGTAAAAATGCGTTTTTTTTTTTTTTTTTTTTTTTTTGAGTAATTGCAGCTAATTACTGAAATACACGATTTTTTCGCCGATAACTGTTGAAATAGATGATTGTTTTACCACTAATCGAGAAATTTTGCTTTTTTTTTTTTTTATTAAGTAATTATTTCGCAGCAAATCTATGAATTTTTCACTTTTTTGGATGTCTAATTACCAAAATATGCCACATTTTTTAGGAATATTTCCGAAAAGCGGGTTCATTTTGCCGACAGGCGACGTTTGATTTAATTTACATGTAATTGCAAAAATACTCTATTTCCACCTGACAATTAATGGTATTTATTCTTATAATGGTAGCGGAATGGAAAAAAAAAAAAAAAAAAAAAAAGTGGCGAGTTCTTTAATTTTTAAGTTGCTACTTTATTTTGTTTAGTTGTCATGTAGTGAGCAGAATTTTTCAAATCTACCACATTTGCTATATCTTTTCCAGAAATTAAAATTGGAGAAAGTGTTTCATAATTCATTAGTAATGCATGATTTTAGTTTCTTTTCTTTTTTTATACCGATATGTTTTATGAAAAAATAAATATACGTAATTAAATTAATTTCTACGTTTTCACTTTTCATGAGTTACAGTTATAACTACATACTGTAATTGGAAAAGTATTTCAGCCTATTTTATTCCAAGTAGTCCACTGAAATGGTTTCAACAAAAAAAAAAAAAAAAAATCCAGGACCTGTTTTTGCAATTGGGAATTAAAATTTGCGTTTACAGTATGCAAACGGCGCCCTCAAAAGGGTTAAAAAGAGAGATAAAATATGAATGTACAAGCTTTAAGGGATATTGGTTACATTTTCAAATTCATTATTACTTTAGCTATTTGGAAATATGACAATAAAGTTTATTTTAAACTTATCGACTAATTATAATATTTAAAAAGCATAAAAATGATGTCTACAACGATCTTTGATCAGAAGTACCCGCAAGATAAAAGTCAAGTATCCTAATCTCTCTTTGTAAATGACTTCAAGTGTTGCAAACTGCAGGGATTTGTCCCTACGCGTAAGGACTTTTGGCAGCTTCTTAGGGATATAGGAACGGATTTCGAATTCGTAGGGATTTTTTTTTTTTTTTTTTTTTTTGGGGGGGGGGGTACTTTTATAGGATTTTCTATGGATCTTGTTACATTTTCCCCTAGACCCATTTTCCACCTTTTTTTATTATTTTTCACTAAAGTAGGGACTTTTATCGTCAGTGTAGGAATATTTTGAGCTGTCACTAGGGGCATGGCAAAATTTGAATTGACAACACTGATGATTTTTTTCGGGCTTATGGGAACAATTTTGGGGACCGAATGTTTGTGGGAAATTTTGAGGGGATTTTTGAAAATTTTGGGGAGAAATCCGGAGAATTTTTAATTTTTTAGTCTATTTGTTAAGTTTACATAGCATTGCCGATTGTAAGGATTTGTCCCTACGCCAGGGACTTTTAACAGTTTTTTTTTAGCTTGTAGGGGCTTTTGAAGGTACCCTTTTCCCCAGGACATCCTTGGGATGTCCTGAGGATGAAAATACGTCTTGCGTATACATCCTCAGTACTAAAGTACTTTACGCAAATTAAAAAAATTTCAGTAACTAGAGTGTATATAAAAGCTATATTTATGTATGGGGATTATTTTAAAAAATGAGCGTCATTTGGAAAAAACTTGGGCTTAAATCTGTTAAATAGTATTTTAAATGTTTTTTTTGAAAAAAAAAAATTACTTTTTTAGTAGAAATTGAGTTGGGGATTTTTTGGGAAAAAAGCCCTAATTTGGGGAAAATTAAAAGCCTGTTTGGGGAAGTTGACTGCCGACCATCTGGCAACACTGAAAACGGAAGTTCATTCCACCGTAATTTTACGCCAGTAGATGTTTTAGTTTGACTTTCTCTTCGTGGAAACAAAATTATTTCAAAGTTTCCAACTTATCAGTGCGGATTTTTTTTCTTTTAATATTTTTTAACTCTGAAATTCCGACGACAACAATTGATTCGTAAATCCTTTTAACAGTTATTTTAAGTGCGAATTATTTTTAAGCTTAATAATGTTGTTCTTCATCAGATCTTTAACAGAATATTGCCTGGCTCATAATTCAAACTAAAACTTATATGTTGAAAAAAAAAAAAAAAAAAAAAAAAAAATAAATATGTATATTGATGTTAGATAAGAAATTTTCATTCGTAATTTAAACTTTGATTGGTCGAATAATATATCTATATCTATTCATATTTATTCTTATATTTGAAAAGTTAAATATTTATGATAATGTTCGCAAAAAGAATCGGTAATGTTGCTCAAAGAGCAGTTCGAATTTGTTTAAAATTTGGCAAAATAGTGATGCAAATGACTTGAATTGCAGAGACTGATAGATTTATTCATTTGATTAGTTTGTGCTTCCTTGTCTTTAAGATGGCTTCTTATAAAGATGTTTATAATGCGGAATTCTTTAAAAAAGACAAAGTCGAAAAACCTAATATTGATATTAATGATTCTGTGGAACCTAACTCTTTACCAAATGATAGAAATCGCAAATTGTCAAGTGTTTGTGACGATGGCCTCGAAAATAAATATAATAATGGAAGCAGTGACAGTGATTCATCAACTGAAGATGATGATGATTTTGACGAAGAATTCAATAATGAAGATAGATTAATTTCTATACTTTATAGAAAAGTAGTAGATGACATTATGCAAGTAAACAAACTGAGAGAATCTCAAGTAAACGCTGCATTAGACAATATGAAATTAGAAATATTTCAAGGACATAAGAAAGGATTTCGTAGATTTTCTGGGATTAATTTTAATAAACCAAAAAATTGTTGTGGGTATTTGAGACGCTATGCAATTTGCCACACCGGACTTGTAAAAAAAATTATGTGGAAATTTTTGAAGAACAACAAAGTGTCTATTCTAAGTCTGCTTGCAAAAAATGACATTATGCATCAAAATCATCTTTCAGTTGTTAGCTTAGGAGGAGGACCTGGTAATGATTTGATAGGTTTCTGCAGTGCCATCCAAGAACTTACTAATTCTGTTAAAGAAATTGATCTGTATGTTATTGATATTTGTGAAGGTTGGAAAACTGTTTTACCAAAAATTATGAAACAAGCTGTGAAAGATAATTTTGGAAGCTTTACCGAGTATTTAAAAAAAGTAAAAATAAGTACTGCTTTCTTGGCAGCAGATTTGACTGCGAAGGGCGTATTTCAAAATGAAGTATCCAGTTGTCTTGATCAAGCAGATGTTGTTTTAATGGTAAAGTTGACATCATTCTTGCCAGATACAGAAGCAGGAGATCTGATTCGAGTAAGTCTTTTATTTTTGTATCATTGTGATTAATAGTTGTATGTTATTTTATTAAACACTGCAAAATTATCCAATTACACCTCTAAAAGTTTCACTTATTTTAGAGTTATCATTTATTGTTCAGGCACCATCATTATTTTTCCAAATTCAGCATATAACATAAGAAAAGCTTTTTTTTTTTTTTTTTTTTTTTTTTTTCTCCAAAATTAATTATAAATATTTAGAAATTTACCTTTGCAATAGCCAGTTGTGATTCAGTGATAGTAAATATTATTTTACCAGTTGTTTTAAATACGTCCGTCTTAAATATAAAAAATATATCTAAAATAATAGAAAAAATATTTTAACAGATAGTCGGAAATATGTAAAAAAAAAAAAAAAAAAAAAACATCAACAACATTCAATAACTGTTGTTTTAACAGTTATTCAAAATTTAGATTTTTTTTTTTTTTAACAAGACCCAATAGAACAATACTAGCAACAATAGCATAAACTTGCATTATATGGAGATTATTGCATACAAATCGCTTAAAAAAGTGAATGAAGAAATTGACACCCATAAAATTACGCAGCAAATTAAGATAAAGCAGATGTATAGCTTCCAGAGGAAACACTGGATAACCTAGTGGGTGGTGCATTTCTGTTGCCGACTTGCCATGACCATAGGCAGAGTTTATTTGTCTCATCATGAATATAGTGCAACTTATTATAGAAATTTGTAAGGACAAATACATGATGGAGAGCTGAACTTAATCCACCTTATGCTAGCTAGTTTTTTTTTTATATTTTTAGGTAGAGTAGAATAATGTTATGTTACACTAGAACTGTACCAGTGATGGATCGGGGAGGGGGGTGTCTAGGGAATTAAATAGGGGTGCCTGGGACCCTGCAGGTGTGCACCTCATCGAGATTTTTTCGAATTTGAATTTTTTAAATTAATGTTTTTTCGATTTTAAATATTGGCTTTAATGCTTCATTTTTCATAAATTTAATTCTTTGATTGTAATCGTCTGTGTATCTTAGCAACGATTATTTCACTATTTATTTTTTATTTAATGCATTAATTTGAAGGTGAAATCTTTATTATTATAATATTTATTAAAAATCAAATGGTAATGCAATAGCAATAAATTGTTACGTTCATGTATATTATTTATAGTATAAAAACTTTTTATTTTTCATTTTAAATTAACTCCTTTAAAATAAAAATACTTTTTTTTATATATATATAATGTTTGTTGGGGAAAAAATGGTAGTATGTGGTAGAAAGGATTAAGCTGATTAAAATTTATTTGTTTTTATGAGTTTAATTCCTTTTAAAAGAAAATCTACTTTTTATTTTATTTTATTACACTGGTTGGAATCAAATCGCAATATAGTGTAAATAACGGGGGCTATAAAACGCATGGTTCAAAAACTAAAATGAATAGATGCTGAGATACAGTCATCTTTAAAATCGTAGATTGAAGTGCCCGGGAAAGACCTTTCTGCGTACCCGAAGAGAGGCCTAGAGCTGTTTCAATGATTTATTTATTTATTTATTTTTTGTTTTGTTTTTATTTATAATGTGATGTAAAAAATAAATACTGATCCAATTCTTTTTAAAATTCATTTAAATATAGTGACCAGCGAAGCGGGCGTAGCCTGCTAGTAGTTAAATATGAAAAACAAATATAATAAATTTGTAGAATACTTCATGAATAAATGATAATAATTTTGAATTATATTTTATTATGAAAACAAAAACTGCAAATATAAATAAATATTTGGAACATCTTATCTATATAAATAAAGAGAAGTGTCTGTGTGTGTGTGTGTGTGTCTGTCTGCGCTCTGGTGCTCACACGACTGATCGCAGAGCAACAAAACATGGCAGATGGGTACCTGAGACCTTACAGGTGTGCACCTCATCGAGTTTTCTTCGAATTTGAATTTATTTATTTATTTATTTTTCCCGATTATAAATAATTGCTTCTATGTTTAATTTTTATTAATTTTATTCTTTCGTTTCAATCATCTGCGTTTCTTAGCAACGACTATTACGCTATTTGTTTTTCACTTATTTGAAGACGAAATCTTTTTATTATTATTATTAGTGTTATTGTACTTATTGAAAATCAAATAGTAATGCAGTAAAAAGATTAAATATGCTAAATTTTAAAATAAAAAACTTATTTATGACAGTTATGTTTATGTATAATTTTTATAATATAACAACTTTGTATTTTTCTTTTTTTTTTTTTTTTTATTGTAGTATTTATCGGGAAGAAATAGTAGTTTATAGTGGAAGGGATTAAACTGATTAAAATTTATTTGTTTTTATTTATTTAATTTCTTTTTTAAAAATCTACTTTTTATTTTATTTATTATATTGGTCAGAATTATATGGTAGTATAGTGTAAAGAGCGAGGGCTATAAAATACGTCGTTCAAAAACTAAAATATTTAATAGATACTGAGACACAGTCATCTTTAAAATCGTAGTTCTTAAATACTAGCAGATCCATCTGTCGTCAATAAATACCTAAACTGAAGATCGAGGGATCTGCAGGCAGTGGGATCCTGGACCCGCTGTAGTGTGGGCGGGAAAAAGTGCTGCCGTAGGCAGCGGATACCCAAAGCGAGGTTTAAAGCAATTTCAATGTAGGGTTTTTTTTCCCCCTTCTTCTTGTAATGTGTTATAAAAAAGAAATAGTGATGGAAATTTTTTTGAAAATTCATTTAAATATAGTGACCAGCGAAGCGGGCGTTTTTTTTTAAATTATATGAAAGTAACGTAACAGTACATTAAAATATGAAAATAAATACAAATAAAAAAAATCTGGTGGGAAACAGCCACACGACTTTCATTACCCACTATTACACGTATTATTGTATATGCATTTTTTGGAGATAATGTGATCAATAGACATAAAAGTGACCTAAAGAAGTAGTAGGAACCTAAAATTTTCCCGGTAAGAGAAACTTTATACATATATAAAGACATATAAAACAAAGCTTACATATAGTGAGATTTAAAAAAAATAAATAAATAAATAAATAAATGGTAGAGTTATTTTTTGAAACTCTAATTTCCGAGATCTAAAACTGACCTACCTAAGCAGGATGACTGTTAATTTTCCTCTACTAACCACGGAATACATAAGAAAGGAATGGATTTGAATAATAATTTTCAATAAAATCGTTAAAACCGTTTTTGAGATACCAACTTTTACAGAAACTGAATTAATGACCGGAAAACAATAATTACATGCCAAAGGTTATTAAGTAAGTTAATATAGCGAGTTTGAAAGAAATCCGTACAGCCGTTTTTAAAGAATCGCGCTTGCAAGACCTGTCGCTACTATGGCGACGTTATTTAAAATAGCAATTCAAAACCATGTCGCTATTTTGGCGACGTTATTTAAAATAGCAATTTCAGTACTTTAACAAGAAATAAGGTAATTGGCTTACCTTCTTCGGTCCAGAGAGTCGTGGGGATTGCCGGCCACTTCATGTTCCATTATTATTCATAGATGACGAAGAATACACATGATTCATAAATATGAAACCAATACGGTCACAAACATTTATTATGACGATCACTACAACGGTACAAAAACGAACTACACAGGAGAAGAAGAAACAAAAATTAATAACGGCGTACAGCGCCATCTACAGGTTTCAGATTGACCAATGATAATCTACAAGACCTGAAATTGAGCTATTTATACAGTATGCCTATCAATTTTCCTGAACTAACCAACTATATCATTCGAAAGGACATCTAATAGAGTGTTTATATAACAAATTTGAAGAAAATCGTTAGAGCCGTTTTTGAGATACGGACTTTCGGTTTCCGATGTCCCACTTCCTGTTTTTCAATTTTCACCAAAATTTGGAAAATTCATCTGTACACCAGACCTGTCTCAATTCTGAAGTTTTGTAATTCTGTCTATTAGTTTCGGAGATATGATAGCCAGAAGATCATACATACACACGCCCTGACCGATTGTAAAAAACCACTTTTTTGGACTCAGGGTACCTTAAAACGTGTAAATCAGGTGAAATCTCGATATCGGATTTTTGGACCGAATACAATACTTCCATTACCTACGGTAATAGAGCAATGGAAGTAAAAAGGGCGGGGAGTACGATCCCTTTTGTAGTATCTTCCATTAAATTTAATTATGCGTATGTTCCAGATATGCCAACATTTTAGTCCTTTGCCTGCCCCAAAGCTGTAAAGCGCTGTAAACAATGTCACCAAATTTAGGGACTCTTTTATTCAAGTACCGCCAATAATTTTGAGGAGTGATATTTGATATATATAATAGACGAATAACCTTCCGAGTAATTAGTCAACTATTGCAATTAATATTTAGTGGTGGATATTGAATAAAAATTCCCTAAATTTGGCAATACCAACCAGAGGAATAAAATTAAATAGGACCGGCAAAGGGTAAATTTATTTTAGAACATTATTAGTACCCACTCTTTTCTATTAATAGTGTTAACTTATGCATGTTATATCTAACCAGCATACTTAATATTTAAAATATATGTGAAATTTTTATACATAAATAATAAATTTAAACATTTTATAAATAATAAAATGTATAAATAATAAAAAATTTTATGTATAAATAATGAAATTTTTAAATAATACCCTAAAAGCAGAATAACAATAGTATGTGAATAATATGTGTAATCACATTTAATTTTATCAATCTGATGTCGCTGTGCGCTATGAAGTTTCATTAGATGTTTTCTTTTCCTTTTTTAAGAATGTTGTTGACTGCATGAAGCCTGCAGCCAAGCTAATTTTCATAGACCACCCCTACGATCGAGATTTTTTCCAAAAAATCAAGAATTTGATGTTCATCTACCACGATTATGTGAAATACGAACTGTCTTTCAAACCAGCCAAGTACCAGTCTCCTTCAATTGACTCCACACAAGCTCATGTTGGTATTTATGAGAAGATTGAAAGTTTAGAAGATGGTTCTAAAGAGGAATCTTAGCCAGAAAATCGAACAAATAATAAATTTGAATTTAAATCTGTATATTTTGTATAATGTTTCTTGTCATTTCAGTGACAATTAAAATGTAAATTAACATAATTTGAACGAATGTCTATGTGTAATTAAAAAAAAAAAAAAAACTTTCTCTCTCTCTCTCTGTGTGTGTGTGCTATTTTCTAGGCAAATGACAGTATGCCGAGCTGTGGACCAATTGGTATCCCTTGATTCGAATTTATGTCCATAAAAAGCTGGTTACCTAGTTTATTATTATTATCAGAATTACATATGCATTTTTTGTTCGTTAGGCGACATTTTGCATTTTTATCTTTAAATAATTTTTATAAGAAAATATTATCATACAGGAGTAGGTAAGAAAGGACGGTTTGAGCTCAGTAGGGGGCACCGCGGAGCCGTGCATTTGCCACACCATATCTTGAGGGGTCTAGACGATCTGGCGTCGACATTGGGATAGCCTGGGTACCCCCTCCGACTTAATCGTGAGACGTGGTAATGGTTTCAATGAGGAAATTTAATTAAGAAATATTAATTAATAGTTTTATTGGAAATTATGATAATTAAAACCCAAATGAACTATTACGTCAGAAACGCCAAAAGAAAAATATTTGCGATGCATACAGCTGTTTCGGTAGCCTTAAGCGTACCGTCTTTAGTGCAAAAAGAATTGCATCGCAAATATTTTTCTTTTGTCGTTTCTGACGTAGTAGTTTATTCGGGTTTTAATATTCCATCGCCAAGTCTCCTGTTATTAATTATGATAATTGTTTTAAAAAGATTATATTTTTCATGTGTGGCATGATAAAAAAAGAATAGTGTTCTATGGAAATGATTCAGTAATTAAAATGATATTAATTAAGGATTTTCTCGTAAAAGATTACGAATGTTTTATGAAAAAGAAAATGAAATGAGAGTGTCACTAGAGAAAATTAAGTAAAAATATTCATAAAAATTCTTCAGTATGACCGGGATTCGAACCAAGCACCTGATTTATTAATGAATGTTTAATTATGAGTCTGTGTAAAAGGTGATATTATTACTTCCATTACCCTACTACCGTAAGTAATGGAAGTATTGCATTTGGTCCAAAAATTCGATATCGAGATTTCACCTGATTTACACGTTTAAGTTCCCCTGAGTCCAAAAAAGTGGTTTTTGGCAATTGGTCAGTGTGTATGTATGTATGTGTGGAATCTTCTGACTATCATATCTCCGAAACTAATAAAGATAAAACTTAAGTATTAAGACAGGTCTGGTGTACAGATGAATCTTCCAAATTTTGGTGAAAATTGAAAAACCGGAAGTTGGACCGTAAGTCCGTATCTCGAAAACGGCTCTAACGATTTTCTTCAAACTTGCTATATAATCACTCTATTAGATTTTCTTTCGAATGATATAGCTGGTCAGTTCAGGAAAATTGATAGGCGTCCTGTATAAATAGCTCAATTTCTGGTCTTGTAAGCGCGTTTCTTTATAAACGGCTGTACGGATTTTTTTTCAAACTCGCCATATTAACTCACTTTTAAATATCCTTTTGTATGTAATTATTCTTTTCTGGTCAATAATTGATTTTTGTAAAAGTTGGTATAAAAACGCCTCTAACGATTTTCTCTTTAGGTCACTTTTATGTTTTCTGATCACATCATCTCTCAAAAATGCATATAATACGTGTAATAGTGGGTAATGGAAGTCGTGTGGTTGTTTCACATCAGATTTTTATTATTATTATTATTATTATTCGCATTCATTTGATTTTGTCAATGATAGAAAGTAAATTTATAAATTTTCTTTCTAATCTCTTTATTTTAAAATAAATTAGTTTTAAAAAGTTGTGGTTTAATAGTTTTATTGCGGGAGGAAATAATTACTGTGTTGTAAATTTAATATTCATAATTCAAAGTGAAGTTTCACGAGAGAGAGCTTTTAATTATGATTAGATTTCATAAATAAAATGCAGACCCTTATCAAACTTACATTGACAGATTTAAAAAAGAGAAGAATTAAAATCAAAATTAAAACAATTATAACTTACTTGTTAATTTAAATTTTGTGTTGGTCACAATAAGAAACCCAATCATGGCTTCGATGCTCCACGTTTTGCGTTTATCGTTTATCATAGCGGAGCGGAAGGGATGAAAGTTTTAGTTTGTGTTTGAAGGTCATTCGCGTATCTGTATCACATGACTGTTTGTCGTCATAGTGAATGTAAAAAAACTAAAGCTCGAAACAAACATTTGAATTTTAACGACACAGAAGCCGCAAATGTGTAGATTACCTGGTTAAAATGCGGAAAATTCTTGATTCCGCACTTTAACAGGTCATTTTAGTTAATCTGCAGATTAGCTAGATAATCTGCACATTAACGGATTTCGAGCTTTAACGGTAACATATATTTTTTTAAACTTTTGAACGGAGGGTGGTTTTGAGTTCTAGGGGTCATGATCGGTGAAGATATGAAGAAATTTTCCAGAAGTCGTGTCATGAGAACCATTGCAATAGGTAGATCTCCTATAAAGAATGTACCTAAAAATTGTAAAAATAGTATCTGCTGTTTTCAATTATGTTCCGTTCAATATTTTATAAAACCGCAGTTCAAGAAAATTTCATTATATGAAAAAATTAAAAGTTAATAAATAGTTTAACATTTCTGAAAAAAGTTGGCCTAGGCAGAAAAATATGTTTAAGAAAAAATGCAAAATTCTTCTTTCTAAAAAACTTCATCTTTTGAAAAATGCTAAAAGTCTTTCTGTTTGAGAAAAGACTCAATATGTAAGTTATCTAAGATTTATAACAATAAGATTAAATAGGTTTAAGAAAATATTGTAACATATAGTATTATACTTCGCTTAAGAGATAGAAACTATTTCACCTAAACTATCATTTTCAGAAGTTATTTTAATACAAAATAAAAGCTGATGTTAACCCTTTACAACCCAGGTCGTACTATCGTGCGGGTTAGACATCCAAGACATCTACTTACATTTTCGCATCTGGAACAGTCGTATGTAATAAAATCATGAAATGAACGATCGAGCTAATTAGCAGAAAGTGTAAAGTATAATTTTCAATCCACAAATGTCGGTTATCCCTTTCATTCGCAGTGTTCCCGCTGATGGAACACCTAATTTTAATTCTGAAGTGCAAAAACTCATCCCGGAATTTTTTTAGCAAAAATTTACATTTATAACATAGCAGAAAAGGCCCCTTTTTTTAACCTGAAAATTTAAAATTTCTTTTAGTTCAATTTTGTTCGTAAATTCGGGTGGGAGTGTAATTTAAATGATCTGAATTACCCTGCGCCGCAAAGGGTTATAGTCCATATTTTTCTTTCAGTTTGCAAAAACAGAAGAATGTAACGTTTTAAGGTAAAAATGTTTCGGGTCGGAAAGGGTTAAAAAAATTCCACTTGTATCAACAGTTTTACTTTAGGTAAAATCATATTGGAATCTTTAATTACTGCTATCGAAAAATTTCTATCAGTCAATATGAGATTTCACATTGAAGGGAAACTGCACAATTTATTTCACTTAGTATGAATATCACTAAAGTTTCTGACGAGAATTACCATTAAATGTCCCACCAAATAGGGTACCCATCATTAAGTAGAATCCATTTACTTTAACCTAGCTCATACAATTTCCTAAATTATTAGAGTTTACTTGAAAAATTTTCTTTCTTTTACTGCAAATTTCCTTATGCTTGTAAAAATAATATAAGTTTTCTAAAATTCACACATACACTAAACGACAAAAAAAAAAAAAAAAAAGCCGCACTTGGATATTTTCCTTTTCACCTTCTACAACCGCCAATTTTATCGTTTAAAAAGCAAATTTTTGAACAGATTTTATTATGTTGTCCTCCACATACCCTTTAGCGTTGAATTCAGTGTTAAAAACAAAATGCAATTGTCAGAAAAACTATAATTTCAGAAATTATTTCAAAAATGGTAATAATAAGGCAGTTAACGATGACACAAAAAGTATTAAATTTTGAATGAAAACCAAAAAATATTTTAATACACGAGATGGCAAAATGATTAAATGTTAACGAAATATTAGTAAAATGGTTTATAGCAAGATATAATTTTGTTTGGTCATTTAAACTGAATATTTGGCTTTAGGCGGCCATGTTGCTGATCCAAGCGAGATGACCGTAAGTTAAAAAGCCATTGTTTATAAAATCGGTTTGTATTACATTTAGAACATAAAAGAGATTCAGAAAAAGTGTTTAGCAGCATAATTTCTTTAACTACTGTGCAGCAGCTATTAAACAAAGCAGGTTTAAATGACAGAAAATTTGAAAAAATTCCATTCTTAGTGAAGAGAATTGGGAAAACAAGATCTCAGATGGCTAAAATAATTAAAAAATGATTAGTTAATTATTGGGCTGAACTGGTTCTCTCTGATGAGTCAAGTTTAATTTATTTCGAGCTAAAGAATACAAGCAGATCTAACAACGAAAATATGACCGATTTAATGAAAATCGCATTTTTAAAACAGTGACACATTCTCCGTACATTATGGTACGGAGGTGCATAATTTTTCAAACAGTGGGGCAAATTTTTATGCTCAAGGGATCAATTAACTCGAAATAAAACACAGTCTTTATAAAAGTGGTGCCTGACCGACTATTTTGGAGGTATCTTGAACATTTTCGCAAACAACATTTCAAGATGATAATGCGCCTTACTACACGGCGTCTGTGGTAAGTTTATTCACTTCAAATTGTCAAAATTTCTTATCCATTCCCAGGAGAACATATAATTCTGTAAGTAATGATAACTTTTTTCACTTTACGTTAAATTCCACGAAGGCTATAGTAGAATTTCTTCTTTACCAGACATGGAAATAGCTCTAATTGCGATCCGCTCGTCTGTAAAAAGGCGGGCGAGAGGGGAGAGGATTCGAAATTTGCAGCCTACAACTCTTCAAGAACTAGAAAAAATTATTTGTGATATTTGCACAGTGAAATTTCTGAGATTTATATTAAAAGACTGTATAATATTACGCCATTGCGCATTAAAGCAGTAATTCCATATAAAGGTGGAATTAACTCAATGCAGAATACATATTTTTAATAAAAACTTGCTTAGATCTAACAAATAAATAGTTTTATTTCATATAACTTGTTTATTTCATATAAAAAATCATAATGAAATACAAAGTGTATATTATTGCATTATGTTTAAAAAGAAAGTTTTATGCAGATTTTTATAAATTACTTCGTAGAGTGTAATAAAGTGAATTATTAAATCGGAAATGTATATAGGTATCATTTCACCCCTTTGATATTATGCAAACAAGAAAATTTTATTTGTTTCAACCATTAATTTTAAAATTATTACAAATAAAAAAGGTATAAGTCATTTTTTCTGTAGTGCGGCTTTTTTTTTTTTTTTTGTCGCTTAGTGTATGTATATACATTCACACATACATTCTTACATATATACTTAAAGAAATTGTAAAGTTTCATTTTATTATAAATTTTACGATATTCTTTAGATTTTCTAACACACTTTAAAATAACATAAGTTTTCTAAAATTCACACATACGTATATCCATTTACACATACATTCTTTCATGCATACTTAAAAAATTAAAGCTTTATAATATACTATAAATTTTCCAACACTCTTACAAAGTAATATGAATTTTCCAACATTCTTAAAAATAACATGTTTTCAAATATAGATATAATTAGAAATACCATTCATTAGTTTTAAACGTGATTTGTGAACGAACCTGACACTTTCCGAATGGTAGTGTTTGAAAAAAAAATTGTGATTCACTCCCAACATTAGTTATTTTAAAGATTTGTTTCCTAAGAATTATTCAACGATCCATCTGTAAATGAAGACTTCTACTACTAACACTTCGAAATACCCCACCTTATACGCTACCCTTCACTCGATTTTATTATATTTACTTTACAGATATGCAAGTTTGTAAAAAATGAAAGTTACCTTTGAAAACGTATTTATAAACTGAATTTAAAAAATATTAATATATGTTTTATAAATTCATTCATTCATATTCATAGATACATACTTAGGTTTTCTAAAATTCACACGTACATTTAAGCATACTTAAAAAGTATTTTTACTAAGTAATATATAATTTGTAGTTTTAAAACATATTTTTATAAACTGAAAATGAAAAGTTTTTGCACAAATTATTTTAGAAAAATATCATTTCAGAAATTAAGATAACTTATTTTTAGTATAGAAATATAAGAAACTTATTTTTAGAATAATAAGATTGAAAATGTAAGACAAAATCACAAAGTTATCAATTTAGGAGACTGTAGATGTTCGCTAAAATCATGAAGTTAGCAATTTAAGTGTTACCCATGTGTTAATAACATATCTTATTTTAACTAAGTAATATATTTCCAAGTTTTAAAATGTGTACATAAACGGAACTTTTTTGTAAATGTAAAGATTTTACACAAATTATTTTAGAAAAAATATCATCTCGGAAATAAATTAGCTTATTTTCAGAATAATAAGATTGTAAATGTAAGATAAAATCTCATACTTAACAAATTAAGAATGTTGGTATAAATGGGTCCACAGAGTGAAAAGCAGAGTCTTTTAAACAATCACAACATTTAATAATATAGAAAAGTAGAATAACATAATGCGGGCATTTCTCGCCGCACGCTTAGCAAAGCTTTCTCGTACAGACTCATATAAACCTCTCTTTCTCAGAGAAGCGAAGATGCGCTGTTGATTACGTAATACAGTTACGTCACATCTGACGTCATGACAGGTGTCAGCTAGTTAACAGATGATATGAGGAAACATGCATTGAAATCCTTCATTTCCCCCTTATTCAATAAATGTTTCGAAAATAAAACATATTTATGCATTATAATAGCATATTAAAAATTACAGAAAATTATTTTTATGCAAGAGTTACTTAAAATAAGAAAAGTGTTAGTAAAGAAATAGAATTATAAGCAAATAATTATGGTTAATATAATAAAATAAAATACGTAAAATATAAGCTGTTAATTTCTTAATGAAAACACAGTTTAAATATATATATATATTTTTAAGTTCGTCAGTCCTGAGTATTAAGTCCTATCATACCACAACATTTTTCATGTTTATATGCATTTAAACTTTTTGTTAAAATATCTGCAGGTTGTTCATCTGATGAAATATATTTAATGTCAATTAGTTTATTATTGTAAACTTCTCGCACAAAATGATGACGAATGTCAATGTGCTTAGATCGATTGTGATGAACAGGATTTTTTACTAATCTCAGTGCAGATTGATTGTCGCACATGATCTCAGTCGGACTTGATACAATTTCAGGATCCAATTCTTTTAAGAAATTTCTAACATGAATTGTCTCTTTTGCGGATTCAGACAGAGACATATATTCAGATTCTGTTGTGGATAGAGCAACGGTTCGCTGCTTTCTAGATTCCCAAGAAATAGGTCCACCGGCATATTTAAAGACGTATCCTGTATATGATTTTCTATCATTTATATCCGATGCCCAATCGGCATCAACAAATGCTGTCAATGGTTTATTGTCTCTGTAATACACAATTCCTAAATTTCTAGTGCCATTGAGATATCTTAGTATTCTTTTAGCAGCTATCCAGTGAGGTTTTCCTGGATTGTTATTAAACTGACTTAAATAATTTACAGCATGGGTGATATCTGGTCTGGTAGCAACCGACAGATACATAAGAGAACCAATTAATTGTCTATAAGGAATTTTTGACATGTATGATTTCTCTTCTTCTGTATTTGGACACATTTGTTTAGTTAATCTTACACTGCTATCTAAAGGTGTATTCACCACTCTAGAATCTTCCATATTAAATTTATTTAATAAATCTTCAATGTATTTCTTTTGTGTTATAGTGATGCTGTCCCTATCTTGATTAAATTCATTGCCTAAGCAATAATGCAGAAGGCCCATATCTTTCATTTTGAAAGATTCTGCTAATTTATTTCTTATATCAAAATAGTGCTCTTCACTTTTAGTGAGACAAATTAAATCGTCGACATAGACAATTATAATAGCATCAAAAGGATATTTTGAGTAATAGACACATTTGTCAGAATTCAAAGGGTTAAATTTCATTTTTCTCAATTTCTCATCTAATTTCTTAAACCACTGTCTTCCTGACTGCTTAAGGCCATACAAAGATTTTTTTAATAAACACACTTTATTTTCGTGTATATCATTTTCAAAAAATTCAGGAAGCTCCATATAAATTTCTTCATGTAACGTTCCGTTAACATATGCCATAATGAAATCTAACTGGTATGCTGTGAAACCATTCTGGATAGCATACGCGATTGCAGTTCTTATAGAACTTAATCTGGCTACTGGTGAAAAATTTTCCTCAAAATCTATACCTTGTTTCTGTGAACACCCTTTGGCAACTAATCTGGCCTTAAATTTTTCAATTTGACCATCTGGTTTGAATTTTGTTTTTAAAACCCATTTACACCCAATTACTTTTTTATCTTTTGGTCTATCTACAATTTCCCAAGCGTTTTGCTTAACTAAAGAATCATATTCTAATTTCATCGCGTTTTCCCAATTTTTAGCATAATCTCCATTTAACGCGTCGATCACGCTGGGATTAATTTCATTAAATGAGTTATCAGCTAATTGAGAAGTTTCATCTTTATATTTTGTATCTGTAATACACTCCTTATGAGAGTTTTGAAAGTTCCAACTTTTACTTTTTTTAGGTCTTCCGGGACCACGTTTAAAAATAGGATTGTTTTTATTAATCCTTTCCTCTTGTTTACATATATCGCCAGCACTCTCCTCCCCTCCACTCACATCTTCTACGTTCCCCCCTTCAGAGTGGCTCGCTTCCCCCCCTTTCCAAAAAGAGAAACTTTCTCCATTGAATTCAGGGGGATAGGAAATCGATCCGCTGTTTTCCCCCCTGTGGATGTCTGCGGTTTGAGTAGGGATAGGAGTTTCATTTTTAATATTACAATCATTGCATTTATTCTCAGACGGAAAAATTAATTCTAATTGATCAGTAGTGGCTGAATCATTTATTTGAAACTCATCTATAAATCGAACATCACGACTTATGACAATTTTTCTGGTATCCTTATTCCATAATCTGTAAGCGCGTGATTCATTTGAATAGCCAACGAATATATGTTCGTGTGACCTAGCTTCAAACTTTCCTTTTGATTTTTTATTTAGAACAAAACATTTCTGTCCGAAAATTTTAAAATAGTTAACAGTTGGTTTATAACCGAAAAACAATTCAAAAGGGGTTTTATTTTCTTTAATTCCTTTAGTGGGACACCTGTTTCTAATATATGCAGCGCAATTTACTGCTTCAGCCCAGAATGTATTTGGAAGGTTTGATTGCATTAATAAACACCTCGCCATTTCGCATAATGTACGATTTTGTCTTTCAATTCTAGAATTTTGCTGAGGGGTCATTGGTGAGGAATATTCGCGTTTAATACCGCATTCTTCAATATATTTATTGAATTCTTCGCCACAATATTCCAATCCATTATCAGTATGCAGTATTTTAATTTTTTTTCCTAATCGATTTTCGACTGCTGCTTTATATCTCCGGAATGCGTACTTAGCTTCATCTTTTGTTTTTAGAAAATTTACTTCAATGTAACGAGATTTATCATCCAAAAAAGTAATAAAGTAACGTGATCCGCCATGGGATTTAACATTTATAGGGCCACATAAATCAGAATAAACTACTTCTAATAATTCCTTACTATGAAATTTGTTTTCTTTACAAAATGATTTCACAGTTTGTTTAGACTGAATGCATACTTTACAATCTTTTAAAGAATCTTTTTCATTAAAATTTAAATCTCTTAACATATTTTCAGATTTTAATAATTTTAAATCTTTTTCATTTAAATGTCCTAATTTTAAATGCCATTTATGAAAGTTGCTTACCTGAGTTGTTGCAGCGATATCCACCTGCGGCTGAAAAAAATATAAATCACCTTTTCTCGTAGCACTTATTATTAGAGAGCCGTCCTGCTCCGTAATTTTTGCACATTTTTCGGTAAATACAACTCGGCAGTTGTTTGCAGTAGCTTTTGATATAGACATTAAATTGCATTTCAATTTTGGAACGCACAAAACATGTGTTAACTTTAAATTGGTTACACCGTGATTACCGGGAACTTTTAATTTGACTGTTCCAACACCTGTGATCTCCGCTGTTTCATCTACAGCTAATTTTATAATTGATCCAATTCTAGGTTCGAAATCTATAAACAAATTCTTGTCATGAGCCATATGTGATGTCGTACCGCTATCGAGACACCACTCGGAATGTTCTTGGAAAGAGTTACTGGCTGCCATCGTGAACTCTGTACTATCTTCGACCATAAATGATCTATCTTTGTATTTATTCGATGAAGTGAATTTTCTGTCTAAGATCTTCTTTCTGCATTCTGAGGCTTTATGCCCTACTTTTGAACAGTAATTGCATTTGAAGATTGCATAATTTCTTTCGCCATACGTGTTCTTGTTCTGCACAGGCTTTAAGATTTCTCTTTTGTTCTTTTCAGGAAGATTTTTCTTGTGACTCGTAAAATACGCATTTGACGATTCTTGATGCTTTTTATTTTTTCTTGACTCATATTCTTCCATCATTTTAATTTTCAGAGCTTCAGGCTGCGGCAATTCATCTCTTGCTTCAATAGCGCAACGAAAATTTTCGTAGCTGTCAGGAATACTGTATAAGAGCAAAATTGATAATAAATCTTCGGCTACGTGAATGTCCATTTCTTTTAGCTTGTCCACTATATCGAAGAAAATATTGAGGTGGTCGGACATATTTTCACTGTCAGTCATTTTCTTAAAGAGTAGCTGCTTCAACAGGGTGGCTTTCTTTGCCGGTCCTCTCGATTCGTAAACTTCTTTTAATTTATTCCATACTTCATTTGAGGTTGTACAATGTTTAATATGACACAACTCACTTGGGGTAATTGCTAGGATTAAATCGGCTCTAGCTTTAAGGTCATTTTCGAGCCATTTTTCTTCACCTTCGGCGCCTTCATCGGGCTTAATTTTCGTTCCGTTAGCATAACTCCAGTGATCATTCTTGATTAAAACAGCTTCTATCTGCAGCTTCCAGGTGTCAAAATTATTTTTCGATAACTTTTCTATATTTAATACTTGCGACATATTTAATCAGCTATAGTAGCTTCTTTATAAAAATAGAATCAAAAATACTTTTGATTTCAGCCCTTAGGTTTAACTGTAAGTCGCACTTTCGTTTTAGCGAATGTTAATTTAAATTTTTTAAAAAGTCCGCAGTAAGATGCGTGTCTCTGGGCCCATAACCATTGTTGGTATAAATGGGTCCACAGAGTGAAAAGCAGAGTCTTTTAAACAATCACAACATTTAATAATATAGAAAAGTAGAATAACATAATGCGGGCATTTCTCGCCGCACGCTTAGCAAAGCTTTCTCGTACAGACTCATATAAACCTCTCTTTCTCAGAGAAGCGAAGATGCGCTGTTGATTACGTAATACAGTTACGTCACATCTGACGTCATGACAGGTGTCAGCTAGTTAACAGATGATATGAGGAAACATGCATTGAAATCCTTCAAAGAAGTTGTAAATGTATGATAAAATCATGAACTTGGGAATTTAAGTGTTTACAATATATCTTCCTTGTAAATATTAAACTACAGGTTATGAAAAATCTATATCTAACTGTTAAAAGCATGGACTTTACCGCAAATCTTAGAATATTTTTACCCAAAAAATTTTTACATAGATGTTACTTGCATTTAAAATACAGAATGAAAATGAATAAATTATCTGTTTAGACATATTTGTAAACCTAGAATTTTCTACAAGATTTAGGTATTATAGTAACGTATAAGGTAATATGTAGTTAAATTTCTGATAATATTGGCTACAGTTATAAAAATTTAGGGTTTAATAAGAGAATTTGGCGTTAATTTTTTTTAAGTAAAACTGAAGAACGGGAAAAAAAATTATATTAGTTGCAATCTTTTCTCGCTTTAGAGTTGTTTAAGTTCTCGTACTTAATAGTTTTGATAGTTTTCACGCATTTTTCAACAACCTCCTTCATCAAATTTTGAGGATTAGAAGTTGTCTAAACTTTTAATTTGCCCAACGTGCAATAAGACATTTTTCAAAAAATCGTATCTAACTCGACACATGAAGATTCACAACGATGTAAAACCTAATATTTGTTACGTATGCGAGAAAGCATTTGTTACTTTATATATCGTTTAAAAAGACATTTAGAAACTCATAGAAAAATTCCCATAAGATACGAATGTCAACATTGTATCGAAAATTTCAAACACAAGTGGGATTTATTAAAACTAGAGCCCCTAAATAAAATAATAGGCCGGCGCATCGCCGCCATTTTTTTGCCTCCGAAGAGGACAGAATTCCCGTTTGGCGTCCTTATCGCTTCCCTAATGATTTTAAGAAATCTTGATCTGAAGCTAATCCGGTCAAGATTAGAGCAATAAGCAACAATAATATTCCTAAAAACACATTTTTTTTTTCATAGTACATTCTCAGGATGTCATTAGGATATCCTATGGATGTACGATGTGTTGTTAGGGCGGTTTCTGTTTCTTCTACAAAATGTCGCCAAAACTCAAATACACAGTAATAGAAGGTCTGTGAACACTTTATATTCACTTCTTGAATGATTATAGCAGTTTATCGCTAAACAAACTTCCATATCATAGTTTAGTTAGCTGTAATTATGAAATATAATAACATAAGTTACTCTAAAGTGACGTAAGACGATAAAAAAAGTGTTTGTGGTTTGTTTATCAGAGAAACGCGCTGGGTACATGTGGCAACCCTAAGGCAACAAAATGCCTGATGCGCCAGCTCGTATATATAGGAGCCTTAATTAAAACATAAGAGACTATTTCATGAAAAAGTCTTACCTGAATATCTTTGCGTTGTTTGCAATGACACTTTTAAACGTAAGTATGAATTAGTAAAACATGAGAGGATGTTTCATCGTAAACCTCAATATCTATGTGAGAAATATACTATAACCTTTCCAAGCAAACGTGCTTTTTTAAACCATAAACGCAAAACTCACAAAAAGACTTTTCATACGTACTGCTTTGACGAATGTACTGATACTTTTACGAACAAACGACATTTATTAAAACATAAAAGAAATATGCATAGAAAATCTTCTATTCAAACTGTATGTGATAAATGCTCTAAAACTTTTCAAAATAAGTATGAATTATTGCTACATAAGAGAAAGAATCATCCTAAAGACTTTCACGTATGCAGGAAATGTAATGACTGAACGACTACCAATGAATTGCTAACAGTAAACTATGAGAATGAGAATCTGAACTTGTTAAATATTTTGGATAATTTTGATATCGAATGCATGAATGATGTTATTGGATTATCTACCGACAACTTTCAAAATGAAAATATAGACTTTATTTATTTTTTTTTTTTAACAATTCAAATATTGAATATATGAGCCAAAATAATGTTGATGTTTTATCTACCAAAGATGAAAATATCGACTTGAATAATTTTAACCTGATACAAAATGATTTTCCTATAGCAAACTATGACAATGAAAGTCTGAACTTGTTAAAATTTTTATATAACTTTAATGCCAAATGTTTGAATGATGTTCATGATTTTTCTGCTAACAACGAAAATACGAATTTGAATAATTTTAGTATGAATCAGAATGAATTAGCAAGAGATAATTTTGACATTGAAATTCTAGACTTGCTAAATATTTTGAATAACTAATGCTGAGTGTATGAATGATGTTAACGATATCCCAACAATATAGATTCGTATGAATCTGTTGTTTTATACTATTACTAGCCGCCTTCGGCGATCAGCTGGTTCGCTATCCCTGAAAAATCCGACTTTACGAAACTCCCGCTCGGTGGCGCCTGCGGCGCCTTTTTCCCGTTTCAGGTCTAATAACAGATTATTGATATATCGTGAAAATAGCTTATTGAAATCGCAGTAAATTCCCGTGTGGTAGCGCCTTCGCGCCCTCTTCCCTTTTCAATATCTGAAACAGCCTGTTCGCTCACCATGTTATGATCTTTCAAATTTCTGACTTTAGCTAAGTCCCGCTCGGTGGCGCCTGCGGCGCTTTATCCCCGTCTTAGAACTTACAACACCTTCCTCGCTCATTAGAATTTGAAATATAGAAATTTTAAAATATAGCAGCGCCATCTGGCGGTAGAAATTTATGTAATATATTGTTCAATTCCAAATCAACAAAGCTTTCAAATGATGTATTACTTATGAAATTATTTTAATTATTAGCTGAGATACAAAAGAAAACCTAATCAGGACACCTTAAAACGTGTAAATCAGGTGAAATCTCGAATTCCACTTTCGATAATATAAAAATGAAATTATACTAATTAGAAGCTGAAATACAAAGATAATACAGTGGAACCTGTCTATAGTGACCACCCTAGGGACCGGCTAAAATGGTCACTATACGCAGGTGGTCATTTTATAAAGTCTCTTTAAAATTGGAAAATGGTCACTTTAGTCAGGAAAATGGTCACATTAGTCAGGTGGTCACTTTACCGAGGTGGTCACTTTTACAGGTTCCACTGTACAAACATTTTTTAAAAAGATTTGTGTCTGACTTATCTGTGGTTTTCTCCAAAACTTGCTTAATTCCGAGCTATATACCGTTAAAAATTATTAGTACGAAATGTGAGCGAAAATCTGAATTTGAAACTCTGTAAAATATAAAAGAATAAAAATTTTCTGGTTTTTCCATAGTTTTCTCCGAAAGTATCGTACAGAATTTGAACGGCTTATATCATTTTAATAGCCTGCAATAAAAATACTTTAAAATATCTTTTGAATGATGTATTATGTATTACAATGACATATTTTTGACTCAAAATGGCTAATCTATCAAGGGCGATTAACGATTTCTATTGAAATCCGTCTAAAATTTAAGAATTCCAAAACTGCTTTTTTACAACCGAATTCATTGAAAAAAGGAAAAAAAAAAATCAATATTATTCTGTTCAACGTAACTTTTGGTGATGAAATAAAAATGAATTTGTTCGAAAAACGAAAAGCAGTTTTTCCCGACACCGGAAGAATAGTGAGCCAGCATGTCTAGCACCTGGCACTGAAGAATCTTTGATAAATGAAATAACTGCCTGTTCCAACTAAACTTCATACTTTAGTTAATTTTAAAAAATCTAATTGCTGTAGAGATAAGCCACTTGCACTCTTAGATTCGGAAAAAAATCCCCTTTCATTTAGTACCAAATTCGTAACGATCGGACTAATATTTCTAATTTATTTTCCATTTTTTCTGCTTTTAACTCCTTTAAAATATATTTTTTTATGCAATCGCGGTGAATTCTGAGTAATTGAGATTTAGACATGGGTCTATATTTTAATTAATATCTCCGCAACTAATTAAAATTTTTAAATTCTGTTTTCACTATGCATTCGGGCAGGCTTCGGAGCACCCGTATGTCAAATTTTGTACTTCTGCGTTCAATAGGGGCTGAATGTATAGATGCTCAGACAGACAGACAGACAGACAGAGAGACAGACAGACATCTTCCTTTATTATTACAGATAAATAAATTTCAATTTCAAATAAAGATATTTCAATGGAAATGGTTTCTTTTAATTTTTATTACGAAATCGCCTTTTGCACAATATTTTCTATTAGATTACAAATTTAAGTGTAATCTTTTTAAAAGGTAAACATGTAAAAAGTTTTTAATAGTTGTGAAGTTTCTGAATGTGAAAACGGAATTAAAAAATATATATTAGTTAATAAGTTGTAATGGGGCGAATTTCTCCATAGAATAACATTGGCTCTGGCTTCTGCGAACGATAAATGGAGAGATCACAAACACAAATCTTAATCGGGAAAATAGAGAAGAAAATCTGATGTAGAGTCCATATAAACCCGTTAAAATATACATAAATTACGAAAACATTGACATTTCTGTGTGTTGTAATTACTTAAATAAAAGGACATGTTTCAGTCTATGAATATTCTCGGAAACAAAGAATTGAAAATTATTATTCGAATCAAAAAAGTCACGGTAATAGTATTATGTATCGCAGAACATGGAAATAGATTGTTCAGAAATAGTATTCCACAATTTATTACAGAATCTCTCATTTGGCAAATACACAGCTTAGAGTTAAATGGAAATGGAATACATTCGAGTGCGGATGGTCTATTTCTGTACTTTTAGCTAAAATTAGCGACGAAAAGCGATACATTATATTAAATAACTTAACTCAATTGGAACTGAGAAAATTCCTAATGATTCTGGCAACCCTAAACTACTATTTTTCGTCAAATTTCTCGCCAAGTTTGTCTCCTACGTAGACTTCGGCCTGGGCAACATACTTGGTGATTTGGCGTTTAATTTGGCGGCTTGGTAACTAAATTTGGATATAAATGGTAGTTTAGGGTTTCCAAAGTTTAAAAAAAAATTAACTTCAGTAAGAACCTATAGTCCGTTCCGTTCAAGAAAAACTGACACCAAAAATAAACAAACGGATTACTCGTAGCGTTTCTAACGTAGAACTAACTTCATTGATATTTTAGTTCTATAAATCACTAAGGAGTCAGTAAAAAGGGAAAAGTCGTTACTGACGATTGTCCAATACAACTTCCTTATTATTTTACGTACTTTCACATCAACGGAGGGAGCGTTGGCAGCAAAAGTTTGCTACAAATGTTTTATTTATTTATTTTTATTTTTTATTTTTTTTATTCCTACTAAGTATATTGTTTTGTGGTTTTAATTAAAAAATAAATAAAATAAACAGTTGTTTTAAATTGTATAGATTGGTCAGTTAACATATACCAAAGCAGTAAAATAAAGTATAAAAAACTTTCCGCTATCTCACACGTATTACATGTTACATGTAAGAATGTGCATACACATGGAACGTGTTGTGTGGTTAAAAATCCCCCACAGATGAAAGCAGCTAGTCAATTGGCCGTGAAGTTTGCTATAAAAAAGTTGTTGAAAAGATGAAATAACCAAAGTCTTGAGAATTTTACTTAGCTTTCTTTATTAGATATTCGTTATTAAAAAAAATCACATGAAGACAAATATAAGTTTACACATAAAATTATTTGCACGCAATAATCCCAGAATTTTATCGGGAAGCAAGGGAGAGAGAGAGAGGGCCAAAAAAATACGTATTATCTATCTGATGAAAAAGCGAAAACTGCGGGTCTGCTTTTTTTCTCGCACGGGGAGAACCCCTGGAAGGGCAGTCATATGTTTCGCTTTATCTTATTTTCGCCAAAAATGAAAGCCAACTTCAGTTCTTTGTTTTAGATATTAAACTAATGTTAATTTTTGAATTTGTAATGACGGTTTATAATTGTATTAACCTTTTAATCGCCAACTTTACGCCAAGCGACCGTTTGACTAGAGAAAATGACCGTTATGCACTGAAATCATTAATATTGGGTAATTTAAAATAAATTATATCCGGTGTTGCAATAATATAAATTCTGACAATGAGTTTTCTTTTTTTATGACTATTTGAGAACACTTTTTTTTATAATTACGTTTAATGTCAGAATTTCCGTTAGATATTATTTCTTTTATTTTCTTTTTTATCCCATAAAATAAAGTACTTTTCTATTCAAAAAGATAAACATTTTATTTATGATTTAGATATAAAACATATACAATTTAGATTTCTGAATGATGTGTGTTATTGTTTTATGTTAATAAATAGTGTAGGTCGTATGTATAATTAAAATTGTGTAATTTTTAACGACATTTAAAAATAATTCTTTTTCCAAATGCTTAAGAACAAATTATGTAAATATAATATCTCACTTAAAATTTAATTATTTTTTTATTGCAATAATGCATTAATTTATCATTAGATTTTATTTTATTTAAAAATTCAATTAAAATTTAACCAAATATATGTGAACACCTTCACATATTTCTCCCGGCGACCCAGAAAAATAAAAAAAAATCTCTCTCACTCCCTAGTATGTCATATAAACATAATGAAAATTGTCTTTCATTTTTTTTTAAAATATATATAAGAAATCTGCATAAGCAAAAACAAAAATTGTATATTATGAAACACTCAATTACTAGTATAAAATGTGCACATTTAAAAAAAATCTGTCTCATCATGACACAATGGCTTTCCGAATATTTTATCATTTAACAATGATTGTGGGCACCACATTTTTTTATAGTTCAGAGTCTGGATCCAGATTTCCCGTATATATATCTCGTCAAGAAAGCCTTAAAAGTGATACTTATTCACTTTTTTGTAAAAATAGTTTTTCTCTACAATGTTCATACATATATATATCCATGGAATGATGCTGTTATGCTTTAAAGGTATTACATATTACTCTACATTGTAAAGAATAATGAACATGCCATATTTAATACTGCAACATGTCAAATAACATTAATGTTAAACATAGAAAAAAAACAACACATGAGTACAAGTAAATTAAAAAATGAACATAAAATGAGAGGAAAAAAAAATATAAATGTATACACAAATAATAGAAAATATCACAAAAGTGAAAAAAAAATTTGTTCGTGCAATTCCACACAGGAGAGATTCAAAAACGACGCCCATTGGACAGTAAAAAAAAAATATCTCCCCTTAATCTTGTATGTAGCAACAAGTATATCGACTTTGGCTTATGGCCATTGTCCTAGCGGGATAGGACGTGTATAAAGACCTGACCTGTTAGGGACAGGCCTCCGTCCCCCATCAAAGTCAAAGACTTCTGTAGGGACACCTCGCAAAACTGGGTATATATATGTCAATTGAATTGTATTAAACAATTTTCAAAAGAAGTGTGGGGGGGGTCTCATCACAATGAAATGCTACTCTCCCGGGTAAATTTTGAACGAGTTAGCATTATCATAGTGGGTAAAATTAAAAATTGAAAAAAAAATATATTTAATCAAAATTCTTAGTACTATCAAAATTTAGTGTGATGAGATAAGGACTACCAAAACAACTCACTAAACCCAATGAAGCAATTCAAAAAAATAACATATCATAATAACAATAATAATAAGGTAATTGCCACATATTAGAATTTTGAGATTTTAACTTTAAGTCATTGCACTATTGAAAAGTTTTGTATAGAGTATGTCAATAAACAGTATTGTAATCATCTGTTAAACTTATGATATATTAATATCTATCAAAATGTAAATATTATTAAACAAGTTTTTTTTTTTTTTTTTTTTTTAACTGAACTATAATAAATTTTGTTAAATTTTGATGTTAAGAAAACAGTAATAGTAAGAACTAGAAAAGAGAAAAATTATGTAATATTTCACATAGTGTTGTGTCATCCATTGTAATTAAAAAAATAAGAAAGAGAAAAAGAAAAATGCAGAGTATACATTGGTCCAGCCAATTGCCTGCATACAATGAATGACAGAACAAAAAAATAAATAAACATAAAAAGAAACCTATGCATCAAGGCCTTTTCATATAATGCACAAGTTTTTGTAAAGCATTACATAATATGATATTAAAATTTAATTCTTGTTTCTTAAATTATAATTGTGGCTTTGTCTTGAATTATAATTAACATTTCTATTAGGACTTGCTTCATCAAGTAAGTGGCTGTATCTAGGTGGTGCAATAATAAATCTGTCAATATGGACTCTAAATGACAATCTATCAGGCGCTTGTAGCCTTTTAATTGTAAATGAAACCGGTGAGTGTTTTTGTAGAACAACAAAAGATCCTGTGTACTTTGGTTTAAACTTATCAACGGATTTTAAATAAACAATGTCATGTACAGCAACAGGTCTTAATTTAGCATGTCTGTGAAAGTGTTGATATCTCTTATTTTGATTATCTTTTATGTTAGAGTAAGCTTTAAGGTAAATTTTATTTAAATCTTCTAATAATTTATGTGTATCAATATTCTTGTCGAGAAAAGGTTGATTCATCTGTTGCTCAAAAGTGTCAAAAATCAATGAAATTTCTCTTCCAAAATGTAATAAGTTAGGTGAGTACAAAGTAGATGAATGTTTAGAGCCATTATACAATGATTTATGTATAAACAAAGACTTTTCAAATGTATGGCCTTCAGACATTAAAATGTTTACTGAATATTTAATGGATTTATTGATCCTTTCGGACAATGCGTTTGATTGTGGATGTGCTACAGAAGAATGTGTAATTTTTATACCAAGAGTACTATTAAAAGAGTTGTAAACACTGGATGTAAATTGAGGACCAAGATCCGAGAGGATAACTGAAGGTCTACCAAAGGTGGTAATATAACTAAACAAACATTTAACTATTTTTTCTGCTGATGTATCCTTTAATGGATAAAGTTCCATATGGCGTGAGAAAATGTCCAACACTGTGAGTACTGAGTGACCATTATTAAATGGTCCTACTAAATCAACACTAATAGTATGTCCAGGATGTGTGGGTATGTATGTAGGTTGTAATGGAGCTGGAAGAGTGTTATGATGTTTAGCCTGTAGGCATCGTGTACATGAAGCGACAAAGTTTAATGTATCTGTGTACATTCCCTTCCAAAAGTATTTGTTTGATAGGAAATTATATGTTTTATTTAATCCAAAATGAGACAAATGTGAAATTGTTAATGTCTTAGCTTTTAATGAATTAGGAACAATAATAAGATATGAGAATGTTGAGCTATTGGGACATTGCTTTTTATACATCAGTACCTTTGTGTCTGGATGAATAAAATAGTTTGGGTATTTTCTTCAAAAACCTTTCTTTAGAATTTCTGTGTAAATTTTTGACAATACAGGATCCTTTATTTGTTCATTTACAAAAGTATTATTAGGGATTTCTAAAAGTGGGTCTTTATTATTTGAATCTCCAGAAATTAAGCAATTAGTGTATTGTTGTTTGATTTTGTTACAATTGTTATCATTAAAGTGATTAAAAACATTACTATTATCATGTACTACAGGTAGAGGTTGTTTTTCAAAAATTAATTCAGGATTAGAGTTCAAATCTTGTTGATTGTGAGTGAAGTCACATCTCGAAAAATAATCTGCTAAAATATTTGATTAACCAGGAATGTGTTCAAAATCAAACGAATATTCTGAAATTTCCATTAACCATTTTGTGGTAAGGTCTGTAGGATTAGTTGTTTTTTTGTATCTTTTTAATGGAGCACTGTCAGATAAAATTGTGAATTTTCTGTTGTACAAATAGTACTTAAATGCAATTATTGATTTGTAGATAGCCATTAATTCCAGTTTTAGTGCAGGGTAGCGTTTTTCAGATGGCTTCAATGATTTAGAAAAGAAGGCTATTGGAAGTAATTTATTATCATGTTTCTGCATTAGTACCCCAGCAATTGAAATATTTGAAGCATCTGTATTAAGGTAGAAATCTCTATCCCAATCCGGTAGTCTGACCACTGGTGATTCAAAGAAAATTTTTTGAATTTTGTGAAAAATCTGTTGATGTTCAGTAGTCCAATGAAATTTTGATTTTGGTTTAGTCAGATCAATTAAAGGTTGTATTAGTTTAGAAAAGTTGGGTACAAGGGATTTATAAAATGTTACAACACCAATAAATTTTTTTAATTGCCTTTTAGTTGACGGTGTAGGAAAAGAATTAATTTTGACAATATTTGATTGTATTGGGGAAATACAATGATTTTGAATATGGAATCCAAGATAATTTACACCAGTTTTGTGAAAAGTGCACTTGTTAGGTGCAAGGGTTAAGTTGTACTTTATCAAAATTTGTAAGATTCTACTTAATTTAGTGCATGTTTCCTCAAAGCTATTCGAGCCAAAAATGAGGTCATCTTGATAGGCATGTATTCCCTCTAAATCAATTTCATCAATAATTGTGTCCATTAAAGCTTGATATTGAGAAGCAGCATTTTTTAATCCAAAGCATAGTCTTTTGTATTTAAAACTACCAAACATAGAAGTAAATGTTTATTTATCTTGTAAATCTTCAGGAAGTGCAATCTGGTGGTAAGCCTGTTGAAAATCTAAACATGTGAAGTACTTGTAGGCTGATAAGTCAGCAATAATTGTTTGTATTTTGGGTAAAGGGTATGAAGATCCCTGAATTATTGAATTAAGCATTCTAAGGTCCATTGCAATTCTATATTTTTGTTTACCTTCTGCGTCAAGTTTTTTTTTAACTAAAAGAATGGGGCAAGCCCATTCTGAACAATTTCTTTCAATAATTCCAGCTTCTACAAGTTGATTTATTTGACTTTTAGCTTCTTGTTGTAATGATTGTGGTATTGGAAAAGGTAATGTTTTAATTGGGAACTCAGTGATGAATTTTAAATTTGGTATAACTTTGTCTGTATGCCCTAAAGTTTTCATAGATTTAGAAAAGGCTGCAAAATTTGTTAACAAAATATTCTTTAATTTCTTTTCTTGGTCTCCTTGGAGATGTTTGACATCAAAATCCAAAGGAGAGAGTTCCTTTCTTCTTAAATTTAATATTTCATCAGAAGCTTGAATGTAATTCAAAATTTGTGTAGTTGAATCAGTAACAATTTTACTGTTTTTATCAATTTCTGCTTCCTGCGGAATAATTTCATCAATTTCTGTTAGGGTGCCCATTTTTGTACCTTTATTTATGTGAATACTTTCTTTAGGTAGATTTTTAACATAAATTTGAAATTGGCCTCTATTACAATTATTATCATTATCGAGCATTTTTGAAGTACCACTATTTATTACTGAATCTAGACACAATATATTTGCATTATTTTCTGTATTTTCAAACAAATAGTCCCTGTCAGACAAAAAAATTGTATTTACATCTATAAATGTTTCCTCTTCAGGTTCTAACAATATTTTCTGAGAAGCCCTAACTGTCATTTGTTTACATTTTTGGGGAGGATTTTGATTTTTTTTTTTGAGTTTCAGTATTTTTCGCAACACTACAATTGTTTAAGTTTTCATCTTCTACAAGTGTATTTGCAATGGGAATAATTATATCTTTAAGTTTGATATTGTTTTTATACAAGTCTATTATTGCATTATTTTGTTGAATAAAGTCCCATCCAAGTATGGCCTGAAACGATGATTCATTAGGGATGTCAACAATGAAAAATTTCTGTGAGAAAAATGTGTTATTTATTTTGAAAGAAGTTTGAATACACGAGAAGAATTGTACGTTTGAATTTACAGTCTTAATCGTTACTGGTGAAGACAAGTGTTTATAAGTTAATTTCTCTTTTAAAGATTTAAAGGTACTTTCAGAAAGCAATGATATCGAACTCCCTGTATCGATTAAACCGGTGATAGCATTTTTAGCTAAGTTAATTTCAATTAACGGTAGTGTAGGTGAAATTTTATTTACATTAAAAATATATTCATTCTGAATTTCTGTAGTTTGTGTGGATTTGTTATCAGCAATATTTATTTTATTCACAGTTTGTGAGGCAATTGAATTTACTTTTCTTGTGCTAGATAGTTTTATAGTGTCACTTAGATTTGACAAATCAAAATTAGGATTAGGTGCTGATGTTGTCTGGTGTAGTTGAGATGCAAGGCCATCAGCTACTCTACATCTCGAGTCTAGTTTAAATGCCTATTGTTGTCATTTCTCTTGAAAAATCTTCCTCTCGAAAAATTATTGTTTTGGGTTTGGCTTCTTTGCCATTTATAGCATTTATTAGCTACATGCCCTTTACGGTTGCAAAGTTGACAAACAACACTATGAAAACCCTGTTGTTGTGATCCCCTAGCCTTATGTGTTTTAAATTTTTTTTTATAATCATTGTGTCGACTTCGTCCAACATGAGCATTTTGTGAATCTGATAAACTGTTTACTTCCTCTTTTTTTTCTTTTTGTCCGAAGGACAAAGCATCTACTTATTCTGTTAATTCAATTAATTTCTGTGATAAATTGTTAACAAATACATTATCACCTTGTTTGAGCAAGATATTTTAGTTCATGTTTATCTCTTGTAACTTTTGAGCACGATTTACCGCCAAATTATAATCAGTAATTCCCTCTTCCATGATTTTTATACGTATGTTAGATGGAATGGAGGAGATAAACCTTGTAAATTTAATGTTATCAAGTGCATTACTATCGGTAATTTTGTTATATATAATATTAGCTAATATATTTAGTCTGTGCGCGAAATTTTTTATGGATTCCTGAGGTAGCAAATTTAAATTATTAAACTCTATTAATGCTTGAGTGGAACTCATGGGAGTAAAAAAAGTTTTAAACTCTTCCTTAAGAAAGTTTAAATCATTTGATTTATACAACTGGGGGGATTGTGTTAAATATTTTAATGCCGCCCCAGACAATTTTCCCTTCATTACTGCTACTGCTTCTTCAGCTGATAGCCTATTTATCCTAGCATATGTGGACACTTGGTCAAAAAAGAAATCAACTAAAGATGGTTCCCCATCAAAATTCATTAATTGTATGTTAACACTTTTGGCTTTTGCCATGGTTATCAATATTTGCCTAATCAACTTAAAATATTGTAAAGAAACTATATAACAAATATTTTATGTGACACAAAACAAAAATTGTTAATACCAAGTATTCCTGTTTTTTTTTTTTTTTTTATTAATTACTTTGGCATATAATGTTATACTATTGTATGCCACTTTTAAAACAAGAATACTTAGTTTTATATGCTCATATATTATTATCCAAAAAGAAAAATAGATGAGCATACAAATGATAAATATTGTGTAAAAATATAAAAATATTGTGAAATCAAATAAAATGTATTGAAAATGAAATATTATGAATGAAATAAACCAATATTATGAATGAAAAATGTTAGAATTTGTACCAAGCATTTCTGCTGCTCTGATTTATTTATTTATTTATTTGTTTTAATTAACCCTTTAGTTGATATTTAAAGCAATAAAAATATTGCATGACAAATTTCAGCAAAAATACTTAGTCTCTCTCTATATATATGCAATAATAAAATAAATATTTGTGTTCATGCCATCAATTAAAAAATAAATATTTGTGTAAAAATGTAGTGATAATTATGCACTATAAATGAGAAAAAATTGTGTTTATGAAAAATAAATATATGAATAAATGAAGTTTCAAACCTACCAAGTACTTTTGCTCCAACTATTTCAATTTCCAATTATTATTATTATCTTCTTTTTTTTTTTTTTTTAGAGAAACCCAAAAATATTAAAAATATCAGCAAAAGTACTTAGCTAAATGTATATTAAAAAATATATATAATATTATGCATAATTGGCAATAATTTTAATTTAATTATATATGCACCAGATAAATATTGAAATCGCACCAAAATAAAGTGTGAATTATTAATTTCTGTATTTCAAAAATATTATAAAATAATTAGTATTATACTTTCCTTTTAAGTCGTAAAACACTGTTCCGAACATCAATCAAGTTTCTATATTAGTCTGTAAAATTCACAAAAAAAAACACACTTAAAAAATTGAAATTTCGTATATAGTAAGTGAAGAACAATATCTCGGAAACTCTGACAAATCGCAGTACTGTGGGATGTTTCACCAGTGCGCAGAACGTGCAATATCTATCACTCCTTTAACTAGAAAAAATATAAAAAAATTTCCTGAAACATATTTTAAATACACATGGTTTTTATCCCGTATGATTTCTTCACACAAAAAAAATTCCGAAGATTTGAACTAAATGCACACACAAATTGGCCTTTCCTCTGTATGAGTGTGTGTAAATTTTATTCGCTGTGCACAAAATTTTGAAAAAAAAAAAAAAAAAGTTATCACTATAACACATGTACGGCTTTTCTCCTGTATGAGCGCGTTTAAATCCTTGAGAAGATCCTATATAAAAGAGCATCCAGTACCACAAGATAAAATGTACGATCACCAAACTCCGAAGCCGGCAGTCGAGAAGAGAACAAAAATTAGCTGTCTGGAAATGCGAACTGTTTTGAATTGCAGTTTCTTATCATCTTTTCTCTCGGCGCAGGAATTGTATTTGAAGCGAGCGAAGGACTAATATTAGTATTCCCAGGACGGAATAATACACAAGGCCAGCGACATCTCAATGAGCTTTGCACCTTTGCAGCAGGCTGAATATATCAGACTCAGCGCAGGAACACGTAGATAATGGAAAGTTCTTGTTTAGCATAGCCGACAGCTCCGAGATATGCAAAAATGTCACTGATTCTTCAATCGGCCTCTTTCTAAAAAGTTCGAGAGCAGAGAAAACATTATTTTCATCGGCCCTCCCCTCTCTCTCCATCGATGCATTCCCATAAACCTGTACGGCGCCAAGTTCTGTGTGGTTAAAAATCCCCCACAGATGAAAGCAGCTAGTCAATTGGCCGTGAAGTTTGCTATAAAAAAGTTGTTGAAAAGATGAAATAACCAAAGTCTTGAGAATTTTACTTAGCTTTCTTTATTAGATGTTCGTTATTAAAAAAAATCACATGAAGACAAATATAAGTTTACACATAAAATTATTTGCACGCAATAATCCCAGAATTTTATCGGGAAGCAAGGGAGAGAGAGAGAGGGCCAAAAAAATACGTATTAACTATCTGATGAAAAAGCGAAAACTGTGGGTCTGCTTTTTTTCTCGCACGGGGAGAACCCCTGGAAGGGCAGTCATATGTTTCGCTTTATCTTATTTTCGCCAAAAATGAAAGCCAACTTCAGTTCTTTGTTTTAGATATTAAACTAATGTTAATTTTTGAATTTGTAATGACGGTTTATAATTGTATTAACCTTTTAATCGCCAACTTTACGCCAAGCGACCGTTTGACTAGAGAAAATGACCGTTATGCACTGAAATCATTAATATTGGGTAATTTAAAATAAATTATATCCGGTGTTGCAATAATATAAATTCTGAGAATGAGTTTTCTTTTTTTATGACTATTTGAGAACACTTTTTTTATAATTACGTTTAATGCCAGAATTTCCGTTAGATATTATTTCTTTTATTTTCTTTTTTATACTAGCGCTTCAATGTTAAGCTCGATCCCTACGAAGTGGATCATTCTATTTAATTTGCAGGTAAGACAGACCGTAAACGGAGGGATAGGAAGCAGAAGGGGAGATACCATAGATTGCGATTTCGGTCTTCGTTTTTTTATTTTTTTATTTATTTTTATTTATTTTTATTATTATTACTTATTTTTGGAGATAAATGCAAATGCACTGAGCTAATAGGACGGTCGGAGAAGAGATTCAGGTTAGGTTCAATAGAATTACGATAAATTTCAATTTCGGACTAAGTTTTTTTTTTTTTTCCTCTTAACATATGCACGAAAACAGTTTCTTCTTTTTCTCCCCCTCCCCTTATATATCTATGAGAATCTGAATTCAGGCAATTCAGGTAAAAATTGACAAAATCCTCATGTATTTGGTAAATTTTAACAGCAATATTTATGAAAGCTTTTCCAAATATTAGTAAATAGCAAGTATAAGATAATTAATATTATATTAATAAACGAAAATGACTTTATTTTGTTTCTATTTACATTCATGCTAAAAAAAAAAAAAAAAAAAAAAAAAAAGCGAATAAACCTTACATTAAATTATACTTAATGCAAGAAAAGGAGGGTAATGTAGAACAGGCTTGTCCAACCCAAAACTCTCGGCGGGCCGCATTGTATAAATGTATGAACCATATACATCCAGTGGGCTCGTAAAAATTTAAAACAGAAAATATGAATATTAAACATATTTTTATTCATAAAATAACCATAAAACAGATAAAAACTTATGATTATGCATTCATAAGTATAATAGTAAAAATCAGTTATTGAAAGCGATATTTGTTTCTTTAGCTATTTTAATAGGTATTTTCATTAAAAAAGTCAGAAACAATTTATTAATTTTAGATGTTTTATCCCAGATGACGAATTAAAAATTTCTTGAATTCTGTCGCGGGCCGCAGAACCATACACTGCGGGCCACATGCGGCCCACGGGCCGTGGGTTGGCCAGCCCTAATGTAGAACTTCGTTTTAATTAGTGAAAAGATGGTGTACCTCAAAACAAGTTTTAATGTAATGCTTTAAGATTATTTACTGGAATAAAATCAGTTTACTGCATTATTACTTTAATATAATTGCACTTAAATTATTATTTTCATCATATGATTGAAAACAATTGCGCATTGAATTGGAGCATTGATTGAAAACAATGCACTGTATGATTAAAAAAGTGCAAGTTTTTTTTATAATTATTATTATTATTAATTAACATTAGCTACAATACATGCAATGAATGTAAAACATTCTGTATCAACATAAACAAGTACAAATTGTTCCTTTCATTTGACAGACAGGGCATTAAAAAAAAAAAAAGGCGAGTGAGAACTGTATTTTCTTGTAATTTTTATTTAATCAATTCACACTTTTCAATCCTTTTCTTTTTCAAAAGTTGCAACTATAAGTATATAGATGATTTAAAGCATGTTTTGAAGAAATTTGAACTATATTTATTTCCTATATTTTACAGTGCAAGTTGATTTCCTTGTACAAAGAAATTCAGGAAAACTTGAAAAATGTTTACTCCCCAGTCACAATTAAAGAAAACTAGTATGTTGTGGCCACCACAAGACTTTCTTCTATATTTTCCTATACATATTCAATCAGTAACAATATTAAAAAAACTAGTATGTTGTGGCCATCACAAGACATTCTTCTATATTTTCCTATACATATTCAATCAGTAACAATATTAAAAAAAAAAAATACGTTTTTTTTTCTGAGGTTTTTTTTTTTGTTAAAAGTAATACATATTCAATCAGTAACAATATTAAAAAAAAAAAAAAAAAAAAAATACGCTCTTTTTTTTTTTTTTTTTTTTTTTTTTTTTTGTTAAAAGTAAAAAAAATCGATAACTTTGTTTTAAATTATCATAGATTTATAGTTCAACCATTCATTTTAAAGGTATTGACGAGATCTTTCGAAAGATACCATCTTCAAAATTTACACACACCCCCCTGGGGGGGGGGGAGTACTTCCCTCCCAGGGAGGGAAGCGTTCCTCCCACATGCACAGAAATTTTTTCCTAGTTAACTGTTACTATTATCAATAAATTATATTAATTTTACAATCACAAGTCAAAAATAACTCTCATTATGTACATTTATACAAAATTTTGACCTATACTGCCATGTTAAAAATTTAGAAAACATGAGATCACAGCGCCACCTGTTGAGCGATTGATCACCAAATGTAATCAGCACCAGTTTATGTCGGGGACCAACTAAATACCAAGTTTGGTCAAATTTCGTTAAAAAAAAAAAAAAAAAAAAAAAGACTTTTTTTTTTAGTTTTTTTTCGTTAAAAGTAAAAAAAATCGATAACTTTGTTTTAAATTATCACAGATTTATGGTTCAACCATTCGTTTTAAAGGTATTGGCGAGACCTTTCGAAAGATACCCATCTTGAAACTTTGCGCCCCCGGGAGGGTACTTCTCCACCAGTTGGGGGGGAACCGATGCCCCCACTTGCACAAAATATTTTTCCTAGTTAACTATTACTATTATCAACGAGACCTTTCGAAAGATACCCATCTTGAAAATTTACTTCCCGGGGGGGGGGGGGAGCCGGTGCCCCCACATCCACAAAATTTTTTTCCTAGTTAACTACTACTGTTATCAATAATTCATATTAATTTTACAATCACAAGTTTAAAATAACACTCATTATGTACATTTATACGAAATTTTGTCCTATACTGCAATGTTAAAAGTGTATATAAAATGGATCACAGCGCCATCTGCTGGGCGATTGATTCCCAAATCTAATCAGCACCATTCCATGTCAGGGTCCAACTATATACCGTTTGGTTCAATTTCGTTCATTGGTTCGTGAGATAGGGTGAAAAATATGAAATTTTGCGATCACAGCGCCACCTGCTGGGCGATTGATTCCCAAATCTAATTAGCACAATGCCCCGCCAGGGTCCAACTATATACCAAGTTTGGTTGAATTTCATTCATTGGTTCGTGAGATACGGTGTAAACAAGAAACCACAGACAGACAGACAGACATTTTTTAAAAACTATCAATTCGTGTTCAGGATATCACAAAACGTGTAGATCCGTCAAAAAACGGAACTCGAAAATTTTCGCGAATCCAATACTTTCTCTATATTACATATAGAAGAAAGTAAAAATGCAGTTGAGTGTGTGATGTGTGCAGTGAAAATTTTTAATTGTACATCTTTGTAAGCGTATTCAAAAACACCAATAACCACAATTTTATAAAAAATATTGTCAATCTGATTTAGATAGTAGAATTTTAAATGTCAAGAACTGAGATTTTAACCTTCATGTTGCGACATAGATACTTCCAAAAAAAGGATAATAATAAAATAATCATAATTATATTAAATTTATTGTTTACTCAATATATATATGTGAGCTTAAATTTGGTAAATATTTTTAAACTTAAAAAAAAAAAAAAAAAAAAAAAAAAATTGAAATTTTTTTTGACAAAAAAAAAAAAAAAAAAAAAAAAAAAAAAAATGTATATATAATCACCTTGACTTGAAGAAATTCGAGACCTGTTTGGAGAAATTTACTTTCGATCATCCGACAACACTAGCCCCAGAGCTTTTTTTGCGATAAATGAAAACTAGTATGTTGTGGCCACCACGAGACTTTCTTCTATCTTTTCCTATACAAATTCACTCAGTAACAATAATAATAATTAAAAAAAAAAAGGATAGATTTAAGGGGAGAGGGAAAAAAAAAAAAAAAAAAAAAAAAAAAAGCGGGACTTTATCAAATTTTCACATTTTACCCAAAATTTTGTCAAAGTCCCACTTTTTTTTTTTTTTTTCTCCCCTTAATTCTATCAAACTCCCACGGTTTCCGTGTTCTGACAAACTTAAACAAATTTTTGCATTTTTCCCCCAATTTTGTCAAAGTCCCACGGTTTCCGTGTTTTGACAAACTTCAAATTTTTGCATTTTTCCCCCAATTTTGTCAAAGTCCCACGGTTTCCGTGTTTTGACAAACTTAGAATAATTAGAATAATTTTCACATTTTACCCAAAATTTTGGCAAAGTTTGTCAAGACACGGAAACCGCAGGACTTTGACAAAATTAGGGGAAAAAAGCAAAAATTAGTTTAAGTTTGTCAGAACACGGAAACCGTGGGAGTTTGATAAAATTAAGGGGAGAAAAAAAAAATCTAAGTTTTTTTTCGTAAAAAGTAAAAAAAAATTGATAACTTTGTTTTAAATTATCACAGATATATAGTTCAACCATTCGTTTTAAAGGTACTGACGAGACCTTTCGAAAGATACCCATCTTGAAAATTTTTGCCCTATATCACCCTGTTAAAAATTTAGAAAAAGCGGGATGGCAACGCAACCTGTAAGACGATTTTTACCAAAAGTTGATAGGCACTAATTTATGTCAAGGTGCAACTACATACCAATTTGTATGAAATTCTGTGCAGTAGTTCCAGAGATACAGTTGCCACAAATTTTTGTCACACACACACACACAGACAGACAGACAGACAGACAGACAGACAGACAGACATTTTCTAAAAATGGTAAAATCGTGTTCTACAGCTCTCAAAACGTGTAAATCCATCAAAAACCCGAAATCGAAAATTTTTACGAATCCAATACTTTCTTCTATTGAAAATAGAAGAAAGTAAAAAAAAAAAAAAAATATCTCGTCAATCAAATCTTTGACAGGAGTCAAGATGAACTTAAAATTGTCAAGAAAGAATCAAGCAATAAGCAAAAACCACGAGCCAAATCAAAATCGTAAACACTCACACCTCGCGCGCGCAATCGCAAGCAAAGGTTCCCATCCCTCTGTCTACCGATATACCTGCAAATTAAATAGAATGATCCACTTCGTAGGGATCGAGCTTAACATTGAAGCGCTAGTCTTTTTTATCCCACAAAATAAAGTACTTTTCTATTCAAAAAGATAAACATTTTATTTATGATTTAGATATAAAACATATACAATTTAGATTTCTGAATGATGTGTGTTATTGTTTTATGTTAATAAATAGTGTAGGTCGTATGTATAATTAAAATTGTGTAATTTTTAACGACATTTAAAAATAATTCTTTTTCCAAATGCTTAAGTACAAATTATGTAAATATAATATCTCACTTAAAATTTAATTATTTTTTTTTATTGCAATAATGCATTAATTTATCATTAGATTTTATTTTATTTAAAAATTCAATTAAAATTTAACCAAATATATGTGAACACCTTCACACGTGTTATTCTTGCATTCAGTATACACTATGCAATGCATATACTGAAAAAACATAATTTATGTATAAACAAGAACGAAAAATCCTGCAGTACGCATTGTTTATTAATACTTTCTAACTGTACGTGATTGTCGTATAAATTTCAATGCTCTATGCCTACGTTATCACACAACGGACAGACAGAAGGACTGAAAGGCATACAGATAGACTAATTGAATTCATAATCATCTTTAAACATTATTGGAAAGTATTAAAAATGCTTAACGCAAACAAAAATGTTGCCCTTAATTCCCAACTGAAACCTTCAATATATCTGAATATTTTAGTGTAGCCCTTTAAATCTGAAGGTTAAGCATATAACAATTTATACAAAAAAATATTTTAGTATATTAACAATAAATGTAATTTCTTTATCATTTTTGCAGCAGGAAACTATTTAAATGTGACTTATAAAAATGTCTGTTCTAAAACGCAATGCATGCATTGGTATTTTTGGGGGGTGGCCCTGTACACAAACCAGTTGTATAGAACCTATTAATGCCGTTTTAAATAGGGAACATTCCCTAGTGAATTTTAATAATATATATCTTTTTTTTTTTTTTTTTGTGAAAATATTTATGGACCCGCTGGAGGCGGGCAGACGAACAGATAGACATATGGACAGTCGGATAGACAGATACGCAAATTCAAATCATACCAATACTTACAAATTGTTAGATAGAATTGAAAACGCTTAATGTAAAAAAATGCAATTGCAAAAACTTTCTAATAATAGCCCTTAATGTAACTGAATATTTTTGTGTGGCCCTGTAAATCTTAAGGCTAATCATGCAATATTCCATAGAAAGCAATCTTTTGTGCATATGAATAACATATTTCAATTTCATTAAGATTTGTGCAAAGTAATTAAAATTTGGTTTATAGAAATACATCTCATAAAACGTAATGTTTGGAAGACTTTCGGGTGTCCCTGTACACAAACGATTGGTGGTATACTCCATTTTCTATAGAAAACATCCGATAGTGCACTTGAATAACATATTTCAATTTAATAAAGATTTGTCTGAAGTAAAATTATTAAAATACGCTTTATAGATATACCTCTCATAGAACACAATACTTTAGAATATTTTGGGTGTCCTTGTACACAAATTAGTAGCGGTATTCACTCTATTTTCAATAGGGAGCATCAGATAGTGAACTTGAATAATATATATCAGTTTCAAAGAAATCCATGAATTTTACGGGATTTAGAGCGCGGACAGACAGACAAACCGATTTCATTAATATTTTTCAACCTTGTTGTAAAGTGTTAATTGGAATGTGTTAAAAGTCATAGTTATGATCATAGGTAAAAATTATAGTACATGGATACAGAATTTTGACAGGAATGGGTAATTTATATTGACTCGCATTTAAAGTAGTTTATACATAGACTAGACTAAATTAACATTTCAATGTATTTTTTTTTAACACTTTCTAACAAAATTGTAAAGTGTTTGTTTATGACTTCGGTTTATTAGTTCTGTCCGTATTCTAACTCCCGCAAATATTCATGGAATTTCTTGAAACTGATATATGTTATTCAAGTTCACTATCGGACGTTCCCTGTTGAAAATGGAGTTTATACCTCTAATGGGACACGAAACAGATTTTCCAATTGGAAGTGGTGGCAAATACCACTTGTTTATGTACATCTGAAAGAATTTCAAAGCATTGCATTTTGTGAGCGATATTACTATAAACACTTTTTTTGACATTTTTTATTCCTATGTACACACACACACACACACACACACAAAAAAAAAAAAAAATTCTTTAGAATACAGTATGACTAGTATTAAGATTTACAGGGCCATACAAAAATATTCACATACATTAAAAGCTATAACCGGAAATTGCTAGAATTGCATTTTCGATTTTATTAAGCGTTTTTAACTTTTCCCAACGATGTGCAGGAGTGATTATGAATTCAGTTAGTCTACTTGTCTGTATTTCTGTCCTTTTGTCTGTCCATTGTGTGATCACATAGGCAAAGTACATTAAGTTAAACGAGGCAAAGTGTGCGTACAGTTGGAAAGTGTTAATAATCTATAGAAATTGCGTGATTTTTCGTTCTTGTTTACAGGAAGTGCGAAAGAGTACATACAGTCAAAGTTTCTTTTTTAACCGTACGAATGATAACGAACCCCTCATATCAGTTAACACTGTTAAATTTAGAGCTGACAGCTGATGCCGAATTATCAGTTACATTTAAATACATCATAGAAATAAATTAATATTTCTAGAGAAAACCATTCATACGATTCTACCTTGATTTTTTAACTGCGTATGACAGAATTTTGTGGGCGAAATGTAAATCTATAATGAGTATGTATTTTTTATCATATTCGAAAAATGTCTTGCTATTAAAATTTTATAAAACGCACATTCTTTTTATGTTTTTTTCCCCCTTTTATAATTACTGAACTAAATTACAGGGCATATTTCGAAGATATTTTTTGTTGGCAACTTGCATAAACACAAGTGTCCAAAAACTATTATAACTGTTTAAAATTCAAATTTTGCTTTTTATATTTGTTTGTTCGAGAGTAAGGCCGATTGCTTATACGTAGGGCTTAGTCCTGGGGTGGTGTGTCCTGCGGGGTGGGGGGGGGGAGCTTTCTTAGGGGCCGTATAACCTGTATTTACGCGAGTTCAGGAGAAAAACCACAGAAAACTCCAAACGGCAAGGTCGACGAGCACGACCTGGGATCAAACCTGGCACTTCCCGTCTACCAGCTTTGAGCGCAGAACTTCTCGGCCACTGGTGGGGGCCTGCTTTTTATGAAATTACTAATATTGAGAAGAGATAGCTGATTAATATAGAAACTTTAATGATTTAAAATAAATTACGCTATAATTTTCTAAAAATATTATTATTATTTTTTAATTATATTTTATTTTTATATTTGTATGTATATTATTTATCGAAACATAAGATTGTATGCAGATCTTGTATGTGGAGCAAAAATATTTTCTGTTTTGAAGTTTTGATTCATTTGTGCATGACGTTGACTAATCATAGTTCAAAAGTAATATCTCACTTTGAAAAAGGTACTTGAAAACATGAAGTATTTATCTTTCGCTTCACTTTCAAAATTTCACAGGCTTCAAATTTATCCTTCACTTTTGATATGCGCCGCAATCACGTCTCGAGTGCTGTTCTTCTGGAAACAGCTGTTAGTAAGACAAATACAGGTATTGCATGCAATTCTCCAATCAAAAGCACCTGTTACGTTTACATAAAGAAAAGGAGGAAATAATTTAATAGTTTTTGCCTGACAGTGTGTGCGTCTATGCTATACCTGAGATATTTCTGTAATGACTTTAGACAGTCGGCTGCAATTCACAGCCATAAAAATAACGAGAAATAAAATGATTATTTTTTACTGCGGTTCAAAGGAATATGCATTGTATACTGATTAATCATTCCTGGCTATTGATTATTGTATACTATGTAAGTAGATTTTTTTTTTTCTGTGATTTTTATTTTAAATGATATTTTTAAAGGACTATGTACGAAATTTAGATTATTCAAAAATTATTTACAGAAACAAATCTCATTATGCAGCAAAACATTGTCACCACTATTTTTTAGAAATAATTTGTAACTTATTTATGATATAAATTCTGTGTTTTCATTTGGATTTTTTTTTATATATATAAGAGAGTAGTGGGGTGTTGGAGAATCGAATTTGCACATCACCAGTTAGACATTACTATTTTATAATAAAATAACAATTTCTTTAATTTGACGAGGCAATTTTTATTTGTTATAAGCCAACTTTGGGTCAGTTTTGTTATAAGCCAAGATTAATTATTAAAATATAGGTATGAGAATTTTTTACCGATTTTAATCAGGTTTTAAAGTGAATTTATACAGTTGTAAATGACTGAATTATAGTTAAATTATAGGATGCAATTGTAAGCAACTGATTTCAGCTTTAGAAAATGAAAATGAAAATAAATCTAAGACGTTTTAAAGATTTGAACTCGGACAAAAAATGTTTACATTGGTAGATAATCATAGCTACCAATTTTTACGCTTTTTCACTACCGGAAAAATTTAACGGAAAATTTTTATGTATCTTTGGGTCAGTTTTCCCTGATTAAATAAAGAAATGTTTCTATTAAAAAATTTCGGTTACCATAAAGCGTAAAAATTGGCAACTATGGATAATGTATGATTTATTATTATTATTATTTTTTAATTAATATTTTTAGATAATAGTTAAGTTTTTGTAGGTAATAATAGAGAATCATCCACTTTTTACTCCTATTTTCAGCACAAGCTGTATATTGTATATACAGGGTGTTCGAAAAACAATGACTTCGCTTTAATTCTTTAAATATTGATCTTATAACTATAAAATGAATTACAAATATCCGGGGGAAAAAAAAAGGAGATAGATTTTACAAAAGCGATCAGAACCTTCAGGGGATGCGTTTGCAAAAAGTAAACGAATGTATGTCTCATAAAAAAAAAAGTGTAAGAGAGAGTTAAGTGTAGCATAAACCCCTAATAAGTTGATGTACAAAATTTCTATGTTGTACAGTAAACTATCCTCGAGTTATATTTAAGCAAAGGTACTAAAGAATTAGCCACAATTAAAAATGTAAAAATGTTTCATTTTTATGTCACCAATTTTGTCACTTGTAGCTCCTTTTTGCTTTTCCCATTGGAAAATACATACATGTCAATAAATTGAAAAGTGATTTAAATATTTTTCTCCTTTATCTTGGAGATATCTTGTAGCTCAATGCTGCAATTTTATGCATCACTTTAATGTATGGGACACATTTTACCCATTTATTTATTTATTTTTTCTATTTGAGAGTTTTATAAATATTAAATTTTTTTAATTTTTTGAAAATGAATTCCCTGAAATTTATAATCGTCTTTATAAAATACTACACACTTTTCTTTTACGCATTTTTGTAATTTATAAAATAAATCTAAAATCATTATTTCAGGAATTAAGGGCAAGACCAAGATTTTTCGAATATGCTGCATATTAAGCATTGCGAAAAAATTATAATATTATTTCTTAAAACATATATCACTCTTAACGTATGTTTCACAAAAGCATCATTTTTGAAGGTACAATATATTTTTTTCTCTTATCCACAGTATATGGCAGAGAAAATGTTGTTTTGGAGTCAAATTTTCGAAATTGAGTTTTTGTTATATTTACACGTTTTGAGGTTCCCTGAATCCGAAAAACATATATTTAGCGATTGGTCTGTGCGTGTCTGTTATCGCATATCTCTAGAACAAATAGTAGCAGGATGTCCAAACTCGGTATACTAAATCGGCATCACATAAAAATGCTACATTAAACTTTTTATTAAAATCAAGCAAATGGTTCGTGTACAAGGTCATCCAAGATAATTCAAATACATTACGTATATGGACGAAATTTTCGGTAGGTACAGTTAAACATCTATAGGTTACTAAACTAAATGAAATAAACATATATTTCTTATATGAATAAAAGCATGTTTCGTGTAGAATATGGTTTGAAAATCATTCACCATTCATTTACAGGGCTACCCAAAAGAATTTGAATATAGAGGGACTATATGCTTGGAAATTGCTGGATGTGCATTTTAGGTTGTGCTGTGTGCTATTAATATATGGCTATATTTAAGATTTTAGTACAGAATGTGGGGCGTACATAATTTTTAGATGACATATCTACCAATAGTTGATCAAGAACTTTCATTTCTATTGAATTTAATTGGTGGGAGTACTTTAATATATTTTTATGTCCAAGAAAACCACTGAGGAATGAAAATTAATTTCCCATACCCATACAGTAAATTAAGTACATTTTAAAGTTAAATTGCCAGGTTTTTTTCTCTGTATAATTATGCTTTTTGAGGTTCCCGGAACACTAAAATCAAGTGCACCGTTAAAAATTTCTGTAAATTTAATGTAAATATTTATCCAGAGTGTCTGTAAATTTACAGTAATCCTTAGTTAAAAGTGAATAATCGAGATTCTCAATCTTTAATCTGTATTTTTACCTAATTTTATTATTTAATTTTTTAATTAAAATTAAAAATGATTGTTTCTACTTTAGAAAAAGCATTCCAAGTCCGAAATATATTCTCACCAATAATTAATTAATATTAGTTATTAAAATGAATGTATAAAATAAGTTTTTTAACATCTCCGTTTACTTTTCTCTGTAATTTTACGTAAGACTTAAGATAATAGATTATACAGAGTTTTGAAATTTTTAACAGTGTGTTTAACGGTTAATCCTTGTGTATGTATTCTTTAAGCGTAATTTAAAAAGAAATAATTGCAGGCAATTCAAACGTTGCATGTTGAAGTCCATATGAGGTTGCTGCTTGGAAAGTTTGATCAAGATTGATAAATTTCAAGGAGGGGTTCGGATGAAAATTTTTGGAATAATTTAGAATAAACTTTTAAATTTAATAACAGTTATGATTTCTATATAAATGCATGTACTGTAAACGGCGGCTCAAACGATGACATATAAGTCTGTGTGAGGGGGGCAGCAGCCCCCCCCCCCTTACACCAAATTATGTATGAAATAAAATCATTCCTATACCTAGTTTGAATTGTTTTCACCTTAGATTTATGTACAGTACTTGTATTTGTTTTCTTCATCTGCTATTTGTTTTTACAATATTGGAATGCAGGCTAAGAGAAAGTCGTGCGAGTGTGGCACCAGATTATTATCCCCCCCCCCCTTTGTTCTATTTGGTAGTGTATGAAGAAATTCCCCCCCCCCCCCGGCAAAAAAAAAAAAAAAAAAAAAAAAAAAGTTTAAATTTTGTTATATTTTAAAAACTTTATTTATTAGCTTAACCTACTTTTCAGAAAGTAGATTTTAAAATTTAAGATATTTCAGTAATTGCGAGTGACTAACGATTGAGTTAAGTAAATAGCCATCGGGTATATATGGTTGTGGACATCCTGTTGGAAAGTGGCATTCTGAGAGAGTCTTATAGTTTTTGCATCATTGTCAAGTATAATAATTATTTTGACATTCATGAAAATTGTTGGAAATTTAATTTTTTTCCCCCTTTGTGCTTTCTTTTTTTCTTTCTTTTTCTTTTCTTTTCTTTTTTTTTTCTTTTTTTTTTTTTAATATAACTCAATAATCTACTTTCATATATTGTCCGTATTTATGTATGGAAAATATTGCCATCATGCATAAACAAATTACATTTGGGTCTTCAGCTTATATTCAGACTTAATCATTTCCCATTCTTATCTCTCTTCACTGTTTTGCTAAATATATTTGATTATCAATAAATATTTCTTAATTTCATATGATTATTGTTAATTTATTTTTGTTAGTAGTTTCTTTCTTTTTAATTTTTTTTTAAAATTTTTAAAATTGCTCCTCAAAGTAGCCGAAATGCTCCTCAAAATTTCTCTGAATACTCCTCAAACTGTTTTTGAAAAGTTGGCAACCCTGCAATAATCTTACAGATAACACAAAACTAAATTTTACTGTAACATTGAATCCCTTAACTCATCTACATTTTTATATTATAAAATTCCTATTGCAATTACCAAAAATTTTCTTGCTTTTGAATACACAAAATTAATAATATTGTAATCTTCTGCATGATTATTTTATTATTTTTGGATTGATATGTTATAAAGTAGTCTAATATATATAGTATATATATATATAATTATAAGATTAAAATTCCTTTCGTAACTACATAAAGTAAACATTATAGATGTATATAATTTTACGCTTTATCAATATCGCTATAGCGCCTTTCACTATTAAAAAACGGTGCCGACAACATAGCGGATGCATAATGTTATCAATTAATGTTTAAGAAATCTTTTAACAGTTTAAATTTAATTTTTACATTGGACAATAATGGTTTGATATTTTTTTTTTTTCTTTTTTATAAATCAATATGCAATTGCCTTTCTATTTATAGAATGTACACAAGATAAATATTTTCCCCTGATAACATTGTTATCAGTATTATAACAGGTATATGTTGTCACATGGTTTTATCTCTCTCTCTCTCTTTTTTTTTAATTATTATTTGTTTGTTTGTTTAAACTTTGAACTAGAATGACGAAAATCATTAAATCCGTAGTTTATATTATTATTTACTTTTTTACATAATATGACTGAAATTCATGATTGCATTTTTATTTACAGGTTGGATTACGTAAGCATTGAATTACCAAATTTTGAAACTGATGTATAATTTAAAAATGATATTGTTTAAATCTACCTTTGCACAAATAGGAATTCCAATTACTTCTGAAACTCTGTTTTTTCCCATTATACGTACTTTCGAAACACCATTGTTCTAATGCTTTGTTTTCGAAAAAAAAACTTTCAGTTAGCGAGGTTCATTCAAGATTTTTATTGGATGACCATTTTGTTATTTCAATCAATAAATAAACAAAAATGAAATTAGATTAAACTGGAAGCACAATTTGACTTTGTGCATATTTTTCAGAGTTATTGTATTACGGGGATAATATCAACAGACTGTCTTTAAAATTACCAGTTCATTATAAATCAAAACTAAGTTGATTTATTTGTACATTACATTTAATTATCAAACTTAGAACTAACGCGAAATTTACATTTTAATAAAATGAAAAGCTAAATTTCAATTATTTTATGTTAATAACACCATAAAAAGGAAACTTCTGATTTAAGTATAACTTCAACTATGAGTATAAGAAGTCTGAAGTGTATGTGAAAATTTAAAAAAGAAACATAAGTTAAACATTTTTAGAGAGCATTTTCAGTTAGTTTAACCATGGATAACAAATTAATTTACCAGAGTTTTTTAAAGACTGAACAACTATCGACAGATACTAGTGATGATGAATCTGAATATATTCTTAAAGACTTATTCAAACGTCAGTCTATGAAAGGATATTCAGTGTTTACAGCGGCTGTTTTTATCACATCATTAATGGCTGGTATGGGAGTTTTAGCTTTACCACATGCTTTAGCTGGAACTGGTAAGTATAAAATTTATTATTTCACTTTTTGAATAAATTTTTAAGTATATAACTGCTAACAGAAAATTTATATTATAAAATTAAATGCCAATTTTCAATCAATTTATAAGTTATTAGATTAAAACCAGTGTTACCTATTAACCTACTGTACATACCATTAAAAGACTAGCAATGTCACAAAAAAAACTAGTATGTTGTGGCCACCACAAGACTTTCTTCTATATTTACCTATACATTTTCAATCAGTAACAATATTTAAAAAAAAAAAAAAAAAAAAAAAAAAAAGTACGATTTTTTTTTTTTTTTGTTAAAAGTAAAAAAAATCGATAACTTTGTTTTAAATTATCACAGATTTATAGTTCAACCATTCGTTTTAAAGGTATTGACGAGACCTTTCGAAAGATACCCATCTTGAAAATTTATCCCCCCCAGGGGGGAAGCGATGCCCCCCCCATGCAGAATTTTTTTTTCCCAGTTACATACTATTATTATCAATAATTCATATTAATTTTACAATCACAAGTTTAAAACAACTCTTATTATGCACATTTATACGAATTTTTGTCCTATGCTGCCATGTTAAAAATTTAGATAAAATGCTATCACAGCGCCACCTGTTGAGCTATTGATCCCCAAACATAATCAGCACCAGTTAATGTCGGGGACAAACTAAATACCAAGTTTGGTTAAATTTCGTTAAAAAAAAAAAAAAAAAAAAATTGCGATTTTTTTTCTAAGTTTTGTTTTGTTAAAAGTAAAAAAAATCGATAACTTTGGTTTAAATTATCACAGATTTATCGTTCAACCATTCGTTTTAAAGGTATTGATGAGATCTTTCGAAAGATACCCATCTTGAAACTTTGCCCCCCCGGGTGGGAACTTCCCCCCCCGGTGGGGGGGAGGGGAGCCGATGGCCCCACATGCACAAAAATTTTTTCCTAGTTAACTACTACTATTATCAACCTGATCTTTCAAAAGATACCCATTGTGAAAATTTACCCCCCCTGGGGGGTATTTCCCCCCTAGGGGGGGGAAGCGATGCCCCCCCAGGCAGAAATTTTTTTTCCTAGTTACATACTACTATTATCAATAATTCATATTAATTTTACAATCACAAGTTTAAAACAACTCTAATTATGCACATTTATACGAATTTTTGTCCTATGCTGCCATGTTAAAAATTTAGATAAAATGCTATCACAGCGCCACCTGTTGAGCTATTGATCCCCAAACATAATCAGCACCAGTTAATGTCAGGGACCAACTAAATACCAAGTTTGGTTAAATTTCGTTAAAAAAAAAAAAAAAAAAAAATTTGCGATTTTTTTTTCTTTTTTTTTTTTTTTGTTAAAAGTAAAAAAAATCGATAACTTTGTTTTAAATTATCACAGATTTATGGTTCAACCATTCGCTTTAAAGGTATTGACGAGACCTTTCGAAAGATACCCATCTTGAAACTTTGCCCCCCCGGGTGAGTACTTCCCCCCCCCCGGTGGGGGGGGGAACCGATGCCCCCACATGCACAAAAATTTTTTCCCAGTTAACTATTACTATTATCAACGAGACCTTTCGAAAGATACCCATCTTGAAAATTTACTTCCCCGGGGGGTACTTCCCCCCCAGGGGGGGAACCGATGCCCCCACATGCACAAAATTTTTTTCCTAGCTAACTACTACTATTATCAATATTGCATATTAATTTTACAATCACAAGTGTAAAATAACTCTCTTTATGCCCATTTATACGGAATTTTGTCCTAGGCTGCCATGTTAAAAATTTGCATAAAATGCGATCACAACGCCACCTATTGAGCGATTGATCCCAAAATCTAATCAGACCCTTTCCATGTCAGGGTCCAACTATACACCAAGTTTGGTTCTATTTCATTCATCGGTTCGTGAGATACGGTGTAACATACGAAATTTTGCGATCACAGCGCCACCTTGTGGACGATTGATCCCCAAATCTAATCAGCACCATGCCCCGTCAGGTTCCAACTATATACCAAGTTTGGTTGAATTTCATTCATTGGTTCGTGAGATACGGTGAAAAATACGAAAATCTGTCCTATACTGCCATGTTAAAAATTTACATAATATGCGATCACAGCGCCACCTGAAGGGCTATTGATCCCCAAATCTAATCAGCACAATGCCCCGCCAGGGTCCAACTATATACCAAGTTTGGTTGAATTTCATTCATTGGTTCGTGAGATACGGTGAAAACACTAAACCACAGACAGACAGACAGACAGACAGACACACAGACAGACATTTTTTAAAAACTATCAATTCGTGTTCAGGACATCCCAAAACGTGTAGATCCGTCAAAAAACGGAGGTCGAAAATTTTCGCGAATCCAATACTTTCTCTATATTACATATAGAAGAAAGTAAAAAAAAAAAAAAACTGGGGCCATTAGATTCATCACAAATAACGAAAGCAGGTGTCCCAATTAAAAGTGCATTACTAGTAAAAAAACTAGTATGTTGTGGCCACCACAAGACTTTCTTCTATATTTACCTATACATATTCAATCAGTAACAATATTAAAAAAAAAAAAAAAAAAGTACGATTTTTTTTTTCTAAGTTTTTTTTTTTTTTTTGTTAAAAGTAAAAAAAATCAATAACTTTGTTTTAAATTATCACAGATTTATAGTTCAACCATTCGTTTTAAAGGTATTGACGAGACCTTTCGAAAGATACCCATCTTGAAAATTTATCCCCCCCGGGGGGGTACTTCCCCCCCAGGAGGGGAAGCGATGGCCCCCCATGAAGAATTTTTTTTTCCTATTTACATACTACTATTATCAATAATTCATATTAATTTTACAATCACAAGTTTAAAACAACTCTAATTATGCACATGTATACGAATTTTTGTCCTATGCTGCCATGTTAAAAATTTAGATAAAATGCTATCACAGCGCCACCTGTTGAGCTATTGATCCCCAAACATAATCAGCACCAGTTTATGTCGGGGACCAACTAAATACCAAGTTTGGTTAAATTTCGTTAAAAAAAAAAAAAAAAAAATTGCGATATTTTTCTGTTTTTTTTTTGTTAAAAGTAAAAAAAATCGATAACTTTGGTTTAAATTATCACAGATTTATCATTCAACCATTCGTTTTAAAGGTATTGACGAGATCTTTCGAAAGATACCCATCTTGAAATTTTGCCCCCCCGGGTGGGAACTTCCCCCCCCGGTGGGGGGGGAACCGATGCCCCCCCATGCACAAAATTTTTTTTCCTAGCTAACTACTACTATTATCAATAACTCATATTAATTTTACAATCGCAAGTGTAAAATAACTCTCTTTATGCCCATTTATACGGAAATTTGTCCTATGCTGCCATGTTAAAAATTTGCATAAAATGCGATCACAACGCCACCTATTGAGCGATTGACCCCAAAATCTAATCAGCACCAGTTTATGTCAGGGTCCAACTATACACCAAGTTAGGTTCAATTTCATTCATCGGTTCGTGAGATACGGTGTGACATACGAAATTTTGCGATCACAGCGCCACCTGCTGGACGATTGATCCCCAAATCTAATCAGCACCATGCCCCGTCAGGTTCCAACTATATACCAAGTTTGGTTGAATTTCATTCATTAGTTCGTGAGATACGGTGAAAAATACGAAAATTTGTCCTATACTGCCATGTTAAAAATTTACATAAAATGCGATCACAGCGCCACCTGATGGGCTATTGATCCCAAAATCTAATCAGCACAATGCCCCGCCAGGGTCCAACTATATATCAAGTTTGGTTGAATTTCATTCATTGGTTCGTGAGATACGGTGAAAACACTAAACCACAGACAGACAGACAGACAGACAGACAGACAGACAGACAGACATTTTTTAAAAACTATCAATTCGTGTTCAGGACACCCCAAAACGTGTAGATCCGTCAAAAAACGGAGGTCGAAAATTTTCGCGAATCCAATACTTTCTCTATATTACATATAGAAGAAAGTAAATTCTCTATATTACATATAGAAGAAAGTAAAAAAGAGGGGAAAGGTGTATTTTCTTTTTTATTGCAGAAACGTCAGTGGAGGCCTCCCTGTCGAGACTCAAAAAAGATTTTGGTTTTCGTCTGTGTGTCTGTCTGTTATTTCGCGATAGCGGCCACACAAATCATTGACTTGCAATTTGGTACACATGTTTATGAGCCATACGGAATTAGCTTTATAGTTTTGGATGGTTTTTTTTCCATTTGTAGTTCGTGTACAGGGACATACCAAAAATTTCCTTATCATTACGGCCTATGGGAAGAATTTGTATGTACCGCGATATAGCGGCAGCAAAAAACACGCTAGTGACTTGCAATTTGGTACACATGTTTATGAAGCACACAAAATTAGCTGTCTAGTTTTGAGTGTGTTAGTTAGTCCCTTTGTAATTCGTGTACAGGCACACACCAACATTTTTTTTATCATTACGGTCATGGGAAGAATTTGTATGTACCGTTATTATAGCGACCGTAAAAATTCTCCGATTGATTTGCAAATTGGCACATGCGTTCAGGCTCTGTATAGAAATAGCTGTATTTTTTTTTTTTTTTTTTTTTTTTATATCTGTATTGTTTATGGATTGTGTACAAGGACACGCCGAAATTCTTATCATTACGACATATGGGGTGAATTTCGTTTAAACGCATTTTAACATCATTACTTTGCAATTAACAAAATGAAATTAGTGTACATTACTGAGATGCTTAAACTTAAGTTTTCTGCAGAAAATATGTGATCTTAGGCTTCCTAATTAATGTACAGGATCTTACAAAAGTGTTCTGACAATGTCTCGTAATCATCCAAATTATGTCAAATTTCGAACAGTTATTCATGAAAAACGTAGAATAAACTGAATAGTTTTTACTAGTGTATACAATATTTATGGTTCATTTACAGAGACACACAAAAGAATTTCGTTATATTGTACCAGTTTCTGTAGCGATCGGTTAAATGGCGAAGCTTTCTACTGTGAACAAAAAATCCGGGCAGATACAATGACAAACTTTAAGCTTTATATATTTTAAATAAATAATAATAATAATAATAATAATAAATGTTTTAAAAAAAATACTATTTATTCAAGGTGATAGACCGCAAAATTTTAGGGACGCAAAATCGTTGTCTCAAAGAAATTATTACAACTTATCGTACTAATAAAATATAAACCAATAAAATAAATTCAGCACCCTTTTGTGAAATTGATTAAGTAATATTGCCAATTAATTAAGTAATCTAATGTACAGGTTGATTTCTGTAAAATATTGGAAGAAATAAATGTAATTTTTTACCCGATTAGACTTAAAAAAAAAAAAAAAAAAAAAAAAAAAATCAGCAGTTTCGTATTTTGAATGTTGAATTTCAAGAATTTTAAAATTTTCATACATGCATGCATGATACTTAAAATTCCAGTTTTCAGAATATTAGATAACAAGATTTGGATATTATTGGGGGAAAAAAAAAAATAAATACAAGTATTCTAATCAGTGTATTTAAAATAGGCAATCAGTTACGTTATGAAAGTAATACCATTGTTTAAAGAGAAAGATTTTATTGATAAATTTATTATTTTCAAACTATCAACACATTCCACTAACTTTTAGTTAACAAATTAGCTTTATTTTAAGCATTATAGTTTCAAACTTGTGTAAGCTTGGAGTTTGCAGGCTCATTCACCCTTAATTTTTCAACTTACAGAATCTCAGTGTATTATGTTAACAGTTTTAAATATATTAGGAAAAAAGTACTCAAAAGAATATATATATATATATATTTTTTTAATGAAAAATACAATTTTAGTGGAAATTACGGTAGAGATGTTCAATATTTCTATTAATTTTGAATTTCTAAATTTCAAAATTTCTATTAAGTTTGAAGACGCTATCAAAAATTTAAATCCAAACTTCAAGTTTTAGATTTGATCAGTGTTGCCAGATTTGGTGACTTTTTTTTATTCAATATCTACCACTAAATTTTAATTGTAACGATTGCTTAATCACTTCGAAAATTAATCATCTATTATATATATCAAAGATCACTCCCCAAAATTATTGGTAATAGTTGAATAAAAGAGTCCCCAAGTCTGGTAACACTGGATTTGATACAAAACGTATTAAAACTGGGCAAAGAAGTTAAACTTAACGTGGGTAATAATTTAAAAAATCTAGAATGTTGTGGCCACCACATGACTTTCTTCTATATTTTCCTAAGCAAAGTCACTCAGCAAAAATAATTTATTAAAATCATTATTTAATAAAATTATCTTCTATGATAATGCAGTACGATTTCCATTTTAGAGAAGTAGTATAACACTAAATATCCAAAAAAAGGTTGATTTTATTCTCGATATTACACTAAAAAAAAAATAAAATAAATAAAATATTTTTTTTTATTAAAAATGAAAAAAAAAATCGATAACTTTATTTTAAATTATCGCAGATCGATGGTTCAACCATTCATTCTAAGGTATTGACGAGCTCTTTTGAAAGATACTCATCATGAAAATTTATTCCCCTCGAGGGGGGGGGGGGGGAGGCTATGCTCCTACATATACAAAAAAAATTCCCAGTTGACTATCTCGATTATAAATAATTCTTGAAAATTTCATAATGGTTATTAAAAAATAATTATGCACATTCGTAAAATTTTTTTGTCCTATACCACCATGTTAAAAATTTAGAAAAGGCGGGATGGCAACGCAACCTGAAAGATGATTTTTACCAAAAGTTGATAGGCACTAATTTATGTCAAGGTGTAACTACATACCAATTTGTATGAAATTCTGTGCTGTAGTTCCTGAGATACAGTTGCCACAAAATTTTGTCTCTCTCTCTCTCTCTCACACACACACAGACAAACATTTTCTAAAAATGTTCAAATCGTGTTCTACAGCTCTCAAAACGTATCCATAAAAAAACCAAGGTCAAAAATTTTTACGAATCCAATACTTTCTTCTATTGAATATAGAAGAAAGGAAAAATAAAGAGTAAAAAGGAAAAAAAAAACACTTAAATGTTCTATTAAACAAATGATATTTTTTTTACTATATTAATAGTTATACGAAATTAATTATTTATCACATGTTAAAACATAGGTAAAGTGTTTTTCCGATTGCAGTAAAGAGTAAAATGCAGCGAATACTTGTGCTCGATGATGATGAATAAAATATCTGAAAATAAATACCATATATTTCAGAAATGAACAACATTGTCCCGGGTAGAAATATTTAAGTACGACTCTCCATCAGGGGGATAACTGTATATAGACAAGAAAGTTATATAAATTTATAAAAACCACATGATTATTTCTTTATTTGAGTAATAATAATAATAATAATAACAACAATAATTAAAACATTCTTAAAAAATAATGTGACTTTAGAAGCTATAATTTCAAACCTTTTTTTCATCGAATCACTTAAATTTGTTGTCGAAAAGTAAATATTAAAGATTTTCAAGTATTTTTTTTATTTAAATATTTATTAAAAATCTTTATTATTTCAAGATACTGCTAAGTTTATTTTACGCATAAATATTAGTAAATAACGCATTTCTCTGTTAGATATTGACTTTCGCATCTCTTCTAGTTATTAAAAATTACGGGATGTTCTTTATCTACATGCTGTGCCTGCCACTGGAATGCCCCCCCCCCCCAAAAAAAAAAGTAAATAAAATAAATAAAATAAATAAATAAGTAAATAAAAGTAATTAAAGAAAATAAAAGGAACTTAGAAAAATTATACAAAAACTATTACCCTATATATTGCAGATCAACATAATAGAAGTCACAAGAAGAAAGAAAAAAAAAAAAAAAAAAAAAACAAGCAAAGAAGTCACAGGAAAATACTAAAAAGATTTCGCCTTCAAATGAATGAATTAAATAAATAAATTCTGTCAAAGACAGAATTTAGTTTAGGGGAAGGTTTATTAATTTCAATCTGTAAAAAAATTATTTTTATTTATTTTTTATCTCATTTCTTGACCATAAAACTCGGCCACGTACTTTTTAAAATGACTAAAATGAATTAAAATGAAGTGTTGCACCTAAATTTCATATTTCAGTTAATTTAAAAAAATCTAATTGTCGTGTCGAAGAAAACTGTTTACACTCCTGGATTCAGAAAAGTCGCCCCTTTCATTTGGTACCGAATTTGAAACGATAGAACTGATATTTCTGATTCATTTTGGTCTCATACAAAACTGGTCTACAAAAACTGGCGATTACGTTTTTATCCAGATTGAAACTAATAGTCCTCCTAGTCCTAAAAAAAATTACATCACAGGCCAAACGAGGCTTCAAACAATCAGTCTGAAGAGGAAATAGTAGTCAGATTCCTTTTTTCTTCCTTCTCATGTAATCCAATGAGATTTTTATTGCTTCGTACAATAAGGATACCTCATTCAAAAATGAAGATTTTTGAATTGAGTTTTTTTAATTCCACTCTTTGAACATGTCACCTTTTATATTCGGAAACAATAATAATAATGAGTTTAAATATTTCTTTTCGAGAATGAAGTTTAGAGCCTTGAGTTTACTTAATGAAATAATGCATTTAAATTTGTTTTTTGAAACCTTTCTTTCCTAAGATAAAAGGCAACACGTTCAAAAAGTATAATTCAAAAATCAGAATTTGGAAAACTTTATTTTTAAAAGAGATGTCCCAAACAGCAAAAATCCCATTGGATCAGATGGGAAAGGAGGGAAAGGTAATCTGACTATTTATATCCTCTGAAGCCTACGCTGTTAAAAAACTGCAGCAGAAAAAAGAACTGCAAAATATTGATTTTAACTGTTTACCTACCGACAGGGACTTTAAAGTCCTATTAGATTTAATAACAGATATAAAATAGAATTTATGGGAGAAAGCCAAAGATGTTTGTGAGAATCGCGCGTAACGTAATCTCATTAAATATCCCTAGGCATTACATGAAACTATTTCTGGTCAAGAGTGGGTTTATAGCGTGTTACCATTGTACCTGAGTACCATTTCTCATAAACTTCACTTGCGTTGTACATAGCTCAAGAATTTACCACCAATCTCAGAAAAAATATAAAGATGATAGAAAAGAAAGAATATTTTTTTTAATTTTTCCTTTTCAAGTTCTGACCTTTTTTTCGACTTCTGTGTACTAATGGTACTCTGACACTAACAGCACATCCCATCCACAAGACATCCTCAGGATATCCTATTGATGAAAGTACGTCTAAGGGACATCCTCAGGATGTACTATGGATACGTGTGCTGTTAGGGGATGGAACACCTTATTAAATCGTCATTGACTACTATGATGCGATGATATGCATAATTTTTTTTCTTTATATTTTAAATCTTATGCAAAATTACAGTGTAAAGTAAACGAAAGTATTAAAAGTCTTATATGCAATATATTTTAATGAGAAATGTTATTTTAATCCTTTGTTGGTGGAAGTATGTTAGTGATTTATAATACTTTTTTAGAAGTAGAGACATTCATTTTGAATTGTTACTGAGAAATAAAAACATTAAAATATACAAATAATAAATCAAGACTAAGATTCTCGATTATTTATTTTTAATTGTAAATGACAATAAATTTTAATATGTATATATAATCTTATCTCATTATATCTATACAAATATACAGTTTTTATTTATTTATTTATTTTTACAAAAATGGCAACTGTAATTTTGATTATTCTTTTAGACAGATCGATCGGTGACATAACCTCAGAGAACCCTGTCTGTATTCTATAGAATTCCACGTTTACATCTTAAACATTAGTTATAGAGCTCCGAAACGGGAATTTTCTAGAATTTGTAATTTTTTGCCAAAAGCTTCGTCAAAGTTCTTCAGATGATGCGATAATAGCGGTTTTCAATATAATGAACTTTACCTGTAAATGTTGTTTTACAACGGTAAAACTATCAGTGTAAGAAAACCAAGTATTTTTCTAAACCGTCTTTAAGAGAATTTATGAAATATTTACAAATTTACAATAACATTAGTAATATGATACCAACGATTTATTTACATATTTGCTTTTAATTGATTTTTTTTTTCCCCCTAAGAGAAATACTCCAATTTTTCACTGCAGAATGATTTTTTATATTGTATATGTCTATAATTTGTAATTCCGAGCAAATATATTCATAATTCGATGAAAAATAAAATAATGCGCGAGAGGAAAACACACATACATGTAATTGATCTAGAAAAAAACATAATTATTAAAATTGTATAGACAAAAATATTTTGAGTATTTTTTCTCGTTACACTTCAATTTATTTCATTTATAAAATAGTATGATATAAATAAATATAAAACAACAATTTAAAGGTTAATAGTATGTAGCCTTTTAAACTGGTCGAACAGGAAAATATATATGCGTCTTTGAAGGCTACATATAAATAATGCATGAACTTGTATAACTTTGCTGTCCGTAGTACAAATTATTTCTTAAGGAAAAAAAAAAGTAGTTCTTGATTTATAAAAACATTTGAATATGAATTGATTAATATTTTGGCAATGTTCCATGCTCAGGCATTCTCAAATTTTGGCCTATATTAGTTCCACATATTTAAAAATAAAATGTATGATCTATAGCTTTTAATCCAATAACAATAATTCAAGTAAATATTTAAAAGTAGAAGCAAATATTTGAAAGAAAAGAAAGGGGGGAAAATGTACAGATTTTGACATAGAAACGGTCCTTTTCGGAAAAATGGCATGGCTTATCCATTATCCAGTGTTAAATTTTAATGTTGGTATTTGATGTATAAAGCTTGTATAAAGTTGAATTTGGAAATCTACATTTCTAGTTTAGGTATTCAGAAAATGACTACGTTCTAGATCAACGTGGAATTTATTTTTTTCTCAATATATGATTATTGATTTCTTCTATATATAAGAAAAAAATACTGGATTCGTGAAATTTTTCGATTTCTGGTTTTAGATAGATTTATACATTTTAAAATACCCTGAACAGGATTTGACCATTTTCTGAAAATATTTGTAGGTCTGTGTGTGTATAAAAATTTTGTGTACGCTGTATCTCACGAACCAATGGATGAAATTTAACCAAATTTGATATTCAGTTGTATCTTGATATAAATTAGTGCTGATTTTACTTGTCAATATTTTCGAAACAAATGGTTAAACCAGGGCCCGAAATTTTAACTCACGTTACACTCGCCAAAAAAAAGTTTTACTCGCCACAAAATAGGGTTGTCATTTTTTTTTTTTTTTTTATGCATTTTGGATTTTTTATTCTTCCTAACTATTTGAAAGGTTTTTACAAATATGTCTAAAATTATATATATTAAAAGTGTGTCATGTTTCATAATCATTTATAATTAAAAATCATTATAATGTATTGTATTTGAGATTTGAAAAAGATTAAAATATCTAATAAGATAAATGCAAAGAGTCATTAAAGAAAATAAGAAGAAGAAAAATTCTTTGTTAAATAATATCCTGTGAAAATCTTTTTACTATGAAAGATTAAACTTCCTTATTTATCTATTTATTTAATTAACTTTTTAAATTAGACACATGTCTTTTTCGTCCATTTTATTTTTGTAATCAGACGGAATGTCGATGTGTATAACTTGTTCATTGTTGTCATTTGAAATAGCCATTTCGGAATAACTTTTTTGATATAATCGTTGCTTACACGTCATTACAAGCGAAAAACATTGGCGTTTCAGTAAAAAACTGGAAAATATGAACTGTTTTTTTTTTTTTTTTTTAAATCATTATTCAACAAAATAAACATAGGCAGTATCTTTAAAAGGGCTCGGGCTCATTTTCATGTGACAATACCGCATAGACAAACTTTCGCATATCTCTTCTCTCGGATAGTGGGCGACGGGCAAAGAGGCTCTCTGGTCGTCTATTCTCACTCTGCTTGGAGAAATCACAGTGGGAGAAATGAAACTGCCGAATAGATCAAAACTTTTATGTATGCACCGTATGCACTAAGCATTTTTTCTTTCCCAGGCTGAGGCGATCTTGGGCAGCGCGGACACACACAGACTCGGCTCTCCGAGAATCTAAAGAGGAGAGGTTAAATATGAGGTTATAAGATGGCAAGATTTTACCATATTTAAATCTATAAAAAGAATGTTTTCTATCACCATATCGTGTAAGAATTCTATCTATAACTAGACCAAATTTTTACTCGCCACAGTAAAAATTCCACTCGCCAATGGCGAGCTGGCGAGCGGAAATTTCGCGCCCTGGTTAAACCATAGATCTGTGATAATTAATATACTATATATACACTCTATCATAAAAAAAAAAAAAAAAAAAAAAAGAAAAAAGAAAAACACGCATCAAGAAGAAGTGGGGACAAAAATTGGTAGATGGGTGGAATGTGTGGTCCGAATGGGACAAAAATTAGTAGAAATGATGTACATGTCGAGAAAAACAATTGATTACAGTTTCAGAAAATTTGAATGATTTAATCAAGAGAAAGGGCCTCACAAAGTAAACGTCAATAATGCGTTGGTCCACTTCTATCCCTTAAGTACGCAGTTATTCGGCTTGGTATTAATTGATAGAGTTGGCAGATGTGCTCCTGTGAAGTATCGTGCCAAATTCTGTCCAATTGTTGCGTTAGATTGGCAAAATTCCGAGCTGGTTGTAGGACCCTTTTTATGATGCTTCAAACGTCCTCAGTGGAAGAGAGATCCGGGGACTGAGCTCAACCCCACTGAGCCGCTTATTAATGGTATTTGAAGTCACTGAAGTACTAGTTGCACGTAGGATCGACGATAATGACGAATTGGTGCTCGATTCCATCGAAACCTGTATGTATGTCAATTTGTGTCCAATTTGCATTACTCCTTCTTGGTGTGTCACTCTTTTTATTATAGAATATATATGTATGTATGGCGATTCTTCTTCTTTTTTTAAAAGAAAACATTTCCTCAGATGTTGGCACAAAGTTTGACTTTCTTTTGACATTTAGTGTTATACTTCTCTGAGATAAATAAAAGTTCTGGAATCATCATAGAAAATAATTTTAATGAAAAAATAATTTTAATAACTAATTTGTACTGCGTGAATTTGTATACGAAAACATAGAAGAAAATTTTTGTATTGGTCTCAACCTTACCAATATTTCTTTGTAACAATACTGTGTGAAAAAAATATCAAACACATAAATGAGCAAATAAAAAATAAATATAGTCACACAGAATTATTATTATTATTATTTAAATTAAGAAATATTGTTCAACATACAAGGCTTATTTACAGGATGGTACGGGCTTATATTAATAAGCCTTGCATGTGTCAACAGTTGGTACAGTGCCTCGATCCTGGGACGCTCTTGGATCATATTAGAAGAGCGGTGGGAAGAGTACAGAGGAAAATTTAGGTACCCATATCCAGCAATGGGATTAAGATCAATAGGAACATGGATGAGGTATTATAATACAAATTATTTAGGCATAAATTTGCTTCTTTAGTTTTTCATTATCACTTAGAAACAGTAATACATAATAATGAAAGACCTAAAGTATCGATTGGTTCTCCGATCACCAGTTTTAAATTCGCTGTTGAAAAAGAGAAAAAAAAATAGCCCTATTTTTGTGAAAAATAATTAATTAAATATTTGTTATTATACCCTAATAAAATAAAACAAGTGTAAAGTTAGCTTTATGAAAATCCCCTACCTTAAATTTAATTATTATATATATATATATATATATATTCTATGAAATCTATAATAGTCAATTGAAAGAACACCATTTCTCAAATTATAAAATGCTATCGTAGGGCTGGGCATGAATTTAATCATTATTTTTCTTTAAAATTTCAAATTTTCAAACGAATTTAACGATTTTTTGAGTCTGAACTCATAATTAATATTTTGAACCATTTTTTTAAGTTCTGTGAAAATCAGTTAAAAATTTGCGATTTTTTTTTTTTTTTAAAGCTTTTTTTATACTATAATAATAATAATAATAATAATAATAAGACTTATAATCTAAAATGAGTTAGAAGTTGAAAGATTAATAAATCGTAAATTAAAATAATAATAATAATAAATAAAATAGAATATCAATCAAAGTTGTCTGAACCAAATTTAGATATTTTTTAAACTGTGAACTCCTTATTTATAGTTACTTGCTGACTTTTGTCAGAATCGGTTTAAAATTCACGATTTTTTTTTTTTTTTTTTTAATTGCTTTTATGCTCTAATTGCTCCAGTCTAAAAAACATGCAATTTATTTATTTTAATGAATTTAAATCTGTATATGTATCAAACAGATTTTTATCAAACATAGCTAAGAACTATCCCAATTACATTAACGCCCAAATTAAAAAAAAAAAGCTTCGAAATTGGTTTATACGTTTGGAAGCTGCGTGAGAGTACCACAATCACGCAGGTTAAAATTTCAAACTTATAACACTTTCTTTTTATTTTGGTCAGAGATTTTCAAAAATACAAATATATTTCAGGGAAAAGAGATGATTTAAACTTTATAAACCTTTTTTATTTGTTACATTCTGTACCTTCTCATAACAAATAAACTTTGTATTTTTTTTTTCTACAGGTACCTAGTGACAGTAACACTTGATATCACATTGATTGGAGTAGCTGTTGTATACATTTTACTATCAGCTCAAATTGCACAATCAATGACGCAACGTTTAATCTCAGTTGATTATGCGACTTGGATTATCATATTAGCTGTAATCCTTTGTCCTCTGACATGGTTTGGAAGTTTGGAGGATTTTTGGCAAGTATAAACACTTGATTACTATCAGGTTTGTCTTTTGCGCATTAAAAACAAAGATAAAATTTGCATATCACGCTGATGCTTGATGTATTCGTCAAAATTATGAACATTCATATAACGTTGCACATTTTTGCCAAATTTTGATAATACAACTTTTTTCCAAAATTAAATAAAAATAAATAAATGTTTACATTTTTATGAACCAAGCATCTTTTAGTGTTACAAAACTAAAATTTTGCGATGTCTTTATGGACAGCTCAAAATGTTCCTATGTTAATGATAAAAGTCCCTATTTTAGTGCTGAGAATGTTCGTAAGACGTACTTTCTCCCCCAGGACATCCTTAGGATATCCTGGGTGAAAGGGTACTTCCAAAAAAAGAGTCCTACCTGTTCCTATATGCTGAAGAAAACAGCTAAAAGTCCCTATGTGCGTAGGAACAAATCCCTACAGTTGTCAACTCTGGCATGTTTTAATAAATTAAAGCACGTCAAGGGAAATATGAAATATTGCAGCAGATATATACTACAGGATCATCCTTTAATAACATTGTTCTCTTGATCATCTGCGATTAAACAGATGATCATCTGCATATGGACAAATAAAATTTAAATAGAACATTTAAGCACTCTTCAAGCAAAGAGCGCTATTTCTTACATAGAATTTTCAATAACAGATTTTAGAGAGAAAATTTTTATAAAAGGTGATTAGATTTATTGAATTATGTTTAAAATTTTTATTAGATACTTTTATACAGGATGCAAAGTATATTATTTGACAGTATTTATTTTCGCAACCGTTCGTTTAAAAAAAAAAAAAAAAAAAAAAAAAAAAAAACATAAGTAACGAAGGCATGCCACGGAAAGTTCCGCATAATCTATTTTAGAAAAATTGTAAAATCTAGTTGTTTATATGATTTTCAGGTCGCAACAGATATATTTAGTAAAATAATCTTGATATACTAACATGAAAAATAAAGAAAGAAACATTTTTCGACGATTAAAATTGACTGAGTTGTTTAATTTCTAAAGATGCGTTTTTTACAGATTTTTGGCATGCATTATTCAGTTATTTTTCTGTTTAATTGCAATATTTCATTCCTGGTTTTATATTCTTGACCAAAAAGGCTGTTCAATTTTTAAGATGAAATAACATGGTCAGTTTTAATGATCAAAAGAACTTATTTTATTTCATATTAGAGTATCAAAATATTTTTTCGATTTTTCTACAACATTAATTTTTTTTTTCCAATGGCATGAGAAAACGACAAACTCTTACAGAATAACAAGAAACATGAGTAACATATAAAGAAACACAGTAAGAGAAAAAAGTCAATGTCTCATCAGCAGGTGCCTGGCACTCCAATATCTCTTCACCTATGAGTCCCCTTGCAGAGCCGAGCATACCGACAAATGGTTCCTGTGCATAATTTCACCTTTCCCACAGAGTGGGCAGTTTGGGCTCATAAATATCCCAAAACGATAAAGGTGGGCCGTCAGACAGTCATGGCCCACTGCAAGTCTAAATTTCGCTACAGCTTTTTCGCAGGGTTTATCAGAAACACCCTGCTCCAAGTTGTTCCTCCAACTTCTTGAAGAAACATGAGAAGTGAGCAGTGCCTTCCAGTTTTGTCTCATTAGATTTTTTATGTAAAGTTTTGTAGAATGGAAGGACTTATAATTATTTGGCTGCTGAATTATTTAGGTGTCCTTCTTAGCCAACACATCGGCCTGTTCGTTGCAGAAAATATCACAATGTCCCGGAATCCATTAGAGTGTTATTTGTCGCTCCTCTATTTTCAAACTCTCCAGGAGAGCCCGACAGTCTGGGATATTTTTAGAGGTGGGTATATCCCTAGATCCGATAGCCTGAATGGCAGCCTTGAGGCCGGTTTCCACTAGCGGTTGGTTGGAGTGGTGCTATTCAGAATCTTTTGATGTGGTCAAACGGGCAGTAAACGGTTGAACGTGGTTGAAAGTCTAGAGACCTAGCCCCCTGCTGAGATAATAGAGATGCCAGAGGCAGATATCTTTGTAAATTTTGCATGCTTTCCTTTGAAGTAACTGCGCAATCTGATGAAAGCGGGCTACGACTGATGACAAGACATTTGGCTCTTTGTGTTGGAAGCGTGATTAATGGTTTTTTGAGCCTCAAAGTTTCAACCCTAGGGGAAACCAGCCTTTAGAGTTGGACAGAATAACCACCTTATTATAATGGTGCCTGGGGACAAGTTGATCCAGTGCCACATAGATAGCCACAACCTCATCAAAGGTGGTTTTTTGTTTTCCGACAGGCACATAAAAAGAAAAGACCGAAGAAAATATCCCTGCTCCAACATTCGGTGAGAGTTCCGTCAAAGAACCATCTGTATAAATATATAACCATACATTGTTATTTACTTCACTTAAAATACCGTTTTCAATTGGAAGTATGTTGTTCGAAGGAATCTGACAAAATAAATGCAATCTAATGAAAAACACTTAGGTCCTTTTTATACTTATATACAATGTGAAGACTAATTTAAAAAGAAACAAGCAAGAAAATCCATGTGGTTCACATAAATTATAATGTACATTGCAACTGTTCCTACCAGTTTCATTATTTAACTCCTAATATATTTTAGTTGCATGATGATACATTAAATATATTTTGTTTTCAACAAAGGTATAAGAAATCTCACAAACAATATCTTTATAGGTTTATTTTGGAGATAAATCATAAAATAATTTTACCTAATGCAATGTGAAATTTTCGTGTAACTGAAAATGCATGTAAAGCAATTTCTACTCATATCCTCCCGATGTATCTGGATATATTTGTGTGGCCCTGTAAACTAATCATTAATCCTAATTATGTCACATTCTATGAAAAACATGCTTTTGTGCATCTCAATAATTAATGCCAATTTCATTATGTTTGTAGAGAATAAAAATATTAAAATATTCTTTAAAAAAGAAAGAAAGTCTCTCATAGACCATAATGTATCAGAATTCATTAGCGACGCCCTGTACACAAACCAGTAGTGCTATATATCATTTTTCAATAGAAAACATCTTATAAAGACGGTGCCAGTAGCAATACCCTGTAAAAAATAGTTTATTAAAAATGAGATAAATTGTCTCAAAATAGCTCCGATACAATATGTATACTTAAATTTGAAAACCCATGTACTCATTTTTGAGTATATTGACATGCTCAAAAATGGGGTTGACCAATGAAATCCCGATATCCCTATGTTTGACACGTCAATATACAGGGGTCATAGCAAAGGAATAAAAAAATATAGGAGTCTAAAAGAAAAAATATAGGAGTTTAATAGAAAAAAATATAGGAGTTTAAAATATATATATATAGGAATTTTGAACGAAATACAGGATACATAGTAGTTCGGAGCACATGTATACAAACAAAACTGAGTACCATTATCCATAAAATTCTAAAATGTGTGTCCCCAATTACAGCCCTAATAACTTCAATTTTTAATAAACATCCTATAATTTCAAAAATACAATAACGTATGCACGATTCTATTAACACATTTTAGAAAAATACATGGTTAGAAAAATAGCCATCATTTAATCCCATATATGAAAAAATTAGATCAACTGGAATTTTACTCACCTGCGGAATCTGATTTAGATCAAGGATTTCAGTGCATGGGCCTGCGCATTCACTTTGATAAGGGCCTCCAAATCAGAGACTATTACCTTAAGTGACAAATCTGTCACTTAAGGTAACAAGTGACAAGTCTGTCACTTAAGGTTTAAGTTGACAAATTGGTCAATATTATTAAAAAACAAAGATTTTTTTTTTTTTTTTGGGGGGGGGGGGGGAGTGTAAACAAACCAAAGAGTCAATAAACTTATCAAACAATTTTGAAAGGCACTCCTATTCTATATTAATATTATATACAAAAGAATGAAACCACTCCATTCCTCTAAAAGTCCAATTAAGTCAAGCTTTTAAAGTTAGTAATGTTGGTAAGTAAATGGGCATATCACACGGGAGCGTATATACTCAACACAACATTATACACAACATGTTCACTCAGTGTCGTTCAAAGTTGGGGAAGCTGAACGAATGAGAAACTGATCAGCTGTCCTTAGGTTTCCCCAACTGATAGCATGATGTATTCCCTTCTCTAAAGGTATTCCAGGAAAAAATCATGTCTATTCCTCCTATTGGTAAATTTTTATGAGCACACTCAACACAGTCAGCTTTTTGTAAACGGCTTCGAAAAAGTTGATCATCTGAAAATGTGCTGTCCTTGAACAAGGTCAGGCTGAGTGTGTTGGATACAATGTTGTGTTTAGTAAAAAGTTGAGCAAAAATCTCTCGTGTGATATGGCCAATGCATGTCTTATGAGAGCAAAAATGTATTGTCATAAATTTGGAAATTGATGAAAGGATTTTTTATTAGCTTAAAAAGTTCATTATAAAGAATATGAATCAACGGTTCTTCTACTTGCATAATTTTCAAAAAAATTTCTAAGCTTTCACCTACCGATTTTTAAAAATGTAAACGTGTCAATGTCAAAGTGGTAGAATCAGTAAGAACAGTTCTCAGGAATCGATATGAATGGGATTGCAACTGGCTCTTGATCTTACTTTCTGGTATAAATTTCAGGAAATATTCATTTAATGCTTCTCACTGGTTGATAATTCTAGTAATGACTGGTATCAGTGCCATCCACCTATTATTTACAAATCTCATTATTTCTTCTTTCTTAGTTCCAACTTCGATTTGGACACCTCAGAAATCTTCTTTGCAAGCCGAATATTTATGAAGAAATTTAAACACATTATCCAAAAAATCTTCAATATCCCAGTGACTAACTACTTGAGTCATTGCATTTTTGAAGGAATTATGCACAATATGCAAATTACAAGAACTATGATAAGAGGCAGAAAATCTCTATCATTTAGTTCACTGTCAATTTCTTCAAGTCATTTTTGGTTAACAGGTGGTCTATCAGAGCTTACAGATAACAATTTATTAACTGGTAACTTATCAAGTACAAGTGTCAAATATATCTTGTTTTTCAAAATATCTGCTGCAGCATGACCCAGTTCAAAAGCATGCACGAAGTTACTAACAATTTGGTTACGCTCTTTCATCCCAAAATTTTATAAGTATATCTAGTTGCTTTCTTCCATTATCAGTTGTTTCATTGAAAGCAGAGAAAAGAAATTAGTTCATAAATCTTCAGAGTATTATTTGTAGAGTAAATTTTTGCAGTCTGGATATCATCTAACAGTAGACGTAAAAAAAAAATATAGGAAATATAGGAGTTGGTGTAAAAATATAGGAGAATATCTGCCAAATTGCGAAAATATAGGAAAAATAGGAAATATAGGAGGACTATGAGGCCTGAATATACTCAAAAATGAGTAAATGGGTTTTTTGTTTCGGAGCTATTTTGAGACGATTTAGTTCATTTTTAAGAAACCATTTTTAACAGTGTAGGCAAAGAGAAATCCACCCTCTAGATTTTGAGGTTTGAGATCTAAATCGTCTTCATCTTTCCTAATTAAAAAAATAAATAAATAAACACAGAGTATTTTAATTGGTTAAATATTACAAAAGAAACATTATATTTCATGAAAGAATAATTCTCTCTATCCCTATCTTCTAAAAGAAAATTGTTCAGAAACAATATACCAGTGTAAAAAAGTCTTGCCTTCTCGTCCTCCTCAAGATTTATTTATTTCTTTTTTTTTTTTCCAGCACCCATGTAATAGAGAACATAATAACATATACCAGTTTCAAAATAATTGTAAAATGTTTGTGGAATTGGAGCGTGGCCAGGCAGATGAACTAAATTCATATTTTATTCTAATTTTATTGGAAAGTTTTAAAAAGAGGTGTAACTCATCTCAAAAACATGTTTCAGAGCTACAGAAATCTGAATATAGCTTACACAGGAAGAACACAGGCCCAGTCTATCAAATTGTAGAGTCTTTAAAATGCATTACAATTGCGAAATTTACGTTGCTCTATAAAAAATATAAATATTTTAACTTTTTAACCGACTTCAAAAAAGAAGGAAGGTTCTCAATTCAAACCGTATGTTTTTTTTATGTTTGTTAGCTCATAACTTCTGAACGGATGCTCCGATTTTGATACTTTTTGTTTTGTTGAAAAGGTCTTGGTCTGAAATAGGTCCCATTGTAATATCTTTAAGATCTAAAGAAAATACAGGGTGCCCAAAAAAATCAGTCCCAACTCCTTTAAAGGCTAAACGGCTGCAGCTATAGTGATAAAAATGGTATGTAAGTATAGCAAAGTGACCATGCAGTATAAGGTTAAATCGCTTGCAGCGCTACCTGGTGGAAAATAGCGGAGTTAGTGTTCCTATCTCGAAAACGATTCTAAAGAAAAAGTGAATTACAAAGCTAAAGAGTGTCACCGATTTAGTACAAAAAGATGGTTTAAACATTCATGCTAACGTTCCTATCTCGGAAACGGTTCAAGACAGGGGGGAAAAATGAATTATAAAATTGCAGAGCATCATCGATTTAGTACGAAAAGATAGTTTTGACATTGATGCTAAAAATACAAGGCTAAAAACGTGCATTTTTTGTTCGCAATTTCTTACACTATACACACTTGAGCTACATTGCTCACGTTGTAGCGTAGCTGGTGAGACATACGCTATATAGTTCAAAATACGGTTACTTGATACTTTTTGTTTTGTTGTAGAGATCTTGGTCGGAAGTATGTCCCATTATAACAGCTTTACAATCTAAAGAAAATAAAGTGCCATCTGGTGAAAAACAGCGGAATTAGCTCCCCTATCTCAAAAACGGCTCAAGATAGGAGAAAAGTTAATTACGAAGTTAAAGAGCATCATCGATTTACTACGAAAAGACAGTTTTTAGACATTATTGCTAAAAACAGAACGCTTAAAACGTGCAGTTGTTTGTTCGCAATTTCCTACACTGTGCACACTTGAACTACGTTGCACACTTTGCAGCGTAGCGGATGACACGTATACTCTGTGGTTCAAAGTACTGTTACCGTAAGCGGTCACATCGATTACCGCAAAGTCGTTTTCAACCAACTTCAGAAAGAAGTGTGTTCTTAATTCGAGCTATGTGTTGTTGTTGGTGTTTGTAAGCTTATAACTTCGTAAGAGATGCTCTAATTAACCGACTTCAAAAAGGAGGAGGTTCTCAATTCAAAGCATATGTTTTTTTGTTTGTTAGCTCATAACTTTTAACGGATGATCTGATTTTGATACTTTTTGTTTTAATGTAAAGGTCTTGGTCTGAAATAGGTCCCATTGTAAGATCTTTACGATCAAAAGAAAATACAGGGTGCCCAAAAAAGTCAGTCCCGACTCTTTTAACTGCTGATCAGTTGCAGCTATATTCATAAAAGTGATATGTAGGTATAGTAAAGTGGACATGTGCTACGCGATTCAACCGCCTAAAGCGCCACTTGGTGGAAAAGAGTGGAGTTAGCGATCGTATCTCGGAAATGTTTCAAGACAGGGGAAAAAAGTGAATTATAAAATTGCAGAGCATCATCGATGTAGTACGCAAAGATAGTTTAGACATGAATGCTAAAAACTGAACGCTTAAAACGTGCATTTGTTTGTTCACAATTTCCTATTTTGTTCACACTTGAACGACATTGCATATGTTGTAGCATAGCGGGTGACATTTATGCTTTGTAAAATTCAAAGTATGGTAATTGTAAGCGGTCACATCGACTAACGCATAGACGTTTTAAACCGACTTCATAAAGTAAGAGGTTCTCAATACAAACGATGTTTCTCGTTGTTGTTGAAATTTCTTAGCTTATAACTTCGTAAGAGAGAATTTAATTTTAATACTTTTTTTGTTGTAATGATCTTCGCCTGAAATAGGTTTCATTATGATTTTATTAAAATATAAACAAATTACAGGATACTCACAAAAGTCTGTTCTCACTCTAACTGCTGAACGCATGCAGCTACACTGGTAAAAGCGGTATGTGGGTATCGATGTTGAAACTTCTGTCCGTCAGCTGCAATGCATATTTTGCTCTTTGTTTGAACTTCACGCTGCGCAATTTCCAGCGCAGAGGGTGACACGTATTCACTCTAAAGTTCAATATATTTGCCTAACAGAATTTTTGGTTACGAATACAGCGTATCCTTTCTTTACATTTCTAAAGACTTTTTAATTTAATTTATGTTCGTTGAACATATAGTTTTTTGCTCATATCCGATAAAGGCAAGAAAAGTGACACAACTTAAAAATGCAGCATTTGAGAAAAATCAACTTAAAAATAACTTGACTAGAATAAAACTGGCACAACTGTCTCTCGAGTGGATAACTTTCTAGTTGGAGATGTAACTTTTTTATTCACGTTGGGTGCATTTCATGTATTTTTCAGTGACATAAACCATTTTTTGAATAATGTCATTTTTGTTGGAAATTGTGATTTGTGAAACTTCCGTCGAACGTCTTCTTATGCTCTGCTATATAGATTTTCACTGAAAAGAGAAAAATAAAATCTTTTTGTAAAAAAATAGAACCGACTCCAAAAAGGAACTACTATTCAAACAACTAAAAGTGAAAGAAAACTGGCAGAAAATGGAACTGTAAATTGCGCCTAAAAGTATAAAATAATTTCCTTCGCCAAACAACCTATAACACTACAATTAATCATAACTTTTGAAGTCGGCGCAAAATTAAATAAAAATTGATACCTTTATTCAATACAAAAATCAAATCCTATTCAAAATACACATCTCACATTGTTACCTGCTAAACGCAGCCGAAAACTACTTCGATTCAAGAAAACAAATAAGATTTCGTAAACAGCAAAAGTCGGCGAAGATGCTGATATCTGACGTCCTTGGTGAAGGAAAAATCGCAAAATTATCTGGCAAACATATTTAATTTCTTTGGGATATCATGATTATTTTGATAAGGTATATCAAGAGAGAAATCAAGAATATGAAACAAAACATCGTACAATATATATTATGAAAATATAACATCTTGCGTGTATATTTTTGCCTTCCGTTTTGATCGCCAAATCTAAAAGCCACCAAGGATGATAATTATCAAAATTATACCAAATTTGCAAAGGAAACTCTAACTTCGTAGAAACATAAATACCGCATTGTGAAGAATGTTCACTGTTCTATGTAGATCAATTTTATACAGTGATAAAATAATAAAGGAAACACGAAAATGGATCATTCGAGACAACCGCATTTGTTGCTACCAATCTAAAGCAAACCTTTAAAAACTAATTAAATTTTATTTAATTTTGCGCCGACTTCAAAAGTTATGATTAATTGTAGTGTTATAGGTTGTTTGGCGAAGGAAATTATTTTATACTTTTAGGCGCAATTTACAGTTCCATTTTCTGCCAGTTTTCTTTCATTTTTAGTTGTTTGAATAGTAGTTCCTTTTTGGAGTCGGTTCTATTTTTTCACAAAAAGATTTTATTAATTTTTAATGTCTAGACATAATGGTATCATCTAGTTGTAAAATTATCGTTTCTGTATGCTGGAAAACGAAGATGCATAGGGTGAATATAGTATCTACTGAATATTTTTATTTTATTTTATTTTGATACATCAAAACTGTAATATTAACGGTGTATGAAAAAAATGTCTTTAAGTTCAAATTAAATAAATCTTATTCATTTGTATGTATACTCAGAATAATCCGTTGATATAACATTTAAATTTAGAATTTTATGTAGTACTTGAAGTTATTTTAAAAAATGAGGCATACTTTCTTGTACTATGCATTTAAAAGTTATAGATAAAATCCACACATAGAAATTAATTTTTCTTATCCCATTTATCTGTATGGAAGATTTTGTATCATGTCTGTGTCTATGTTTAGGCTTCCAAAGGTCACGATTAAGCCTTAAATACAGGGGAATTTTTAAAAATGCACACTTAAAATGATAGACGGGAATTGTTACAACATATTTCTACATTTCGAAATTGTCCGTAAAAATGCATTAAATGTCAAACTGTATAATCTTCTCTTTGTTAAAGTTTATTTAAGATATAAATTCCATTGTTAATAAGATGTAACTATTACTGATATTAAATGTTAATTATCATTTTATGTGTTCAAAATATTGCAGGTTTGCAGCTGCAGGGGCTCTGTTAACAGCGGCTTTGGTTTGTTACTCTCTTCTTGCATCTGTTCTGATTCAGTTGCCGGAAAAAAAGATTGTCGAATATAAAAATCCTACTTTTTCTTCATTCTCACTTGCATTTGGCACAATATTGTTTTCTTTTGGTGGTGTATTCTTCTTTCCCACAATACAAAATGATATGGCAAAAAGGCAGGAGTTTAATAAAGCTTCAATACTGGGATTTACAGGTACTAAACTAAATATATTCTAGATTAGGGTATTCAGTCGACAGATTGCCATGACAACTAAAATTTTAGACCTGGTGACAGAATTTCATATGGCTATTATTTTTAATTAAAAAGAAAATCTACTTAGTTTTTTTTTTTTTAATATTGATAAATATAGCTAAAGGTCAATTAGGTCCAATATACGCCACATATTTCAAGGATTCTGATCTTTGATCTCAGCAGAAACCCCTGTCAGTGTACGTTTTCCCTGCATAACATAATGAACACTGAGGAACAAAATTTAGACATGCAAAATATCAGTCAGTGGTGGGAAATGTGACCAGGCAACTGACTTAAGACATTCTACTTTTATTATGCAAGATGAAATGTTTTGCTGGTCAGCCCAAATAAAATGTACTTGATTGGATATATATATATATATATATTTTTTTTTTTTTTTTTTTTGTAAGAATGTCATTTTGCAATAATTACAATATGCAAATTTCAACGGCTGTTGTTAACTTAAATAATGTTGCCTGCATTGGATCCCTTGATGAAAATAATGAAATAAATTGTATTCTAATATAGTCACATAATAGTCACCAAGTCTTTAAATTTAGGCAGGATGGTAAAGTTCATGAATGAAATTTAAATTTTCCTCAGAGAATTCCAGAGCCAGGATATTTCCACCTTATAAATAAATAATAATAATAAAATGTATTTTTGTCTAAAAAAGGGCTTTTTCAACTTTTTCGATACTGTCCGTTTCGATACTGATTATTATTAATTTTCTTTTCTTTTCTTTCAAAATTCTGGCAAAAGCAGAATTTAGTTTTGTACAGAGGACTATTAGGATTTTTTTTCCAAATTATCGACATTGCTTTCAAATTATTCAATTATATTTTCGATAAATTTTCGATTTCGATAAATGTCCAACTATTGTAAAACCGGTATCGTAAAAATCCGTAGATTGAGACTAATGGTCCTCAGCCCTAAAAAAATAAATAAATAAAATAATTCATTAATTAAATATGTAAACCTGATCATGGTGCAGCCTTAATATAGCTCCCCTTGGCGACTTTTGAATTTTTATCTGTTTCTTTCTTTTCTATTTTTTAATAAATTATAAAATACTGAAAAATAGAAAAGAAAAATTACTAACTCAAACTCAAACTTAATTATCTTGTTTTATTTTTTATTAGAACTGAGGACTATTAAGTCTCAATCTACGGATTATTATGATACCAGTTTTACGAGAGTTGGACATTTATCAAAATCGAAAATATAACTGAATAATTTAAAACCGATGTTATAATTTGAAGGGAAAAAAAAAAAAAAAAAAAAAACTAATAGTCCTTTGTACTAAACAAAATTCTGCTTTTGCCAGAATTTCATCAAAATCTTTCTCTCTTTCTTTCTTTTATTTATTTATTTTTTGAAAAAAAAAAAAAAAATAATAATAATCAGTTTCAAAACGGACAGTATCAAAAAAGTTTTAGGACTGAGGACTATTAGTCTCAATCTACAGATTTTTATGATATTTGGACATTTATCGAAATCGAAAATTTATCAAAAATATAATTGAATAATTTGAAAGCGACGTTACGTAATTAAAAAAAAATAAAAAAATAAAAAAAAACTAGTAGTCCTCCGTACTAAACTAAATTATGCTTTTGCCAGAATTTCATCAAAATCTTTTTTTTTTTTTTTTTTTTTAAGAAAAAGGTAGGAAAACTAATTATAATCAGTTTCGAAACGAACAGTATCGAAAAAGTTTTTTTTTTACTAATTTTGAAATAGGAAATAAAAAGCGCGAGTGCAAAATGAAATAAAAAAAGATTTATAAATGGACAATATTTAAGCTCGTGGTCTCAGTTCAATGTTATAATAAAAAAAAATGATGACATTAGTCTAATGAGATTATCTTTTTTGCTTAAATAAACTTTGCAAATTGGGAAAAAAAGTGTAACAAAAACATTGCAATTTTTAATGTACTGTTTTTCTTTTTTTTTTTTTTTTTTTTTTAATAATTTTTAATGGACTCTTCCCACCTGACGTCAGAGGTCACATGATAGAGGAAAAACAAATAGCAGACGAAGTCTTGTTTATCTAGAGCGATTGCTAAAATAACATATTTTCTATTCTTATTTTTGATCAATCGTATTTAATCTGTGTTATTTTTTATACATCATCATTTTTAATCAATTTTATATCATTATTCATCATCTTTTGTTTGCTGTATACATTTACAATTATCATTTAGTATATACCTGTTATTGATGTTCATGAAGATATGTTTAAATACTCTGATTTTTGGTACTTAAATCAGTGACAGTGCAATATCATACTACGTAAATCCATTTAGACCAGTAACTAAGTTAATTAACTTGTTGTAACACCTTTATGTAATTAAATTAAATGAAAACATTTTAAAATTTCAAATTATAATCCATAAACATTCCACAAGAAGCTATTATTTATTGCTAGATCAGTTAATGTTACAATTACACTACAATACACAAAAATCAATTCTTATGGGTAAAAATAAATAAACTCATAAAATGTTTTTTAAAAATTATTAAATTTACAAATACAATTGTTCTACTGTTTACAAATGCACAATATTACTTTTATTTTATTTTATATTAAATATTAAAATTTTTGTTCTTAAGAACAATATTTAATTGAATTCGATTCTCAGAATTCGATTATTCGTTTTCCTCTATCACGTGATTGAGCAGATGACGGTGGGAAGAGCCCATTAGGAAATAAAAAGTGCGTGTGGAAAATGAAATAAAAAATAAAACAAGATAATTAAGTTTGAGTTTGAGTTGGTAATTTTTCTATTCTATTTCAGCTGGTGAAGTACTATTATATAAAACAGTCATATTTTTTAATTTTGCAGGCACGCTTTTTATTTCCTAATTAATTATTAAAAAAGAAAAACTTTTTAGATACTGTCCATTTTGAAAATGATTATTATTAATTTTCTTTTCTTTTTCTTTCAAAAAAAAAAAAAAAAGATTTCGATGAAATTCTGGCAAAAGCAGAATTTAGTTTAGTACGGAGGACATTTTTTTTTTTTTTTTTTTTAAATTATAACATCGCTTTTAATTTATTCAATTATATTTTCAATAAATTTTCGATTTCGATGAATGTCCAACTATTGCAAAACTGGTATCGTAAAAATCCGTAGATTGAGACTAATTGACCTCAGTCCTAAAAAAAATAAAAAGATTTTAATGAAATTCAGGCAAAAGCAGAATTTAGTTTAGTACGGAGGACTATTAGTTTTTATTTATTTATTTATTTTATTTTTTCAAAATTATAACATCACTTTCAAATTATTCAATTATATTTTCGATAAATGTCCAGCTATTGTAAAACTGGTATCGCAAAAATCTGTAGATTGAGACTAATAGTCCTCCGTCCTAAAAAGAAAAAGAACAAATTTTGTTGATCATATGAATGCAGTAAAAAATGAATTAAGAAGCAAATTGGAAAGCCTTACAAATTTTTCTTAAGATGAGTTTGAATGGAACTGACCTGAATAACTTTAATCCTGATAAAGCTGTCTATCAACATCAACAGTTGATGAGTCAAAGCTGAGGGCATTAAGCATGACAATGGTCATAGAATTAATGCTGTAAAAATAATGCACACATAATATTACTTGCTGCTTTTTGTTAAATGTTTTTAACGTATGCTGAGTATTTTTTTGCTAGCTCCTAAATTTTATAGTCCGGTGCCTAACACTTCAAGAGATTTTTCATGTTCTAAATAAAGTATATCATAATAAAAATACTATTGAGAGATTATATTTATTATAAAAAAAATTCTATAATACGCAAATTTGTTTGTGTTAGTTCTACATAATAACAATTAAAATAGAAAATCGAACATAAGTATGCACACATACGCACTAATATACACACAGATAAGGGAGACCTATGTACTCAGGGCCGCTTGTTTTCAATGCTCAAAAACATTGCTCAAAAACAAATTCCTCTGACCTGCTTAAAATTATGAAACTGATATGTACATATCTTTAGGAAAAATTACTTCCAATTGGGATTAATATAAACATTTAAAATAATAAATTTTATTAAATAGAAGGTTTTTTAAATAAACTTCACGTGGCCCTAGATACAACATCCTTATTGTACCTAGGGCCGCTTTTTTCGATGCCCCAAAACAGAGCCCCTGTGCTGTTTAAAATTATGAAACTGATGTGTACACATCTTTAGGACTAATACTTTTAATTAGGATTAATATAAACACTTGAAATAATAAATTCCAATAAATAGAAGGTTTTTAAATAAACTTCACACATGCCCTAGGTACAACACCCTCATTGTACCTAGGGTCAGACTTCATTGTACCTAAAGCCAGACCTCATTGTACCTAGGCCCAGACCTCATTATAACTAATGTTGCTTTAATTTGAAGCACGGAAATTTTTACTATTTTTCTTTACTTTTGGCCTTTCTAATAGCATGTTTTTCTTTAATTACTTTCTTTTCTGGAGTGTGGGTTAGAATTCTAGATCTCCCTGGTTTTCGGCCCCCTCTTTCATTTGAAGTATGAGGATTCGCTTTAGGAAAAGGTCGTACCTGTTCAAGTGTGACACACACAGTGATGTTAGATGTTGAAGGTTTCGAAATTTCAACAGGACAAGAAACAGAGCCATCCAGTTACATCTTGTTAGTTCACTTTCTTCCTGAGATTTTTTTGGCAACATTTGAACTTAAATATTCATCCTCAGTGAATATTTTTTGATTCACTGGCCATATACCAAATACACGAAAGCCTGATAGAATGTTTACAGGAGTAAAGGCTGACGAATAGGACTTGCCAACATTTTCAGCAACATCATATATAGTGCTTTGTTTTCCAATGTTTGTCAGCATCCAATTACTATATGCTGTACTGTAGTATTTCTTATGAGGCCCAAATACACATCTGTCTAATGGTTGAGGCTTATGGCTTGTACATGGAGGAAAGGTAAGCATAACAAATAAGTATAATAACAAGTAAACATAACAAATAAGCATAAAAATACAAAGAAATAAAAAATAAAACTAAATAAATGTTCATGGTCATATAAACAAACTCATAATATGTAATAATAATAATAGTAAGCATATGTTTTATAAGTCAAGCACAATGAAAGTTCCAGAGCGAAATATATATCCCCTTCCATTTAAATAATACCTATTAATAATAATAAACATGCCATATATCAAAATGGTTCACATACTTAAAACAATGTCCCTCCATTTAATTATAAACAAATTTCAGTAAAATAGTAACATGAAGAATATGATTGCAGTTGTACCTAGGGACATGGATGTCCCTAGGTACAACACAACTATGTGGCCCTAGATCAGGGCCGTGCTTAGGGGGGGGGCGACCGGGGCGGTCGCCCAGGGCGGCTAATAGCTAGGGGCGACTAAAAATGACAAAATTTCAGCTAAAAATTAGGTTTACTAAAATTGTTAGATTTTTTTAAAAACAGGATTGGATTGGATTTGGGAATAAGGCCGATTGACTGCTGTAGGTCCTAGACCTGAGGGGGAGTGCCCTCCGTGGGGGGTCTTTCTAAGGGGTCCTAGCCCATATTTACGCAAGTTTCGGAGAAAACCATGGAAAACTCCGATCAGCTAGGCCGACAAGTGCAACTTGGGATTGAACCCGGCACCTCATGTCTACCAGCTTTGAGCGCATAACCACTCGGCTGCTGGAGGCTTATTTTTAAAACAGAGAAAAAAAAACTTGATAACTTTTCATCTGTGGCAACCTGGCAGTTTTTGGCTTTAAAGGATAGTTTTCAGAAGCAGAAGGAGGGAAATAATTTTAGTGCCTAGTATGGCGGCTAAAATCTTTTGCCTAGGAGGGTGGCAAAACCTTTCGCCCAGGGCGGCTAAAAGTGTAGGCACGGCCCTGCCCTAGATACAAGGCAGCTATGTGACCCTAGGTACAAGGAAGTTATATGGCTCTAGGTACAAATTTAGGAAACTTTATTCAAAATGTCTTTCACTAAAAAATTCACATGCAGAGTGGAATAATTAAATATCTCATTTATTACTCAATATAAGAAGCAAAATTATATGCTAGAAATGAAAGAAAATTATTTGACTTACATTTGTAAAATGGCAAAAGAGATGAGGGACAAAATTTTACTCTAGACCGTATAAATTCTTTTTCCACTTGCAACTTGTCAAAATCTTTTCCTCAAATATTACAAAATGGTTGTGAAAGTAGTAAATGATGTTGTTACTCGCCTGATTGAGTAGTAAAACTTAAAACTAAATGTTATTTAAATAAAGTGGAGTGGACCTAGGTATATGATGATCCTAGGTGCACAGGTTTCCCCTATATATAAACATTTTTCTATTTATCAATATCTTTGAATTATGAAAAGACATATATTTCTTAATGTACATCTAGTTGTTATTTTAATGTAGTTGATGTTACTGTTTAGAATTATTTAATTTATTTAAATTTCTGTTAATAAATAAATAAATAAATAAAATAAAGTAAAATAAAAAAATAACAGCTCCACTACTGCTGAATGTTAAGATACATAAGTTAAAGTTTTACATTATTACCATTTTCATATTTATAATTAAAAATTTAATTTAAATTATTGACTGTTCCTGCATTTAAAATAAACTTATTGTGCATAATTCTTATTCTCTTAGGTTCATGAAAAGAAAGTGTTGCAATTGTAAATATTTTCAATTTTTGTCTTACATATTTGTGATCTTAAAAAAGCCTGTTCTTTTTCACAAAATATATAAACATTACAACTAAAAACTAATGAGCGGAATTCTTTAACTTCTAATTTTTTTTAGTCAGTTTTTTTAAATTTCTGTTGATAAAAGTATTTTAAACTGCTCTACAAACAAAGTTAATATCTTCTGCTTTTTACAATTTTTATAATAACTGTATCACGGCATTTAAAGGATGGTCCACCATTACACTTAATATGTGAAGATGCTTACTATGAGAAATTACATTGATTGTTGTTAATTTTATTGACTGGTAACACTGTTAAGCAACATGTTACATGACATCATTAGTAGCTATACCTCAGCCTCTATGACATGCAATCAAACCAAATATTATGATTTATTAAAAGTGATTTGAATATTATTTAGTGTAAATATACTGTTTAATAGATGTACATTCCAACACATTTTATAATTTGTCTGATAGCTTTATTTAAACCTCCACTGAAATCCCATCAAACTTCATAAATAATTATCATAAACAACTGCAATGATTCTATTCGGTTTGGATCATATGGCATTATACTATGCTTTACAGAATTAATATTAGAGATATTTTGCAGATTTAAAAAAATCTAATTTGTATATAATACCCACAATGCTTCTAATAATACAATACTACTACTAAAATATGTTTGAATGATATGAAAGTTTTGTTAAGGACACATCATTATAATACATATTTATCTATTTATATAGGACTTTTACTTCTATACATGCCAATCACAATTGTAGGATATGCAGTCTATGGTTCAAATGTACCTAACAACATCCTGTTCACAGTAGAAATAAGTTATCTTCGAATATTCATAGAAGCATCTCTTGCTGTTCATATACTCTTGGCATTTCTACTAGTGATAAATCCTGTTGCCCAAGAACTCGAAGAAATTTTGAAAATTAAAACAAGTATGTATTATCATATACAAATGTGAATATTATTAAAAGTAATGATTTTTGTATGATTATAAAGCATTAACATTAAAGAAAAATTGTGCATCATACATACATTATATGAAACATTTGATATAGTGCTGACTATAGGCTAATTTAGCAGGGTGCTCCACCTGATGGCCTTTTTTTAACACATTATACACTCCTGCTCAAAAAGTTTAGCAAAATTTACAAATGATCAGTTTTTTTTCAATTGAAAAACTTATCTCTTGATGAAATCTTTTCAAACATTGGGTATTTAAAGAGCTGTCTTCCTCAAGTTTCTCAGTGAAGATTGGTTTAAAACAACATTTAGGGGGCTGGTAACAAATTGAACAAATTAAATAATGTTTGTAATCACTCTGTATCATTAAGTGAACGAAATGAACTGGATGATGTGTGACGATAAAATATTAAATAACAGAGATATGACTTTATTTTAAAACTCAAAAAAAAAAAAAAAAAAAAATCAGCATGTATTTTATTTATAATATAAGAGTATTTAATGAAAATTATTCCCACTGTCAAATAAATTGAAAAAAAGCTTTTGAAACAATATACTGCAATTGGAATACAAATATCTTAAATATCTAATGAAATATGAGCATTTTTAGGAAAAACATTTTCACTGTGCATGTACGAAAGATAGAAAAACTTTTATTACACATGTTGAAAGCTAGATATATTGGGCATCTTTTGTCAAAAGTTCATTTGAATAGAGTAAAAATTAAGCAAATTATATGCAAAAGAACAAGCTACATTTTGTGTATTTTCCAAGAGTTGAAATTTCATAAGGGGTTTTTCACATGCTGCTTAATTAATTTGAAGATCCAATTATTTTAACCACTTTGTAATAGTTCTTTTTTGTGAAAACCCCTTATCTCCATCTCACAAATCTTAGTAAATAAACAAAAACATGTTAGAGTTACAAGCTTATAAGGTTTTTTTCACAAAAAGTACTTTTGGAGCGTGGTTGAAATAATTGGATCTTCAAATTAATTACGCAGCATATGAAAAACCCGCTATGAAATTTCAACTCTTGGAAAATATTTAAAATCTAGCTCGTTCTTTTGCCAACAATTTGCTTAATTTTTACTCTATTCAAATGCACTTTTGACAAAAGTTACCTAATATATCTAGATTTCAACCTATGCAATAATTTTTTTTCTATCTTTCGCACATGTGCAGTGAAAACATTCTTCATAAAAATGTTTATAATTCATGATATATTTAAGATATTTGTATTCCAAATGCAGTATATTGTTTCAAAAGGGTTTTTTCAATTTATCTGAAAGTGGGAATAATTTTTGTTGAAAACCCTGTATATTATAAATAAGAAACATGCTGATTTTTTTTTTGAGTTTTAAAATAAATGCTTATATCTCCATTATCTAATATGCTATTGTCACACAAATTTATCCACAAGTTGTATACTGGGTCTATATTAATATACCCTAAAGTTACAGATCATTTCGTTCATTTAACGATACAGGGTGATCACAAACATTTTTGATTTTGCTCAATTTATTACCGGTCCCCTAAATGTTGTCTTAAACCAATCTCCACTGAAAAACATGAGGAAGACCTAGTTCTTTAAATAATCAATATTTGAAAGCATTTCTTGACCGGGCTCGGGTTTAAAATCTTTTTGCAGGCTCGAGCCGGGCCAGGGTCAATTTTTTTGTGTATACTTGGACCGGGCCAGGCCTGGATGAAATTTTTTCTGGGCCGTGTCGGAACGAATCTTTTTCTAGTTTTTTTTGTTAATCAACGAAAAAGGAAAATGATAAAATATTTCTTCAGTCATTTATTATACATAATTTTACAGGCTGGTATGTCACATAAAATTTTATTTTGTTAAAAAAATGTCTGTAACTTCAATTTAATTGTCTATCAGTCTGTCTGTTTGCAATCTGATTTTCTGGAAATATTTTTAGCATGTTTCGAAATTAATATATATTATTTAAAATAATATTAAATGGTTTCCTTATTCAAAATAGTATGCAAGTCACTACTGGTTTGTGCACATGTACAAACAAAAGAAATTAGATAAGTTACTGTGCATAAGGCTTTGTGTCCTATGGTCTGTAGAGTTTAGGTGATATGAAAGCTATAGAAATCCTTCAGCTGTAACTTTTTCTCTAAGGCTCCTTTTTCTTTTCTCCAGTGCACTGGTTGAAAGCAGCATCATTTTTAGCATGTGCAAAAGCATCTTTTCTATTGAATATGGTTGAATTAGCATTAAAGTTTTGTTTACCGGATCATATGAAAGATTCAGATGTATTACAGTATATAAGAGGAAATGGTTGAACGTGCATTTTTAGTAGTATTAACCATTTTAAATGCATTCCTATATTGTTTGATGAATGCTAATATTTTTTATTTGACATTCTGTCTGGCTTTGTGCCTTCTGTACATCTGTAATAATGAATTTCTGTTTATATATAATTATCTTGTAAAAGTTCAACAGTTTTGTTAAAGAACACTATAGTAATTTCTGCTTATAATTATCACATTCATAATTATTTATTTTTAATTGTTTAAATTGTTGATTTTGACAACCAAGATTTCACATCGATATTATACATGCGATTGTGTTTCTATATACATAACTCACAAACTTCAATCAAGAAATTCTACATGAAGCTTCAAAGTTTGTATAAACTTATTTAAATACAATTTAGAGAAGTGTTAAAAATACCATATTTTAAATTCATTCAGTATGTTTATTAAGTTTTTATTGTATTTTTGAAAAATATATAATTCATTTTTTTTCTCTTCAGTTATTAATGAAAACTTTAGCAGAAACTCAGTACAATAGAGATAAGAATTTTACCTAACATTTTCATAAACAAAAACTTAAAAGGATTTTTTATCTTTTGCTTGTGTAATTGATGGTTAATTTTCCAATTCTTAATTTATTCCAAAGTTTAAAGATTTTTATTTCACAGCTTTTAAATAAATAAATAACAAGCATTTAAAAATGCTTTTTCTTTTCAGGTTTCAACTACAAGCGATGCTTATTAAGAAGTCTTCTGGTTTTTATAGTATTGTTAATAGCTTATTCAATACCCCATTTTGACAAAATTATGAATCTCATTGGTGGATCAACAATGACACTTCTAACATTTATCTTTCCACCACTTTTCTATATCTGTCTTCAATATAAAGATGACAAACTTTATTCACAACGAAGGTAATATATTTTTTTAAATTCTTTTAAGGAAGTGTTGAACATATTTACTAAGTGTGTTCATACATTTTTTAAAAATGATTTTAAATAATCCAGTGTGGCACTCAGACTATTTTCTCTTATCTTACATTGCTATCTTAAGTTATGCTGATAACAGATTCAGATACAGACAAAATCACCTACTTATTTTCTGATTCAAGAGACCTCAAAACATGTAAAATAGCAAAAATCATATTATAGAAAGACTGATCCCAAAACAAAACTTTCTCTACCATATATGGGTAAGAAAAAGTAAAAAATACATGTATAAATAAAGATAAAAATTCTATTTGATAATATGATCTTCAGATAGCTCTTTTGTTGAACTCTCATATTACATATTGGTTTTGAAAAAGAGCATTTTTTAATCCAAGGTTAATTTCATTCCCATTTTTTCACCATAATCTTCCTGAATTCATTGAATATTTTAAGATAATACTTATTGAAAGTTTTGAAAGCCCAAATAAATAATCTATGGAAGACATGTTGAGGGACTTAAGTGAAATGTATTTAAAAGGAATAACGTCAATTTAAGTTTTCCTTATTATATAACAGCTAGTTAAGAAAGATGTTAACTTTATGGAATGGAATTTAACACAGTGAAGATAGTTTGGGAAAGTGATGGAAAGTTTTCTTTGTAAACACATATTGAAACATATTTTCAAAATTATCTAAGCTAATTACGATACTATTTCTACTTCCCTTGTTTTAAATTTTACATTTATAAGGGAATTCAGAAATAACCACAAAACCTTGAATAAAAAGTCTTTTTTGGCAGTAAACCAATCTTTTTTACTATTTTACCCAGATAAATATACTTAAGTCTCATAAGTTATAAATATATATTTATATTCATTTCAAGTAAATTGGAGTGTAAAGGTTGATATTTTTATATACCAACTATGAGAAAAACAGAGCCAGGAATCGAACCCGAGCACCTCCACTTAAAGCACGGATGCTCTACCACTGGGCTGTCCTGGCTGACAACCAGCTAGGCATTTTTCACTTGCTACACAACACTCCTACAATAATCTACACTGTGAATGATATTTTAGCATTAGGTGGTAAACATAGACTGGAAAAGGAAATTTTAATTTACACACCAGTAGCCAGTAGATCATTTAAATTTACTTGGAATTTTTCACAAATTCTTCAGCTAGTTATCAAAATAATTTTCCTGTTTGAATTTTCTTATATGCTTTTTAGCAAATAGATTTTTATGAAATTTTTGTTTCAATTTCTCTGATTTTTGAAGGATTCATGTTAAGACCATCTGTTTTTGTGAAAGGTCAGTCACAGAACACGATTTTTTACAATACCATTCTTTTGTAGTCAGTTGGTGGTTTTTTTTTTTTTTTTTTTTTTTTATTGCTTATTAACAAGACGTTAGAATTTTACTGTCCAATGCCAAAATGTGAATGTAGTTTGCCACAGATTTTTTAAAATAAGTTACATTTAATCACTGATAATTGCTAAAATAAACTATTATTTTTTTGTTAATCGCTAAAATTTGCATTATTATTTTGTAAGGGTTTTTGTCTCAAAATAAGTGATTATTTTGGTGTAAATAAAGAAAATTTCTGTTTACAAGATGTACCATATTTTTGCAGGATATTTATTAAATATTGGACCATTTTGCCACCATTTGATTCAATTTATGTTTCATTACAAAAACATGCAATTTTTATGTAGTTAATTAATAATTTTTGTTTTTCTTATAGTCATGGTATTAAAAAAAAAAAAAGTGCTGAGTTGTTAAATTTTTCTAAGCTGTCACTTTATTTTCCCTACATAGTGAGTGGAAAGTGGATTTTTCTCAGTCTTGTCGATTTGATTAGCATTAAAAATGAATTTTTAAAATTTCATTTACAGTTTCAACACAGATGTTTAAACATTCTACAATAGTTCTTTCAAGGATTGGATCTTTTAAAACATGAATTAGAGTTTTAAATATAAAAAGAGATGAACATACTATGATGGCCTAGAATTAACTTAGAAATAAATTAAAAGGTCACTTTGATTTAATCTTACAGTGAATATCATCAACATAACAGTGAATGTCAGTTAAAGCAGTCAATATTTCCAAATGAAGACATTTTCATTTTTTTTACTGCTTGCCTTTTTAGCTATTTAAATCATTTAACATAGGTTTAGATAATATTTTTAAAATTGTGACATCTTTTACTTCATAATATCTACTTCAAGATGTTTCAAAGTCTGGAAGAATCCAAGAACATCATAATTCTTTAAATCAACTATATTACAGCACAGGCAGTCATGTTTTGAGGCAGAATTAAACCATATCTGTTTATCAAAATTTTATCCACTAAAAATATATAAACTTGAACTGCGTTAGATATTTTATGCATTAAAGTAAACTTTAAAATTATCAATTTGGGACTGAAATGTTAGTAAAAAATTATAAAAAGTTTTTTTATGAACACATTATAAATTAGTAATGTTTATTTGGAAATGCATAATAGTATTGCAAATATTCATATTTAAATTTTACTGATAATTATTCAATTATTGACATAAAAATAAATTAAATTCTAGTTTATTATGAGTAATTTTCCTGTATTTTACAATGAATTCTCAACTTAATTTTTGAGAAGACAAATTCAGTTATTATTAAATCATACATTTTTAAAATACTCAAGAGTATTTATAAATGTATAGCTGAAAATTTTTTAGCTTATTTAAATTAATATTTGTCATTAATTGTCCTTTTTTCTTAAAATTAATTGTTGTAGTGCACAATGTAAGATAACTTAAAAATTTTAAATCTGTTATTGATATGTTGATAACCGATGAAATTAGTACCATTAGAAATTTGTTTTAAGGGATTAAGAACATATAATACATAACCTCATACAGTCAAAGTAAATGGTATTCTATGGGAAAATCAGGAAAATCTGCTTATAAAATTATTTATTCCTTTTTTTTTTTTTAATTCCATTATAATAAATATTAAATTTGTTCTTGCTTTCCAAAAACTGAAGCTCAAAAATGCAAAAAAAAAAAAAAAAAAAAAAAAAAAAATCACTTAGTTCATTTTTCTTACTTTATAGCTACAAAATGAAAGGTTAAAAATTTAAAAAATCAATTTTTGGTAACCAAGAACTAATTTAATAGTTATGAATTTTCTGAACGTGAAAACAGAATTTTAAAAATCTATATAAGTAATGAGTAACTCTATAAACAAATTTCCCCAAAGTATTAATGTGTGCTTTGACTATCAGCAAGGATAGCTATTGTACACAACTGTTAACAATGATTTTAATTATTTACATCCGAAAATGAAAGGCAGTCTTTACCAATTTTACTACACATTAAAGAAATATCTGTACTTTTCAGTTATTTCCAGTAAAATGTTTATTAAAATTAAAATCTATAATTCTTACTGAAAATTTCTTATTTTCATAATTTTTCTTTTTAAATTTAGCTTTCATTTTACATACGACTGTAAGCAAAATATAAAATTATAAAATGAAGATATTTATTCATAGTTTTTTGTTGATATTAATTTTTGTTAATATCATTTATTTATATTTTTTTCAGGATAACAACTTTTGAAATGATATTCTTAGTGCAAATAATGCTGGTTGGCATAGCTGGTGGAATAGCCTGTACATACTTTGCAATGATTGATATAATATCCATATTTTTTTAATAAACATGTTGTATAAAAGTTTATATGTAAATAAATTATTCCCAATCAAAAATGTTCAACAAATCAATGTTAAAATTTAATGAACCTATTTCAAATGGAAAATAACGATGGAAAACTTTAAACATATTTATCAATATTTTTATTTCATTATTTTTCAAGTTTCAGAGGATGAAAAATATACAATAAATATTTGATAAACGTTAATGATTGTGGTAGGAAGAGTGGCGAATTGAATAAGTTTCATATAAACTGACGTTAAAAAAAAAAAAAAAAAAAAAAATTTGGAATGACTCTACTTGACTTTTTGAACATTTAGTAATTAATAATTAATCATAAATAAATTTAAATGAGAAAAGTCATTAAATAAATGAAACAGAAAATCATAACAGGATGTTTAAATATTTCTCTTTTATATAATATGTTGCTTAATGAATGGTAATGTATTCAAATTCTTTTGTGCATTACTTTAAAAAGAACTATAAATTGCAAGCTTACAAAATCAAACATTTATGCTTTTTTAAATGTTTTAAACAATTTAACATTACTAAAGAAACTTAAATAGTTTGAGATCACAAACCACTATGTATGAAAATTACAGTTTTAACCTGGTAAAATAAATAAATAAATAAATGAAAACTACAATGTAAATCTGTACAATTTTTGCAGTAAAAACCTATAATATGCTTACCAATTATCTTAATTGAATGTAGAGTTTAGCTGCTAGCACACTTTAAAAAATTCAAGTCTACACTCTACAGTAAATAATGATAAAGAACATTTTTTTTTTTGTGTGTGTGTATGTGTGTCCTTGTAAAAGAAAGTCATACACTAATCAAAATCTAGATGAATCATGACCTATAACATGCCTACCAACTTTCAGCTTAATCGAACATTTAGGCATTATCATGCTCACTCATACAGATACACATATCACCCTAAAAATAGCAAAAATAAACCCAGGAGCCTTCAAAATGTATAGATACACCAAAATATCATAATCAATTTTCTTAGGATCATAATACTTACCTTACATTACTTATGTACATTTGAAAGTAAAAATTGACATATATAGAGAGGTACAGTATTTTATAAAATGCAGGAGAATTCAGTTTTAAGAATTACAAAATTTTAATTTTTTATATGTCTCCCATATAAAAAAAAATTCCCAATGCTTCATACTCTAATGATATAATAATAAAAATTTCAGCACTGTATCATAAAGTATTTGAGATATGTTTAAAGAAAGTTATTGACTTTCATGTCTGATACCTAGAAATTATTATTATTATTTTTTTTTTCTGGATAATTATTTATTTTATTTTACTTTATTTTCAATATTTTATTTAAGAACAATAAATTTCCTATTTATAGATTTTTTCAACTTATTCAGAATATGCAATACTGCTTTTCTGCTGCATTTGTGCCCACTGTTTTTTATCTGATGAAAGGCTGTGCTGATTTATTTTGATTTGAAATAATTGTTTACTTAATGGTGTTAACTTAAAAACTTTTCATCCAGTTTCATTTAACACTAGTTTTAGGTACATTTTTTCATCAAAGAAATATCCAACTTATAATATATTTTTTTCAAAACATTCTTTAAAAAATGAAAAATCATTTCAACATTAGTTTTGGGAAACCGAGTTTTTATTATTAAGAAGATGGAAGCTATTTATCACTATATTAATCATCAAATCAATCATTTATTTACTAGAATTTTGACATGTGTTTACCAAACAATTATTATAAATAGTTTTAGTACTGCTTTTTATAACCAATAATTACATCTTGTGCCTGAATCTTGAAATGAGTGTCCAGATTTTAAACACTGAATGTGCTCTTAAGAGTTCAAAATTGCCCTCCAGATTTTAAAAAGTGCATATTTTTCCTAGAATTTTATTAAATCTGGAGGAAACTCTAAATATATATTAAATTTGGTCTGTGCTAATTTAAATTATATTTATTTAAAAATATTTTTAATAATTAAAGTTCACTTTAATAAAAGATACATTTTTTTTTTTTTTTTTTTTTAATATACAGTTTATTTTTTGTTAATGTGATTTTTGCTAATTAAAACTGATTGTTACATAATTTATCTAATATGAACAAATAGATTGTTTATTAGAAATGCACCAAACAGTGATTTTTGTCGAATATTACATATGTGAATTGTTTTCTAATGTTTTGTCAACTTTTCTGCAAGTTTTGTAAAATTCTATGAAAATCCTTTCTAGTTATATAAGCAAAAAATGTGCCAAAAAATAAATAATTTTTGGGGAATATATGAATATATATATATATATATATATATATATATATATATATATATATATATATATATGTCTGCCTAAATAAATGTGCAATTTCCACAACAAAACATATAAGTAATGTACATAGTATGTGCAACAATGTGTTAAAGTTACATGCAATTTGTAATTATTTATAATACAGGGTGATCTAAAGTGTTTGCGCACTTCTTCCATTTTTGTTTGGTCCCCTAATTACACTCTGGACTAAATCAATAGTGGAAAATGTGAGTGTTTAAACGTTCTTTGCATGTCCGAAGTTCCAAGTCATTTCGTCCAGTATTTAAAAAAAAAAAAAAATCGAAAAAATGTCAAAAAAAAAAAAATTTCTAATAATTTTATCGTCCACTGTAACCATTCTTTCACACCCAGAATATCTTTTTTTTTTTTTTTTAATCATTTATTGCATTTAAAAAAGAATACAATGCACATAAAAAAGTACAAGAGTAAAATCTAAGCACCAAAGATAAATTTTACAGTCAAATATATATATATATATATATATATTTATATTTTCATTGCTTTTTTTTTTTTTTTTTACTCTTTTAAAATCTTGAATTTCAGTAAATATACTAAAACGGCTGAATACATTAAAAAGGAATAAATCAAAAATTTTCTCTTTTTGAATTTTCTAAAATTAATCTTATTTATATGCAGACATATATATATGAGCTATTAAAAATATGTTGTAAGATCCAGAATTAAAAAGTAATAAAATTAACCAAAATTACCTGATACACACAAGCTCATACACAAACTCATACAAGCCTAATACAAGCTCATACACAAACATCTGTATGTTTATAAGTGTACTATGTATTTAAAATCTCAAAAATAATTTTTAAATATAATTCCTTTTTAAACTGAAAATAAATGAATAAATAAAACTTTTAAAGACAACAAATCCTGTATGAAATATGTTTTGAAATTTTGTCTAATGCAAAATAAAGGCTAAATAAAATATATTTGTTCTTATTCCAAAACACAGAAACAATTCTTAAATATAATTTCACAAATTGTTCTTTAAGTATACTTTTACTAATTTTAATAGATTATTTATAAAACTATTGGTGATTTAAAAACAAAAAAATAAAATTAATTTTAAATGTTTATAATAAAAAATGTTTGTTTTTACCAGAGTCAATATTTTAACTCTTATATTTGGTCACCAAATATTTAGTGTAACTCTATTACTTATGTTATTTTACTTCTGTAAAAAATCTTATTACCCACCCTTCCCAAACTTCTGTCAGTGAATGCTAAGTGAGAAATATTACGAAACTGTACTTAACATATTACAAGACTTAATTATTCGTAACACAGAGCACTGCTAAAGTCATTTTCAATTAACACGTTGAGCACCACTCGAATTCTTATGGAAATTCCCGCCAGACCACATATGCTACTTCAAAGCACTGGTATTGCGGTATAGCAACACACTTTTATGTTTAAATAAAATCCATTAAAATGCCTTAATGATATAATCCTGTAATAAATAAAAATTAAGTAAATTGTAAATAAATTTCAGTAATTACTTAAAACAATCAGGGGTGAAACTACCTAGATTGAAAAAACCCTGAAAACTGTTCCTTACATGCAGATAGGAGACATTTATTAATGATATATTATATGGCCACCTATATTATGCGACATTTGCAGACTTTGTAATACATTATAAGGCAAATTAAACACTGAAAATGAAAAATTTAAGTAAAAACAAAGTAATTTAACATGAAATTCAAAGACAGCAAAATTTTCAAAAACCCTGAATTCAGGGGTAATCCCTGAAAAGTTTCACCCATGAACAATGTCAATTTTTTAGTTTTACATTATATTTTACACTGCCAGCCACTGGTAGTTGACATGGCCTAAACGAAAAGTTCAGTGTCAGCCACCAATGGCTGATGTGGGCACTCAACGTGTTAAACTGATTTGAGTTTAAGCAAAAAAGCATGAGGAAAAAATTACGTAGTTTTAAATGGTTTAAAAATGTATTCAATTTAGTAGTTAAACATATTAGAATAATTTCTTGAACAGATACATACATTTTATTAAGATTTAATGTCATAACTTGAGTATTGCAAGCAGAACAAAACTTTAATATAAAAATCATTGACAGAAACACAAAGACTACTGAATGCAAAACAAGAGATTTAGTGAAATTTAATATAATCAAAAACAAAGTCGGTACAAGATAAAACAATCAAAGTTTGTAATTAAAAATTTCACATTCAAGTTATACATACATAACTATAAATAATATATCAAATTATTCTCTACAAAAAGTCCTTTTTTATAGTTTCTTTTGATGAAATTGTTATGTTTCTTATGATTATGCTAACTGAATAATGGCAAAATTAGAAATCTGAAAGAAAAATTATAAAGATTAATTGCAAATAAAACAATGATAAAATTAATTTCATTTTACTTTAATGATGTCTCAATAAATAAACAATTTTATTTTGACTAAAAGCTATATATATTATATTTGATATAAGATAGACATGATTTTTTTTTGTAAAATTAGTACCAATTTTTATCTTTAATTAATTTAATGTCCTGAATGAAGAACTGTTATTATAAATAATATTATTTAATGGTAAAAGGTAAGGACCAGACATTTGATTTTAGAAATCATTTTTCACAAAATTAATAAATTTAAATGCTTTTTTAATCAGAAAATTTACTTCACATGCTAATCTGTTACAAATAATTTAGCAACAAAATAAAAATAACCAGTCACATACAGATTATGCTTTTTACAAGAATAATGCAATAAAATATTCATTCTTAAGTGGAGTATATCTATTAAATAAGATGAGAAAATAATTGGAACTGCTTGCTCAAGGAATATGCCTTATAAAGCAAGTTTTCAGGAATTATTATACATTAATTGTAATTCATTTCACAAAAGAGAATAATGTATTGGTATCACAATAAGAAACCAGGGCTCTTGTTTAAAATAAGGGGAAGGAAGCAGAACTTTTGAAATTTAAATGAATAATTACATTTTTTGCATTTTGCAGCTTTTATTATCATTAAAAGAATTACAAATATGCAAATCAAATGATTTGAAAGTGATATCTTAATAGTATTATCTCAGAATAAATCTTAATTTTAAGAACAACTTTATGGGAATTCCATTTTAGAGCCCAGGTAAAATTAGTTTTCCACCAAAGCACGTCGTAGCTTTAGTCCGAGTCAACCAATGATAAAATGTAGGCGGGAATTAGCTTAGCTAATTATCCAATAAGAATTCATATGAGGAGTTTGGCCTTGCCCCAAAATAAGCCATATTTAAGCAGGAGCACATGAAAAACGATGCCTTTTTCATGCAATCTTTTGCTTAATTAATCCACATTACTATAAGTAAATTTAACGATCCCAGGAGGGGAAATTAGTAGCTGTTCCGAAAGCGAGTATCAACGGGATAGCTTCGGCCAAACTCATCTACGGACGTTGATGTCAGCGTGCTTGGACTGATCACTGTTAATAACATGTAGCATGCCAAAGAGTCTTCAAAAAATGACTGCAAAAACTATGTTTGAATCATTATTGGGTGCACAGTTTTGACTCTCCTTAAATATGAAATGACTGCAACTAATACTGAGTGCACAGTTTCGACTCTCCTCAAATATGAAGTGACAGCAACTAATAAACACCTTTATAGTAAATTCCTTATATATAAGTTACATCAGGGCGCGAAATTTCCGCTCGCCAGCGCCGAGTGGAAATTTTACTGTGGCGAGTGAAATTTCGGTCTAAATGTAGATGGAATTTTTATAGTATATGGTGCTACAAAAAAAAAAAAAAAAAAAATCGACTTTGAAACGTAAAATTGTGCTAATCTTAGATAAGGTGATCAGGCATCCTCTTTTAAAGAGGACAGACTTCTTTTACAACACACTGCCCTCTTAAACGAAAAAAACATTATAAGACTAAAAAATCCTATTTTTTATGTTTTTCGTCCTCTGTCTTCTTTTTCAAATGAAAAGGATTTAGTCCTTAATTTCAAAAATTTCGCAAAACTGGGAAGCTCAATCGGCTGTTGGCTGTATCGAACGGTGAACACTAACTTTTTTCTGCATTAGGTTCGCAAAAGAACAACTTTCTAATAAACTTGCCAAAGTATAGTATGATTTATGTCTATTCAGATTCTTCGAATCGCAAAAAAATAAAAGTATTCCCTATATTTGTTCTTTGATTCAGAACCCAGAATCACTATTGAAATTGTCATTAAGAAAGTGGTGCTCCGGTTGATATGCGGTGGGTTGACGTGTGTTCTCACTTTTACATGAATAATAATCCTCATAAAAATAGGCCCACCAGGGACCAAGAGATTCTGTCTTCGAAACTGGTATACGTAGGGCACTGGATTCGCGCATGAAAGTACCAAAAAAAAAAAGTTTTTTTCTATAGCAAAAATTAATATTTAATATATATATTGTCCTGTGACACCTATAAAAATTAGGGATTTTTCCTCTCGTATCCGTATATTATTAATTTAAATTAAGGTGTACTGATCCAAATTCATAATTTGAAATAAAAATGTTTCCACCACTTGTGTAAAGTAGCTTTTGAATCAGTTTTTATAATCATTTTCATTCAATTTTGTGTCCTCTAAAATGACTTCTTTTTCAAAATTGAATGTCTTCCATTTTCTTATAAAATAAAAGACATTGTGTAATTTCTGGTCACCTTATACATAAAAAATAGAGTAAGTTAATCATATTTTGTGGCGAGCAACTTTTTTTTTCAGCGAGTGTAATCTAAGTTGAAATTTCGGTCCCTGAGTTATATATATATTCTGGTTAGAGACCCTCCATACCTGCCAGCATTGAAGGATGAAAATAATGGAGATTTTATAAATGGCATTTTCAAGCTTAAACAACATTGATTTTTTATTTTTTATTTATGACAATATTTAACAGTTTAAATCCATGGTTTAAATTGTCAAAAGTGTATGTGTGCAAGTTAAATTTAATTATTAAATAAACATCTAGTAATTATCAATTAAAAATAGTGCTATCTATTGAGATGCATGAGAACTTTTTTTAACAAGAGAAAAAAATCTTCCTTAAAAAAATTAAAGTTTTGAATAAATTATAGGTATAATTTTAAAATGTTCAGAATAAGGGAGAAATAACTGAGAATAAGCAAGAGTGGATGACAGTCCCAAAATAAGGGAGTCTCCATTGAAATAAGTGAGAGTTGGCAAGTATGCATTACTCTCTAAGCAGGAAAAGAAAGAAAAATAAAAAAAGCTTAAATTTTAAGTTATTTGATTTTTACAATTATTATTTTGCTGCTTATTCAGATTCAAAATATTCAGAATCAAAATTTTTATGTGAAATTCAGATGAAATTGCTCAATTACATCATAAGTTGTACTGAAATTCGTTTTTTAATTTGATCTTGAGTACTGAAAAAGAATTGACGGAAGCAAAGCTAAAATTATTTCATAAATTATTGCAGCATATTTGGGCACACATTAGTATAAACATTTAAAAATATACAACACTCTTAAACTCTTAAAATTTGTAGGTATTTGTTGATAAAATATAAACATGTATTTTCTAAATAAATCTTTTTTTTTTAAGTAAAAAGTGTGGAATTGTATAGATATTTAAAAGTAGTAGGAATACAGTTGAAACTCATTAACATGAATCTCAAGGGACTGTTCACGTTAACGAGTATTTAAAAATATACAACTCTCTCCGACTCTTAAAATTTGTAGCTATTTTTGTTGATAAAATATAGACATGTATTCTCTTAATAAATCTTTTTTTTTTTTTAAGTAAAAAGTGCTTTAGAATTGTAGTATAGATATTTAAAATAGTATAAATATTTAGAAATATACAACACTCTTCAAATCTTAAACTTTGTTGCTATTTGTTAATAAAATATACACATATATTCTCTTAATAAATCCTTTTTAAAAAGTAAGAAGTGTTTTGAAATAGTTGCCCAATTTCTCAACAGTTTTGGACTCAAAAAATTCTAAAGACGCTACAGAAAGAGGATCATAGGCCACAAAACACTTATTATATTACTCAAAGCAATAAGAAATTGGATGAACAATATGAAAAAAGTTTTAAAGAGCAGGCATGTGATATTTTTTGTTTTTTAAATATTTTTTTTCTTTTGAATGGGACTTTTTAAAAATAGAGTGAGATTTTCCTTAATAGCACCCTCTAATGTGAAACCTGAAAACACAGGTTCAAATCTTAGTCTTTGAAACTGCAAGCAAACGGCCTACGTATCAATTTTTATTCATGACTGAACTAAAACGATGATAAAAGGAACAAAAAAAAAAAAAAAAAGCTACAGATATTTGTCATACATAAGATTTTTTTTAAGTATACACACACACACACACAAAAAAAAAAAAAAAAGTTTGGGTATGAATAAATTACGAAAGTAGAAACCAATTATAATAGGTAGAATTAATCCTAATTAAACAATTCCTACAAAATTTGTCTCATAGATTCAAAATATTTAATTTTTAACAAATAACAAATTCATAAATATATATAAAAAACCACTTTAAAACACATATAAAAATTTTATTAAAAATTGTTCACAAAGCTTTTTGCTACAATATATAAAATGCTGTCTACTCTTTGTTTCTGTAAAAAAATTACCTGCAGATGCTACAACGTTGTAGCGAAAAGCTTTGTGAACAATTTTTAACAAAATTTTTATACATGTTTTAAAGTGGTTTTTTATATATATTTATTACTATGTTACCACGTGAATTCAATACGAATTTTAAACTTTTAGAAGTTTTAAACTTTAATTAAATAACAAATTATTAAACACGAGCACATATTAGCAAAACAGCATGTAATAAATTAAAATACTCAATATGCTTTTAAATTTAAATATTTTTGACAGTACAATTTAACTGTTATAATATATATATATATATAGTAGCCGCAGGAAATTTTTATACACTAAAAAAGTAAAATTGGAAAAAGTCTCACATGTTAAACTAGGTACTAATGCTTGTGCATATGCTCTCTTACTACTTCCAGAACCAGCCAAAGCAGATGAAATGTATGGACCACTATAATATCTCCATAATATACTTGAACCTCTCTTCAGTTGTTTCTACAAAGAGAAAATACACAAATGAAAATGAAGAAAAGGAAAAATATAAAGGTTGAAAACACAATGACACTCATTTGACTATTTTTCAAAAAAGACACGCAGTTCCCCCCCCCCCCTCTTCAATAAATAAAGAAAACTTAATTATGATAAGCAAATTTTCTTAACTAATAAACAAATTTTGTTCATTAATTTTCATTTTTTTCAATTTTTAAAATTTGTTTATTTTTTTTAACTTTTTACTCAAACAAAATAAGAAAATGGATATCACTTTAATTATAAATATTTTTAGAACAGCAAATGTTATTGCAGGACAAACAAAGAAAACGATAATAGAATGCTGGAAAAAACATTAATGTCAAGCAAGAAATTATATTATTTTCACAATTACTTATTTGAATTTTAGATAAATTGAAACATAGAGCAGAAAATAACAGTTTTAATCATGGATATAAAAATACTGTGACAGAGATGCCAACTTCTAATGACAAAAAAGCAGGAGATTTTTTAGCAGAAATCAGGAAACTTTTTCCAGCAAAAAGTTTGTAAGAAAAATAAGTAAAATAATGCAAATTTAATTTTAAGTAAAGCTTTATAAGCTTAGGAGGTATTTACAAAGCATCAGTATTAAAATTAAATGAATAATATATCTTCCTTCCAGTAAAACAAACTATCAAAAAAAAAAAAAAAAAAAACCTCTCAGACATACAGTTGTTTAAAATTTAAGTCAAAATAGACAGATTTGATCATTCTACTTCTTATATAAAACAATGAGGATCTTAATTACCTTTGTAAAAGAAAAGGTAATAAAGAAATGAAAATATCAGCTATATTCTAATGAAATTTGAATTCTTTAAGTTTTCAATGGTTATGGTATTTCAAAAAAAAAAATAATAATAATAATAATATTAAGACATTTTTCATTATGCAAAAATGAAAGTTAAAAATTTATTCTTAGCAAAAATTAGTTTAAAAGCATTGTATAGTAATTTCACATTCAAACTGAACTTGATAAATTGCAGGAAAAGATAAATTTCAATTTTCTTTCAAATTTTTTTACCCAGTCCCACAAATTTTAAGCATAAATTAGATAAAAATTACATCAGAAAAGCAGGAGAAATGAGTGGAAAATCAGAACATGGAAAAACAAGCAAAAATCTGGAGACTCCTGCCAAAAGCAGGAGACTTGGCATGTCTGCAGTGATAAATTAAGTTATTTTTTAACTTAGAATTAATTTTTGTTCTTTATATGATAATGCCTATGCTTCAACCTGAAAAAAAAAAAAATATATATATATATATATATATATATATATATAAAGTAGAAGGCTTGTTGCATTTGCTTTGTATTACTATGCAAACTTTCATTTTCCAATAAAATTTCAGATTTTTCCTTTTTGAGTTGTCAACTATATTTAATGTTCTAATTATACTGTTAAACATAATGTGATCAATCGGTGAATTTCATTGTGGCTTCGTGGTTTCATTGTTGTTCATCTGCTTTGAAATTTTGCATTTTTAAATCCATATGGTTCCTGTTCTGGTTGTGGCAGGCTGGGGGAGTGTTGCCGGCATAAAACTAGTGTAACCCCACAGGCAAGTCACAAGTCTTGCCGCCTGCCTCCTTCTTCCTATCTTGTGTTTCTTGGGTTGTTTTTTCATTAATTTTGATAAGTTTATGGTTTTAAGTTAAGATTTGCTGTTTTACTTTATTGATTTGTTTGTTTTGCAGGCTGTTAATTAATAGATCTGGTTTCTTTACATTAGTGTATTTCATCCACTGATGATTTTTTTTTTTTTTTTTTTATTACTATTTATTTAAATCTTATTGGTATCAATATATATATATATATATATATATAAACAATTGCTCTTACAATTTGTATTATTTCTGTAATTTCTTTAATTTTTTCAATATGTTATTTATTGATTTAAAATTTATATTATATTATGATTCTTGTAGTGTTGTGAAGTTTTGCGACAGTATTATGTCACTGGCCCTGGATCCTTTATAACTAACTGTATAGTTGGCAACTTACTTTAATAATTTATTCTTTAATTAGATAAATATCTTTAACAAATATGTTGTGTATGTATAGTCGAATATTTTATTCTAATTATTATTTAGCATTTTGTGCCTGACATTTTGTGAATTGTGATGGTTAGTTTTTCTTACTTTACTTTCAAATAATGGGCGGAATTTAATTTGTAATTGGAACCAAATCAATAGATTAGGTCAAAGGAGGTTTAGTGTAAATATGTACATATTATTTAATTATTATTATTATTATTATTATTATTTTTTTTTTTTTTTTTTTTTTTAGTTCTCTCTTCACTTTTCATTAATCCAGATACTTATTATTCAAGAATCAATTTAATTAAGTAATTGAATTTGGTCTAGCCCACTTTCGATAAAACTAATGTAAATACTTACTTGCCTTGTGATTTTTAATATACAAAAACATTTTTTCTCTATGACTCTGTTTAGTAAATTTTTAGATCCTGGCAAAAAATACTTTGCTTCAAAGCAGTATTGTGCCCGGTACAAGGATATTTATAGGGATATCCTTGGATCGACATCCAGTTACCTATTATCTCCTCCTCCTTTACTTCAATTTAGAACATGCGGTTCTAATAGATGTAAAACTTGCCCTATGGCCTCTCACACACAATTGAATAATAATCAATCTTTGGTTCCATTTTGCCAGGCATACAATGTTATTTATAAAATCAGTTGTGGTCATTGTAAACTTAGTTATATTGGTGAAACTTCAACTCCTCTACATTTACGCATTAATCAGCATCGATCAGATTCTAAAAACCTTTCAGCTGCACCTTCTAAATCAACTATAGAATTACAACACTTTAAATCACATAATTTTAATTCATGTACCATAGAGATTGTAAAAATTCAGAAAAATAAAAGTGAGCGTCTATTTCTTGAATCAAAATTTATGCAATATTATAATACAATTTATCCATATGGCCTAAATTCCGAATACTTTAGTAAAACTATTAAAGCATATTCTAACATCAACCCTCTACATGATTATTCGACTATTTATGCACAACTCAATCACAAAATTAACAATAAAACTTCTAGAACTAAACGAGGTAGTAAAAAAACAGATTTAATCTTTTCTAAAAGTGCCATTATTAAACTCATTTCAGATCTACAGACTAATTACTTATCTAACTATAACTGGTTCATTATTCGAAAATTTATTTTTGCAATTAAAAAGAAATACTTAGTAAACTTTCTGAATGTCTTTCAAAGCCAATCCTACAATAAACATTTTTCAGACATTTTTTATGATATTATAATGTACAAAATCAAACAATTTAATTTAAAAATTAATAAAAAGCCCAACAAATTTAAAACAAATACTCAATTAATTGTGAATTTTACAAATCAAATATTGAACAGTATTAACATTACGTCTATCATTAATGACAAAGAATGTATGTTTCCGATTAAAGATTTAAATCTATCTCGTACCTTCAAATATCCTCTTCCTCTTGGAAGAAAGATATTCAATTATAATTCTGTATCTAAGTCTACCTCTTTTACTAACACTGTAACCTGTAAATGCAATGATCCTTCTATCTCAAAATTTATTGACAGAGACCATGGACACATTATCACAGGTAATCTCAATATTATTGACAATTATCAATTAAAAAAATTCATGAAATTTGGCACCAAATTTAGACTTCCAGTTAAAACTAGCATTCCACAAATCTTACAACAGTTTTCTTATGACCTAGATTTATTTATTTATAAAATATCTATTACTCATAATAAACCTATTGCCTACTTCACTCAATGGAAAGTTTTAGTGTTACAAAAAATCAAAAATGCATTATTTATCAATTCTTCAAATCTGGTGTTATTTAAAAAATCTGTACTTCTTAACTCAATCAAATCACTACAGGATGACTTTGTGATCACTTATGTTGACAAATCACCTAATAATTATGCCATTATTTGTAAATCCTACTATCTCTCTATTTTAAACTCTTCAATCAATAATAGTAACATCTTCAGTTTAACTAATAATAACCTTATTATTAATAACCGAAAAATACATAATTACTATAAACTACTTCAACTTCCCTTCAATAACTTTAATTATCCTTATATAGTTCTCATACCTAAGTTTCACAAATCTCCAATTAAATTTCGCACTGTCACTGTTGGGTGTAACACTTATAACAACAATGCTAATAAAGCTCTACTGGATATTCTAAAACAAATTTACAAATGTACTTGCAAAGTTGATAATTTACACTGTCTTAAAAATAGCTTTCAATTAATTCAATACATCAAATCGCTCGATTCAATAGACAATATTATGACTTTTGACTTTCAAGATCTTTTCAATAATATTGAGTTATCAGATCTTAGTAATATCATTTACAGTCTTTTTCTAGAATATAAAGCTCAAATTAATCTTCCTTACAATTTTAAAGAAGAAAAATTTAAAACACTTCTTAACTTTGTTATCCATAATAATTATATCTTCCACAACAACGATATCTATTTGCAACAATTAGGCATTCCACAAGGAGGTTGTAGCTCCAGTATTTTGGCAGATCTCTATCTTTATTATTATGAAAAGCAAATTTGCAATGATGATGTTCGATTTTATCGTTACATCGATGATATTATTGTATTTTATCTCAACAAGAACTCACAAAATGGCTTTTCCTTCAATTATCCACCTAATTTAAAGCTAACTCAAAATACTCTGACTAATCAATCTATTAACTTTTTAGATCTCAAAATAATCATCGATGGTAATAAACTTTACACAGATATCTATGACAAACGGCAAGATTTTTGTTTTAATGTAAACTTATTTACACATTTTAATTCATGTCTGCATCTTTCGGTATTTAGAAACATCATCATTAACCATTTATTTCGAATTAATAATTTATGCTCTGCTAAGTTTAAAAACAAGAATATTAATAAACTGATCACAGCCACTGCTAAAATGGGTTTTCCTAAAAACTTTGTATTTTCTATTTTATATCCTTAACCATGTCTCTGTCAGTACAAAAAAAAAAAAAAGCTGTGTACACTCTTGTGTATATCAACAAAAAAATTATAAAATAAAAAAAGACAATAAAAAAGGTGGCGGTTGGGTGGGCAGATGTTTGATTACGGAGGTGGGGTGATGTTGTAAGGCTGGATGGTTGGGTGGGTATGTGAAATTAAATTAAAAAAAAAAAAAAAAAGTAGAAGGCTTGTTGCATTTGCTTTGTATTACTATGCAAACTTTCATTTTCCATTAAAATTTCAGTTTTTTCCTTTTTGAGTTGTCAAGTCAACTATATTTAATGTTCTAATTGTACTGTTAAACACAATGTGATCAATCGTTGAATTTCATTGTGGCTTCGTGGTTTCATTGTTGTTCATCTGCTTTGAAATTTGCATTTTTATATCCATATGGTTCCTGTTCTGGTTGTGGCAGGCTGGGGGAGTGTTGCCGGCATAAAACTAGTGTAACCCCACAGGCAAGTCACAAGTCTTGCCGCCTGCCTCCTTCTTCCTATCTTGTGTTTCTTAGGTTGTTTTTCATTAATTTTGATAAGTTTATGGTTTTAAGTTAAGATTTGTTGTTTTACTTTATTGATTCGTTTGTTTTGCAGGCTGCTAATTAATAGATCTGGTTTCTTTACATTAGTGTATTTCATCCACTGATGATTTTTTTTTTTTTTTTTTTTTTTTTTTAATCTTATTGGTCATTGGTGTTTCAGAGATCTTCTATCTGTTGCTTGGCTTCTACTATGCTTAATAGATCATCTTTATTATATATATATATATATATATATATATATATATATTTGGACTGAGCTCATTTTTAAAGCTTTTCTCCTCTTATAATTCACTTAGAGGGCCACAAAAAAATATTCAAATTCATAAGACTTGCTGGAGATGCATTTTCAGTTGTGTTGTGCATTTTCTGCACTTTTAATGGCACTGAAAGTATTTTTGAATTAATATTTATTATGATACAGTAAACACAGCCAAAAAGTATTTTATTGAATTCTAAAAGTATTTATAGAAATGAAAATTTAAAAAATGAAAACTATTCATTCTCAAAATTATTTTTAACTAATGGAAGTTAAATTATAACCAGTGAAGTTATTTTTCTAGAATTATTGCATGCATTAAAAAATAAAAATAAAAGCACACTTATTTTAAGGATTTTTCACACATCTGTATATTACTTGTATGTAAAATAATTTCAAATCGAGCAATAACATTAAAAAGCTTAAGCATACTTTCAAATTGACAACAACTAAAATCAATAATTTAAAAATTATTATTATTATTATTATTATTATTTTAAGGGGGATGGAGTGGGGAGGGATTGTTGAGGTAAGTCTTAATTTAAGAAATAAAATCACTTAAATGTTTAAATCATATTTTATTGCATCATAAGATAAATTTTACAGTGGGAATTTAGAAGGAGAGATAATTCCCCACCCTGCAAGTCCAAATTCTTAAGGTTATTTAAAAAAAGAAGAAAAAGAAAAAGCTTTCATAAGCTCTAACTAAAATGTAAAAATTTGCACTATTTCCAATCTAAATCCTGAAACATGTAATTATTTCCCTACCAATCAAACAAATTTCTGCATTTTTGGTACCCAATTGCCAAAATATGTGATATTCTTGTGTGTGATTAAGATGTGGAATTCTTCAGCCACCAAAATTATATTTAATTACATTTAATTGCTCAATTTTTTTTTTTTTTTTTTTTTTTTTTTTTTACCTTTAAATTGGTGGAAATAGCAAATAAGTTTCATCACCAATCATCAACAGTCTCTTCTCTCACTTTTTTTTTTTTAATCTGGTTACTGAAATAATTTTTGCAGCTGATTATTAAAGAATGCAATTTTCTTGTAAAAAAAAGCACATTTTTTACATTAATAAATAAATAAACTTGAATAAAAGTTTGAAAACTGGGCTCTGAGATGCACTATGAAGGGGAGTAAGATCAAAACAAACATTCATGCTAAATTTTATAGCTGTATGATCACAAATAGATTTCATAAATGATCAAAACACGGCAAAATATCACACACAGATTTGTAAATTATATTATTTATTTGTTTGTAGCAGAGTTAAGGAGAATTTTAAAAAAAGGGGAAGTTTGATTACTTAATAATATTTACAAGGAAATTTTTAAAACTTTACATTTTTAGCTGAAATTAATAAGTATTTTATTACTTAAAAAAAACACGAAAAAGACAACGAAAGATATTTAAACAGCTAAAAATTTAAGTTTATATCAATTCGAAATTTTAATATCATCAGATGCCTAAAAATTGATACATACTATGGCACTTAGATGGGACCAACAATCATACCAGTTTGCATATATAGGCATATTAGGTGGTATACCAGCTTTCAACCTATAAAAAGAAATATTGTAATTTTTTTTTTTTTTAAGTAAAAAATAGATTATCATTAAGCTTACAATTTTAACATAATAACAATATTAATCACACATTTTTAAAACTTTAAAATACAAAAACAAATTCATAAATATGATATCTGTTACAGACGCAGTGAAAATGGGTGTCAAAATATGAGAATTCTTTACAAATTAAAATATGAGTATTAAAATAAATAAATAGATTGTACTAACCCACAGTTATTAACAATTACTACATTTGAAACAACAGCAAAAGGATAAAACAAAGCACTAGCAAGGTACTGAAAAAGAAATTTTGAAAGAAAATTAGTATGAAACATTTGATTTTTTTTTTTTTAATTAAATCTAATCAAAGACAAAAAATAAATTACCATGGCGTTATATATCAGATAAAATGTATTTTATTAAAACAAGAAAAAAACTTATATTTTGGTTATTATATACAATTTTACAGACTCCAGAAGGGCTACTAACTTGTAGTTACAAGTTTAAGCATACAAAAATGTGCGATTTTAAAGTATCATGTGTAATCATCAGAAATTTATGAAAATATTCATAACAGAATATATATTTCTTTAATAATAATTATCATTTATTTTAGAAACATAATGATGCAAATATCAATATTAAAAGTTTAGAAACACGCAGATAATTTTCTCAAAATAATAATAAAAAATTAAAATCAAATAAATAAAGTCTCCAAATCTGGCAACACTGATCAAATCTAAAACTTAAAGTTTGGATTTAAATTTTTGATAGTATCTTCAAAATTAATAGAAATTTTGATATTGAACATCTGCTGTAATTTCCACTACAATTGTATTTTCCATTAAAAAAAAAAAAAAAAAAAAAAAAAAAAACTTAATTATTTTTTTTAGAATACATTTTTCCTAACATATTTAAAATTATTAACATAACACGAGGTTGAGATTCTGTAAATTGAAAAATTAAGGATGAATGAGCCTACAAACTTGAAGCTTACACAAGTTTGAAACTATAAGGCTTAAAATAAAGATAATTTGTTAATTAAAAGTTAGTGGAATGTGTTGATAGTTTGAAAATAAATTTGTCAATGAAATCTTTTTTTTTTTTTTTTTTTTAAGTGGTATTACTTTCATAAGGGAATTGATTGGCTATTTTAAATACACTGATTAGAATACTTGTATTTTTTCAATAATATTAAAATATTGTTATCTAATACAGTAGAGCTGCGATTATCCAAGCCCCAACTATCTGAGTTCTGGGTTAACCGAGGTAGTCAAGAAAATGCTTTGCCCTAGAGAAGGCATGGCCTTTTACAAATGGCACCAATAACTTTCACAAATTTTACTACACACTATTGTTTTTCATAATTTATATTTGTATGTATTGTATTGCAGTTTTAACTGACTATATTTGAATATGTAATAGACGTATTCTTTTACATCATTCACTTTTGTTTTTCATTCATTTTAAACTTAAGGTACATTTCTCCCTTGATTTAAGACAGAGCCCGTCTTATCCTAGTTTTCGATTATCCAAGGTCCATATAACCTCGGATAAGTGAGGCTGTACTGTATTCTAAAAATGGGCATTTTAAGTATTATGCAGTTATAAAAAATCTAAAGTTCTTGAAATTCAACATTCAAAATCGACCCCCCCCCCCTCCATGTATAGAAGAATTGAGTAAAAAATTACATTTATTTCTTCCAATATTGTACAAAAATCAATCTGTACAGTAGTTTAATAATCAATTCGCAATTGTACTTAATCAATTTCAAAGGCTGATGATATTTATTTTATTGGTTTATATTTTAATAATATGACATGTCATTGTATTTCTTTGAGACAGTGATTTTGCACTGTTACCATTTTGCAGTGTATCACTTTGAATGAGCATGCAAACTTTTCTTTTATTATTATTATTCATTTGAAATATATAAAGTTGAAAGTTTGTCTTTGTATCTGTCTGGATTTTTAGTTCACTGTACAAAGCTACACCATTCAACCAATCGCTATAAAAATTGGTACACTTATTAATCAGGACAAAATCTAACTAACACCATATTTTTTGGTTCAATCGGACATTGGCTCAAAAGATGTTGAATAAAAACCTCATTTTAACTTTAAAATTATTGAAAAGAAAAAATCAAATTTATGTCAAAAATAAATAAAAAAAGAGATCAAAATTTTTCAACAGACGTTTATACATGGGTTGAAGGAAATGAAAATAAAAATCTGTACTGCAGTGGTGAGTATTTCGATGTATACTCGCTTCACGAGCATTAAAACTGCATTGGTGAGTATCTCGATGTATACTTGCTTCGCAAGCATTAAAACTATGGGTGAAATATTGTCTATGACAGAATTTAATTTAGTACGACAGGACTACTAATATTTGTATTTTAACGCCCTTTCAAAAAAAAAAAAAAAAAAATCTGAAAACACTAGTCTAAATAATCAGGAAATATTCAGCCGAGACCTGTTGGCTCTGTGGTCAGAGTACACAACTACAAACACAAGGTTGTGAGTTCGATCCTCACTGATGGGAAATGAAAAAAAAAAAAATTAAAATATATGAAAACACTAGTCTAAATAATCAGGAAATATTCAGCCAAGACCCGTTGGCTCTGTGGTCAGAGTGCACAACTATGAACCCGAAGGTTGCGAGTTCGATCCTCACTGAGGGAAGTGGGGGAAAAAAAGACATTAAATGGTAAAATTAGATATTAGTAAGCATTTTCGAAGTGGCACACTATAAATTGGTAATGATGCAAAATGCCAGATTGAAAGAAATAGTCCTGTCATACTAATAAATAAAATGTACTCAAAAACTGAACTAACAAGAAATTATGACCACAGGAATTCAGTTTGGTATGCTTCTTCACAGGATTGTAGTATTCCTTAAGGCATAACAATTTAAAACAGCAAAGTGTGTGCAGCAGTTAGAAAAATGTCAAGAAGTCCAAATGTCAAATGTCCTTTAAAGTTTCAGCATCAGCTTAAAAATTAGTTTGTAAAATCGAATGACTAAATGAGTGTCCTAGCCTGTATTCACATGAGTTTCAGAGATAACCATGGAAAAATCTGAATGGCTAAGTTGACAAGAGCAAACTGAATCGAAACTCATGAATCACTTGAGAACAGAACTTGGCAACTGGTGAGGCCCTTCAATAATGTAGCTTGTGTTAAAAGATTGATCCCTGCTTGCATGCATTCTTTCTTTAAATCAAAATAATGGTTTTGATTATGTTACTTTATTGCTAAAAAAATAATTTAAAATCAGATCTTAAAAGTATGGAAAACTTATAAATAATACAAAAAGAAAAAAGTAATAACCTAAACTTATTTTTCATTACTATTCGCGCTCAAATTATGCGAGTGGAATGTTAAACTAGACTAAGAACTAATATTCGTGACAATGGGCTCTTCCCAGCGTTGTCTGCTCAATCATGTGATATAGAATAACAAAGAATTGAATTCTGAGAATCGAATTCAGTTAAAAATATGGTTCTTAAGGACAAAAGTATTAATTTACTATAAAATAAAATAAAAGTAATATTGTGCATTTGTTAACAGTAGAATGATTGTATTTGTAAGTTTAATAATTTTTTAAAAACACTTTATATATTTATTTATTTTCACATGTAAGAATTGATATTTGTTTGTAACTGTTACATTAACTGATCTAGCAATAAATAACTTGTTCTTGTGGAATGTTTATAGATTATAACTTGAAATTGTTTTAAATTGTTTTCAGTTAAATTTAATTGCGTAAAGGTGTAACAACAAATTAATTAACTACTAGCCAAAATAGCTTTACACCGTACGATGTTCCACTGTTAATAATTTAAGTACCAAAAATCAGAGTACTTATCATGTTCATCATCAACATTAATAGCAAATATAAATTAAATGATGATTGTAAATGTATACAGCAAACGAAAGATGATTAATAAGGATATAAAATGGAATAAAAAATGTTTAAAAAAATGACACAGATTAAATATGACTGATCAAAAATAAGAATAGAAAATGCATTATTTCAGCAATCGCTATAGATAAATATAGAAGATTTCATCTGCTCATGGTTTAAAACAACTATATCATGTGACCTCCGACATCAGGTGGAGAAAGCCGATTACACGAACACAATATTTAATTAACATTTAGTATCATATATATTTATATATAAAAGATGATATATTAGTCATATTTCAAAAACAAGATTGACACCATAGTCAATATAAGCAATGAAGGTGAACCATATCACTTGCACAACTAAGATCGAAGGAGTATATGATACATTCCTGATGAATAACAACACAATATTGCTAAAAGTGGGAAGACAATCTAAACAAGAGATGCGTGCCAAGGTTGGCACATTACAGCCAATGCCACAGCAACCGGCAACAATTATTAAAAAAAAAAAAAAAACCTCATTTTTTAAGCAGCAATTTGTATGAACACCATTATAAATTTTTATCCTGATTCTGCTTATACAATTTGAGTAAACTGACTGCTTTTCCCAGTTATTTTTTTACATTTGAAATCAAGTAATCGATTAAAAATTAATAATGATGCTACTGCAAATTTATGTTTAAAAATATGAATTTTCAGATTTATAAGATAAAACAAACAATATTCATTCATTAAATAAGGACATATTAAATAAGTTGTTGAAAGTTTCGTAGCATACTTAATAATAATAATAATAATAATAATAATAATAAAAGGTACTTTTTTCAATTGTTAACCCTACATATTATAAAATAAACTTTTCAAAAATACTTGTTTTATAATAGGCTATAATTCAAACTAAAAATACCATAAAAGTATAATTTTATTTTTGTGCAGCACTGAAATGTTTTACAGTACATGATATCAGCAAACAATTACATAACATATTCTTACTATTAATATATATACTTACAGCCATGGAAGATCTAACATATCCCCTTAGAGTCTGAAAAATAAATAAATAAATATTAGTAAAATATATATCAAAATAACAACAACAAAATCTAAGCTATAAACTGAAAAATTACCTCCTCATCCACAACATATGTATTGATAAAAAAAGCTGTTGATGCTCCAACCCATAGAACAAGAATATCTCCTATTATTCTTGGTACAAGACCACTGAAACAGCATCAATGTTAATTAAGCACTTCATAAAATATAAATAACTAAAAATAGTTCCTATTTTACTAAGAGGATATTGATGTGTGCAATGTGATTCTTATACCCATATGTATATTTAAATTTTGAAAATGGAAAATTGACAAATAATTTTAACCCCCCCCCCCCCACACACACACAAAAGAAAAATAAATAAATAAATAAAAAAAATAAATAAATAAACATGCATCTACTTGGATTTAAAATTCTCAAAAACATAAAATTTAAAAACAATATCATGACGCCGTAAAGAAATTTCTTTTTCCTTTTTCTTTCTTTTTTTTTCAGACTTGTGTTATTGTTAAAACCCGAATTGTTATTAACGTTATTAAAGTTATTTATTGTTATTAACACATGCTGTCTCTAAAAGAAAATTTGATAATTTGTTTCATTTTAGCTTCTTGATAGTTTTTATGTATAGCATGAATATGAGATCTTTTAAATTTTTCCTCATATGATGAAATTTCATAAGGCAACTACATGACAAATAATGCCTTCTGATATCATTTATACTTAGTTGTACACAGCGTTGTAGCCAAGGGGGCGAAATTTGGTTGAACATTTTTGAGTTTCAACATCATGTACTAAAGTTTGATCCCCCTCTGAAAGTTTTTTCTGGCTATGGTCTTGATTGTACACCTGAAGCATGTGACTTTCCAGACTTTTTTTTTTTCTTACTTCAAAGTCAGAAAATTATTCGATAAAGGCAGAGAATAGCTTCTATATGTTAATGAAAATTATAAAATTAAGGGTGGAAAAATTTATGTATGATTTATACTTTCATTATCATGGAATGATTTTATAGAAATTTTTTTCCAGAAAAACAATCATTCAGAATAAAAACAAATTCAGATTTTTGATAGCCCATGAGAGCTGTAGCCAAGGAGGGGAAATTTGGTTGAACATTTTTGAGTTTCAACATCATGTATTTAAGTTTGAATCCCCTCTGAAAGTTTTTTCTGGCTATGGTATTGATTAATAATAACAGGAGACTTGGCGTTGGAATATTAAAACCTGAATAAACTACTACATCAGAAACGCCAAAGAAAAATATTTGAGATGCACACAGCTGTTTCAGTATCTTTAAGCATACCGTCTTCAGTGCAAAAAGAATTCATAATTCTGTTTGCACTGAAGACGGTACGCTTAAGGCTACCGAAACAGCTGTATGCATCTCAAATATTTTTCTTTGGTGTTTCTGATGTAGTAGTTTATTCAGGTTTTAATAAGGTATTGATTGTACACCTGAAGCATGTGACTTCCCAAACTTTTTTTCCCTACTTCAAAGTCAGAAAATTATTCGATAAAGACAGAGAATAGCTTCTATATGTCAATGAAAATTATAAAATTAAGTGTGGAAGAATTTATGCATGATTTATACTTTCATTATCATGGAAGGATTTTACAGAAATTTCTTTCCAGAAAAACAATCATTCAGATTTTTAATAGCCCATGAGAAACAAATGGGGGAAAAAAAAAGACAGAGAAAAACTGTCAAGCAATTATTTCCTATTGCATTACATATCTGTATGAAAAGAAATGCTTTGTACATGTGGATAAGTACAAAAACTGATTGAATGTAGGTTGGTTGGTTGAATTGGTTTTAAACACTAAACCAAATATTGCACATCTAGAGGCAAAGAAGGAGTAACATCCTTCTAACAGCAAAAAATAATACAAATATTTTACTTCTGATAAAAAACAAAATAACTAATTATTTTTCAATAATAATATAATTATTTCTATTTCCAATATTGAAAATTTAATTTGAGATTGTAGCAGCAGTTTATGTTGCTAGTTGGCCTTGTATCAAACAAAGTATCATAAGAGAACTGAAAATATCTACATATCACATCAAAAAGATTCACATAATCAAATAAAAAAAAAAATCTTGATCTACACACAGGATTTGGTTAAAATTTTTTAAAGATTATAGCTCTTTAGTCTAAAACTTAAAACAACTTCATTATAAGAATATAAAGAACAATTATGTCATTTCTATAAATAAATGAATAAAATAAATAACTATCACGCATGAATATTGATATGTATTTATATATACAGTCAACTTTTGTTAATTGAGACTTAGAAAATTTGAATTTTTACTTATTAATTTAAACTAAACATAAAGTCCCAAAATTCTTGGTGGTATAACAACATTAATTCAAACTAATAAGAATTTAACTTTTTCCATTTTTTTCATATTATCTCTCAGATTTCAATTTCAGACACTTGAAATAATTCTTTTCACTTATTTCCTTCTCACCACAAAATTTCTGAGCTATTTTTATTTAATCCTGTGTAGCCTCAAAACCTTTCTAAGTGCTTCTTCTGTCTATTAATGCTTTTACAACCCTCTTATCATGCATGTTCTTAATTCTTTTTCAAGCATTTTCTCCCTTATCAATATATTTTCTCGGAAAATCTTTTGTTACTTTTCTTTCAGAGTTAGAATCAACAAATCCAATTGTAATATAAACAGTTTCGAAAATTAGATTAAAAAAAAAAAAAGTATGTGAAGCATAATTGCAGTAAAAATTTTAAGTAAAATCTCTATAATTTTCATTACTTTAATTTAGTTCTAGATTTTCCCTCAGCAAAAAATAGTTCTTAATCACCTTCTAAAACCGAAAACTTTTTTTTTTTTTCATTTCTTTCAGACTGACATCAACCTAATGGCTTAACCTAACATTAGTAAAACATAAAACTTTCCTCAGTCCTTCAAGATGAGTACTTTAAAAGTTAATAATAAAATAATAATAATAATAATAATGCTTATGTGAATGTTAGTAAAATGAAATAAAATAGGAAACTTACGAAAAGAAACCTAAAATACCATCTTGGTGAAATATTTCCTTTAAAGATCCAAAGAGACCTCTAAAATAAATGAATAAGAAGTATATATATATATATATATATGCATGAATTATAAAATATGAACATGACATTAAATACAATTTATACACTTGTTTTATATATTTGAATATTTAATAATTTTTTTCGTATTTTCATTATTTTATAATCCTACATATAATACATTTTTAATTTTTAATTTTGAACCCTTCATAATTTAAGTTGACGTTTGATGCTTTTATAATTCAATGAATTACTAATCTATATCCTTTATAATTAATATAAAGTAAGTTAATTTCACAAATGACAGAATAGGTGGTAGAAAATGGTCATCCACATTTGATAATTTATTTAAATTAAACATTTTTAAAATTGTGATTGAGAATTAATTTAAATAAAAGATTTGTTAAAATCAATATTATGCAGTATTTAGAAATAAAAATGCCTTTAATTAAAATCGAAAAAAAAAAAAAAAAAAAAAAAAATCAGTTTTTAAAAATATATTTAAATTTTTCAGAAAATGCCTTTCACATGTATTGGGTTCTCTATTGTAATCACCCCGCCAAATTTATATTTCATTTTCTGTAATTAAGAATGCTATAATTTAGAATAATTAAGAGACTTGATAGCATTGCATGTAGATTGCCATTTAATTTTAAAACGGAAAACTCAACTGAGGAGCAAATAAAATAATCATCCCTATAATATTAAATAAATAAACAATATAAATTTTGTGTTATAAATGTAATTGATAATTTTTCAGAGAAAAGAAGGGAGGCGGAGGAGAAGAAGCAAGAGGATAAATAATTTGTGAGAAAAAGAATGGAAGGCCCTATATTAAGGGTCCGCTTCACTCACCGTCACCGGAAGCCGAAGCTAATGTTATTCTATAGTAAATTTTCTTTACTTATTACTTATTAACTATAATCCATATTTTAAAATTCTGTTTTCACATTCAGAAAATTCCCAATTGTTAAATTGACGCACCTTTTTTAAAAAAGTATTTTTTTTATTTTTATTATTTTATTTTGAAGCTGTGAAATATGAATTTTCAGCATGTGAAATTTCTCATTTTGCAATTTCAAAATAAAATATTAAAAATTAAAAAAATACATTTTTAAAAAAGATCCATCAATTTAACAGTCAGAAATTTTCTGAATGTGAAAACAGAATTTAAAAATATGTATTCGTTAATTAGTTATACGTAAAGAAAATTTCTCATAGAATAACATTGGCCGGGCTTCCAGCGACCATGAGTGAAGAGGGCCGTTAACTGCTATTTTGAAAATTTTAAAAAGATAGGGAAAAAATAATGGTGATTTGATTTATTTAGTCTTTAAATCATAAATTAATATGTTTACACTTTGTTTAAGAGAAAAATGTAACTATAATTCATAAAAATAATTTAAGATTCAGTTATATACACAAGCAAGCATATTATCTGTTGTGAAATTTTATACTATATATTACTAAATTTTAGACTATATTTATTTACAAAGATAAAATCAAATCTGTCTTGTGTGACTGGATAACTGGCAGTTTGTTACTAAAATATGTAAAACAGACTTTGTTTTAAAATTTAGTTTCTAAAACCTATGAGCTATTAAGACATATAAACTGAAATATAGAAATGAAAACAAAATAATTTTACCTTACCCATATTTTTCTTCTCTACCCACAAATTGAGCCATTGTCCGAATAGTGATTACTAGATAACAAAAGAAAAAATACATAATATATAAAAACAAATTACTATATTAAAACACTTCTTTAACAGTTAAAGATAATCAAATCTATTTCAAGATTCTAGGAAGAGAAAAAAGTACTAAAGTTTTTCCTAATGTCTAATTTTAAGCATTTTTCAGCCAAAGATAATGCAGAAAATTATTAAAATTGTGTCATTTATAAAAGCATCTTTTGAATATGAAATACAGTTCCCGCCGCTTATTAAAGTCACATTCGTTCTGGCCAAAGTGATTTTATTAAGCGGCTGATTTTTATATCCGGCGAACGTTCCTGCAATTAAGGAATAACCACTTCCTTGAATTTGGAAAGAAATTTCAAAAGGTAACGAATAATAGAATTAGTAAACAACATTAATTAATTTTTTATACATAATTAAATGTTCCTTCGATATAAGTAAATTAAACGCATTCCAAATTCCTATGCGCTTTTCTTTGAGGAAAATCATTTTTACTTTACAAAAAGTTCACGCTATTCTTATAAATTTAAAATCTTTCCATTTAAACCTTATGAATTATAGTAATGTCAAAATAAGAACTAGAAACTGCCATTTAATAATTAGAAATAATATATATATATATATATATATATATTACCTCATATCAAATTTGTAACTTATTGTTCCTTTTTGAAGAATACGTTCCTTGAAATTGTTACGGAGATAAGTTACGGAGCGTGTTTAATTTGTAACTGTGCTGAAAAATCTTCGAAAAGGAGCGATAACGGAGGGTTTGTTGTGCTTTAATTTCTTTTTCTATTTCAAGGAAAAAAAAAAGATGAAAAATTTGTTTAGTGTGTATCAATGGTATTATTAGCGACTGAGAAGATATTTTTGAGTTTATTAAGCGGCGATGTTGATTTTATTAAGCGGCGTCTTTAACAGTAGTTTCTATTGATTTGATTCCGGTCCTGGCAATTTGATCAGATTAAGCAGCTGATTTTATTAACCAGTGATTTTATTAAGCGGCGGTTACTGTATAAAGTTTCCAGATGTCAAATCTTTATATGGATTGCCTTGCTTATATCGGTCAGAATTCCTATGAAAACCTGATAAAATATTTTCCAACAGAATTCAAATCAAACAACTGTTAATAATGATGATTTTTAAATGCTGATTTATGTTTTGGTAACTCTATACTCAACTTCAATTATTCTGCTTTAATAATGTATGTTTTTCAGACTATGCTAAAATATAAAGCATGGTTTATGAAACCCATAAGAGACAAAGATCAATATAAAGTCACATACACGTTGTTTTCAGGGGTCGATCCAGGTTTTAATTTTTGGAGGGCCTATTTTTGCAAAAAAAAAGTATTTTATTGTCTAAAATCTTCCACTTTAGCGATCACTTTTAATAATAATATTTAACATCAAGCTAATAGTGCTTCATTTGACCAAGTAAAGGCAATCATTTGAAACAATTGAAAGAATGGAAAAATTGTATAGAAGAATCATTTGGATGCTGTAAATCAAGAAATTGTTTTAAGAACACCTACTTAATCACACCAGGCTCACAAATCCGAATTTCTGTAATACTTTCAATCATCATGGAAAAAGAAATTTTATCTTCATCTAATGTAGCTTAAGTATTGTCTAAATATGAGTATTAATACAAAATTTTTCCAAATACTATGCCATATATATATATATATATATATATATATATATATATATTGTATCTTTAATGCCAAACATATACATATATATGATTTATAAAAATAGAGACATGCGAAATTGAGGATTCAAAGAAATAAATGCAACTCCCTACCCTCTTAGGGAAAAAAAAAAAAAATAATAATAATAATTTGGTAAAATGTTGATAAATCCAAATATTTCAATTACATATTTTAATTTTACTATTCCTTAAAAAAATCTTTAAATCTATGTAAAATTTATTTTAATTATTAACTATTCAATAAACAAATTTTTATGGATAATATACACAAAGGGAGAATACACACACATATATATATATATATATATATATATATATATATATATATATATATTATAATAGTCCAAACTATGATAATTATGTGAATTTGTAGTAAAATTGTTCATAAAATAGTAGAAAGAAAACAATAAAATTTTTATGATATTTAATATCTAAAAATGGATAACAAAAAAAGTTTAATGCCTTATTTAAAATTTTGACTTATTGATTTGAAATATTATGCAGCTTGTATTTTCAAAATGTATTGAGAAAAAGATATAAATATCAAGTGAGAATAAACAGAAAACATTAGAATATATAAGATTTCAGGAAATGAACATGACTGTCATGACATATATATGAAGTAGCAGCTTTATTAAATAGGCAACTATTTTCTATATTTCATTATTATGTTTGTTTTTATTAATTAAATGGATTCATCTAAAATTCTTCAAAACCTATATGTTTAATAATTGTAATGAATATCAATTTTGGCATATTTACTTATTTTTGAAATGGTTTTTAGGCTTTACAAAATGCATATTAATATCTGAAAAGAAAATATAAAATAGTATACTTACTATGAAAAGGATGACTAGCAATTATTTGCACACATCTAGCTGCAGTTTCTTTAATTAACCCATGAACAAATATTGATATTCTTTGGTCATTTGTTAATTCAGAATCAGGCTTGTTAAGGAGTTCATCTGGATCGAGATTTGGGAGCCTCTGAAAAATATTTTATTTCATAAAGTAGCTTTATTCATAACATAGTATTTATTTATTTGTACTAACTAATTGGCACAGGAATTCTGCTTAGTTCTCCATCATATATTTCTTATCAGAAATTTCTCAGTAAGTCAGTATAGTATAATGTATTACATATTAAAAGAAATGAACTTGGCTGATCACATAATTGCAGACTTAAATGCCCTACTCACTAAGCTATCTTATCTCCAAATTGTCACATTACGCTTATTCTACTTTGTTGATTAAACTTTCTTAGGGTTAGTTTTGTCTTTAAATTTTCATACAACAATTCTACATTATTTTCAAAGCAATAATCCCAATAATGCAAGCTTAAAATATTGCCCTTTTTTTGACACGTGAAAACCTTTAACTTTGAATAATTTATGAAATTTATAAAATAGAATCCTGGTATTCAGTAATATCCATCACAATATCATGATATTTTAAAACTAGTCAAATATGTTTTTGATGAAACTATTCCTCATAATGGATGTGCACATCCTTATGAAACTGGTAATCTTTACATTAATTTTATGATGTATAAAGAAAAACACATGCTACTAACCTTGCTTGTCTCCAAGGATATAGGATTTTTTTTTTTTTTTTCACCTGAAGAAGAAAGACCACATTTCTTCAAAATCGATACTGCTTACATTAATTTTATTGTGTGTAAAGAAGTTTTTAAGCTTAAATACTTATTTCTAACCCTGCTCTTTGAATTTTTTGGATGGAATTATATTAAAGTAATGTCAATTAAAAGGTATTACATACAAAACTTTGAATAAACACCATAAAATGCAATAATATTGCAAAAATTGTTTCCGGGTGAAAGAGCACACGACTCTTTGGCAGGCAAAAAAAGTAAGCATGAGTACTGCAGTCAAAGAGGCAACGCACTGACTTAAGCTGGCAGCTCTGATTGCAGCACTCGTGCCTACTTTGTTCACCTGATGAAGGATCATGTGCTCTTTTGTCCTGAAATAATTATTGCATTTTATGGTGTTTATTCAAAGTTTTGTATGCAATACCTTAAAAAGCCAGTTCTATGGAGCTTTATTATTATCAATTAATAGGCTTTATACATAATATATATATCTTTTTCTGTCAATTTAGATATAAATAATAACAGAATTAAATAATTATTAAGAAATGTAAATATTTAACCAAATAAAAACAATTTTCATATAAACATGGTATTAAAAATTATATAAGTATTATCAAAAAAAAAAAAAAAAAAAGAGAAGAAGAAAATGCTGTATAAAAAGAAAATAGACAAGAGCTTATACACAATATTTCTATAAATCCTTTTCTGATTAATATTTATATGCCATCAGAAGCATATGTAACTTAGACTGTACCCTAGGAACATTTTTATATGGTTTCCCCATGTTTTGAAATAGTATGTATATATAATTGTTATAACAAGAAAAATAATATAACTAAGAAAAAAATTATTATTAATGGATACCTCAATCCCCTTACATTTTTTTCTAAGAACAAGGAAAAAATTAAAAAAAAAAAAGTTTATTTAGTTTCTCTTACATAGATAAAATGAAATAGGCTGAATTATTATTATTATTTTTTTTTAAATTACTAAGGAACTGACAAACTTTATTTTTCTACTTAATATAGAAATTATTTTGTTTTATATTTAGATTGTATGCTATGCTTAAAAATAATTTCTAAACAGCTTTCTGTTCGATATTTCATGCTTAAATCATCACATGCTTAATTATTTTAATAAAATAATTCTACTCATGAAACAAAAACATCCACGACTTATGATATGAAAAGGAGATTAAGATTTGAAATTTTTTTTTTTTTTTTTTTTTTAATTTCAGCTGTTTCTTATATTTGAATTCATTTTCAAATTAAATCATCTTCCAAATTTCAATCGGTTTAAAATTTTTGCCACCCTCTGCCTATAACCTCATGAGCCTAAGCATAAATCTGGTACTGGCTGTTCCCTCGTCAAATGAATGTAACAACACCTAATATTTATATACAATCTCTATCCAGGCAATCAATCATGCAAATATAACATGACAACACTCATATATATCCCCATGTTTCAAAGTGGTAAAGAAAAAACTTTAACATAATAATGAAGTATTTAAAATTTAAAACTTTTTAAAAAACAGACCAACTTGAATTAATTACTTAATAAAAATACCTTTTATAATGCTTTGTTACGATGCTAGAGATCTTTCAGGGTGAAATCCGCCCCTTCTTCAGTAGCTACATGGTCTGTCTCTGTTGCCGAAACTGATCTTTCATCCCGCTTCTCCTTCCCAGTCTTGCTCTTCATAATGTGGCGCCACACTCTATCCAAATCGGCACGCGATCAAAAAACTCAATAATATCCCAAACTACCAAAAAGTCTCCCCAAATTTTACTCATTCAATACCATATGATCAAGGAATTTCAATTAAAGTTAAAAATATAGTCAAAAAACACAATATAAATATAACTATAAAACCAAATCCTAATATATACCAATTAATTCGAAACGATAAAGACATAACCCCCCCTCTTGAAACAGCCGGAATTTATCAAATTCCTTTTAAATATACAGATGGAAAAAGAGGAAATTATATTGGAGTAACCAAAAGAAAAATATCAACTAGAATCAAAGAGCATCAAAATGACATCAAATATGATAAAACAACTACAGCCCTCACTAAAGTTAATAAAGAAAATAACATAGATATTATATTTAACGAAACAAGAAAATTAGCAAATTACAACAATCCCGATTACGCTTTTTACCGTGAAACAATAGAAATAATGAAAGACAATTTAGCATGTAATGGGCACGAGTCGCGTGCCGATTTGGATAGAGTGTGGCGCCACATTATGAAGAGCAAGACCGGGAAGGAGAAGCGGGATGAAAGATCAGTTTCGGCAACAAAGACAGACCATGTAGCTACTGAAGAAGGGGCGGATTTCGCCCTGAAAGATCTCTAGCATCGTAACAGAGCATTATAAAAGGTATTTTTATTAAGTAATTAATAATAATGAAGTCTAAGGAAATTTCTTATAGTTGACAAAAACCCCAATCAATTTTAATTTTACACGCTTTAACTACATTTTTTTTTTTTTTTTTTTTTTTTTTAATCATTTGTAAAAATTTGATACCCTTAAAATTTTCACAGGTCTAAGCTTATATCCGTCACTTTATAATCTATCGACTCACTGACAAATTTTAACATTCATAGAAAACAGTGCATTTGTAGAACTGAATTATAAAAAAAAAACCCACATAATATGCAAATGATTTAGAAAAAATTAAATACTAAACAAAATGAAAAAAAAAAAAAAAAGATTGTTGGAAAATACCTCAATGACAACTCTGTAAGTAAATCCACTAAGAAGATTAGTACAAAGTTTAGGCAGCAGACCTCGATATAGCCCAGTGAATCCATCTACTTTTCTAATGTGTCTCACTGAAAAATAAATTACTTTTTACTAACAATTAAAAAATGTAAATAAGATCATAAAATAACAAATCATTTTAGAGCTAAGGTTATTGCCGAAACGTTAGTGGAGGCCTCCTTGTTCAAACGCAAAAAAAAAAAATTTGGTTCCGTCTGTGTTTGTCCATCTGTCACACAATAGCGGTAGAAAAAATCATGTTATTGACTTGAAATTTAACACACATGTTTATGAGCCCCATGGAATCAGCTGTATAGTTTTGGGTGTGCATTCCATTTGTAGTTTGTGTACAGGGACATGGCGAAGTTTTTCTTATCATTACAGGGGGGGTGGGCGGTGGGGTGAAGCCCCCTCAGGAATGTATTTGTTTATGTAGCAAGTCAATCAAATCAATATATATATATATTATATAATAAGGAATAAATAAAAATGACTTGTTAAATAATGTGTGATGCAAATAGGATGTTAAGGCTCCTGATCTGCAGAAAAAAATATAATAATAATAATAATAATTGATGCATTTAAATAAAGCTATTTCAATTGGTTACTATTCTCAGCAAATCAAAAACATGCCCAGATAAACAGCCATTAATGAAACGTAAATGACATTTAATTATTTTAGTTTCATTATGTTGATTAGAAACATGGTTAATTTAAAATAAACTAAATATGCATTCACATTAATTAGTGGATAATAAAATCAACGGAAAACAAAAATACATATAAGGTTATTTCATTTTAAAATATACCTTATATAGGCTTTTCAATTTTGGCTGATCAATTTCGATCACAATCGTGATCATCTTCAGAGCCACTTGTTACGCCTTCGTCCTTCGTTTTATAGTTTCGCGGTTTGTTGTCAGAGTTACTTCGCTTCACTTCGGATTCTTGTAAGAGGTGTTGCCATGCAGCTGGGATGATGGAATGTTCTCTATTGTTTACTGTGTTGGGGTTAGTGATAATTTCAAGGGCCTCCCGTTTTAGAGCGTAGTTATGGTTATTGTAGGGAGCTATTTTTTGGATGTTAATAGAGTTAATGCTTATTGGGCCCAATAAGCATTAACTCTATTAACATCCAAAAAATAGCTCCCTACAATAACCATAACTACGCTCTAAAACGGGAGGCCCTTGAAATTATCACTAACCCCAACACAGTAAACAATAGAGAACATTCCATCATCCCAGCTGCATGGCAACACCTCTTACAAGAATCCGAAGTGAAGCAAAGTAACTCTGACAACAAACCGCGAAACTATAAAACGAAGGACGAAGGCGTAACAAGTGGCTCTGAAGATGATCACGATTGTGATCGAAATTGATCAGCCAAAATTGAAAAGCCTATATAAGCTATATTTTAAAATGAAATAAATTAGTTTGCTTTTCATTAAATTTATATGAAACATATAAGGTTATTTTGATTAACTGAAATTAATATTTAAATAAATAAATCAAAATAAAATATTTGAAATAGGAAATGTATATATATATATATATTTTAATTACCACCTACAAAAAAATTTAATAATTTTAAAGCTATATTATGATGTCAATTTTTATAACATACATTTTATGATACAGGTTTAATATTCCAATTATTTTTTTATTCATTTGTAAATAATTTTTTTTTTTTTTAATATTAAAAATAAATGAAATAAAAAGTTATAAGCCTTATTTTTATTTGCATCAGCGTGAAATTACAAGTCAAAGAAAACTATCAGGGAAAAACTCAAAAAATTACATGAAACATAAAACTTTAAAAAATCTAATAGGAATACCTATCGAGAATTTAAAGGAATGTTACAAATCTACATGCATTCCTTTATCTAGAAAAAATAATTTCAGAACTGTATGGGCCATAGTTATTTCTATATACAGACAAAACACTTTGTTTTATTTGTATAAATATATATAGATACTAAGAAATAAATTCTATGTATTTTATAATTCTAATAACATTTCTGTTACTGATAGTACATTTCAGTAAACTACAAATTAAAACTTCACTTATTTGTTCCACTTGCATTTGAACCAAGATAAACAGCAGCTTGCTTTGTATCAATATGAGAAATTTCTATCTTACACTGACATAACTACATCTTATGCAGGGGTCAAAACAACCAAATAGGAAAATATAGGAATTTTTTCATACAAATATAGGAGCATAATTTTAAGGGAAAATTGAGAGCTTTAATAAAAAAAAAGCTTTCTCCAACATTATTTCGTAATCTCAAAATGATTAAATGACTTTGTAAATAAATACCTTAATCTAATCTCATCTAATTTAACAGATGAACATATTTTCATATTTATTATATCTTGCCTGTTTGGTTCTCCTACCAGTTTATATCATTTAACATCAGTTCACATTTTGTTTTTTTTAAATAATGACATCGTTTTTACACTACAATGTTTAAAATATCAAAAAGGAAAAACAAAATCATAAGCCTAAACTTTAATATTAACAAACGTATTCAACATATAATTGGTTGAATACATTTTAAGGCTGCTGTCATTACCTATATAATGAATTGGGTACAATAAAAATAAAATTTAAAGTAAAAGAATAAGTGAAAATATAAAATGGTAATGGAATTATCAATTCTTTTAATGATTGCATGAAATTTTTTTTTTTTGTTTTGAATAATATTTGTTAACCTCCAAGTAACAATGTTTACAGTAGAACATATTAATTTTATTTTAAATTATCTTTATTAGTTTATTCGTTTGAAGCCATGGATAAAAATTTGCTTTATTTTTCATTTTTCATCATATTTTCTGTTAAATTACCCTTTGAAAAAATTCTTTTATGCCTTCAATAGTCTACTGTAGCTATGAAGTCAAAGTCTTGTGTCCAGAGGATCATACTAGAATTGTCTGTGAAATTAAGTTGATTCTTATTATGAAAATACTGTTTCGAATGACATATTGGTAATGAATGCCTACATGCATAGTTTTTTTATGGGAATATTTTGTATTTATAAATACACAACATTAACCCACAAATAACAGCTTTAAAAAATAATAACAACCCAATATTTGATCATGATAAAATAAAAAAAAAAATACTACAAAAACTTGATATTTGTTTAAATTAAACACTGGAAATAAAATTAATTTGCGATTAAAATTTTGATTATCTTGTTATTTTCTCAAAATTATAATGAGTGAAACATTATTTAGATATGACAAATTACATTAGCAGAGTGAATGTTGAGCAGAAAAAGCAATTATTTTTGCTATGAATGGTATTTTGGAAAGATACGAGAATTTAAACAGGATGCCTAGCAGGAAAAGTAGAAAACAAGAAGAAATTAAAATGAAATAGTAGAAAGTAGGAAAATTTTTGTAAAATACAGGAAAAATGTAAAGAATTATAAAATATAGGACGTTCTTCATGATTTTTTGAAATATATATGAAAAATAGGAAATATAGGAACATTTTGAGCCCTGCTTACGTAACATCATAACTACATCTTATGTAACACTATTATAAAAGATAATTCAGGGTACAAAATAAGCAAAATTATAATGAGTTAATATTTATTAAAATAGCCAAAACACTTCCAAAACAGATTTTAGCTATTCTTGATAATAATGCAATAAGATATGAATAGAATCCACCTATTTCTATATTGCTGAAACAGTACTATTTTTTGATGATTTATCTAAAAACTTCAGATTACTTTTTTCTACTTTGTTAATAATACAGTTGTTATTTCAAGTCAAATTACTTCCATTTTTTGTTTAAAATATCTAATCATTATTACCTTTGAATTATGATAAGACCTCACTGATTTTGTAGATAATATTAGCTGTTGATAACAGAAGTAAAAAAAAAACAAAAAAAAACTAGCACCTTTTATCAGCCAGCATGCATAAAAATGAAAAACACAATGGAAAGAAAAAAAAAATGTTTAACTGAAGAATGACTTTTTTTGTTTTGTTTTTTAAATTTTGCTTGAATCATTTTATTTTATTTGCATTTCAAAACTAGGGGTCGATCTAGGAAATATTGGGTCCCTTTTACTACCCCTTCACAACATTCATATTCATAAAAAGGAACCCTTCACAAGATTTTGTTTTATAAAAATAATCCTTTTATAAAATGGTTCCATGTTTTCAGTATTACTTTTAATTAATTGTTCAATGAAACTATTAAATTTATTATTATAAAAGAATGATGTTATATAATATATAAGAAAAGCCCCAGTTCGGGAATGAACCGAATTCTGAATGCGGGAATTTTTTTAAAATCAAACTCAAAATGTACAAAACTCAGCCAGATGCTGCTTGCGTGCCAATAGATCAAAGTTTGTTAATGAAATCAATGAATATAGTAAATCAACGAAGGCTTTGTCCACTTCGCTGGTCACTATATTTAAAGGAAACATATTTTATATAGCTTTATAATAATAATAATAAATAAATAAATCATGAAATTGCTCTAAAGCTCATTTTGGTTCCCCGCTGCCTTCAGCAGCAACCCACCCATTCGCAGATTCTCGGGTGTCTGTGACAATAACTTACCAGTGGGCTTCCATTTGGGTACTTATCAGATGACACTTTCGAAATGGACAGTATCAAAAAAATTGAAGTAGTAATTTTATATTTGAATCCCATTACATAGTATGAACAACACTATACATGGTGTACATAATATTTTTTTCACGTTATTTTGTATATTATATTACATTTGTTTGATTTATTCGATGAACCATAAAATGACAACAATTTCGCACCAAATATAATATTACAATGTGCTATGATCAGTTACGTCTATGGCATGAGACAATTTTTGGGGTTATAGTAAATTGAGTTAGTTAATAGTAGTAGTTAATAGTAGTTGGTACATAGAAAAATAAATAATGAAATATGTAAACCTGATCATGATACAGCCTTAATATAGCTCTTCTTGGTGACATTTGAAATTTTATCGCAACTTTAGACAAAAATACATACTTTATGTGATTTTTTCTGTTTCCTTCTTTTCATTTTCCTTACCTGTTCTTTCTTTTCTGTTTTTCAATATTTTATATTTTATAATTTATTTATATTTTTGATGCACTGCTTGGCTTAAAGTGGCTTCTGTGAAAGTGTAGTCCTTGGTGAAAAATGTCCGATCTATTTCAGCATCAAAATTTTAAAAATTACCCAGGATTATCAATAAGTAAAGCTCTTTAATATAATGCTGAATTAGCTTTCATGCCAAGTGCGATTCATCCGTGCCAAAAACATACTATTTAAACAAAAGGAAAAAAAAAAAAAATCTAAAATTTGAGGTATATTAATTTTTTTTTTTTTTTTTACTCCATTTTCATATTTTTATATGCATGAGCAAATTTAATATTTTATATATATATATATACACATACATTTTTTTTTTTTTTCACGCGAAAGCATATTTCATTTTATGCTGGGAAAAAAAAAAAAAACTTTTTTTTTTTTTTTTTTTTACAACAATTAAAAATTTAAACGTCCAATTTTTAAGCTTTGCCAGGTTATTATTTTCATATCTATATATTAATTTGAAACATGTTTTATCTGTATCCACTAAATTGAGAGAATGGTTAGGTGTAAAAATTTGGTTGAGGTGTCTAAAAAAAGGTCTTGATCTGTAGATGTGTCATCAAAAGAGAAAAATAAGAAATGTTGAGCGGTCCCTCCCCCCCTGGGGGGCAGGGGTTAAAAACCTGTTTGCGAGCTTAACTCATCTCCAAATTACTTCACGGTGAAGATGTTGTACATGGGGGGACAAGATTTGAATACTAAAAAATCGATTTCTGCGATTTTGGAATTTTCGATTTTAAAGGGGTAAAGTAAACTTGGGGGGGGGGGGGGGAGGGATTAGTATGAGAGGGAAATCCGTTCTAGATCCACACATGTAGCACCTCATTTTAAAGGTCTTGAAATTTCATGTAGATTGGGGATGTTTGTTTTGTATACAATATAGTGTGCCCCCTGGTGGTGAAAAATGAAACTAGGTGATTTTGTAGTAGACCCTATCATGTTACACCTTATTTTAAAGGTCTTGTTATTTCCTGACCGTTGGGGATGTTCGTACAGAACACAGTGTGCCCCCTGGTGGTGGAAAGTGCAACTAAAGGATTTTGCAGTTGACACCACCATGTAACACCTTATTTGAAAGGTCTTGGAAATTTAAGGCAACTCGTGATGTTCGTATACAATATAGTGCGTCCCCTGGTGTAAGAAAATGAATTTTGCATAGCATGCCTGATATACGGTGCCACAGCCACAGGCAGCGGAAACACAAGTCAAAGGTTCATTCGGTTCAAGGTTAATTTTTGAGAATCTTTTCATGTTATTAGCGACCCGCATATACGCTGCCGCAGGCACCAGGGTCACAAGGCATTTCGTTCGGTTCAAGGTAATTTTTTTGTTACAGCTGATTATTTTTTTCACGATGCTTTTATTTAAAAATAGAAATTCAAAAAAAATCAAATTAAAGATATAAAATCATACGAATTTAAGGCTATCATGGGCCTAGGCAACGCTGGGTGGGTTCATTCGGTTCCAGGTTAATTTTTGGGAATTTTTTCATGTTAGTAGCGGCCTGTGTACACGCTGCCACAGGCATCGGGGCCACAAGGCAGAGTATCGTTTGGTTCGAGGTAATTTTTTTGTTACAGCTGATTATTTTTTTCGTGATGCTTTCATTTAAAAACAGAAATTCTAACAAAATCAAGTTCAAGATATAAAATCATATAAATTTAAGGTTCATTTAAGGTATCGTGGGCTCGGGCAACACCAGGCGGGTTCGTTTGGTTCCAGGTTAATTTTTGGGGATTTTTTTTTTTTTTTGTTATTAGCGGCCGGTGTATGCGCAGCCGCAGGCCTCGGGGTCACAAGGCAAAGTTTCGTTCGGTTCGAGGTAATTTTTTTGTTACAGCTGATTATTTTTTTCGCAATGCTTTTATTTAACAATAGAAATTCAATCAAAATCGAGTTAAAGATATGAAATCATACAAATTTAAGGTTCATTTCTATTTATAAGCATTTTTCTGAATTTCTTTTTTTAAGTGAAATGTCATAAATTATATTAGATGTTTTAACTTGAAATACATTTAAATAATGATGCGATAATTTTTGAAACATTACAGTCAATAAAGTGACCGTCGAATTAGACGGGTTCTAGCTAGTTTTAATTAGTTTTTAAAAATCTAATCAAAATTTCGTTACAAATAAGGTACCAAATAAAAGATGTGATTTTTCTGAATCTGTCGGATTGAGCAGATTATCGATCGGACAATTAGATTTTTTAAAACTAACTAAAGTATGAAAATTTGGTGGCAACTTGCATCCACACACAGACAAACAGAATTCAAGGGAATCTCTTAGCTATTTATATATATAGAATAAACATTATATAAGAATGACTGTTAAAATGGAAAGTTTTACACATTTATTTATTTTTTTTCCCCCCACAAAAATAAATAAAAATTCCACTTTTTTTTTCCTTACAAAAAAGAGACCCAAAAATTAAAACCTAGATCAACCCATGAAATGCATTTATCGTCTGCTATTGTCAGCCAGCACAGATTTTTTTCCCAATTCTGACTCATCGCATACAATGATATACTACACATGTAACCATCAGCTGATGATAGTCGCAGCAAGCACAAGTTGAGGGGGGAAAACACACACACAGGCATGTAAATTATAAGATGATACATCAGCCAAAACATATGTTATTTTATGGGAAAATTTGTTTATAGAATTACACAGTACATAATTGATATTTTTAAATTCTGTTTTCACATTTTGAAAATTTACAACTATTAACTTGGTACTTGTTTTCTAAAAATTAATTTTTTTTAAATTTAAATTTTGAGTTTAAAAATGCGAAAAATTGACTAAGTACATTTTTCTCCCTTTTTTTTTTTTTTTTTTTTTAGCTACAAAATTAAATGCTAAAAATTCAAAAAATAAATTTTTGGAAAATGAGTACCAATTGAATGCTTGTGAATTTTCTGAATGTAAAAACAGGATTAAAAAACATATATTAGGTAATGAGTAATTAATTCTATAAACAAATTTCTCCATAGTTACATGGGATTTAGTGACTAGAGATGAGAAATCATAAGCGGGAGAGAGGAGTTTAAAAGATCTTTAACCCCTTCCGGTAAAATGACAAGTCTAGCTCGTCATTGGTTTTTCATGCCATATCGCACAATGACGAGCTACACTCGTCATGCTTACTGTTGAATATGATAATTAATTTATTTTAAATTTCTAGTGTACTGAATTTGGCATCACCTTTTTTACTTGTGGAAATATCACATATTGTTTACCGTTAGAATTTCTTGGTACAAGTCACGGCCGAATTGTTGTTAGTCTGTGAGATTTCATTCTTGTAAAAATTTAGTGTGAGCATCGGTCAATATATATTTCTGTAAAGGAAAAACGTGTTGTATAGTAAATACCATAATGGATAAGAGTTTTGCAGGCTATGAAGGTCAAGGTGATTGGAGCGATTATGAAGAATCATAAGAATATATGAAAGGATATAAGAAAATATTTTTTTACATGTTTGACATTGCACTCTACAATTCATATGTTTTATGTAATAAAATCAATAATGCCAACAAAATCGGAATTGGGAGCTTTCGACTGGACATAGCAGAACAAATCTTACAAAAAGTTACACTACCGGATTATAAAACCCGTGGACGTCCTTCATGTAGTGACACCCCGGCTAGGTTGCAGGCTAAAAGATGGGGACATTTTCCAGAATACATTCCTTCAACTCAGAATAAAATAAAACCTACTAAGAGGTGCCGTGTGTGTTACAAGAATAAAATTAGAAGTGAGACTCCCTGGCAGTGTAAACAATGTCGGATTCCTTTGCACATACCAGAGTGTTTTGAAAATTACCACACGCTTGAAGACTATTAACTATATGCCTTATTAAAGTTTTGCTCTGATTTTTTCTTAATTTTACCGTTTTTAATGTCATTTAACAATATGTAAAAATGAATATTAATTAAGAATATGTAAGAATTATAAAATGAAACAAGTTTTTTTAAATAAAAACTAAATGGTTATTTCATGCACACTTTTTCATTATTAAATCGTACCGGAAGGGGTTAAGAGTAGCTATATTGCTGGGGAGCAATGACTGAAGTTACAAAAATGGCAAAAGGCATATTCTGTAATTTCTCGAAACTTATTGTAGCTCTGTAAATTTTGACTATATACTATAAAAATGACAGGCACATTGCAGATGTTGGTAGTTACATTTCATTCAAATATTATTATTTTTTAATTAAATTTCATACATAATGACAAAATTTAAAAGGGTACATAATATAAAACTTAACAACAGGGGAAAAAAAAAAATAATAATAATAAATATAAAAAATTGTTATTCTTAAATACAAAAAATAACAGCAAAAATTTTAAATTATTCAAAATAATTATCAAAATCTATACAAATAGCTTGTGATTATTGTGAAATATAGTATACAAATTCAACAAATACATAAATATATACAGACAAACCTCGTTAACAACGTGAATCTCAAGGGGGATAAAAATTTTTTTCATGTTAAAAGTAATTCACGTTAATGAAGTTTCACTGTATATTATATATGTACTACAGTCGGGGAAAAAAAAAACACAGCACTTGATGGTATTTCGTTATTAATTGACGCAGAAAAATTTAATAGACACCATTCAACAGGAAATGAAATGCACTTTCTGAAAATGTCGTCGAATTTTGAATAAGGGGTCATCTACATATTAAAATGAGCGCCAACTTTGATTTTTTCAATACTAACACCCAATTTTGACTTCATATTCAAATTTCTGAGAGTCTGGCAGTACGGAAAAGTATACTGTTTGTATACTTTATCTTTAGTATTCATGGAGTTATGATCAAAAATGTGTTAGGGGGCTATCTCTAAATATAGAAAAATAAAATTAAGATCCTACAAGAACTAGACAAAATTATACTGTTTCACACCGGAAATATTTCAAGAAAAAAAGAGTTATAAAAAGAAATAAAAATATTAACACCTTTGCAGTATCTTAATTATCATGAATTTAGTTTTTTGGATATGTATATACTTTAGTACTTTTTTAGATAATTTTAGCTATATTTAAATACATTACACTTACGATTGGTTAGACAATACTTTTTATAAAAATGCAATATTTTTCAATTAAAATGTATCTATCATGGATATACTGATCACCAATAAAGCTTAAATTTTCTTTCGTACGTGTAACATAATATACAAACTGAAATAATATAGCTATATATATGTATATACAACAACGCATATAAACTAAATCTTTTCGGATAAATTATTGTAAGGTTTCATAAAGTAAATATTAAACAATTTTAATAGCACTTACCAGTTTTGGGTCAGTTGAACTCTTTGGAACTGTACGATTTGTTTTATAATTTCTATGAAAATATAATTTCTTAATTAACGCTTTCGCGACTGCTGACATAGTTTCACATCATTTGAAAATCTGTAACAATGCCAGTGGGCGTTTCTTTCGTAATTTGTGTGTTACTTATTTCTTAAGCATGTACCCAGTGTTCATATTTTTGCAATAAAATATACTATGGATAGAAATATATTAATTAGAAAGAATATAGTTATAATGTATATCCATCTGTAATATAATTGTGATACAGAAAATTTGTTTTGAAATATTTTATTTTGAGAGTATTTCAAACAGTAAACCCCGCCTAATTAGTTAATTTTTTTCTTCTAGTGTTCGTTTAAAGGATTCTAAATTTATCACCAGTAATCGATGAAGTAAATACCACTTGTGTATATTTTTGTCAATGTAAAATAAGGGGTTTAACACGAATACTCAAAGTCACATTCACTTTTCGTTTCTGTATTGTTTTGTTTAGAAGAACGATAAAAGGCGGGGCTTTAGAAAACAGGAATTCTTGATACTAACACAAATGTCTAAAAATCAACATTTTTGTTTCATTTCTTTGCATTTGACGTTGTTGTTATATAATTTGACCCTTAAATAAAAAATAAAAATATTTTGTTCAATTTTCTCCATTATTTTTTAAGATTTGCTTCGTTATCTCATTCAAAATTTTTTAAGAGACGGCCCCCTAAACCACTCCAAAAGAAAGATTTATTTATATCTCTAAAACTAATAACTGGAATGAGCTGCAAATTTGCACACCCATATTTTTCAGCATTAGGATTCATTTTATGTAAAAATTAATATCGGTCATAATTCATAATTTTTATGAATATGAATTTATTAATATTTTTCAGAATCAAAATTAATGATGAATTATGTTTGGGTTTCTTCACTGTATCTCGTAAAAAAAGAATTATATCGATCAAGTTATTTTTTGTGAAGATATTAATAAAAGTTTGAAATATGAATTTAACATTAGCACCTTCAAACTTTGAACGCTTATAACTCTGTGAAAAAATAAGCAAAATATACAACCAATATACTTTTTCGCATTGTCGCGATCCCAGGAATTCAAATATAAAATAAAAATGGGGCATTGCTATTGAAAAAATCAAAGTTGGTGCATGTTTTAATATGTAGACGACCCCCAATTCAAAATTTCACTTCATTTTCTGAAACTACTCACAATTCCCCGTCGAATGATACCTATTTCATTTTTCTACATCTATTAGCAACGACGTTACGTCGAGTGCTGTGTTTTTTTTTCCCCCCGACTGTACATGTAAGTATAATACACAGTAAAATAGCTTACTATAAGTAAAAACTCCTGGTAATGCTAAGGCTGGTCTTCCGAAAAGAGTTCGTGTTGGTTTAGGTGGTAAAGGCTCATGACCTATCTATAAATAGGAAATCAAGCATTAATTAGAATTTAATATGAATTAATTGTTACAAAATTATCCCATAAAATATCATTTAAATAAAAATTAAACAACTATATTCATCTCCAACAAGTACTAACATACATTAGCACAACTATAACTTTTATCATACAACAACAAAATACAAATTATGTTTTCCTCTAACTTTTTAATTACCTGACTGCTTTGAACAAGGGCAAGATTGTAATGTTTTTGCTGTACAAATTTTGCATTATACTGAAATGGTTATTTCAATTTGAGATTAAAAATACAACCTTATATTTAAAAATAAACTTTATGACTAATATACAAGATTGTTATACTTAAAAACAGTCTGAAAAAATCCATAATTTTGATTTGTAAGTATTTTATAGAGAAAAAAACAGCATGATGAACAGCCACATTTGACACCGGCAGTCACAAGATTAAGTTCTACTGCAACATTGTTTCTGAAACAATATGTAAAAAGTAAAAAAAATACATATAGAAGTACAATCACTGCCTCCAAAAGAAAATTTAGCACAAATATTAGTAAAGATGTAAGAAGACATGTCTATTTTGATCACACATAGGTGAATAGGTAAGTTTCTATTTCATTGTAGAAAAACACCTAACTTTTTTTTTTTTTTTTTTTTTTTTTTTACAATTTGAATATTATTATGATTGGGTTTCCTTCAAAAATTTCCTTTTACAAATTTATAATTTCTCTTCATATATACATATAACACAGCCTACATACTTTTTATAATAAATAATTATATTACTTAACCATCTGAACGCCGCTGACGGATATATCCAGTCACTGATCTGTTCTTTTTTCACTTATAATTTAAAATTATTTATTTATGGATTTTTAGCATGTTTTTCGAATTTGAAGGTCTTAAAAGATAGTCAGGAGTATTATAATCATGTGAATAGAATAGACTTGAAATCTCAAGTTAAAATAAATATTTTAGTATATGGAAAGAACTGTACAGTGAAAACAACATTACAATTTTACCCTTTTCAAAGGTTGTCAAATGGTTAAAATAACTGCCAGTTTTTAAAAGTAGAGTACATCTTTGATTAAAAGACAGGTGGCATTTATAGTTTATAGCTATGCTGTTTGCCTCTGAAATTTGTTTTTCCATAGAAGGACTTAAAAAAAAAAAGTCCTTTTGACTCATTTGGAAGGTTGATTTCTTTCTCCTTATCAAGTAGCTGCCATGAAACAAAATAGCGGCTACAAAATATTAATGGACTTTGTAGAAATATTGACATAGGCTATGTACATATGGAGTTTTAAGCAAATCAGTTCATAAATACCTTTTTATGTGAACTTAAAATTTTCAAGTGGTTGGCACTTAGAAACACAATGTCGGGTTAAGTTGCCAAACAAATATATCAAATGCATTTGTCAGATAAGTCTGCTGTACAAATTTAGTTCAAATTAATTTAAAATCTCAAAAGTCATTGTGTTGAAAAATTAAGTGACTGCCACTTGGATAAAAATGGCAGCGTAAGTTGCTCAGTGAACTAATCCATATTTGTAAGGTAAGCGCACTGTCCAACTTTGGTTCAAATAAATTCAGTATTTCTAAAGTTATAGCGATGATAAAGTCTAAAGTGGTAGTGTTCAAGTGGACCCAACTTGGAAATAAAATTGCAGAGAAACTTGCCCACCGAATCCTAGTTGTTTGAATGATAAATCCATTTTTCAACTTTGGTTTGAATTTATTAAATACTATTTAAAAAAGTTACTGTGATAAAAAATTTTCAAGTGGCTGCCACTTGGAAACAATATAATAAAGCAAGTTGCCTAGCAAACTCATTCAAGATATTTAAATAAAAAGAAAAACGAAGTATATTAATAATTACATATTAAAATATAAAGACCTAACTTTACTTCATGGTTGTTTAAGATCTTTCGGTACCGGGCACCCGGTCCTCATCAGAAATGCTGCTTCTGTAGTGGAAAACTTGAATCTGTTCACTCCTATGCTGATTTATCTCCTCTGCTGATTTATCACTCCTCCGCTGCTTAAATCAGCAGAGGAGTGAACAGATTCAAGTTTTCCACCACAGAAGCAGCGTTTCTGATGAGGACCGGGTGCCCGGTACCGAAAGATCTTAAACGACCACTAAGTAAAGTTAGGTCTTTATATTTTAATATGTAATCATTCAAGATATTTGAAACGTAAGTTCACTAACCAACTTTGGTTTGAATCAGTGCAGTGTTTCAAAAGTTATTGTTATGACAAATTTTCAAGTGGCTACAACTTGGAAACAAAATGGTGAAGCAAGTTACCCATCGAAATCATCCAATATATTTGTATGATAAGTTGATTGTCCAACTTTAGTTCAAATTAAATCATTATTTTAAAAATTATCATGATAAGAAAAGAAATTTTCAAGTGGCCACCACTCGGAAAAAAAGGAGAGTTAGATGCCCAGCGAACTTATCTGAGATATTTGAATGATAAATCCACTACCCAAATTTGATGCGAATTGATTCAGTATTACAAATGTTATCATAATGAGAAATTTTCAAGTGGCCGCCACTTGGAAATAAAATTGCAGATGAAGTTATCAAGTGAACTTACCCAAGGTATTTGAACCATAAGTTTACTACCCAACTTTTGTTTGAATTAGTTTAGTATTTTAAAAGTTATTGTGATGACATATTTTCAAGTACCAGTGTGATTTCAAGTGCCCACAACTTGGAAACAAGATATCAGAACAAGTTGCCCAAAGAAATCATCCAAGATAATTATATGATAAGATCACTGTCCAACTTTGGTTCGAATTGAATCAGAATTTAAAAAGTTATCATGTTTATAAATTTTCAAGTGGTAACCCAATTTCAAGTTGTCTTGCTTAGTTTATAACATTCGCACTTTGTTTAAAATGGTGGATAAAGTTCATTAATAAACTTGGTTGTGACCCTTATATTATTGTCTATGTCACATCAAAATTCAAGCAAATCCTGTCTTAAATATGCTATTTATAGTATGAATTTGAAATTTTCAAGTGGCCTCCACTTGAAAACAAAATGGCAGTGCAACTTAGTTAACAAACTCATCCAAGGTATTTATAATATAAGTTTACTGTCCAAATTTGGTTCGATATAGAGTATTATTTCGGAAGTTATCATGATTTTAAATTTTCAAGTTGTAGCCTGATTTCAAATGGCCCCACTTGGTATAAAGTTCATTAATAAACTTTATTGAGAGAATATGATCTACGTATACATGAAAATTCAAACAAATTCGGAATACACTTTTTATAATTTTAAATTTTCAAGTGGTCTCCACTTGAAAACAAAATGACGGAGAAACTTGGTTAACAAACTCATCCAAGATATTTATGAGACAAGTTCACTGTCCAAATTTGGTTCGATTTGGAGCATTATTTTGGAAGTTATCATGATTTTAAATTTTCAAGTGGCCCTGCTTACCTTAACATATCTGCCACTTTGTTAAAAATGACAGATTAATATCATTAATAAAGTTCATTGAGACCATTATGTGGTCTACTTGCTTACTCCAGTTCAACTTCATGTCAAAGAATACACCCAAGAACTTAACCTCATTTGAAGACAACAGCTTATTACCCAGGAAGTAGACATCACCAAAATTTAGATATCTTCTCCTAGAAAAAGGAACGAGGCTTACCTTAGATGGATTAACAGATGAGCCCGAATCAGAGCATCAACGTACAACATGCCGAAGAGCACCATTCATAACATCAGAGAGAGTTACCAAACTTGCCCCTGACAACAATAGCTGCATCATCAGCATAATCAACACATGGAATTCCAAAGTTGGTAAAATGGATTAACAAAGAGTCCAAAACAATACACCACAGAAAAGGAGAGAGCACCCTCCCTTGTGGACAACCAGAGCTAGCATGAACCTTCATGCAAGTACCCATAAAAGTGGCACAAACATACCTAGAGGATAGCGAATTAACAATCCATCTGGTAATAATAGGATTAGCACCCCTCGAGTCAAGAGCACGAATGATGGTGTCAAAAGAGACCTTATCAAACGTCCCTTCAATATCAAGAAAAGCAACAAGGGCAATTTCTTTATCATTAATGCACTTTCTCAAAAGAAAAGAAAGTTCATACAATGCAGTATTAGTAGATCTTACAAGTTGATGATAAGCATGCTGTGAGGAACATCTATCAACAATAACAGAATCCCTACGATATCTGTCAACAAGCTTCTCCATTCAACAAAAAAGAAGAGAGGCTAATAGGCCTAAAGGACTTAGCCTCAAAGCCCAGTGGTAGAAAGTTTTGTAGCTGTCTGCGACAGGCTGTTAAAATTTCATAATCTGTCTGTAAAATTTGCATGTAATCAGGGGAGAAAATGGCTTACACTCAAAAAGCCTGAAAGCTGATAGGGGGGGGGGCTTGACATCAGCAGTGATCTCGTGCAACAATACACAAATACAATTTTACTACAGAATAATATAGTATAAACAATTGTGTGTGTATCCATTCAATTCATCTCATTCAATTAAATATTTTATAGCAATGTTTGACGCAACACAATATAAATAATTATAAATAATAAAAGTTTTAGTTTTGATACAGAAATTTTTATAAGTCAATTGTTATCCGAAAGTTGCAGACAAAAACTGTCCGCAAGCCGTTTTTCTGTGTCCGCGACTATTTCTGCCACTGGGCCTCAAAGTAGTTATCCTTCCCAGGCTTAGGAATGAAAATTACCATAGTATTCCTCCAAGACTGAGGTATATATCCATAAGCAATGCAAGAAAGAAAAATTCTGCAAAGAATGGGAGCCAGCATCTTATGCTGTAAGGTGTGCTTAGGCAGGGGTTATCATAATTTAACCATCCGTATCTGTTCTGACAGTCAAGTGGCTCTCCTTTCACTGGTGAGGTCTAAACTCACCTCTCTTCTCATATGAGAGTGCTACAAGGTACTTTGTGAGCTTTCTTCCTATAATAAGGTTAGTCTTCACTGGGTACCTGGTCATATGGGTATACTTGGTAATGAGTTGGTTAGGTCTGGTTCCAGCACACTCTTTTGTGGCCCTGAGCTTGTTCTGGGTATTGCCCCCACTACTTTTAGGGTTTCTATCTTCAAGCTCTTTGGTAAAGAGCACTATAGGCAAAGGCGTAATTTTGAAATTCTGATGGTCGAAGGCAAGCAAAAGAGCTTAGTTGTGACTATCCTGGTTTTTGTCATAAGGAGCTTTTAAAGCTTAACAGGAATGGTTTGAGGAACGTTATTGACCTTATTACTGGTCACTGTACCCTTAAGTTAAGAGACATCTGAACATTATAGGTATCACTTCTGATGCTATTTGTCATGATTGTTGTCTGGAAGAAGAAACTGCTCAGCACATTTTATGTGACTGTGAAGCCTTTTCTGCTCACAGGTTTGAGCATCTTGGTCGGCATCTCATTGGGCCTTGGGAGCTGCAGAATATTCCTGCCAGGTGTCTGCTGAACTTTGCTTCAGCTACAAGACTTTTCTCTTAAGGATGCATTTGGGTCTGGGTACAATAGACCTCTGGTCAATGTGCCCTAGCTCTCAGTGTTCTGCTGAGGGTTGCCCTCCATTCTAAGTCATAAGTGGTCTATATTTACATCAAAATTCTAGAAAATCCAGCCTTAAATACCCTTTTTACAATGTGGATCTGAAATTTTCAAGTGGCCGCCACTTGAAAACAAAAAGTCAGAGCAACTTGGTTAACGAACTCATTCAAGGTATTTGTAAGATAAGTTTGCTGCCCAAATTTGGTTGGATTTAGAATATTATTTCGGGAGTTATCATGACAAAATTTTCATTATATATATATAGAGAGAGAGATAGATTCAATTTCAAGATTCAATATAGATAGATTTCAATTAAGATAAATGAAGTGATTGTAACAGGTCGACTTCTAAAGAAATCAACTTAATAATGAAAAATGAAATTGGAATAAGACTAAGATGTTTTGGAGAAAGATAAATATTGTTAATATTATACCTAAATAGTATTAAGGAAGAAAAAAAAATAATAAAAAAATCACATCTTGCATTAAAATGTTAGATGGTTATGTTATAGTTGTGTTTTTATTTACTCAGATGATAATAAAAACAATAACGGATAGCAAAGTTTTTATTTCATTGCTTTGTTACTAAAAAATTACTTTAAAATTATTTAAATTAAGACACTATATGTTTTTTTTTTTTTATTTAATAGCAAATCATAAGCATATAAACTAAACATTTATTTACAACAAACTTCTTATAGGATTACATAGAAACGGAGAAAGAATGAATCTGATTGATGTGTAGCATTAACAGAATAATACAAACAATATAAAAAAGTTAAGAAAAAATACTTTTCGCAATAGCACAGCTATTGTTCTAATTTCAATTTAGTATGGGGCCCTTTTGGCAACTTAAAAATTGTTTGCCATTTTGGTAATGAATTGAAATTGACTTTATTATAGCAAGTAGTTTTATTTTAAATGTAAAAATGTAGTTCATGTGTTTCATGACACAATTTTCAAATTATTTAAAGCAAATTAGTAATTTAAAGAATCGAATTAATTTTACATAATAATAAATACATGCGATAGCAAATATGTGAGCGGCAAATTATACCAGCAGAAAACATAAGTTATTTTGACGTTATATATTAATTAATAATTTTTTTAATGTTCCGTTATTTTTATGAACTATACATGCAAAAATGGAGATGTACCCACGATTTGATTCACAAGGAAAGGTCCAATTAAAGCTAATTTTGAAAGAAAAAAAAATTAGCCTATTAAGCCCTATCAAATTCCATTAATTTGGCATTAAGTTAGATAGCTAAATTATAGTGGTAATACAATAAAGTTCTAAAGAGTAATTCTAAAGAGCATAAAATAGTTTAAAGGTACAACTTATATGATAAAGATAAAAAGCGCAGAATCAATTTTATATGTATCAATAAAAAGATAAATAGATTTTGAGTTATATATAAAAAATACAACTAGTAATGATCTTTCTTTACTTGTATTAGAACTTTAACATATTCTATAGGATAACCGACGGCTGTAACACCTAAACGGCCGAAAAGTTCAAACCATTCGACATGGTGAATAGTTGGATCACCACGGGTTTGAAAGAAAGCCATTATTGCTATTTTGGTAGATGATGAGCACTAAATGAGCAAATCTACTACATCTAAATTGGAGTTGATAATGCAAAAAAGAAAACAAACACAGAGTCAAGACCGGTACGAATAAATCAGAAAGAATCTTTCAATCTGAGAGAATCATTCATGATTTATTACATGGTGAAAAGAATTTTCAGTTGAATCCATGGAGCTATTAGGAACTTCCTTTACGGGTAAGACTACTATATATAGTAGTCTTATTTACGGGTAGGGATTCCTCCTTCAAAAGTCGACCTCAAGCTGACCTCACTTATAGTTATTTTTACAGGGACATCAGGAAAAATTCTATATCATTATGGCCTATGGAACCAAAATTTTAAAAGTGCGATGGCGTCTAAACGCTTTATTAATCTGACTGAGCAAAAAATTTTTACACATGTTATAGGTCACAATTGCACGAATTGTATAGATTTGTTGAATTTAGCACTTACAGTTTTTTACAGGGGCACAAAGAAAAATTCTTTATCATTATGGCCTATGGGGCCAAATTTTTAAAAGCGTGATAGCGTCTAAACGCCTTATTAATCTGAGCAAAAAATTTGTGCACATATTATAGGTCACAGTTGCACCAACTGCATGGATTTTGGTGAATTTGTGGTGAACCATGGACTCATGACAAATCGAATTTTCAATCGAACTTTAATTTCAATCGAACTTTAATTTTGAACATTCTTTTACTTTTTCATTTTCTGGCAACACTAATAAAAAAAGCCAGTTGGTAATGTCGCGGTTATGCAGCATGTTGCTGCGATTTCTGATTGTGCATTGCATTTTAGCTCTTCTCATGTAATCTCTACTTGATTTTTATCGGATAATTTTATCCGCTTAGTGTAAATTGTGATTTAATAATAATAATAGAAAAATCAACGATCTTCGTCATCTAATTTGTAACTGATCACAACTTAGCAACCAACACTTACAAAATGTGGGATACAACGTGAATCCATATTGGTGACCCTTTTGTATTTCATCTGAAAACGCACCTTCGCTATAAATTCTCAACAATCTTCACTGATGTCAACATGTGTTTTTTTAACAAAGCTCATAACAGTCATGATAAAAATATTGCGCTTGCAAATGGCGAGTTATTACTAGCACGTGGTGAACGGTAAGATTTTATTTGATCCCTCTTCCGATATATTGCCAGTACTTTTTTAATAGCTTGAAAAGGTCCCGAATTACCTTTATTTTCTGTATATATATTTTTTTCTTTGATAGGATAACTTGTTTATTTTTACTTGTATGAATATATATACATATTTTTTTTGTTTTGCATGCACACTTGTATTTACGATTAACCCTAACGCCATATTTGAATTTTTGACCTTGCATTTTGTAATTATTATACATTTTAAGACCATATTTTATTCCCTTCATCCAAAATGCCAGACGAAAACGATAATGGCAGTCAGGGCAATGCAGTAGCCCGCGTCGCTATTAAACCACCCCCATTTTGGAAAAATAATCCTGCACTGTGGTTTGTCCAAATGGAATCGAACTTTTCTTTATCGGACATAACTGCTGATGTTACTAAATTTAATTATGTAGTTTCTGCCCTTGACGCAGATGTACTTAATTCAGTAAGCGATCTCATTTTACGCCCTCCTGACGGAAATCGCTACAAAGCTTTGAAAGATAGGCTTATTGAAGTTCACTCCGAAAGCGAAGCATCTAAAATACGTACCTTACTACAAGGTTTAGAATTAGGAGACCAGCGGCCTTCTCAATTGCTTACACGGATGCGTGCATTAGCTGGTGATACTGTAGGTGAACCTCTTTTAAAATCTTTGTGGCTTGGCAGACTACCTCACTCTACCCAAACAATTTTAGCTGTACTAAATGAGGACCTTTCTAATTTAGCAGCTGTAGCTGACAAAGTTAATGATCTCACAAGTAATTCTAGCATTAATGCCATTTCAAATCCTAGCACTTCAGCTACATCATTCTCCGATCAAAAAATCACTCAGCTCGAACAACAAATTTCTCACCTAACAACCTTAGTTAATGAGCTCCGAATAGAAAAACGTTCATCCCGTACTCGACAAAGATCAAATAGCTTCAGGCGCAATCAGTCCCATGAACGTCCTAGAAAATATAAAGAGCCGGCCAATGGGTTTTGTTTTTATCACACTAACTTTGGAAAAAAAGCAAACAAGTGCAACCCACCTTGCTGTTTCCACAATCCGGAAAACTAAATTGGCGCTCACTCACTGGCCATGATAGTGACCGCCAGATCAGTCGACTCATGTTGGCCGATAAAAAATTAAATAAAAAATTTTTAATTGACACGGGAGCAGATATATCTGTTCTGCCTAAGAGCTTTGCCCCTCTTGCAAACCCATCTACAGATTTACTTCTTTTTGCTGCCAACGGGACGAAAATAAAAACTTTTGGCACCAAACTTCTCAGTCTCGATTTAAACTTGCGTCGAGTCTTCACATGGTCTTTCGTCATTGCGGATGTGAGTCAGCCAATAATTGGAATAGATTTTTTAAAACATTTCAACCTCCTTGTTGATGCTAAACATGGTTCTCTGATTGATGCCAAAACTAAATTGACTTCTCGCGGGAAATTTTCAAACTTAAATTCTTTAAAATCTAACATTTCAATTATGCTTGGTGACTCTGAATTTGACAAAATACTCGCTTGCTTTCCAGAGCTCACTAACCCATCCCAACCGACTAAACAACATAAACATACCACAGTGTATCATCATATAGAAACTACTGGACCTCCTGTTTTCTCAAAACCTCGACGTTTAGCTTCTGCCATGTTAACAGCAGCCCGTCAAGAGTTTGAGTTCTTGATGACTCAAGGCATAATTCGCCCATCTAATAGCCCTTGGGCAAGCCCATTGCATATGGTTAAAAAATCTAATGGGGAATGGAGACCATGTGGGGATTACCGTCGGCTAAATTCAATAACAGTACCTGACAGATATCCAGTTCCACATATTCAGGACTGTACACAACTTTCCCATGGTAAATCTATATTTTCAACTCTTGATTTGACAAGAGCCTATCACCAAATTCCGGTAAACCCTCCAGATATACCTAAAACTGCCGTTACAACTCCTTTCGGTCTTTATGAGTATCTTTTCATGCCATTCGGCTTAAGAAATGCTGGTCAAACATTTCAGCGATACATACATACCGTCTTATCTGGTCTTGATTATTGCATACCCTATTTTGATGACATTTTTATTGCTTCTGCTAATGCTGAAGAACACAAACAACATCTTAAGGAAGTTTTCACTCGTTTATCACAACATGGCCTAAAGCTTAATCCTTTAAAGTGCGTTCTTGGAAAACCCTCTGTTAGTTTCCTTGGATGCCTTATTACACCTGATGGTGTAAGGCCGCTACCTCAAAAAGTGCAGACTATCGTAGAGTTTCCTAAACCTGAAACCATGGCTGAACTAAAGCGTTTTCTTGCTATGGTTAATTTCTACCGTCGTTTTCTCCCAAATGCCGCTAACACTCAAGCCCCTTTGCATGAATTTCTCAAAAATTCAAAAAAGAATGACAAGCGTAAAGTCCCTTGGACTGACTCTGCTTTTGCTGCCTTCGAAAAATGCAAACAGGATTTATCTAATGCAACCACACTCCACTTTCAAGCACCTAATCAAAAACTCTGTTTAATGGTTGATGCATCAGAAGTAGCTATAGGTGCTGCTCTGAATGATTTAACACCCGATGGTTTTAAACCCATTTCATTTTTTTCAAAAAAGCTATCCCCAGCTGAGCGTAAATATAGTGCTTATGACAGGGAACTACTGGCAATATATTCGGCGGTTAAACATTTTCGCCATAACTTAGAAGGTCAAGCATTTATAATTTTTACAGACCACCGTCCTTTAACTTTTGCTTTTAGCAAAAATTCTGAATCTTGTTCACCACGGCAGCTTCGACATCTAGATTTTATTGCACAATTCTGTACTGATATACGACACATATCAGGGTCAAAAAATGTTGTGGCGGACACCTTGTCTAGAATCAATGCCATTCATTCACCACCCATTGACCTCAAAGCCATTGCAGAAGCTCAAAAGTGTGACAAAGAGCTAGCAGATCTGCTTGTAGACTCTCACCACTCATTAAAATTGCGACCATGGACTGTAGACTCCAATGTACAACTCTATTGTGATGTCACCAACACATCAATCAGACCATACGTTCCAAAAGATTTCCGTAAACAGATCTTCGAAACTTTACATAGCCTAGCACACCCTGGTGTACGAGCATCCAAAAAACTAGTGCAAACTCGCTTCGTTTGGCCTTCTATTGCCAAAGACATTACCTCATGGACTCGTTCCTGTCTTAAGTGCCAACAGTCCAAAGTAATACGGCACACTTGGAGCACTCCACAACCATTTGCACTTACATCACAAAGATTTGACCATGTGCATATTGATATAGTAGGACCTCTACCACCTTCAGAAGGCTGCGAGTACATCCTCACCTGTATTGATAGATTTTCCAGGTGGCCAGAAGCCATACCTATTCCAGACATCACAGCAGAAACTGTGGCACGAGCTTTTATATCACACTGGGTGTCACGTTTCGGTAGCCCTTCCAAAATCACCACAGACCAAGGTCGGCAGTTCCAAAGTAACCTTTTTGCAGCACTGACAGATACTTTTGGTATAAAAAAGATTCGTACAACACCTTACCACCCATCTAGCAATGGTATTGTCGAGCGATTCCACCGTTCTCTCAAACAGAGTCTAAAATGTTATGACAGTGCAAAATGGACAGAATCTTTGCCTCTAGTGCTGCTAGGCCTTCGTTCTGCCTTTAAAGCTGATCTCCAGTGCACAGCAGCTGAATTAGTATATGGCTCACCTTTACGGTTGCCTGCAGACTTCTTGGATCCACCCTCTTCTCAGGTTGATCCTCACTCATTCCTCCAACGACTCCGGTTTACCATGAACAACCTAAGGCCTACCCCTGCAACCGCACACTGCAAAACATCTATATTTGTGCACCCTGCTCTTGAGAGTTGCACACATGTCTTCGTGAGACATGACGGTGTGAGGAAACCACTGCAAGCACCATATGATGGGCCTTATAGAGTAGTGTCTCGCACACAAAAAATATTTACCCTTGAGATAAAAGGAAAACATGTGTCCATCAACATAGATAGGTTGAAGCCTGCTTTCCTTGACAGAATTTCCACTCCGACACCTGTGGCTCCAATTGCTGAACAGCAAACTGACATACCCGAAATGCCCAATTCAACTCTTATTCCAATTCCTGAACACCAAACGGACATACTCAAACCACCCACAGTGACCCGCTCGGGTCGAACAGTTAGATTTAACCCACGATACCTCTAACATGGTGCTCAGCACTAGGGAGGGGAGTACTGTGGTGAACCATGGACTCATGACAAATCGAATTTTCAATCGAACTTTAATTTCAATCGAACTTTAATTTTGAACATTCTTTTACTTTTTCATTTTCTGGCAACACTAATAAAAAAAGCCAGTTGGTAATGTCGCGGTTATGCAGCATGTTGCTGCGATTTCTGATTGTGCATTGCATTTTAGCTCTTCTCATGTAATCTCTACTTGATTTTTATCGGATAATTTTATCCGCTTAGTGTAAATTGTGATTTAATAATAATAATAGAAAAATCAACGATCTTCGTCATCTAATTTGTAACTGATCACAACTTAGCAACCAACACTTACAAAATGTGGGATACAACGTGAATCCATAAATTTAGCACTTACAGTTTTTTTATAGGGACACAAAGAAAAATTCTTTATCATTATGGCCTATGGGACCAAATTTTTAAAAGTGCGATAGCATCTAAACGCCTCATTCAATTGAGCTGAAAATTTATATGGATATTATAAATCATTGTTGCTCTAACTATAAGCATTTTGGTGAATCTAGCATTTATAGGTTTTTACAGGGACACAACGAAAAATTATTTATCATTATGATCTATGGGCTCAAAGTTCAGTAGCTTTAAATAAAACATCGTGTAATATATGGAGAAAAATACTTAAACACTCTATTATGGTTTTCTCTCTTTTGTTTGTTTAACAACTCCTCTTTCTTTACTTTATTTACAAAACTGTTAATTACTCAATGTTCGAAAGTCGAGTGGAGTCACTCCAGAATTTTCTTTTTTTTTTCAAAATTGGTTATAAATTCGCAGTTTACAATATCTCAAAATTTAGTATTATATACATTTTTATTGATTGCAATCCAGTGTCACAACTCATCATCTTAGCCGTTCTGAGTTTTCCGTGGTTCCTTCCAAAACTCGAATAAATACGAACTAGCTTTTTTTTTTTTTTAGAAAATCCACTCACAAAGGGCATTCCACGTAGGCCTAGGACATTTCTGCAGTTTATCGACCTCAAAATAGACAAACCATTAATCTAATTTAGCGATTTTTAGACTAAACTCACAATCTCTATTTTTAACAACTTTTTTTTTTTTTTTTTTTTTTTTTTTTTTTTGTAAAAATACGTTATAAATTCGCGATTTACAGTCCGTAACAACTTATTGATACACATATTTTTTTTTCTATATATCACAATATTCCAATGTCACAACTCGTCGTCTTAGCCATTTTCAGTTTTCCGTAGATTTCTCAAAAAACTGCGTGAGTACATGCTTGGATCCCCTTAAAAAAGACATCCATAAAAGTCATTATAACCAGGTCTAAAATCTTAGCGCAGTCGGTGAACCTTAAACCATTAAAACATCAACTTAATTGCGATTTTTTGACTGAACTCATAATTGCTATTATACCTAATAATAAATTCGTCAAAATCGGTTATAAATTCCGCGATTTATAACACACCACAATTATCTGCATATGTATGTATCTATACATACTTTTTTTTTCCCCTAATGCGATCTACTGGCACATCGTCTTAGCCTTTGTGAGTTTTCCATGGTTTTCTCCGAAGTTCGCGTGAATACAAGTTTAAATCTTCTTAGAAAAACACTTATGAAAGGCATTCTAACCAGGATTAGAATAATAACAAGTTAATCGACCGTAATCCTTAAAAACATCAATATCAATCTAATTTAGCGATTTTTAGACTAAACCCATAATCGCTGTTTTTCACGAAACTTTACATTTTGTCAAAATTGATTGTAAATTCGCGATTTACAGTGTGTCACAATTTATTTATTTTTATTTTTTAAATTTCTTGTGCTATCCAATATCACAATTTGTCGTCTTATCTGTTCTGAATTTTCTGTGGTTTTCTTCGAAACTCGCGTGAATACTTGCTTCGATCACCTTAGAAAAAACATTCCTGAAAGGCATTTATATGATTTTTAGACTCAATTTAATCTTTATCTTTAACTAATTATATATATATATATATATATATATATTTATTTATTTATTTATTTAAGAGGAAAGGTTATTATTTAATTTTCTTTACATATATAATTTTCATAATAAAAATAATTTTATAATTTATATTTGACAAAATTTCATAAAAATCCGCATTTTTAAGGAAATAAAATTTAGGTTTGGAATCTGAAGGAAAATTAATGAAAAAATGATAGAGTAATTAAAAAAAAAAAAAAAAAGAAGAAGAAGAAGAAGAAAATCTGCAAAAATTGATTTTCCAGGAAAAAGTTGATTTTACATTTTTCATTTTGTTAAAAACCTCAAAAATATAATTACCATTCCCCGCCCCCCTTTTTTTTTAATATTTAAATAGATATTGAGATTCAAGCATAAATATCTCTAATTAAAAGTAATAAATTTTTATTTTCATTTTTGAGTTAAATTTCTCTTATTTTAAATAATTTGTCCAAAGAAAATTTAAAAATCTAAAATTTGACGTGAATTTCATATTTATCCTAACAAAGAATAAATATTTTTTGTCCTTTTACACTTTTAAATTAAATTATGTTTGTTAGTTATTAGTACAATTTGTAATATTTATTACAAATATTTTAAAAACTTTAAACTGAATTTAAAATTTGTTATAGCTTCTTATAATTAAATAGATATATATCTTTTTTTAATTTGAAAAAATAAACAAATAAATAAAAGAAAGAGAGAAAATTACAGTATTTTAAAAAGTATGCTGCTAAAATACTTTTAATGTAGTGATACAAGCAAGTGTTTCCTAATGTACGCGATAGATGGCGGCAGTTGCGGTTGATGTACGACTTAGCAGGTTTACTGTGCCAAAAATGTAACGCACAGTGACTATACCCACTAAGCTGAAGAACAAAGAACAACTGGAGGAAATGCTGGACCGGTTTTCGCGTGCCATTTTTGGAAGGTTTGTCTTCCGAGTGTTGCACGGCAGAAAGCGTTTGATACCTTTATATTTCAAATTAAAATTGTTTAAAGGTTGTCTGTTCGAACAATCATATGCTAAAAAGGATATTACAATTTTAAATTTTAATTTTTTAAAAGGTGTAATAGTAATAAACGACCCGACAAATGTTGCCTGCCGTGCAAGGCATAACTTTGTACGGCAAACGATTGCTGAAAAACTGGCACGCATGTACACTGTGTAAAGGTATTAGAACCATTTGCTCCAGTTGTTCTTCAGCTCAGTGACTATACCTGAGAGCACAGATTATCATACAGATAGGACAGTGAAGCTAAAACGCGAACCGGAAATATAGTAGCACCACTAGTGTCAACACAGTGGAACTACATGTGTTAAGTCTACATGAATAGCATCTTTGATCGAAAATTGTTTTTCTATTTCGCGAGTAGTTAGTAGCAGGTTACTATGGCAAGTTTACCTTTTCTTCACTTTCTATTGTTTTTGAATTCACAAAATTATTCTCAAAACATTCACAGCTATTTTTCTAAGAAATAAAAATTATTTTTTATAATGTTTAAAAATATGCTTTGTGAAACATATTCATATTCAAGTACAAATTAAAATTACAAACTGTAATTCTGAAATAGCAGTATGAAATCATTAAATATTTAACGTTGCTTGGTTTAAATAATACAAAAGGCCTTAAAATGAAAAGAAAATGTTTTTATTTTATGTATATTTTCTTAATATTTAGCACTTGCTTCTTAAAATAAATTGCTTTTGACAATCAAGTTTGTAAACAATAATAAAGTTGCCAACGAAAACGTATGTGCAGTTTTCTTTCCTTCACTTTTTCTACTACTTTTAAATTTACAAAATCTTAACATTCACAGCTATTTTCTAAGAAATAAAACTAATTTTTATTATGTTTGAAAATAAATTTTTCCAAACACATTCGTGATCAAGAGTACAAATTAATATAACAAACTGTAATGCTGAAATAGCAGTATGGTATGAAATCTTAAATATTTAACTTTGGTTGTTGTAAATAAATGCTTTAAAATGAAAAAAAAAATATTTCTGGTTTATGTATATTTTCGAAATTTATTTGCTTAATATTTAGTACTTGCTTCTTAAAATAAATTGCTTTCGACAATCAAATTCGTAAACAATAACAAAGTCCAAATGTAAACATCAATAAATGGTTAGTCGGTTGGATGTTGGGTTTAACGTTGCACTAATATTACGATATGAACATACAGGGCCGTGCTTAGGGGGGGGGGGGCGACCTGGGCAGTCGCCCAGGGCGGCTAACAGCTAAGGACGGCTAAAAATGACAAAATTTCAGCTAAAAATTAGGTTTACTAAAATTTTGAGATTTTTTTAAAAACAGGATTGGATTGGATTTGGGAATAAGGCCGATTGACTGCTGTAGGTCCTAGACCTGAGGGGAAGTGCCCTCCGTGGGGGCCTTTCTAAGGGGTCCTAGCCCGTAATTACACAAGTTTTGGAGAAAACATGGAAAACTCCGATCGGCTAGGCCGACAAGCGCGACTTGGGATTGAACCCGGCACCTCATGTCTACCAGCTTTGAGCGCATAACCACTCGGCCGCTGGAGGCTTATTTTTAAAACAGAGAAAAAAAAAACTTGATAACTTTTCATCTGTGGCAACCTGGCAGTTTTTGGCTTTAAAGGACAGTTTTCAGAAGCAGAAGGAGGGAAATAATTTTAGTGCCTAGTATGGTGGCTAAAATCTTTTGCCTAGGAGGGCGGCTAAAATCTTTCGCCCAGGGCGGCTAAAAGTGTAGGCACGGCCCTGTAAACATAGGTACAATAAAAATAAGACGAGTGATTGCGTAAGCTGGAGAGCTCGAGAAACTGACAGCCGTTGACAATAGGGTCATTGCAGTCAAGTTCCGGTTACCGAAGAATATACGGGAGTGTCCTATCTGTATAATAATCTGTGCGAAGTGTCTATTGCTACGGCAGCCGGAACAATATTATTGTTACGGCAGTCACCAATGAATCTTTATCGCTCCCACTAAGAACGACTCTTTTGTGAATTAATCTCGTATCACACATGTTGACATTCACGACGCCATTTTTATATTTATTATTTTAAATGATCGCTTTACTATCCTTGCTTTTTGTTGAATGCGGCATTTTAATTTATTTTTTGAGCTAGTGTGTTCGGGAAAAAATGTTGAAATCAATGTGGAAGATTTATTTCCCTCATATAATGATTTCGGAACGGGATTTCGATCAGAAAATAATGGGGAAGTTGCACACGGAAGGAAAAACAATTTCTTTTAATTGTAATCGATAAAATCAATCTTGGGAATCCGAAAAATCCAATTAAAATCGTAAAATTATTTCAAATTAACTTTTAATTAACGTTTTAAAATCGCTAAAAACCAAAACAAAACCACGTGATCCGAAAACGCTCCGTGAGGGGATTGGCGTCACAGTACACGAAGTGTGAATGTTTACACTCTTTTACCGCTTGCTTTTCTTTTGTTCGCTCTATTCTAATCTGTATTTTATAGTTTATTCTTAAAATTTTTACCTTTTGTAAGAAATAACTTAAACCTTCCATAACTTTACTATATCTTATATATATATATTTCTATTTTTATTTGTATAATGTCGATTTTGGATTTGTAAAAGAGCAATCGGATAATGTTCTGAAAATAGATGCTCTATCCATATTTTCATTTTTGAGAAGAAACCTCGATTTTATTAGCGCATAAATATAAGAGTAGCTAAAGCTAAACGATCTAGATTTGTTCTGTATTCATATTTTGAAAATTATAAACGTCTTCATAATAGAATTTTAGCATTGCTTTAATATATTAGTAGTATTTTTTTACATTTCTCTAATTTTTTAGATGCTTGTATGTGAGAATATTTCTTTTTTCATAATGTATGCTTAAAGATTTAATTATAATTAAAATATTCATTAAAATTTCATAGTACATAAAAATATATTTTACTGATTATTTATTTTATTATTATTATTTTTTTTAACCAGAATTTTTTAATTATGTTATTTTATATATTATATATGATTATTTTATAGAGCAGTCATAAATTATGTATTTAATATTTACTTCATGTTTTTGCAACGAAAAAAAAATGTTATTTTCAAATTGCATTATTTATTTATTATTTTTATTTTATTTTATTAAAAAAAATTTACTTTTTATAATTTTTTAAGTAATTTATATATATATATATATATATATTTCAATTTTATCCATTTATTTTTCCATTTAATTTTCTTAAATTTATTTGAATTATATTGTTCTACGTTGTTTACATTAGCAACGGCTGTTACACAACTATTTATTTATTTAATTCATTTCAAAAGGAAAATATAATTAAATGTTTTTATCGGGAAAATGTTAATATCGCATAAAGGATTAGTCTTATTAAAATTTAAATTTAATAAAAACTCATTCATTATTTATTTAATGCCTTTGAAAAGAAAATATTTTGTTATTTATTTATTTATTGTACTAATCGAAATGAAATGATAATATAGCAGAAAAAGTGATTGCAATAAAGTACATGGTGCCAAAATTAAAGTATATTTAATAGATGCTGAGATACAGCTATCCTTAAAATCTTAGTTTTTGAATAATAGCAGCTTTCGCCTACTGATATGTACACAAATTGAAGTGCCCACGAAAGACATTGCTGCGTGCAATAAGAACCCAGATCCAAAAAAGCAGGGTACACTGGAGGGAAAGAAGTTGCCGCAGGCTGCGAATAACCAAAACGATGTTAAGAGCGATTTCAATGAATTTATTTTTTAATTTTCTATTTATTTATTTTTTGTTTATAGAATGATATAAAAGAAATAAAAGTTTTTTTTTTTTTGTTGTTTTTTTTTTTTTATTTATTAAGTTTAGCGACCAGCGAAGCAGGCGAAGACCGTCAGTTATAGTATATGCAAGGGTTGTTCCAGGTTTACTTTTGGGGCTAATTTTTGTAAAAAACATTTTTTTTTTTTTTTGTGAAAAACAAAATAATTTTGTGAAAATTTATTTCTTTTTGTGATAAAAAGAATTATCACACGAAACCTTTTACTTAAGAAGTTACTCTATCTAATGTTCATTATCAAGTTAACAGCATATTACTGAGTCAAGTATACACACTCATTAAAAATAATATTGTTAACGTGGAAAACTATTACAAAATCATCATCTTTTTAAAAATAAATCTTGAGAAAGGCCTGTTGTTATGAATCTGAATTTTGTGAAGAGACCCCATTTTATGGATTTGAATTTTCTAAAGGGGCCCATTTTAGATATTTGGATTTTGTGAAGGGGAAGCAAATGGGTCCCAGTTTTTACCTGGATTGATTCCTGATATATTCTAAACATATTTGGATTTTACATTAAGGCTTCATTGATAAATGAATTTAATATATATATATATACACTGGTGGACAATTGCTAAGGACGGATGACAATAGCTTAGTTATTGTCATCCGTCCTTAGCAATTGTTCACCAGTGTATATATTGCGTTTGATTGCTGAAATTTACTGCAAATTTTTAATTAATTATTTAATACCATTCATATTTATAACTAGATCATGTATAACTTATAAGGTATTATTACATTTAACATATATTTCATGTGTTTATTTTATTTTAAAGTACTTTATATCTTTCCTATTGCTAAATGTTGTTATTATTATTACTTTCTATTTCTATTAATCTTTTCTTTCTATTTTTAAATTTTTCCAAATAAAAAAGTAATTACATTATAAAAATAACTAAACGCGTTTCTATATATATATACATATATAAATAATATTAATATTTTTGTACGGAGACCTTCTTTTAATTTTATTTATTTATTTAGAATGATAAGCTAATGCAATTTTCCTTAAATACTTTTCAATTTCTCAAACTGCATCACTATAATGTTTTTAATTATTCACAATCTTCAGCAGCTATTTTAATAGAAATATTGTTAAGTTATAATATTGAAATGTATTAAAAAAGTTATATATATATATATATACAGATATACTGGCATCTCATAATTATAAAAGTAATCTAATTTAGGTTAATTTAGCATAAACTATTCTGGATTATTTAAGCAATGAAAATATGCATATTATTCAGTTAAATATTATTACTCAATCCCAATATTTTATTTCTGTACTCAGTCTATAATAATAATAAAATAATAATAAATCTATAAAACATAATAAAATGAAACAAAACAAGTATTTAAAAGATACATCTGTGACATAGCATACTAAAAACATTCTTTAAGAAAATTCTATTGATCAACTATTATTTCGATTATAGTTTAATTTGGATTAATAACAGCAGGCGAGTACAAAAAAAATATCATTGAAACTTGGTGTCATTTATAGAATGAAGTAATCTTTAATGAGTTCAAATAGTTTTAATATTTTTTTTTTAGAAAGAATACAAAATTTCGCTGAATGCACGATTTTTCTTTACAATACAAGAGGGAGAAATTCAGCCGGCAGTTCATTTCATGGATAGTGACGTCACGATAGGTTTTATCACGTGACGCAGCGTTTTCCCGCCAACATGAGAACTACGCCTTTTAAAGTTAATTTATTAAAGCATCTGGTTTTCAAATATGCATAAAAATGGTATCAAAATGTTTGTATTTTCATGCTCTATCATTTACAAGTCAAAATGAAAAATGTGCAATTTCCCCATTGAACCATCGATCTATGATAATTTAAAATACAATCGATTTATTTTGCAAAACATAAAATTTACTTTTTTTTTGTATATTCTGCGTTATACTTCTCTGGGATGAAAATCGTTTGCATAATTTTTTATAGATTATTTGTATTGTGTGAATTCTTATAGGAAAATAGTTTTGTCATGGCCGCAACATACTAGTTTTTTCTCATATCTTTTATTTGTTTTGTACCAAAGTACAATTCAAATATTAATTGTTATAATAAATGTAATTAATCTTTTTTAATATTGCTGTGGAAGATTTAAAATATTTGCTTTAATTTACATGATGGGTGTAAAACCGCTTAGAAAGCAAAAAACTGTAAACTGCTACTTGCATGCAGAATGAATAGTGAAGGAAGACTTAATAATAGTATGTTATCTGCAGGATTCGCTTCAGTTGTGTCTCTGAATTTCATGTTATTTTGTTTTTATAGAAATTTTTCATTTTGAATATTTCATTTGCATTGTAATTTTCTTAGAACTTCGCAAATATCATATTATCATTTATGATTAGTGTAAATAAATATTTTTAATAATAGCCATTTTATATATCATTAACAAGTCTTGCCATTCATTCTGCATGCAAGTACCAGTTTTCAGGGTTTTTTGCATGTTGCGAGCATATAATGCCTAATTTCACTGACAGTTATTATATGGGAAAATTTGCTTCCATAATTATTCATTACTTAATGTATTTTTTAAAATTCGATTTTCACAGTCATTAAATTAGTACTTATTCTCCAAAAATTAATTTTTTAAATTTTTAGTACTATTTCATTTTATGGCTAATAATTGAGAAAAATGCACTTAATGAAAACTCGCATTTGTGAACTCAAATTTAAAAATATTAGTCTTTGTAAAATGAGTACTAATAGTTTTCTGAATGTGAAAATGGAATAAAGAAAAAACTATCATGTTGTGGCCACTATATGACTTTCTTCTGTATTTGGAACAACTTCAGTATACACCCACAACAATATTTGGCGATTATGGCTAAATCATAAATGATAAAATGACAAATCTAAAATAAACAACATATAAGCTGCCATATTATATCGCAAACAGTCCAGAACGACATTGTTATTGTTCAAAACAGCACCAAAGAAAAATCGCCAAATTCAGCTGTGGGTGTATTTGTATACTGAAGTTGTACCCTATATTTTCGTAAACAAATTCTCTCAGTTAAAATTATTTTCCATGATAAATGCAGATGATTTACATTTCTAGAGAAGTCGTAACGTCAAATATCCAAAGAAAATCAATTTTATTCTCCAAATAACATTTTATAAAAATACATTTTTTTCTTTCTTTTAATGAAAAAGATCAATAACTTTTATCACAGATCTATAGTTCAATCATTCGTTTTAAAGGACATAGTTAAAGCTCTTTGGGTACATAATGAAAATTTATAGGAGACAGATGCAATGCTCCTACATATACAAAAAATTTTCCTCAGTTGACTATCACTGTTATAAACAATTCTTTTTAATTTCATAATTATTAAAAAATAATTATCTTTATGCACATTTACACGAAATTTTGAGATATATTACCATGTTAAAACTTTAGAAAAAGCAGGTTGGCAAAGCCACCTTTAAGACTATTTTCACCAAAAGTTGACAGACACTAATTTATGTCAAGGTGCAACTACATACCAATTTGCATGAAATTCTATGCAGTAGTTCCTGAGATAAAATTGCCACAAAATTTTATCACACACAGACACATTTTTTAAAACTGGTCAAATCGTGTTCTACTCCTCTCAGAATGCGTAAATCAAAATCTATTGAAAACCCAAGGTCAAAAATTTTTACGAATACAATACTTTCTTCTACTAAAATGTAGAAGAAAGTAATAAATGAAGTTTTATAAATTTGGCTAATTGAATAGCTTACCAAATAATTGGATATTTGGACAAACTGAATATTCATCTAGCCAAATAGTTTCAGATTCGGCCAAATGGAATAATCAGTAATATGGCCAAATATTTGGTATATCTCTAGTATGAATATTATGTAGAATATTTCAGTAATCTCCATCTCCAGCAAGATTATAAATAAAAAATACAGATCAATTGTTACAAAATTCCAATTTATGAACAGTTTGTGCAGCTGCAGATTCAGCCGTAATTAACTAAAACTTTAAAAATTAAGTATGACTGCATATTTAAATAAATTTTAATTTAATACAGTATATATTTTTAATTGAAATAACTGTGCTAATTTCTTTCATGCTAATTAATCACAAATTTCTTTTTATAATTCTGAAGAACTATATAACTTACTAGCAGGCTTTGCCTGCTTCACTGGACACTATATTTAAACGAATTCTCAAAATTCCATATCATTATTATAAAATCTCAAAAATAAAAATACTAAAATCAGTTGAAACCTAAGTTAAAGTTTATGTCGCATTCAGTAGAGATTTTCTCGCTTGCAGTATGAAGAGTTCAGGTTCCCACTGCCTTTGGCACTGATTTACTCCCCTGTCCACAGCGGGAAACAGTGGCAGATCTAAGGGGGGAAGCACCCCCCCCCCCAAAAAAAAAAAAAAAAATACTGGCATTCATTTCACATTTGAATATTACAATTGTAAAATTTTCATTGATCTGGAATAACATCTTGACAAATCTTAGCCCCCCCTCCCCAAAAAGTTAAGTTCTCGATCCACCACTGGCGGGAAAATCAGAATTTTCAATAAATCGAATCAGAGAGAATATTGCATATTCTTAATCAATACTCACAGTGATGCCGCTAGTCTTTCAAAATCTTGGGACCCATGAGTTTAAAAAATCTGGGTCAATTTTTCAAAAAATGGGTCTCCACATGAATGAATTTATACATTACAGATATAATTTTTTTTTTTTTTTTTATTGTAAATGAAAAACAGATTTTTAGGAATTTTTAACCAGCTCTTTTTGAAATTGTCTTAAACTAATATTATGTAGGAGGAAAAGATCTTTTTTTCTTCTTCAGAGCAGAATGCTTTAAAAATATAAAGAAAATATTAGTTTTAAACAAGAAATATATTTTAAAATTTATTTTTTTCTTTCTTCGTTTATTTATTTATTATTTTTTTCAAGAATGAAAATTACGTGTCCGCTGGTACCCGCCACAATAAATTTTTCACATAATTTACGCACTATAGCACATAAACAGCATCTCTGACTCATATGCCAAAATTCACCATTCCATGAAAATTTGAAGCATATTCAAACTTGAAACTGCGTTTTTTGCTGAGCTTACCCCAACGGACGGTGGTAGTATGTATGTGTGTTGGGGGGGGGGGGGGGTAATTTCGCAAAACCCAACCCCTTTAGAGTGTGTGTTGCATACACATACCAATTGATGCATCAAAAAATCTCTTTCCTCGGATAATTTGGAGCAGAGTTATGCTAAAAACGTGTCTTTGCACACGCCCTGATCCTAAAGTGTGGAAAAAGGAGAGAATTTTGGAAAATCTTTTTATACTACATATTAGATACATATAACTGACCCACACATAAACAATTACTGTTCTACAATAATTTGAAGCAGATTTAACCTTGAAAACTTTCTTTTTACTCCCCCCCCCCTCTTCCTATGGGAGGAGGTAGAAAGTAGTTTCACAAAATCTCTTTGTGGTGTGTGTATTGGGTATGCATAACCAATCGACATCAAAAAATCACTTTCCTAAGATAATTTGGAACAGAGTTAGTCTTGAAAATGTATTTCCTTCCAACCTTTAAAAGGGGGAAGGGGGGGAAATTTCACAAAATCCTATTATAGTGCATGTTGGGTATGCATAACCAACCCACACATTAAAATTAATCTGACTGAGATAATTTGGAGCAAAGTTACACTTGGAAACTTTTTTTTTCTCCCCCCCCCCCTTGAACCCAAGGAGGGAAATCTCATTACAATAGGTATTGGATACATATAAACTATTTATGCATTAAAATACATGACTGCAACTTACCTAGATTTCCCAAGACAAATGTAGCGCTGAAAGGGGAGGGGGGTCACGAATTTGCCCCCTTGCAACACAACTCTCAAAATCGAAAGTCACAAAAATATGAATGGGTTTTTGGAGATATATACTGAAAACAGCCATGCGTTTTCTTTAGAATATGTACCACTTTTTTGTAAAACTCTACTCGAAAATTCCCCCCTACCTCGCTTAAAAATTGAAAATTTCAAAATCACAGAAAATGCTTTCTTGTACTCAATTAGAGTCCTGCGCACCCGACCCGAACCCGACAAAAAAAAATTTCATCAACCCGAAAACCGACTAAAAATTTTTCAACCCGCACCTGACCCGAAACCCGAGAACTAAATGAAAATTACTTTTTCATCTAAAAATCATGCAAAACTTTTTTAAATTATAAAATAAGGTAAGTTTTTCTTGTCATACAGTTGGTAAATTATTTAAAAAAGAATTTGAAATGTAATTACTAATTGTTTAATTTAAAACTGAAAAAAGGATCAATAATAATTTTTAACCATTTATGTGAGTTGTGAAATTCAAGAGTAAACTAGTATGTTTTGGCCACCACAAGACTTTCTTCTATACTTTCCTATATTTTACTAAGTGCAAATAATTTATTAAAAATATTATTTTTTAAGATTATCTAACAGGATGAATGCAAACGATTTTCATCTTAGAGACAACTAACACTAAATATCCAAAGTGACAGTTTTATTGCCTATAAATAGCATCTTAAAAAGTACGTTTTTATAATGGTTATCTCACATATCAGGTTTCGTAGAGTTATATGCCATAGAAGTTGAGATATAGCCTTCCCATTATCGAGGGATATTGCAGCATAGCAGCTCCACCTATTGGCCGATTAGCATACAGATTGATTCAACATAATGTCTCCTTATGGCTTTCTCACATATCAAGTTTTGTTTGATTATACACAATAGAACCTGAGATATAGCCTCCCATTAAATTGCAAATATTGCTGTATAGCAGCACCACCTGTTGAGCGGTTGACACCAACAGTTGAGATACTAATTTAAGTCAAGGTGCATCTACTTATAAATTTATATGCAATTTTATGCAGTAGTTCCTGAGATATAGCCTTTGCCTAAACTGCTGAAATCGTTGTGCAGCAGCGCCACCTGTTGGCCAATAAGAATTCAAATTGAATCATCATAATGTCTCATAATAGCCTTTTTACATATCAAGCTTTGTTTGATTATACTCAATAGAACCTGAGATATAGCCTTCTCTTAAATCTCAGAAATTGCTGTATAGCAGCGCCACCTGTTGATCAGTTGACAAAAATTGATAGGCACTAATTTAGGTCAAGGTACCTCTACATATAAATTCATATATAATTCTGAACAGTAGTTCCACGGAGATACAGTCGTCACAAACTTTTTGTCACACACACACACAGACAGATATTTTCTATAATCTGTCTATGGTAAAATCGTGTTCTAGACCTCTCAAAACATGTAAATCTGTCCAAAATTTTTATGAATCCAACACTTTCTTCTATTGAATATAGAAGAAAATAAAAAATGCACTTCAATTTAAATGTTCATAATTTATTATTTATTACTTATAGTCTGGAAAAAAAATAAAGATGTATTATTCTTTATTGCTTTTGTCCGATGTAGATGTTTATTTTTCTATAATAATTTGTGTAGCATGTATGTGATTGGATATGTGAAATTGACTTATGCTTACAATTACAGACATGTTTTTGCCTCCTGCTCTCCAGGGAGAAAGGGGGGGGGTCATAAAGTTCCATTACTATAGATGTCAGATACATATAAATAATCCACCCACTGAAATTCTTGACTTCAGCTCCTACAGTTTTTCCAAGACAAATTCAGCACTAAAGCACTAGTATTGTGCACAAATCGAATCCCTAAAAAACTACAAAAAACAAAAATGGGTATTTGGAAATTACATGGCTCTTTTCAACATCTTTGTTAACCATTTTAGGTAGAGTTCTACTCAAAAATCGGGAATTTGCGAAATTTTCCACCAAAAATTTATTTTCTCCTCCCCCCCCCCTAAAAATAAAAAATTTCAAAATCATAGAAAGTTTTTTTTCCTTTTTGACCTCAAATCTAGTCTCTCCATGTGCAATCTCCTTATCGTGAAGTAATTTGGAGCTAAGTCATGCTTACAAACATGTTTTTGCCTGCTGCCCTCTTGGAAGGGGAGAAAAAGTTGATATATATAATTTTAAGTTGCTTTAAGACCTAAATTCCTGCAAAGTCTCCTGCAATTCAGTTTAGCCGTTCTCGCGTGATACTTGGACAAAAATAAAGTTACGGACACAACAATTGCAAATTATATTGCAAATTTTTTTATTCTGAAATTTACAAGCAAAAGTCTGATTTTATTAATATAAATTAGTAGAAAGACAATATTAAAGTTTGCATGTTAAAATAAAATAAGCTTCATTTAACCACTTGACCAACTAGTCAGAGGCACACTATAGCTGTCGTCTACACATTACTGCAGCCTGCGAAGTGGTTAATACTTAGGAGTACTACCTAACCTTTGAAATTTGTTTCCAGAATTATTGATTATACAATTTATTATAATTTTGTTTTGACATTTAGAAATTTTTCAACTGTTAAATTGGTTCTTTTAATATTTTGAGTTTAAATATAAAAAAGTAACCAAGTATATCATTTGCATTTTTTAACTGCAAAATAAAATGTTAAAAGTTTAAAAAATAAATTTTTGCAAAACAAGTACTAATTTATTGTTTGTGATTTCTTCTGAATGTGAAAACGGAATTTAAAAAAATACATTAAGTAATGCATAATTATGGAAACAAATTTTCCCGTGCTTTATAAATCATTTTTTATTTTTCATTAAATATTAGTTACTTAACTTATTGATGTTTAAATTAATAAATAAATTTTCTTTGTTAGTATAAATATCAATTACTAGTATGAACATCAGAAAATTAGTTTTTTCTTAAACAATTTGAATACTTTATGCATCCGTGATTAGTTTTAATGTACATTGTACCTGTACATTTTAATGTATGCAATGTTTGATACACATAAATGTACATTTTGACGTCCGAATTATAAACTATGTTTACATATTATCATTTTCACATTTTTTTTTTTTAGAGTCCTAAGATTAAAAAAAAAAAGAAAAAAATTAAATTACACCTTTTTATTTTTTGAATGATTGATTATTAAAACATGCCATCATTTGCTTTTGTTAAAAAAAAAAATATTTTAGATGTTTGAGATCAATTTATATATCAGTTTTTATTTTTTCAAAACTTTCTGCTGAAAGGTTGAAGGGGGGGGGGGGGCGTCAAAATGGACATTTGTAGGGGTAAAACTACCTAATATGCAAAAACCCTAAAATCTGCTATTTGCATGCAGATGGGGGGGGGGGATTTAATAATGGTATATTATATATCTATCTGTAATAAATAATATTTAAAGGGTTCTTAATGCATTTTAAGGCAAACAATCAAAATGACAAATTTCTATAAAAACAAAATAATTTAACATAAAATTCAGAAGCAGCAAAAATTTTAAAAACCCTGAATTCAGGGGCAGCCCCTGAAAAGTTTCACCCCTGCATTTGTTGATATTTATACTAACAATAGCAGCTTATTTACAATATGATTGCAGCAATAAATAACAATACAATGAGAGGCGGCGGATTTGAGTTAGATTGTACCCTACACCCATTTCGATATGGCACCCTCCCCCTCCCATGTTTTGAAGTATATTATGCATTTGTAATAGTAATAATAGCAATAAATATGATACAGCTAAAGGAGAAATATTTTTCTTAGATATATCAATCTCTAAGCAATCTTTATATAATAATCATTACATAAGTAAAAAATAAATAATCATATCTGATCATGAAAAAAATCAATTACTTTATTTGGTTTCTCCTACAAAAAATGTTAATAAGCAGAATTTAATTTTTTATTTAATCACTTAAGAACTGACTAACTTTCTTTTTATATTTTTATTAATCAAAATAGAAATTATTTTGATTCATAAGTAGATACACTGTAAAAAAAATAACTATTACCAGCTGCAAGAAACTCTCTGTGATTGGAGAAAATAATTATTTTCTCCAATCAGAGAGAGTTTCTTGCAGCTGGTAATAGTTATTTTTTACAGCGTAGGTTAATTTGTTTAAAAATAGTTTCTTTACAGTTTCTTGTTCGATATTTTATATTTAAATGATTGCATACTTAATTATTTTCAGAAAATAATTTCTCTCCTCAAATCATAACATGTTTGACTCATGACAGAAAGAGCAGATCATGCTTTGAAATTTGTATTATCGACTGAAAATCTATTCGATTGCTCTTAATGTTTGGATTTGTGTTCAAAATTAAATCATTTTTAAGAATTTAATAAGCTTAAAAAAAATTGCCACACTCTACCTGGATCTAAGCATAATCCATTGCTGGACGTTTAATCGCCATAAGAAAACAGCAGCATCCCTAGCTACATATTGCCGCTGCTTAGTCCAGAGGATCAACCGTTTAAATATAACACTATCTTTTTTTATTAATATCACACAATCAACAGACTGGGAAGAAAATCATATATAGAGAAAATTTATTTTTCCAGCTCAGTGAAAATAATGGCAGGACCAGGAGTCGAACCCCAGATCTTTGACTTACATGGTCAAAGATCTTAGACCATGTAAGTCAAAGATCCGGGCATTATTTTCACTCAGTTGGAAAAATCAATTTTCAATAACACTATCTATTCGTATATTTCAAACCACTATCTAAAAATATGCAACGTGTTAAACAGGGATTGATAAAGTGTTTTATAATTGGCAAAAAATAAAAACAATTAATTAAAAATGTTTCTCATTCCTATTAAATACTGGTTGTCCTTCAAATTTAACTGCCACTACTGTTCAAATTTTAATTATCTTTAAAACTTAGGCGCCCCTAGGCACTGGCCTAAGCCAAAATCTGTCGCTAAAATCAATATTAAAAAAAATAAACTAGCTTTTAATAAACAGCTTATTCTTAATAAAATTTGAATTTTCTCTTTTTTTTAATACTTTTCATTAGCTTTCCTTTTTTAATCTTAAAGAGTCATTCCATTTTAAATCAACAAATGGGGTGTGCAACACCATTTTTGATTTTGATGACAATTTGCACATGCTTTCCCCATACCTTTTAGACCACAAAAATATATTTTTTTTATTTAAAAAAAATTTACCCTTCGATATGTAGGCTATTTTTGTCGTTGCCAACAGCGAAAATTGGATATTTTGATGCTTTGCGTTATGAACTATAACTTTTTTTCTATAAAAGCTATCAAGCTCAACTATAGCTCATTGGAAAGCTAAAAAAAAGATCTTTTTCCATATGGTATCAATAAATTTGAGATTTAAAAACAAAGGTTATTTTTTCAAGGTCAAAGTTTGTGATGCAAAATTAATTTTTTGCCACTTTTGAAAATTAAAAAACCTATGAAGGGCTTGGAATAACAAGCCCTCTTTTTTTTCTTATATACATATATAAGGTTGCTTATTGTATTAAAAAGTTTGGCTTGTTACTCTGCCCCCTTCACAAGATACGACCCCCCAAAGTTGCAAATTTTCTAAAAAATCCAATTTTCATTGCTAAAAAAATGCATGTGGGGGGCAAGGTAGATTTTTTTTTACTTGTGTGATTTTAAGTACTTCTTACCATCTTTCAAACAAAAAAAAAGTTACTTTGTTATTCAAAGGCGTTTGGCAGCTATAAGGGTCTAAAAATTTTCAAATAATTATACTGAAACAACGCAATTATTTTCATACTTCTTAATCTTAGGTGTTAGTGAAAAGTTATTTTTTACTTAATTGGTTTTAAATGGTGAAAACAACTAAAAAGACTAAGAAGAGTTGTCAAAGAACACATTTAAACTTTGATAAGCTAATTTAAGGTTTCTAACATCTTGGTATATAGAATTTAACTTACCTCTCAAAACATGCAAAACTTTTTTGTTCAGTGGTTTATTGTCTCATAGAGAAGAGTTGACAAATGTTCACTCATCACAGGTGTGATATTATGACCTCTTCCCTGTGCTGACCATAGTTCTGACGCAGTCAGGATTTTCAAAATATCTTGAAACCGAACCCAAGTTTGGTTATCATGACTTGATTTTTTAAACGATGTTCCAGGTCCTTTAGGATGAAAAAAGTGGATCCTGTATTCTTCTTCAACATCAAATACCTTTATTTCCACCACTTCTCCTAGCCACCAGTCACCATCATATACGCAACAAACATAATCGGACAACTTTGGTCGGGTTGTTGGTGCGGATAATCTAAGGTTGATAGGTTCGTCTTTGATGACATGAAAGGTTGTAAAATCTAAAGAAAATGATGTACGTCTGGCATGAATGATATTTCTGTTGAGTGGAATGTAGCTGTGGAAAGACCGAGTTTGGGGTAATGATAGTGCTGTTTTATATCTTTCCTCAAGAACTTTTCCTACTGCATTAACATCATCACAGGAAACATAGAAAAACGTTACACTATTAATATGTTCAGTGCAGTATTCAAAGACATCTAATGGATTCAAGATTTGATTACTGACCGGTCGTTGCAAACTAGCCTTTCGCACTAGCCTCTTCACTGTTCCTCCAATCCCATCGCAAGGGCCCATCACAAGGTAGTTGTGTTGTGATCAAGGCAGTCGCTTACAAAGCAAAAACTTTGAATTTCTCCATCTTTTTCCCAGTAGACAACAAAAGGATGAAGCGTACATTGCACACCTGACCAGTGATAGGTCTGCACCTCGTCTTGAACAACACAAGAGAAATTCTCTGAAAAATCTCCAAGTATCAAAAATTCCCCCTTATCCAGATCTTCTTTCTTTGATTTTAGAAACGCTGCTTGTTTACTGGCAATGAAATGGTGGCTCTTTAGATGCTCAAGTTTTTCACAACACTTAACCAAGAATTCTTGTAAAGGTAGCACACATGATGTCAGTTCACATCTGTCTGTGGACATCCACTGCTTATATGAAACTTGCAAATCCTCAAATTCATCATTTTCCAAGTCAATTTGGGTGCTGTTACTTGGAGAAATCAGTGATAAAATGGCATCCACACCTGGACATGCAGTACATTCCGAAAACATACAATTCTCATTTTCAGTATCACAGACCATAATCTGCAGCAGATCTTTGTAGCTATGATCACTTTTAATCGCTGATAGCATAAGTTTTACATTTTGATGGTACAAACAAACGCACATTGAATGTGTACCAGATGCTCCAGCTAACACACAAAATTTTGGTCTAAGATCGGCAAATTTAGATAACCCTACTTTCAAATCAGGATATATTATTGGTCAAATTGTATCCAATAATATTCAAGCAGCCTTGTCATTGGCACAGTTCCTACCACAGGTAGGTACTGTTTGCCTAAAGGGAACTGTTCTATACATGTGGGAGCAAGGCTGGACAAGTTGAAGTCTGTCTATTCTTGCTTTTAACTGGCAAATAGATTACTATAAATGAGGAAAAGTAGGAATATGATATATTCTTATTTGTGAGGTCAATCTAAGTCCATCAAATAATAAAAAATAATAATAAATGACATGTTTCCAAAAAAAAAGTACATGAAAAAATTGGATGGTTTTAGTGTGATTATTTGAAAATTCAGACCCTTATAGCTGCCAAACGCCTTTGAATAACAAAGTAATTTTTTTTTGTTTGAAAGATGGTATGAAGTACTTAAAATCACACAAGTAAAAAAAAATTTACCTTGCCCCCCACATGCATTTTTTTAGCATTGAAAATTGGATTTTTTAGAAAATTTGCAACTTTGGAGGGTCGTATCTTGTGAAGGGGGCAGAGTAACAAGCCAAACTTTTTAATACAATAAGCAACCTTATATATGTATATAAGAAAAAAAAGAGGGCTTGTTATTCCAAGCCCTTCATAGGTTTTTTAATTTTCAAAAGTGGCAAAAAATTAATTTTGCATCGCAAACTTTGACCTTGAAAAAATAACCTTTGTTTTTAAATCTCAAATTTATTGATACCATATGGAAAAAGATCTTTTTTTTAGCTTTCCAATGAGCTATAGTTAAGTTTGATAGCTTTGATAGGAAAAAAGTTATAGTTCATAAAGCAAAGCATCAAAATATCTAATTTTTGCTGTTGGAAACGACAAAAATAGCCTTCATATCAAAGGGTAATTTTTTTTTAAATAAAAAAAATATATTTTTGTGGTCAAAAAGGTATGGGGAAAGCACATGCAAATTGTCATCAAAATCAAAAATTGTCATGCAACAACTTTTTTGAAAATTTGTTGATTTAAAATGGAATTACCCTAAAATAATAAAAAATACACCAGAGAACTGTTGAAAAGTAATAAGTGAAAAACTGAATAAACACTATAAACTGCAAAAAACCCAAAACAATTAAGTTGGCACGAGTGCCGCAAACAAAGCGATGATGCACAATTTATAGTGTTTTATTCAAAGTTTTTTGCTTGATAGCTTTTAAGCTTGATTTCTAAACCTAATATCTTTAATCTTTTATATTCTGGTTTTCCTAAAACATTTAATAACCGTTTATGAGTTTTAAATGTTCTTGTTACTGAGCAAATAAAATGAAAATAAAAAGCTTAAGTACTTTTTTGTTTGAATAAAATATCTTAAAACTGTATTTCATTGAAAATATCCCCTCTTCCTACAAAGAAAAAAGAATATGGGGAATAAAGCTAAATATACGCTTTTTGAGAACAATGAATGAGTTATATTTCACATGCAAGGTTTAAACGTGTTTTTCATTTTATCTAAAAGAGAAAAGGATATTCTCACTTATTTTCTAAATGTTAGTTTCATAAGGATATTCCTGTTATCCAAGAATATTTTCACCTCACGTATTTAATATTTTAAATATACATACATAATAATTATTTTGGCAGAAATAAATGATTTTACGTGGTAAAAAAAATTATATAATTTAGGCTTACTAAATAAAAAAAAAAAAGGGGGGGGGGTACTTTTTTCATAACGATACTACAGGGCTGTTATAAAAAAATGTACTGTCAAGGTACTAGTACTAATATGATAAAGCTATTATGAAAATTTTTAGTAATCCCATGGGGATGATGAAAAAGAGAAGTATACAAAAACTATTTTTCTTTTATTAAGAATATGACATAACAGATTTAAGTTATTAATGTTACTGAAGACTAAACATTAGCTCATTAAAAATATATTTTTAATAGTGTGTATAACATTAAAATCATCTAAATTATTAATAAATATCAATTTTGTAATGATTTAAAACTTTTCAATAACAATGCTTGCACACATAAGCATATATGATTGTGTTTGCAAACTTGAAAAAGAAAAGAATGTGAAAAGCTTACTAATTTATAGTTATTAATGAAGTACACATTTGGCAGCAGAATAATTTATTATATTTTTGTAGATTTAATGTTGATAAAGATTTACGATCCGTTACGGTAGTTTTGGTTTTCAATACGGGTAAAATATAAAGTTTTAATACCTAGTAAACAAGACATGATAAACTATGTAACGAGACAGAAAGACAAAGTGAGTATAAACTTAAAACTAATTTTAATTGAACAGAAAGTAATTACGGAAATTGTACCGGAGGGGAAAAAAACTGACAGTAAATTCTAATTCTAATTACAAGTATAAAAAAAGATAATTTAAAATACACATAGGTACATAGGTAAAATATGTATAGCTTTCTAAAGACAATTTATTAAAAAAGGAATGTTAATCTTAAGTGCAATTTTTTTCATCGTCTTTAACTGACACTCGATAAATTTCATAAAAATGTATTTGATAAAGATTTAAATATTAACAATAACCGTTCATTGCTTTTTTATTTGTACAAGGATCAATATAGTCCAAGATTATTAATGCGACAAACACAGGTAGCATTATTCTGGGCTATCGAAGAAAAAACATGGCTGAAAAAAGTAAACAAATAGACTGCCGGATACAAGAATCATTCAAATAAAGAATCATTCTTAAAAATTCTCCGGCAGTCTCACTGCGCAAGCGCAGTCAGACTGCCGTAACAATAATATTGTTACGGATGCCGTAGCAATAGCCACAGCCTAATCTGTGACCTGAGAGAGATATCTGTCGTCCTTGGCGGGGAAAAAAAAGATCGCCAAGCTATCTGGTAAACATATTTAATTCTTTGAAAAAATCATGGTAATTTTAATGATGCATATTAAACGAGCAATCAATAATATGAAACAATATTTCTTACAATACAATATATATTACGAAAATATTTAACTGGTGTGTATATTTTCGGATTACGTTTTTGATTGCCAAATACGCAAATCACCAAGGACGACAGATATCAAATCTATGCCCTATACAATGCGAGATTGATTAAACGCATGTATATATGTCACGGAGTACAGATGTAGAGTAATAATGTCACGGAGTAATAAAATATTACTCCGTTATATATGTATAGTACAGACAGGAATTATTCCTACAGTCGGCAGTAAAATTATTGAATCGCTAGCAATAGCCAATAGTTCGAATATAAAAGATGTGCACCTAATACTGTTTTGTCGAATCGTGATCTTTACGCTGGTTATAAAAAAGTAAGTTCATAGTTGATGATAAAAATAAGAGATCAAACTAAAAAAAAGTGAACAATGTGGATGTGTGCTTCAATAAATTTGCTGCCGACTGTATATCCATATATATATGCCTATCGATTGATGATGATATACGATGATGACCCTATCGGTTGATGATGATATGCGATGAGAAATAATCATATAAATGAATCATCCCTAGGGATGGCCCAGTGTTTGCTCAGTAGCGCCTAGGCAACTCTAGTGCACGTATTACTTCAACAGAGTAGTCTTTATGTACGTCATATATGCTCTCGTTCCTCAAAGTGTGCTCTAGTACAACTTTAATCAGCACAAGATGCGTGAAATAAAAGGGGCGGGGGAGAGAGAACAGTTCGTTTATTTATTATTTGTGGTTTTATGTGACGTTCAAGCTTAGTTTGATAAGGAGATTGCATATTTACTTTTCAATTTTTAGTTACTTTATTAGAGTTATTAGAGTTATTTTTGATAATATTTGTAAAAGGGCTAAGACTATGTTATTTATGGTAGTATTACCATTAAAAATACGAAAAAGAGCAAAAAATCTATAGACAAAATTAAAATTTTAAAACAAGTACTATTTCCATTTTAAGAAAATATCTTTAAAGCCATCATCGCACTGTGCATATGATATATGTCAAATATGATGTTAAGAATATTGATTCTCTTGTCAATTTGTAATACTTAAGTTCCTCCAAAAATCAAGAGAATTCGGCAGTTTCGAATTTGGAATACTACACCTACTTTTAAGAGCTGTTTCTAAAAAATAGTCAGTGATGTGGTTTAAATTTTTTTTTTACAGAAAACAGCAAATATGTTACTCTTACTCGATAATAAATCTCCTTAAACACTAAAACTATCTGTTTCAGTGTTTGAAGAGAAACATTTGGGTTCAACAGAATCTTGTGCTTTTTTATTCGAGATTGATCGTGCGTGTCGTGTAGGTCTTTTTAAATATTGACTACCACAATTGCATAATAAGCATTTTACCGTTTTAAATCGCAGAAATTCTACTTTTAGATAAAATGAAGATTACTGTTCGAAAGTATCGGGACTCAAAGTTACAAACTATATCTACTATGAATGACCCATGTGTATATTATAAATCCTGAAATAATTAGAATATTCATTAGCCACATATCAATTATCTAATAATAGGTTATTATCACATATATATATATATATATATATATATATATATATATATATATATATATATATACATATATATATATATGTATGTTTTTAGAACCTGTTACCAAAGGCAGTGTGGAATAAAGCAACCTGTTGCTAAAAATGAATTGTTTATCTCATTTCTCTTCTAGTGCTCTACAGAACTTCGTGGTAGGAGACAGGTACAGTCGGTAACAAAAGTGTCCGAACACTAACAAAAATTGCTATGTTAAAAAAGTACACTTCATACGGTTTTCTTAAATAAATCCTTGTCGAATCCTGTTCTTAGTCAGTGTAAGAACATGATTCGATAAGGATTTATTTAACAAAACCGTATGAAGTGTACTTTTCTTACATAGGAATTTTTGCTAGTGTTCGAACACTTTTGTTACCGACTGTACAGTCCCAGATAAACAGTGCATGAACGCCACGAACTGTTTTGTTTCACAGATAAGAATTATTTAATTACTTTTAATATTAAGAATTCGGTAATTTTTTTGTTCATTGGTTGCTAATTTTGTGTTTATTACATGATTCTCTTGACTAGTCTGCGGAGAAACTGGAAATAAGACTTCTTAATCTGCATTAATCTGTGTTGTCAAGGGATTAATTTCGAGCGCAGAAAGTTTGACTAATAAAGGGGAGCAGTTATTACCTCCGTAAAGGTTCAAAATTGTGATGACATGTGTACAGATTACTTTTTGAGTCTCAAACCTTTGCCAATATTTCATCATACAACTGAAACGCGTCGTTAAAGCTATTCAACTATGTTAATATATTGGGTTGGCCAAAAAGTAATTGCGTTTTTTTCTGCATAAATGGAAAGGGATTTTTTCATGGGAAACAAAATTTTTTAAACAATATGTTATCCATTTTGTTCGATCACCTTTTGTCCCCTCTCAGGCAATTTCAAGTTTCCGGACTGAAAAAAACTTTCATCTTTTTCGGCAAAACACTGTTCCAAGAACAATTTGATATCCTCATCAGCAGTGAAGGTTTTACCATTTAAAACGTTTTGCAAATAACTAAACAAATGGTAGTCTGGTTATGCCAAGTCTGATGAACATGGTGGATGTTGTAACACATCCCATCCAAGCTGCAACAATTTTTGGCGAGTGACCAAACTTGTATGTGGTCTAGCATTATCACGGTGAAACACAACACCTTTGTGGTTCGCCAATTCTAGACGCTTCTGCTTGATTGCAATATTTACTCATTTGATGATAGTACACGTCAGAATGAATGATTTGGTTCCTTGGAAACAATTCAAAATACACAATAACTTTGAAATATCACCAGACTGACAGCATAACTTTCTTTTGATGAATATCTTCTTTTGAAGTGTTTTGGGCAGGTTCATCACACTTGCACCACAAACTTTCTCTTTCGATGTTGTTATAGACAATCCATTTTTCATCGCCTGTTATCTTACATTTCAAAAAAGGGTCGTTTTCTTCGCGTTTCAAAAGTGAATTGCAGATGTGAACATGCTTAGAGAGATGGATATCTTTGAGCTCATGTGGTACCGAAATATCGAGCTTTGTAACATTCAAATGCTATTCAACAATCGATTTCAATATTTTAATATTCTCGACAATCTCTCGTGTCGTTAAATGTCGAATGAATTCCGTCAATGTCTTTAATTTGTTGTCATCAACTTTGATTGGCCTTCCTGAGCGAGTTGCATCTTTAACATCAAAATCGCAAGACTGAAATTTAGCAAACCAATTCTGACGCTCCCGTACTTTTAAGGCACCTTCTCAATATACATCATATAACTTTTTGTGAGTTTGAACAGCATTCTTCCCTTTTCGGAAGTAATTCAACAAAATATGGTAAAAATGTTCCTTTTGGTTTTCCATTTTGAAATCGACACCAAATAAACAATTGCCAACGAAATTGTGCACTTTTTCCCTAAATCAAGTTTAAAGTGTCTGCTTTGAAGTTACATAATGACAGTGGAGTTTTGAAGGAAGTTAGTTGCATTTCAAGACAGTTGTCGTCATCAATTAGAAAAAACGCAATGACTTTTTGGCCAACCCAATAGAATATATAATACAGAGAATCCTTAAAATCCACCAGGGCTGCAATGTCTTCTAGGTTCTGTAAATTAACAATGAGGTATGAGGAATGGAATGTTCAACTAGCCTCCATGTTTGAAGAAATTGAAAGTTGCCATAGTAAAGAAAGAATGAAATTAAAAGGCTTTACATACAGAGATGTGGTCATTTATTTATATAAATAAAACGCATAAAAATTATTTAAACCCTTACAAACAACACTTTTATTGATAATAAAAATAAAATTTCCATTAATTTTTTAAAGAGTAACTTTTTTTTTTTTTTTAATGGTTTTTGAAAAGAAAAATAGTTCTCTACTCTTGAAACATCTCTTCTTTTTATTTAAATTTTCAGGAATCTAAGAGATAAACAATGAATGTGTTAAAAGTAGTGTTGAAGTAACTAAATTGTTCTCTATTTTGATGAAAAAAAATTGCGTACACAATAAAATTTATTATAATGCTTCATTCATACACACACACGCACACGCACACGCACACACACACACACACACACACATATATATATATATATATATAATTCATCAGACTAGGCTAAAACAATTTTGCTTTCCAAGCACTCATATATGGACGGCTCATTGTAAAAGTGGTGTAACTCCATATTTTTTAAATATGTATTTTTTTGCTTAATTGTATCACATTTTGTCACATCTTTCATTATAAAAGAGAAAAGCCTCCAATAATTGTATTAAAATCCCATAAATGGTATTACATGTTTTTCTCAGAAAACTAAAATTTCGAAATATTCATCATAAAAATGAAATTTCTAAGTTACTTCAAATAATTTTTAATATCTATAAAAATTTTAAGTTGGTTTGTGTACGGCTCAAAAACTCAAAATGTTCTGCACCGATTGATCTCAAGTTTTGACACGATATACAACCCGCTTCAAAGATTGTTTTTATCTATTTTTCGCGTCAGTAACATACACGCGACCACGAGAAAACAGCTTTTTTAATAGTCAGCAGTGTACCAGCAAACCCGCCATATTGACACTGCAAATTTGCTTTATGTTTACCATTTATTTTATACAGCGCGTGCACAGTAAAAAATGAAAATGAAAATAATGTTGATGTTTCACTTTTTTATTTTTGTGAATGCATGAGCACGCGATAGTTAAAAATGTTTGCTTTTCGATGAATGGCATCTGTATACAATTTTTAGTTTTTTAGAAAAGGAAATAACTTTCCCATTTTTGCTCCAAAATGTCCTGTTGCGATTAATATTTATGCTGTCGAATTCTTCGCCTGTTACGCTTTGTGATTTCGTGTCGCAATTATTTATTTTTCTCGAACTTTCGTATCTCGGACCATAGCCTCCTAAACTAGATGCCTGTCGCATAGCTCGAAAACTTGGCAACAGTTGAAGCGGTAGACAGCGCCACCTAGTACAGATTGCGCGACTTTTTTATTCAACTGTCACCAATAATTTTAAGAAGTGATATATGATATATATAATCGACGTTTCTTCGATTCTATTCGCCTTTTGTGTATATCATATCCCACTTAAAAAAATTTTTAGTGCTATTGAATAAAAAAGTCACGCAATCTTCACCAGGTGGCGCTTTCTACCGCTTCAACTGTTATCAAGTTTCCGAGCAACGAGACAGGCATCTAGTTTAGGAGGCTATGCTCGGACTGTACTTATCTTTCAATGTAAATACTTCTCAACTGTTTCTTTTTCCGTCAGTAATGTTAACATAGTAAGAAACGAAAATGCGTATGCTCTATTAACGAAATAAATGCTTGCCTGAAATGCCACGAACTTTTTTGGCTATTTCAAAAGGAAAAATTTTCGTTATTAAACTTTTTGTCCGATCTCTCATTTTTTTTCAACCTAAAGCTGTGACAGCCATAAGAGGTTATAATCTTATCCCTTCCTTCTGTTCCTGATGTGGAAACCGAAATAATGTCTCGCAGAAAAAATGCATTGATAATGCTTATAGGAGATTTTAAGCAAACATTGCCTGTAATTTCTCGATTGACACCAGCGGACGAAATAAATGCTTACTTGAAATATTCAACATTGTGGCGACACGTACGTAGATTGCAGTTGACCACGAATATGCGTGTCCAGCTGCAGAACAATCAGTCAGCCGAGGTATTCTCATGACAGTTACTGGACATTGGGAACCGACAGCTGCAAGTCAATGAGATGTCAAGACGAATATCATTTCCTGATAATTTTTGTAATTTAGTAACATCGAAAGAAGAACTGATGGAAAAAGTATTTCCTAATATTCAAACTAATTATCAGAATCACGATTGGCTCCGTGAACGAGCTATCCTCGCCGCGAAGAATAAAGATGTCTATCAACTTAATAATGTTATTCAATCCAGCATTCAAAGTGAGGAAATTACATATAAGTCGATAGACACCGTTATGGAAGCAGATGAAGTAATTAATTATCCTACGGAATTTTTAAACCAACGAGATATATAAAGTAGAGTGATAAATGGTAACCCTTGAGAAGGTCTAAGATGAGTCATGTGACATGCTCTCCTTGCACCTGTTTATTCGGTGGTTCCCTTGGTAACAGTTTATTTTCAGTAAATTTCTATGGCAACGGTTTGGAGATTGTTCTTCCAATAGAGCAGGCGCATGTTTATAACCAAGCGACGCTATTCTGCAACTTTTGCGCATGTAGGCAAAATATCTGCCTCTCCATTGGTGCTTTATCCCCCTTTTGCCTACAATTCTAAAGTACGTGCGGAAACATCTGTCGCAGTGACGTTACGTGCGCCTGCTCTATAAATCATAATTCGCCAATGTTTTTGTTTACTTACGTAGTTTAATATTCTTTTGTTCTAAATCATTTTGATTTTGATTTTACTTCTTTTTTATTTCGTGTAGTTGAACTTTAACCGACAAAATGCTTAAAAATAGTTGGAAATGTATTATTTGTTGTTAAATTTAGCTCTTTAAAAGTTTAAATTTTCTTTTATAAGCACTTTTAAACTTTGTTGGGAAACGATGAAAAAAAAGGTATTTTATTATTTATTAAAATGTGAAAAATATGTAAAATTATTTTAAAAACAATTTATTTCGGTCATAGGACTGTCATGTTACCTAATAATGATGATAATTTGTCGAACTGATATTTTAAATGCCAAAATAGCGATAAAGGGCCAAACACAGCAACCTATTCGAGAATGTCACGTGATTCATATTGAACCACGGAAAGCTAATCCTTCATCCATTGAATCAGCACTCTAATATATATATCTCGTTGTTTTAAACTCACTTGGTCTGCCAGGGATGCCACCACACATATTAAAATTGAAAATACGTGTGCCAGTTATCATGTTGCGGAACATTACTCAACCAAAACTCTGCAACGGCACGCGACTCGCAAATGAACAACGTAGTGGAAGCAACGATTTTAACGGGGCCTTTCAAAGGTGAAGATGGCCCCATTCCTTGAATTCCCATGATTCCTATCGATACACCATTTAAATTTAAAAGATTGCAATTACCAATTCGATTGGCGTTTGAAGTCACAATCAATAAATCTCAAGGTCAATCTTTAGAAATGTGTGGTTTAGATTTAGATGCGGATTGCTTCTCACATGGACAACTGTATATTGCGTGTTCCCGTGTAGGCAAACCAGACAGCCTTTATATTTGCGCAGACAATCGAATAACAAAATAATTACAAGATAAAAAGAACTTTTATACACCATGTTTTTAAATTTTCTGTTGAATCATATAAATGCTACTGAAGGCAGCGAGAACCCGGAGAAATTGGATAAAAGTATTAAAAAAATTCCTTGCTATCGTGTTTTAAGCTATTATAAAAGTTTCAAATGGCTATCTAGCCGGGAAGTTAGTTAAAAGTTGATTGCAAGCTTTGTACTGGTAACGCTGCCGAAGGCAGCAGGGTCCCGAAGCAATTGGTTAAAAATATTTTTGAAATGCATTTTCACCGTATTCTGAACTATTCTCAAAGTTTCAAATGTCTAGCTTCTCGGGAAGTTAGTTAAATAAATTTTCTGTTGAATCATATAAACGCTTCCGAATACAATAGGGACCTGAAACAGTTGACTAAAAGTATTAAAAAAAATGTATTGTCACCGTGTTTTGAGCTATCCTGAAAGTTTCAAATATCTAGCTAGTCGGAAATTTCGTGAAAAATCGATTGCAAGCTTTGTACTGGTAACGCTGCCGAAAGCAGCAGAAACCCGAAACAGTTGGTTAAAAATATTTTAAAAATGCATTTTCGCAGTGTTCTGAACTATTCGGAAAGTTTCAAATGTCTAGCTAGTCGGGAAGTTAGTTAAATAAATTTTCTGTCGAATCATATAAACGCTGCCGAAGGCAGTAGGGACCTGAAGCAGTTGACTAAAAGTATTAAAAAAAGTATTGTCACCGTGTTCTGAGCTATCCTGAAAGTTTCAAATATCTAGCTAGTCGGGAAGTTGGTGAAAAATCGATTGCAAGCTTTTTTTAACGCTGCCGAAGGCAGCAGGAACCCGAAACAGTTGGCTAAAGGTATTAAAAAAAGGCATTTTCACCGTGTTCTGAACCATTGTGAAAGTTTCAAATGCCTAGCTAGTCAGGAAGTTCGTTAAATAAATTTTCTGCTGAATCATATAAACGCTGCCGATTGCCGAAGGCAGAAGGGACCTGAAGCAGTTGACTAACAGTTTTGAAAAAAGTATTGTCACCGTGTTCTGAGCTATCCTGAAAGTTTCAAATGTCTAGCTAGTCGGAAAGTTAGTGAAAAATCGATTGCAAGCTTTGTACTGATAACGACGCCGAAGGCAGCAGGAACCCGAAACAGTTGGCTAAAGGTATTAAAAAATGTATTTTCACCGTGTTCTGAACTATTCTGAAAGTTTCAAATGTCTAGCTAATCGGGAAGTTAGTTAAATAAATTTTCTGTCGAATCATATAAGCGCTGCCGAAGGCAGCGGGACCTGAAATAGTTGACTAAAATTATTAGAAAAATGTATTGTCACCGTGTTGTGAGCTGTCCTGAAAATTTCAAATATCTAGCTAGTCGGGAAGTTAGTTAAAAATCGATTGCAAGATTTGTCCCTGACAAACAAACATACAAACAAGAATCGAAGTTAATAAAAACATGGTAAAAATATTGCAAGTATTGCAAAATTAAACTTCTATGAAACGTATGCTTTGTTTTGTTCCTCATTTCTCATCCATGCAACCAGAATGTGCCACAGCAAAGCGTGGCAGGGTACAGCTAGTAATTTATAAATTCTTATTAAACACAAAAATCGATAACACTTACTGAATCTTGATTTTTTTCCGACGCATAAATTTGAAAAAAGCTCGTTATTTCAAAATCAGTTTCCAAGGAGATAATTCACTTTTACAATGAACGAACCATATGTAAAGCTGAAAGCGTGTCGTTTTCATCTGTCCGGATTCTAGCTCGCTATACAAAGCTAACCGTTCAACCAATCGCTATGAAAATTGGTACACTAACTAATTAGAAAAACATCTAGCTAACGCCGCATTTTTTAGTTCAATCGGATAATTGGTTCAAAAGATGTTAAATAAAAAACCCACTTTATCTTTACAATTATTTAAATGAGAAAAGCAAATTGATGCAGAAAATAAATAAATTACACGTTCACTCTTTCCACACTTAAAGGTGAATATATTTATTTATTGCACGTGGAAAAAAAATGGGGGGGGGGGCTTGTAAATTTTATTATTTTCACGTAAGTAAATAGATTTATTTTTATGTTGAAAAAAAAAAAAAAAAAAAAAAAATGAAAGTGCAAACATTTTTTAAAATTTAAATTAATTGCTTATTTTCAAAATTAGTTCAAATTGTTATTATTATGATTTTATTGAGGTAGTAAGTATAGTGAATACTTTTACAGCTTTCCTTTTATTCCACTAAATTTTTCTCCCAATTTTAACGTTTAAATAATTTTGATACTAAAATTCAACGGTTAAATAAATAATTAACTTCTGTTAAAAATTTCTGTGTTTAGTATTCACACATAAATAAAAGATTTAATGCCTCCAAAATGCCCCTTTCTTACGTAAAAGCAAATTTACATAGACGTTCTATAGATCTGTCAACATGTTTTATCGACTTCCTGGGTTAAGTTTCAATCCATTTATTCAAAACGTTCAATCACAATATCAAAAAAATGCGTGGAAGATTTTTATTTAATTTTAATTTTAATTCTAGCGTAAACTTTCTTTAATTTGTCTTTTCTTTAATTCAAAAATTTTATAAGCACTGCTTCAACTCGAACAGCGCCTTATATAAGGAAAGTTAGCTAACCATAAAAAAAAAAAAAAAGTGCTGTGAGATTTTGATGTATTTATACGTTTTAAGGTCTCGTGATTTCATTTTTGATATTTTTACGGTATTGTATGTTTGTGTATATGAGTGTAAATGAACAAGATATTGTCTAAGCGTTTTTTTTTTTTTTTTTTTTTTTTTTTTTAAACAAGCTAAGAGTTGTAGGTATGTTATAGGTAATCATCCTACGAACCATAGCCTCCTAAACTAGATGCCTTCCGCGTGTCTCGGAAAATTGGCAACAGTTGAAACGGTAGACAGCGCCGCCTGGTGTAGATAGCACGACTTTTTTATTCAACTGTCACCAATTTTTTTAAGAAGTGATATATGATATATATAATCGACGTTTCTTCGATTCTATTCGCCTTTTATGTATACCAAATCCAACTTTTAAAAATTTTTGGTGGCTGTTGAATAAGTCGAGCAATCTGTACCAGGTGGCGCTGTCTACCGCTTGAACTGTTGCCAAGTTTCTGAGCCACGCGGAAGGCATCTCTACGAACTGTGCAAATTTCGGTGAGGGTGGGACTTATAATTCTTTTACAAGAGCACATAGAAAAATTCTTTATTATTACGGCCAATGGACTGCTATATTGTGAAATAATAACCACCATTTACAGGAAAGTTATATGACAGTTTTTATAGGGTTTAATTGTACAAAAAATGATATACTGAGGGCAATTAAAAAAAATAAAAAATAGAAGTGGCGCTGATATGCTGCAATTTTCCTCCGTGTACAGGAACGTTATACCATAACTTTTACGGCATGCAAATGCCTCAAACTTGATATGTAAACTGGCCACTGTGGGGAAAAAAAAAAAAAATATATATATATATATATTTATTTAGATACATATTAATTGATAATATTTTTTTTTTTGGTACGGCTATTATTTATCTTCCATGATGTTATATATAATCACATAGCTGCCAATATTTTAATTTATTCCGGAGTTCTTTTAGCCCGCCTTTATTCCGCACCACTTTATTTATAGAAAAATCTTCTTCATTACATAACTTCGATAAAATAAGAAGAAATTACTTTTAAAAAATAAGTGGTACGATTTACAGGCGGAGCTAAAATGACTCCGGAATAAATTAAAATATTGGCAGCTATGTAATCATATAGAAGCATATATTGGTAAAAATTGAACCAAATCGCGTATGCAATGTCTTTTTTTGTGAGCAGATCTCATTAAATTTTCGAATATGTTAACAAGCAGGTGGTGCGGTTATATGGGATGATATACTGTAAAAAAAAAAAAAAAAAAAAAAAAAAAAAATATATATATATATATATATATATATATATATATTGTTAAAAATTAGAAAACTTTCTTAAAGAAAATTTTTGCATTCTAAAACTACAGGAATTTACCGTGGAAACGTATTTTTTTCTGTTTTGTATACGGAAAATTGGGTATCAAAGTAGAATTGGAAAGTGTTACGTAACAATGTAAAATTGTTATGGTGACTGAGAGGTAATGTCGTGCTTACTATGTAGTAGAACTTAATTTGATATTGGCTTGTCGAATTTTAAAGCGAACTTTTTTTTTTTCCCTTTCTTTCTTTCGTTTTTTTTTTTTTTTTTTTTGACAGTGTACCCTGCGGAAAAAAATCAATGCTAAAGTAGTATTGTTATCTATTAATAACAAAAACAGGGAAAGGGACAAGTTGTACCAAGGAGAGAGAGAGGGGGGGGGGTGAAGCATAACAAAATATTTTTTTTGAAAATGAATGACGAACGAAAATTATTTAAATACGTCAATTAAAATATTTTATTTCATACAATTTAGATTTGAAAGTTCAAAATTTCTCTTATTGTTTAAATTCATTGTTATTTAAATTAATTGTTACATCACTGTACCTGAAATAATAAAACGATAATAGGCTATGTTTAGTTATTTTTTCCTTTGTTGGGACAATTCTTTTTTTTTTAACAATAAAAAGGAAGTTGATTGTTGTCCTCCAGTACATTCGCCATAATGTCAAATATTAATAGTTCAAATCTCCCTTTTAAAAGTTGCATTTCTTCCCATCATGATTATTAATTACAAACCTTCTTATTTTTCATTTAGTGAGTAACATTATATTTTTTTAACCTTTAAAATAGGAAAATGGAGAGAAAAAAATTAAATATTTTGTCTCAAACAGTTATTCATCTCTGCTATAAGCGTAACATTTGACGGTGTCTTCTAATATCATCCATTTATGTTGTTATAAAAATGTGAAATGAAACTTTCTGGTTCTTGTACATGCGCATCGCATTTGTACTAATACGTCAAATTAATAGGAAAAATAATAGTTAACTTCATACCAGATGATTTAAGACCGAAACTGGCGGAATTAAGCTTGAGTTTATTTGTAGAAGTAGAACTGCAGCATTTGAAAATATTCTATCCCGGAATTTCTTAACGCATTAACGCCCGAGTAACGCCTATTAAATTCTAACAGCTCTTGTGTTAGTTTTAAAATTACATGGAATTAGGTGCATGGTTTCTTTTGCGTATATAATGTGTTTGTGGCTCTCTGTATAGGGACACATAGAAGAATTTTGCACCTTTACGGTCTACAGACTGAATTTATTTTAATTGTATTTTAACATGATTACGTTCTATCTAGCATAATGAAATTAACATATGTTTTTAGAATGTTTATAAACATGTATTCTGTAGAAAGTGGTAGACAAAGAATTAATAATTAGTTAACAGAGCAGAGCTACACAAAGGAATTACAACATGTTTTGAAATCATTTAGTATCAAATTTGATACAGATCTATGAGTTACAAGGAATTAACGCAAAGTTATGAGTTAGACGGAAATATGTATAATGCACACGCACATATCATCATCATCATCATTCAATTTCAGCCTTTATCAATCCACTGCAGAATGAAGGCCTCTCCTAAGTGATTCCAATCTGCCTTGTTTTCTGCAATTCTTCTCCATTCTGCTCTTTCAAACTTCATAATATCATCTCTCCAACGACACAATGGTATCTTCCTCGGTCTTTTTTATTTCTCGGTATCCAAACTAGGACTTTGGTGGTCCCTCTATCATCATTTCTTCTGGCAAGATGCCCAGCCTAGTTTCATTTTAACTTCTTAATTCTAGAAATATCATAAGTAACTTTGGTTTCCTCCATAATCCAAGTGTTTCGCTTTTCGTCTCTTCAGCTGAATTATAATATGCATCTCTCCATGCTTCTCTAGATTGTTTGACGTTTTTGTATAGTTTTACACGTTAATGTCCAAGTTTCCGAAGCTTAAGATAAAAAATCTGGAGTGACTCTACTCGACTTTCCGAACATTGAGTAATTAACAGTTTTGTAGATAAAGAAAGAGGAGTTGTTAAACAAACAAAAGAGAGAAAACCATAATAGAGTGTTTGAGTATTTTTGTCCATATATTACACGATGTTTTATTTAACGCTACTGAACTTTGAGCCCATAGATCATAATGATAAAGAATTTTTCGTTGTGTCCCTGTAAAAACCTATAAATGCTAGATTCACCAAAATGCTTATAGTTAGTGCAACAGTGATTTATAATATTCATATAAATTTTCAGCTCAATTGAATATGGCGTTTAGATGCTATCGCACTTTTAAAAATTTGATCCCATAGGCCATAATGATAAAGAATTTTTCTTTGTGCCCCAGTAAAAAAAACTATAAGTGCTAGATTCTCCAAAATCTATACAGATTGAGCATCTGTGACCTACCACATGTGTATAAATGTTTTGCTCAATTGAATAAGGCGTTTAGATGCTATCGCACTTTTAAGATTTTGGTTCCATAGGCCATAATGATAAAGAGTTTTTCTTTGTGTCCCTGTAAAAAAGCTGTAAGTGCTAGATTCACCAAAATCTATAGGGTTCGTACTATGATGACTTACAATATACGTACCAACTTTCAGTTTATTCGAACAAAGCGTTTAGACGCTAGCGTGTTCACTCACAGACATACACACACACATATATACACACATACATACACACATACACACACACATATACATACATCATCGCAAAAATAGGGAAAACGGACTCAGGGGACCTCGAAACGTATAGAAACATCAAAATCTCAAATTCGGATTTTGGACATGATTACAATACATTCCTCACTATAGTGTTCGGAAAGTAAAAAAGGGAAAATGCACGGATCAAAAACTTTTCTTTTCAAACAAATGGGAGGTAGCTTAGTTATACTTATCTGGAACAAGTCCTTACGATGAACGGGAACATAATGGAAGAAATTAACGCACACACACACATATATATATACCGACAGATAGATACATCGGGGGGTTGGGTTTGGTGGCAGACCCCTCAGAAACATATCTGTTTATTTAACGAGTTAATCATATTATACATTAATAACTATTTATAATAATATCAAATTAATAAAAATAATCTGCTCATTAATGAGTAATGCAAATGTGACGTTGAGGCTGCTGATCTGCCGATCCACTAGCATTTTGTGTGTTGCAGATTTTTAAAGTATCAGAAAAGTTGGTTTGGAAAAATATAAGTGTTTATTATGCACACCTTGTCTTCCATCAGTATATCCAACTTGGACTTTTCGAGATTTTTTTCACATTGTCAAAGTATTGAAACATTTTTTGACACCAAAGAAATGTTTTGTCGAAATCCAGCGAAACGTCATAGACTTATAGTTACGAATAACTTGTTAATTATTATTTTATTTTTAATATATTTTTTCTAATTATAAATAAACATTTTTCTTTCCATTGTTTGGAAATTAGCTATTGGTTATGGTAAGAGTGGCACTTTGTATAAGAAACAGTGAATTAGTAAAAATGATTTTGCACAGTGTTGCCAGATTTGGGGACTTTTTTATTCAACTCGCACCAATAATTTTGAGAAGTGATATTTGCTATACATAATAGACGTTTATCTTTCGAAGTGCTTAGGCAACCGTTACAATTAAAGTTTAGCAGCGGGGGTTGAATAAAAAAGTCCCCAAATCTGGCAACACTGATTTTGCATGTATCTTTTTTTTAATGCAAATGGAATTTGCTCATTTATTTAATGAATGCTACATGCATTAGTTATGTAGTACACATAAGATTACAATAAAATTTGAAATAATATTCTTAAATATTTTCAGAATACTATGAAACTACTGGCCACAATTTTGATTATTTTACACTTATCTTCTTCATTTGCGTTTGTTCCTGCTGATATTGATGCTGATTTGAGAAAAAGCATAGAAACAGTCATGACTTGCCGATATCGTGATCCTCCTAAAGGTCCAGTTATAGCCGTTACTCCATCAAGATTCACACAGATTGTGGTTATTCTACATGAACGTTTTAAAAGTAAGTACTACAACTACAAACCAATAATAATAAAACAAACATACGTCCTGGATGACATCTTGATGATCAACTGACACGGAAAATTTTGATCCACTCCTTACTTACATTTTACAATTATATTTTTAACCAGATCAAAACTAATCCTTGCAGTAATTGATAATATAGTATAAATAATATAGAGCCTTGGTTATACAGGGTAGGCAAATGCTTCTTACTATGAAAAGTTTGGTTTAAGAAAAAAATGATGTACCAAATTTTGCGCATAGAGGACGCTATATCCTAAAAATGTCAAGAAAAAGCATCAAACACGCAGAACAAGCAAATAAAAAGCATTTATTTTTAAAACACAGAATGATTTGGATTGAAATGGATTACTGCTTTAATGTGGTTCGAGCCATAAAAGGCAGAAATATTGTAAGAGATAAGACGAAATAAGTGCTCTTTAATTACTTGCCTTACGTTTTTGATAACTTGTTATTGCTGATTTTAAGGTACAATGCCATCTATGAATAAAAATTAGAAATAACATTTTTATTTGCTTAAACAAAATTTTACATCGTAAGAAGCACTGTAGTACAAATCGCACTCTTTTACGTCAATTACTTTATTTTATACTAGCAGGCTTTGCCCGCTTCGCTGGTCATTATATTGAAATGAAGTCTCAAAATACCATATCATTAATAATAATAATAATAATAATAAAATCATTGAAATCAGTCAAAATCTAAGTTAAAGTTCTCGATACCTTCGATAGCAGTTTTCCCACTCGCCACACTTCACAAAATCCTTTTATAGTGCATGTTGCATACACGTACCTAGCCCACATATTAAAAAATCGGGATTCTAAGATTATTTGAAGCAAAGTTATGTTTTAAAACGTGTTTTTTAGCCCCTCCCCCCCAGCCCGCTCTTAACTGAATACATGCCCCCCCCCGCTAAGGGGAGGTAGGGTGGAGTTTCACAAAATCAATTTGTAGTGTGTGTTGAATACGCATAAGCAGTCCACGCATCAGAAATTGCCATTCTAAGATAGTTTGGAACAGAGTTACGCATGAAAACATGTTTTAAATAACCCCCAACCCTCAAGGGGTTGATAACACGGAATTCCAAATAATCCCTTTGCAGTTTGTGTTGAGTACGCATAACCAATCAACCTATCAAAAAATCGCTTTCCTGAGATAATTTGGAGCAGAGTTACTCTTTAAAACGTGTTTTTGCCCCCCCCCCCTTCACCCCGCTTTTAAACGTAGGAAAAGGAAAAGTTCACAAAATTCCCCTTATAGTGTGAGTTGGGAACGCATAACCAGCCCTCACATAAAAAATCATCAAGATAGTTTTGAGCAGAGTTACACATGAAAATATGATTTTGCCCCACCCCACACCCACATATACAAATAATAACCCACATATACAAATTAATCTTACTGAGATAATTTGAAGCAAAGTTATACTTGAAAACGGGTTTATATTGTCCCCCCCAAGGGGAAAAGGGGGAACTTTCGAAAAACCCCATTACAGAGGGTGTCAGACACACGTAAGTAAGCAACTCACTAAAATTTGTAACCTTAGGTCCTATAGATTTCCCCGGATGAATTTAGCGCTAAAAGAGGGGCTCGAATTTGCCACCTCGTAACTCCCTCCCCCCCCCAAAAAAAAAAAGAAAATCGAATATCACAAAAACCCAAACATGATGTTTGGGAAATATCCTCAAGAAGACTCTTGGCGATTTTCTATATCTTTGTGCTGTTATTGGAACAAGTTTACTCAAAAACCCGTATTTTGCTAAATTTGCCTTCGAAGATAGTTTTTACCCCCTCCCCCCCCATTTCTTAAAAATCCAAAACTCAAATCACAGAAAATTCTTTTTTTTTTTGCACACAATTCTAGTCCCTCTCTTTGCAATTTCTTCACCGTGAAGCTATTTGGAGCCGAATTATGCTTATAAGGGAGGTTTTGCCTTCTGCCCCCCCAGGGGGAGCGGGGGGATATTTTGCAAAATCCCGCCTTAATGGGCGTCAGGGTCCTAAAACCAACGTGCTCACCAAAATTTGCGAGTCTATCTCCCATAGAATTGCCACGGCTGTGTTGAATCTGTGAATCAGTGATTTTACTCTTTTATTCCCCACCACGCCCCCAAAGGGATAAAGGGGGGGGGCTTTCACAAAATCCCGTTACAATGGGTTTTGGACACACGTAAATAAGCCACACACTAAAATTTGTGACCTCAGCTCCTATAGATTTCCACGGACGAATTTAGTTCTAAAAAGGGGGGGGGGGGTCGAATTTGCCCCTTTGTGACTCCCCCCCCCCAAAATCGAAAATCGGAAAAAATAAACTTTTGCAAATACCTTCAAGAAGACGTTTGGCTTTTTATATATATATATATATATATATATATATATATATATATATATATATATATCTTTGAGCTATTACTGCTAGAATTTTACTCGAAAATCCGTATATTGCTAAATTTCCCCCCGAAAATCCTTTTTACCCCCTCTCCCCCCTTAGAAATCCAAAATTCGAAAATCGCAGAAAATAATTTTTTTGTACTTAAGTCTAGTCTCCCCATCTGCAATTTTTTCATCGTGAAGTAATTTGGAGCCGAGTTATGCTTATAAAGGTGCTTTTGCCTCCTGCTCCTCCGAAAATCATTTTCACCCCTTTTCCCCCTTAAAAATCCAAAATTCCAAAATCGCAGAAAAGGATTTTTTTGTATTCAAGTCTAGTCTCTCCATCTGCAATTTCTTCGTCGTGAAGCAATTTGGAGCCAAGTTATGCTTATAAAGTTGTTTTTGCCTCCTGCACCTCCGAAAATCATTTTCACCCGGTTCCCCCCTTAAAAATCAAAAATTCCAAAATCGCAGAAAATGGTTTTTTCGTATTCAATTCTAGTCTCCCCATCTGCAATTTCTTCACTGTGAAGTAATTTGGTGCCGAGTTATACTTATAAATGGGATTTTGCCTTAAACGCCCCCGAAAATCTCATTTTTACACCCTATCCCCCTTAAAAATCCAAAATTCCAAAATCGCAGAAAATGATTTTTTTGTATTCAAGCCTAGTCTCCTCATCTGCAATTTCTTCACCATGAAGCAATTTGGAGCCGAGTTATGCTTATAAAGGTGTTTTTTGCCTCCTGCACCCCCGAAAATCATTTTCACCCCTTTACCCCCTTAAAAATCCAAAATTCCAAAATCGCAGAAAATGATTTTTTCGTATTCAATTCTAGTCTCCCCATCTGCAATTTCTTCACCGTGGAGCAATTTGGTGCCGAGTTATACTTATAAATGTGATTTTGCCTTAAATGCCCCCGAAAATCTCATTTTTACCCCCTACTTAAAAATCCAAAATTCCAAAATCGCAGAAAATGATTTTTTTGTATTCAAGTCTAGTCTCCCCATCTGCAATTTCTTCACCGTGAAGCAATTTGGAGCCGAGTTATGCTTATAAAGGTGGTTTTTGCCTTCTCCCCCCCCGGGGGGGAACTGGGGGGTATTTCGCAAAATCCCGTCTTAGTGAGCGTCAGGGTCCTAAAATCAACCTGCTCACCAAAAATTGTGACTCTATCTCCCATGGGATCGCCACAACCGTGTTGAGTCAGTGAATCAGTGAATCAGTGAATCAGTGAGTTTACTCTTTTATATATATAGATTAAAGCTTGAAATGTTTCAGGTATTATTGTAAAAGATTACACGAAATAAGTGTTCTTTAATTACTTGCCTTACGTTTTTGATAACGTGTTATTGCTGATTTTAAGGTACAACGCCATCTATGAGTAAAAATTAGAAATAACATTTTTATTTGCTTAAACAAAATTTTTCATCGTAAGAAGCATTGTAGTACAAACCGCCCTCTTTTTCGTCAATTACTTGATTTTATGTTAAAGTTTGAAATGTATCAGGGATTGTTAGGCCCAGCCCACTCGGTACATTGAGTAATATAGAGTAGTTAGATTAATAGAGTTTTGACTATTAGAGTGTACTGAAAAATAACATAAACTCAAAAATTAATATTAAACTTCTTAGAGATTGTTGTTTTTCTCCATGCCTGTTAGAGAACATTAAGGATATATTGACATTTTTTTCCTCTATCGCTATTCTATTTAAAAGTAAAAAAAATTGGAATGACTCCACTCGACTTTTCGAACATTAGGTAATTAACGGTTGTATAAATAAATTAAAGTAAGAAAAGTCGGTAAATAAACAGAATAGAAAATTATAATAGGGTGTTTGAATATTTTTCTCCATATGGTATGTTCTCCAATTTAACTCTTTGCACTTAATTTGAGCTCAGAGATCATAACGATAAAGAATTTTTCGCTGTGTCTCTGTAAAAATCTATTAGTGCTGGATTCACCAAAATCTATGCAGTTCGTGCGACGCTGACCTATAACAAGTGTATAATCTTTAGCTCAATCGGATATGGCGTTTAGACACTATAGCACTTTAAATAATTTGAGCCCGTAGGCCATAATGATATTTCTTTCTTTCTTTCTTTTCTTTTTCTTTCTTTTTTTTTTTTTTTTTTTGTAACCCTGTAAAAGAACTATAAGTATACTAGATACACTAAAATAAAAAAGGATTCGTGCTACGGTGACTTATAACATACGTACTAACTTTCAGCTTATTCGAACAAAGCGTTTAGACGTTATTGTGTTAATTCACACACACATACATAAATCACCAAAAAATTAGCTATAATAAACTCAGGGAACCTCAAAATGTATAGATACATCAAAATCTCAAAGTCGCATTTTGGTCATGATTACAATACTTTCCTTACATAGTATGTTTGGAAAGTGAAAAACAGAGAACATTGACCGTTTACCTAGTAAAAGGCTGTGAATTTTGATTTAAAAATGTTTTTTCAGGTTAAAAGGTTAAAAGAATCCACCTATGAGAAAAATATATCTGTGCCAACTAGTTTATCATACGTTATGCAAAAAATGAGTAAGCTTTATGAACTAAATTTTAATTTATTCGCATTAATGATAAAAGTTTGGATTTAAAGTTTATGGTTTTAATAAATAAATAAAGTCATTTTATGAAAAAGCAGAACTTTACAGACTGAACATAATTGGTTAAAGTTTTAGTAATCTTTTCTTGCAAATATTTCCTATTTCCATCCTTAAAAGAGCCATTTTATGGATGAAAAGATGAATACAGTACACTCTTTATTCGAAATTATTTATTAAAAACATTTAACGCAACACTTAAGATTATTTTACTTTTATAAAATCATGTTTATAAAACTTTTTAAAATTCATTTTAGCTCCTGCATGTGTCAGATCGTCAAAATCATCTGTAGACGTCACCGATGAAAGAACTTGGCCATTCTGTGTTTTTGGAAGATGCGTCCAAGGTGTAAGTATATAAATATTCATCTTTAATGACTTATTAAAATTTGGCACAAATTGAGTTCGCAGTTCGTTAATTAGTGACTTTCAATCAAATTTAAAGTATGCAAATTCTATAAGATGTTATAAAATTGATGCGAAGAAATTAAACGTACTCAGGCCTTTTTTTTCTCCTGTTTTTTCTAATATTCATAAGAAGAAAGTACTGGATTGATAAAAATTTTTGACTTCCGGTTTTATTACGTTTTTATATGTTCTAAGCATTAGTTGATTCTTTTTAGTTCCCCATCATACTATAGGTATGGGGAACTTAGGTAATCGTGACAATTTTCGACCTCGGTTTTTTGACTTTTTTACACGTTTTCAGGTGTGAGGAATCCGAAAATGACAAAATTTCTATGGTGTCTGTCTGTAGGGTGTCTGTTAGTCTGTTAGTCTGTTAGTGTGTTAGTCTGTTAGTGGGTCAGTCCGTTAGTTTGTTAGTCTGTGTACACGATATCTCAAGAACAAATTGTCGCAGAGAGGTCAGATCAGTCTTAAAATATTACTTTCGACACTGGCAAGAACCCTATTCATTTGCAACATTCGAATTTAAAAACTTCGTTAGTTATTAGAAATTTACGATTTTCTTAACATGGGAGAATAGGACAAAAATTCACTTAAACGTGCATTAAATGGAAACTTTTTACTGTAAAATTGTCAGACCAGTTTTAAAATATCAGTTTTGATGCCGGAATGAACATCAGTAACTATAAATGTGCTTCTTTGAAAATTTCGCAAGTTATTGGAAATTTACGAATTTCTTAACATGGTGGTATAGGGCGAAATTTCACATAAACGTAAATTTTGAGAGATATTTTCATCGTAAAGATGTCAGACTACTTTTGAAATATTATTTAGGACACTGGCATGAATATTGATGACTATGAATTTTCCAATATAAAAATTTCGTAAGTTATTGGAAATTTACGAATTTCTTATCACAATAGAATAGGGCAAAATTTTACACAAACGTCAAATCTTGAGGGATATTTTCATCGTAAAGATGTCAAACCACTTTTGAAATATTATGTAGGATACTTACATAAATACCATAGAGTATGAATTTTCCAATTTAAGAAAATCGTAAGTTATTTGGAATTTACGATTTACTTAAAATGGCAGAATAAGGCAAAATCGAGCACAAACGTCCATTTTGAGGATCATAAATATATCAGACAATTTCAAAATAACATTTATGATACTTGAATGAACATGATTGACTACAAATATTCTAATGGGAAAATTTCGTAAGTTATTCGAAATTTAAGATTTTATCAACATAGCAAAATGTTGCGATATTTCATATAAATATGCATTTTTAGGATTGTTGCATTGGAAATATTAGCATGAAAAATAAACTACGAAATTGATCCCAATAAAATAAATTAATAGATTAGAATAAGATAAATATGTTGAACTGAATGGTGGGTAGCCTATTAGGTGAGGATTTCGTTCTGTCATTGTGCCAAGCGTTTGGTCAAATTCATTTCTCTTAACATGAATATAATATGTCCTGTACAAGAAATTTATGAGAACATACATATGATGGGGAACTGAGCAGAGTCCACCTATGCCAACTAGTTTAATTGATGTCTATCTGTGTGTATATGGGACAAAAACTTTGTGGTAGCTCTAGATGAAGAACTAATGCACAGATTTTTATGAAACTTTATATTTAGTTGTACCTTGACATAAACTGATGTCTATTAAATTTTATTTTTATATAGATCGATAGGTGGCGCTACTACGCTGAAATTTTCCTCATGTATGGGGATATTTCATACCTTGCAGATCATATTGCGTATAAACGGAGGAAATTTTTCATGAAAGATGGCTGCTATATAAAATTTCTCTGACTCAGTTTGCATACTTATAGTGTGATAGGTGTCGCTGCTATACTGCAATTTTCATCATTTATGAAAAACTATATTTTTAAATTTTTGCATTAAATTTTTTATGTGACATGCACTGGTAGTAAATGTCTGGAGTAAATTACATTGATATTGTAAGATTTTAACTTTTAAATGTTTATAAGATCATGTGTGATATTATACATGTTCTTTAAAAAGCATGGAAAATAGGGGAAAATCCTCTAGTGTGTACTCAATTAAACTTAAATTTAACAACATCATCGCATGTATACGCTCACGTGTTCAAATTAAAGCATGTTTATATGCACATTTATATATATACAGGGTTACTCTACACTCTTAAGCCGATTTTTAAGGGAAGGTAAGGTTTTGAAAAGGATTCAGAATTAACTGATGACTAGAACAGTCATAGAAAAATGGAAGCAGAGGTACAAGAAATGAATGGACGCAAGACAAAGATTACCAAAAGATTTTTCTTTTTTTTTTTTAATATTTATTTATTTTTAAATAAAATAACCACCAAATTTTTAATATTGGAGGTTTTTTTTTTTTTTTTTTTTTCTTTTTTAAACTTCGGAATCTAGTCCAACAATAAATAATTATAAGATGATAAAACTTTTTATGTACGATGTTTTTAAAACTTCTGTTAAATCTTAGCTATACAACTACATTAGAAATTTATAAGTGCTATTATTAATTTATTAGCGCAGTGTATAAAATTTTTAGAGTGACGTCAATTTTTGTGAGATGCATAATTTAACTTTTTACAATTTTTTAAAGTTGACGTTTAATTAAATGTATTTACTTTTATGTCGAAAGAAATTGAACTCGTAATTTTTTTTTTTGGCAACAATTAAATTATAGCTAACATTTTAATGGCTATTTTTAAAGGTATTAGGTGGTTATTTTTTTCATATTTTAATTAATTAAAACTAATCAAAAATTCGAAAATCGGGCTTCGAAGCATTGTGTTGTCATCGGGTTCCGAGCTATTCTGAAAGTTTCAAATGTCTAGCTAGTAGGGAAGTTAGTTAAACATCTATTGCAAGATTTGTACCGGACAAACAAGAATATAAGTTAATGAAAACGTGGTAAAATAGACTGAGTGGCAACAATTAAAATGTATTATTTGAAAAGGTATTGTGAGCAAAGGTAAACATCCGGTTTAGTGGCACAAGTGGGCAAGTCTGTTAGGCACTAAGGGATCTAGTTAGACTTTTCAAAAGCATGAACATTCAAAACTGATGAATAAACGCATTTTCCCCTGTTTTGACATGGGAAAGAAAAAAATAAATGAATCTCTTCAGCTTAATTTTAAACCCCTATTAAATCGTTTTTTATGAACTGACTCTTATTAGCCATTTGCCCACATTATATGTTATTCGTAGGTAGATAACTACACTGCAGTATTAGTTTTGCATTATGTTACGTAAGTTGAAATGATTGAGTGCAATGTTAAGTTCAATTATTAGAGTAACTGTAAGTTTACTTTATTTAATATTTCTGTACCCTGGAGGTAAAGGACACCATGTCACAAAAATGTATTTTCTTAGAAATTAATTAATGATAGTTGTAATAGCACATTTTTACTACATTTTTTAAATTTTTACAGTGTAACACCCATAGCTGCCCTAAACAAAATGAAATGTATTTATTTTTCAATATGCATAAAAACATGTTTCGGGTAGATTGTGATGTGAAAATCATTCATCATTCGTTTACAGGGTTACCCAAAGTACTAGGTTATATTGGAGCTATACTTAGAAATTGCAGGAGATGTATTTCATTTTTTGTTAAGTGTTTTTAATTCAAGACTAAATTTAAGTGCACAATGCAATTTGCATATTTTTAGAGGCAATATACAGGGCTACCCAAAATTAAGCTAAGCGTTATTTTCTATTAAATGTAATTGATGGAAGTGCTTTGCAACATTTTACTATGTCAACGAACACTGTTCCTGAAGGAAAATTAATTTTTCAAACCCACACTGTAAAAGTATTTTTTGAAGTTCTATATCTAATTCCTTTTTTTTTTTTTTTTTTTTTTTCTTCATAATATCATTTGAGCTGCCCTGAATACGGAAGTCCAATTTTTAGCGGTTGATCTGTATGTTTATTTATTATCAACATAAGTTAAAAACAAATAACTGCAGAAAATTTGGTCCCTTGAAAATCGCATTAGGTTGCCACTTGAAAAATTTGATCAAGATTGGCAAGTTTGAAGACAAATTAATAAAATTTTTGTTTTATTTTTTTATTTATTTAATAAATGTAGTCACTATAATTGAACGATGGATTAAGCCCTCCTTACAAGGAATTATATGTCAAATAAAACTGTTTCTAAACTTATTTTTGATTATTTTTAAAGTAGATTTAACTTTACTGTTTTACATCGTTGAACTCTCGACTTAATCTGTACATATGTTTTTGAAAGCATTTGTGAATAGTAAAATTGGTATATTGGTCACCTTAAATTTGACTTCAGCGACCTTTTTGGGCATTGATAAGGATGTTTAAAATGCCTTCTCTTACTAGAGAATATTTAGCAATCTATGCGTTACACTCTTTTACTTTTCTCGTTTTTTAATTATTTCGTACTAGAAAAGTTTAAACCAACAGAAACACAATTTAAGAGATATTTTAAAGGATATATTGAGAATTATTTTCGTCACTATTTTACTAATGTTTTAAAATGACAAAACTTAATTGTTAAAAATATACATATGTTAATTTTTGCGTTTGTTTTCAAGGATTTAAAATTTCCAAACATTACATTTCCGTTAAAAATTCAGTTATTAAAAATAACTTCTTGGTGTAAAATTTGAACATTATAAAGCGTAAAAAATACGATGAGATTCTTTTGTATTGCGTGCATTTTCTCTTGTCCATTATAGCCATAAATTCTGAATATTTTACAACAAATTTGGCGAATAACCGAGTTTTTGCATTTGATTTTAACAAATATGCGTTACCTTTTTAATTTAGATTTTGAAATCTAACTTTTGTGAAGTTATCCGAAAAAGATTACTATATATTTAAGCGAATTTATGTTTAATCACAAACTATTGCCATAAAATATCAAGCATCAAACTTTGAATTTTATTAATTTTAGAATTTTAATTTTCAGAAATGTGAATGTGCAAGTCATTTTTCTGGTCCTAAATGTAGCACCTATACGAAGAAATGTTGGTTAATGTATTGCTATCTTACAAGTTGCCACCCATCTCATCAAAGTTTACACTGCATATGTGATCCTAGCCTGTATGGAACAAAGATTACATGTAAGTCTTTCCCCTTAATTGTATATGTACATTCACAGCTATGACATTACAACAAGGCTATTTTTTTTGTTATTCATATTATTTCTTTTTCTACTGTAGCTGGAATTTATTGGTACAACGAAGGCAAAAGTTCTAAATATGTACCTCCGCCTCCTGGATGGAAAGACGATGTAACAAGTGTGATACAATGGAAAGGTAAGTTGATTTTATTAAACTGTTTAAGAAATTTGTATATTCTTGAAACTTTTAACAACATATTATTCAAATATACACGGGTGATCCACGTTAGGATGAAATATAAAAATTAATAATTCACAAACAAACAAGGATAACATGCTTCAGTTTACATTAAACGTATGGAAAATTAACAGGATATTTCATGACGAAATGGATTTTTATATAAGACGGAGCACCACTGGGAATCGCCGTGCCTGTTGAATGTCTGCTTTGTTCAATATTAAGCTTAACACAGACCAGGGCGCAATCCAACGCGCATTGTACGTTCTATTCAAATTCCTTTGATGTGAGATTTGAGTTAGCGCGAGCCTCGAAGGGCCATTTCCCCCTATGACAAACCCCGTACTGCGGAAATTGGCATGGAAAACTTGAGTTTCTTTTGTAAAAATTTTCAAGGTGCAATGAAGAATAATATCCTTCATTGTAAAAATGTCCAACAGTTCAAGAGTTATTTTCCGATTATGGATAATTTACGACCATTTTGCGTGTAGCATTGCACTATGGTGTGTGAGAAGCCTAAGGCTGCCTTCAGAGACTGGCAACTTAGAAAGCTTCAAGTGCGGCTCCATTGATATTTCTTTGCTGTGGTTTTTGAGAATCGATGCTCGTTCGAGTCGTCCCTCACAACCCCCCTAGTGCGACAATTGCATGAGAACTGGTCTCTGAAATTTCAAGGGTCGCTTTCGGACAATGGATAATTTATGAGTTTTGAAGCTCTGCTCGAAGCCAGTGTCTGAAGGGTCCTTAAAGGAGCCTTCAGACACTGGCAACTGGAAAGCTTCAGCTTCGGTTTCTTTTGGTATTTCTTTGATGTGATTTTTGAGAATCGAAGCTTGCTCCACTCCTCGCTCACAAACCTCCTAGTGCAAATTTATGACTTTTGAAGCTGTGCATAGTTGCCAGTGTCTGAAGGGTCCTTTAGGATCGTGCTATCAATTGATCCTTTATACATGCACAGCCTTTCAGGTCTCTTGATCTGACACTGTGTGGCTTTTGTTTATGAGATCTTCGTTAAAAATGTACTGATTCAAATCACTGCGATTATTGCCAATATTGAAAGATATGATTTCTCAGTATGTGTCTGCTACAATACAAGAATTATTTTTAATGCTTAATGTTCTTAATTAATTCTTCTCAATTTTCTTAAACTGTCGCCTCATAGCTGTGTTTTTGAATGACAGACAATACATTCAACAGTTGTAAGTTTCCTTATAACATGTGTGGCTGGTGCACGTAAAATATGTCGTGGCCGCAAAATCCTCCATGTTCCCATCAAAAATTATACCTCTGAGGGTCACCGAAGCGGGAGAGCCATCCCTTCCGTGGAGGATCAAAATTGTGATGGCAAGTCTCCGGACCACCTCTAGGGGTGTGTCCCAGACCGTCGCTAATTTCCCATGTGCGCAGCATTAGTGCGACGTAAAACCTAACCACAACCACAACCTTATAACATGTGAGCGACTTGCCCCTTGTAAACCATCTGGTAGTCAAGTAAATAACTATTCTAGCAATTTCTCTTTCTCTCTTTTTTCTGCTATAAAAAATTCGTTCGGCTTCATTTTCTACAATCTGGAGTTTTTTTAAATATTTATTCGTTCGAGAATTATTAATTTTTTAGATTTGCCATGGCTTCTGGATCACCAGTTATGTATAAATATATTTATTTCGATCATAAATCTTTAAAACTGATCTATTTGTTTTAATTTAGATGATTCTGTGGGTTTTCTTCAAAAGCAACACGTTCCCAATGCTATGACAGCCAAAAGCGGTGATAAAAGAGTAAACACACTGAATTATGAAGGAGTTAAAGACCACGAATTGTTTAGTTCGCAGATTGATCAAAAGAAGAGGCCATCTTATTCTAAAGCTGTAGAACGTATTCCTGGATTTCATTCAGCAGGACGTATCCCTCAATCAAAAGCTAAATATCGTGAAAACTCCGGAGGCGATACAATAACTAAAGATAAAGAATCTGAAAAATCAGATGTAGAAGAAGCACTGGAGGAACTTGAAAAAGTGTCTTCAGCTTTTGTGTTGATTTCAAGCAATATTTATATATTAATACTGATTTTTCTTAGCATTAATTTCCAATTCGAACTGGTTGCAAGTTAATTTGAACAAATAGAAATAGTAATGAAAAGTTAATCTTAAGAACAAATATCAGTTTTCTCCTAAAATGTTAACTATATACAGAATTTACAATAACATTTGGAACATTATTTTATCTAATATAAAAGCTGAAATAAAAGTGAAATAATTTGTTAAACGGTCTCTTAAGTTGTTGTCTTACCTTCATTTGTTATTACTACTTATTTCAACATCATAGAAAAAATACACTGTTAGGATATAAATGGAACTTTCACAAAAATAAAAGTTTCATCAGCAATTTATCATTTAAACAATATTATTTTGTGTTTTATATCATAGTACATGATAAGTCATGTCAGAATATCTTCGTAGTAAAATTACAGTATCATGAATTGGAGAATGAAGCACGTTTTTGAATGACGAATATACACGTTTAATAAAACGCTACTAATAAATACACTCAGATATATATATATATATGAGTAATATTTCACAAAAATACAGGTCTTTTTGTGAAATATTAATAGATCAGATAGGTATCTCTTCTTACCCCCTGGCATTTATGTCTCTTCTCTTCTGTTGCCACACTAACAAAAAAAATATTGTTCTTTTTTCGTTTTCTCTTTATTACTTTCCGAACACTATAGTGAGGAAAGTATTGTAATCATGCCAAAAATCCGAATTTGAGATTTTGATATATCTATACGTTTCGAGGTCCCCTGAGTCCGTTTTCACTATTTTTACGATGATGTATGTATGTGTGTGTGTATGTATGTGTGTATGTCTGTGAGTGAACACGCTAGCGTCTAAACGCTTTGTTCGAATAAGCTGAAAGTTGGTACGTATATTGTAAGCCACCATAGTACGAAGTCTATTGATTTTGGTGAATCTAGCACTTATAGTTTTTTTACAGGGACACCAGGAAAAATTCTTTATCATTATGGCCTCATAGGCCAAATTTTTAAAAGTGCGATAGCGTCTAAACGCTTTATTAATATGAGCAAAAAAATTGTACACATGTTATAGGTCACAGTTGCACGAATTGTATAGATTTTGGTGAATTTAGCACTCACAGTGTTTTTACAAGGACACAAAGAAAAATCCTTTATCATTATGGCCTATGGGGCCAAATTTTTAAAAGTGTGATAGCGTCTAAACGCTTTATTAATCTAAGCAAACAATTTGTACACATGTTATAGGTCACAGTTGCACCAACTGTATAGATTTTGGTGAATTTAGCACTTACAGTTTTTTTACAGGGACGCAAAGAAAAATTCTTTATCATTATGGCCTATGGGACCAAATTTTTAAAGTGCGATAGCATCTAAACGCCTTATTCAATTGAGCTGAAAATTTATATGAATATTATGAATCACAGTTGCACTAACTATAAGCATTTTGGTGAATCTAACATTTATAGGTTTTTTAGGGACACAACGAAAAATTCTTTATCATTATGATCTATGAGCTCAAAGTTCAGTAGCATTAAATAAAACATCGTGTAATATATGGAGAAAAATACTCAAACACTCTATTATGGTTTTTTCTCTTTTGTTTGTTTAACAACGCCTCTTTCTTTATCTACAAAACTGTTAATTACTCAATGTTAGGAAAGTCGAGTGGGGCCACTCCAGATTTTTTTTCTAGGCAGCGCCTTCTTTTAGCGTCATACAAATTATATCTTTTTCTTTTTTCTTTCTTTCTTTCTTCATCTTCTTCATCTTCTTCTTCTTCTTCTTTTTTTTTTTTTTTTTTTTTTTTTTTTGAATATGAAAAACCATTTTAAAAATCGCAAAAACTTTCATGGAAATTTTCTTAAATTAGTGATTATGAGTTCACTGTCAAGAAATCGCTTAATTCAATTGAAAATTCGAGATTTTATAGAAAAAAATATTTATATGCATTCAAGATCGAAGGTTTCTATAAAGCTACCATTATATTTGTTTAGTTTCATTGAGCAAATGAAAATAGTTTATGAAAAGTATCAGCCCTCTAGAGATGTGAAATATGAATACAAAATAGAAAAAAAAAAAAAAAGGTGTTTCCATAATTAATGAAACAAGTAAGATATAATCCCATGAATTTGAACATCTTACAAAAGTAGAAGATATTTTTATTTATTATTTGTTATTTAAACGAATGCTCTAAAAAATAAGAAAAATAAGATAGAAGAATCAACAAAAAAGTTAGCATTTAAACTATACAATTTTGTTTTTATCTTCCTTTTTTTTTTTTTTAAATTGGCACACATGTGATTAAACGCTATTTCAATGATATTTATTTGTAAAAGTTGTAATTTTTAAACAGTTTTCAGTAATGTTTAAAAATATTTATGACCTGTTTGGCCGTTTGTCTGTCTTTCCATGCTCTAGCTCACTTAAATATTATTTGAATCTTTCAAAATTTACATACAGTTGGTAACAAAAGTATCCGAACACTAGCAAAAATTCCTATATAAAAAAAGTAGAGTTGATACTGTTTTCACCAAAACTAAATTCAAAACTGGTGTACAATCGATAAATAGATTATAAGACTTCTTCACACACCATAAATTTTAAGCCAACACAACCGGTTTCGAAAGGACGTAGCCTTTCTTCATCAGGTGAAAAAAAAAAAAACAACAACAACAAAAAAAAAAAAAACACGTGCTACTGCCTTGGAGGCAAAGGCAAGACTGTGCTAGCTTAAAATTAATACTGTTTTGTTAAACAAATCCCTGTCGAATCATGTTCTTAGACTGACTAAGAACATGATTCGACAAGGATTTATTTAACAAAACAGTATTAACTCTACCTTTTTTATATAGGAATTTTTGCTAGTGTTCGGATACTTTTGTTACCAACTGTATGTTATTCCAGTTTTCTGTAATATGTTTCTTATCGAAATGTTATACACAGGGTTAATAGTTCACGTATAGAGGCATATAAAGTAATTCCAATTTATGGTAATCTATAAGCGAAATATTTAAAAGTTCCCATTGATATATTTGCACTGTTCTAAATATGATGAAGTCAACATACGATCTTCAGATGCACAAAAGCACATTTTCTATAGAAAATGATGTGAACAGCATTGATGCAAGTCATCGGAAATTTTCGGATGTATTACAGGCTATCAATGACGGCAGGCAATCGTGTTACTTGATGTTTTTAATTTACAAAATCTTAGTGTACTGTAGATCACTGAAAAAAAAAAAAAAAAAAAAAAAAAAAAAAAACCTTAAAAGTACAAGAAAAATCTGGCATCTGGGGTGCCAGTATTTCTCCGTCAAATATACGGGACAAACTGTATTTTTAACAAGAAACCTGTTTTATTCATAGGATTCCTGCGTAAAATATATGTCAGTGATACAATTTTACGGTTTTAAACTGTATATTTGACGGAGAAATACTGGCACCCCAGCTGCCAGATTTTTCCTGTACTTTTACGAGTTTATTTTTTGCAGTGAGGGTAACAAAAGCATTCAGGTATCAGTATATTGCTTTTTACAGGGTGGGCAAAAAGTCCGTAAAAACTTTAAACATTCATAAAACCGGAAAAAATAACCAAAATAAAAAACGGTTTGCAGGTTTAGCATTAATAAGTCACGTGATTTTTTTTTTTTTTAAGATAAGGAAAAAAAAAAATAGAAAAACAGCCGACAGATGGCGCTGGTACGAACGATTTGTAGTTGTAAATATGCAAATGAGACAGGCGATTATAAATATTTACGCTCTTGATCCAGAACCAGTTCTCCGTTGCATCCCATGTAAGTAAATAAGAATGCTGAGTGGAAAAGATAAAGCTTTGTTGGTGAAGCTGTTTTACATGAACCAGGAATCAGCGACTGTTGCACTGCGTAACTTCCGACTTCAGAAAAATGTGAAGACCGGAGAAAGGTTTTTAACAGTATCAGGCTTCACAAAGCTTGTTCAGTGATTTGAGGAAACTGAATTGCTGGAGGATCGTGAAAGATCCGGACGACCAAGTCTAAGGCAGACACGTTCGGCACGCGTTGCAGCCGAAATGGAAACATTAGCGTCAGAATCCGTTGCAAGGACTAGCAGTGCACGGGTAGCTGGCAGACGCTTGGTCTTACCATCATTCTCGATACGTAACATTCTTCATGGAGTTCTTAATCAGTATCCATACAAATTACAGTCTTGCCATAAACTTTTACCGTCGGATACCGTAGAGAGAAAAGCATTTGCGAGGTGGCTCTCTCCAAAATTGAACAAGATTCCTCCTGGGTCTTTAACATCTTGTGGACAGATGAAGTGTATTTTTCGCTCCATGGCGACGTTAAGACACATAACTGTCGCATCTGGGCGACGTCAAATCCACGAGAGTGCTCTGAGAAACCACTACATTCCCCCAAAGTCACAGTGTGGTGTGGGTTCACAGGTTCCTTCATCATAGGACTCCTCTTCTTTGAAACACGGTGTCCAGTAAATGGGTAAAAAACAGTGATAGTAAATGCTCAGCATTATTTAACGCTTTTGCGCACAAAGGTTGTTTCCATGTTTGCGTGAAAAAGATGAGCTTTCTACTGTTACGTTTATGCAACATGGAGCATCAACTCACACTGCTATTCCAGTCAAGGAATTCCTGATAAAGACGTTCGGGGAAGAGAGAATCATCAGCAGACGTTGCAAGTTTCCATGGCCTCCTTAGTGTTCAGATTTTTCACCGGCGGATTTTTGGTTATGGGAATATTTAAAATCCCAGATGTATCGATCCCGTCCATCCAATCTGCCGGAATTGAAAGATGCAATCCACCGAGAGCTGTCATGTATGCAGCCAGACATACTGCAGTCTGCCATTGCTGGATTTGTGACACGCCTGCAATGTGTTATCACCTGTGGTGGTGGACATGTGGAACGCATTGCTATAATAAATGAATTGGTAACATTATTTTTGACTAAGAACATGATTCGACAAGGATTTATTTAACAAAACAGTATTAAGTGTACATTTTTTTTTTATATAGGAATTATTGCTAGCGCTAGAATAATTTTGCTGCCGACTGTAGAATGGGTTAATTTTTGTATTTTATTTCTTTAATTATAATGGATTAATATATTTCATGTTTAATGTGCTATGCTTTTTCATTTATTCAATAAATTAAACTTATATTAAAAGATGGGAAATACTTTAATCGTTCATAATATTAATTATAATAAAAATATTATAATTAATGTTAAATAATCTACCATTATGCTTAATTAATTTTATTTTAACAAAATATTTATTTTGTTAAAGCTGTATAGACAATTTTCAGTTCCATACTTCTTAAGCAGCGATGATTAAAAAACGGAAAAAAAAAAAAAAAAAAAAAAAACTTTTAAAACCCAAATTCTTAATGTATCGTATCACATAAATCTTTTCAAAGTTAGAGTAAAATTTAATTTAAAAAAAAAAAAAAAAAAAAAAAAAAGTAACTTTTTTGTTTATTAAACAACAACAACAACAAAAAAAAAAAAATGATGAAATTTGAAATGTAAGTTGGTCCTATGGGGTACAGGCTGTATATTATATTTTTGTGTTCGTGAGAGAAAATAATAAAAAAATTGAAAACTGTAATTTTTTAATCCCACTTCAAAAACATGTGACTTAATGTGAAGCAGACTTTTTTTTTTTTTCTCCTAACGGTTTCCATACAACCTTCTGCCTAAAATTCAGACTTTAGTTAATTTTAAAAAATCTAATTGTCCGATCGATAAGCTGTTTAATCCAACGGATTCACTAAAAATTTTCCTTTCATTCGGTACCTTATTTGTAACGATACGAATGATATTTCTAATTTATTTTCTAATTTTTCTAATTTATTTTCCTCATTTTAAATAAATGTACGCTTTTTTTTTTAATTCTGTCGAAAAAAATTGGCAACAGTTAAATTATGGATGAAATTTAAATGGCTCATTTATCAAAAATTAGAAGGTTATTATTTTCACATTTTAATTAATAAAGAAAAAAAGGCTTCTTAAAAAAACTCTTCAAAAATTCTTAGGATACTGTGTAGTCAACGAAAAATTTTCTTTTATCAATTGACACCTTTTCTACAAATTAGCTTCAAAAATTAACACTCCGGGGTATCGAACGCTCGACCACGGCGTTACTAACCTTACTACCATGCCGCTCTAACCACGGAAAGACAAATGAAAAAGCTTATATTTACCTTAAAATGGAGGCGCATTTTTTATTAGCTTGGGATTCACAAACATACCGTAGTGAATGACAGTAAGTACATAAGATTTGGGGGGGGGGAGAAGAAAATAAATGAAAAAGCTATTACACTTTTAGCAATAAACGAACGATCATTTCCCTTAAGTATTTCTTAATATTAACCCTTTGCAGCACTGACGCTCTGAAGCACTCTAAACAATGTTGCCAAAATTTGGGAATCTTTTATTCAACAGTCACCAATAATTTTGAGGAGTGATATTTCATATATTTAATGGACGAATAACATTTGAACTGATTAGCAACCGTTACAATTAATATTTGGTTATGGATATTGAATAAAAAAGTCTCTTAATTCAGCAATACTGACCAAAGAAGTGAAATTAAATAAGACTGGTAGAGGGTTAATGTGCTTTACAGATAGAAAAAATACCAAAATTACAATTTCTAAAATGAAATTCGTTGATATTATATTAATGTAATTTCATCAAGTGCGCCCTTAAAATAAATTAATAAGTAAGTAAATAAATAAGCAAATTAAAAGTACAATAAAACACAAGATCACTTCTTTTGAACATGATTTTACTATAAAAAACATATTATGAAACTGATTATTATATAAAGAATTCTATGAAAAACTGGAAATGTCTTTTTGAATCCTGACGAAAACTTAAAATCTTCATTGTCATCTGCAATGAGAGAAAAAAAAAAGTTATATTAATCAAGCAAAAAAGAAAAAAAAAAAAGTAAAAACAAAACTACATTAATAATATTATAATAGTAACAGTAGAAATTAGTTAAAACAGGAATAAACTACTACGTCAGAAACGCCAAAGAAAAATTATTGAGGTGCATACAGCTGTTTCGGTAGCCTAAAGCGTACCGTCTTCAGTGCAAAAAGAATTCTGAATCTGGAGAAGTGCTCTTATATATAGGAGAGGGACCGGATTTAGTTCAACCAATAAGATTACGGAAGAGGTGGGGAGTGTGGCCAATAGGAATTAAGGAATGTGTAGCTGTGTAAACAGTAGAAAAATTAAGGAAAAGTGGACTGAATGTAAAATTTCCAACAATCAGACAAATAGGGAACAGCGAAATCACAATTTACAAGGTTTTTAAAATTTTTATGAATATGAAAAGCTTCAAAGAAAATCATAATTTTAAATTTAATTCAGCTAAAATAATTTGCAGACCTAAATCCATTCATGAACTCGATTTCTTTGAAGCTTTTCATATTTATAAAAATTTTAAAAACCTTGTAATTTGTGATTTCGCTGTTCCCTATTTGTCTGATTGTTGGAAATTTTACATGCAGTCCACATTTCCTTAATTTTTCTACTGTTTACACAGCTACACATTCCTTAATTCCTATTGGCCACACTCCCCACCTCTTCCGTAATCCTATTGGTTGAACTAAATCCGGTCCCTCTCCTATATATAAGAGCACTTCTCCAGATTCAGAATTCTTTTTGCACTGAAGACGGTACGCTTTAGGCTACCGAAACAGCTGTATGCACCTCAATAATTTTTCTTTGGCGTTTCTGACGTAGTAGTTTATTCCTGTTTTAATATTCCAACGCCAAGTCTCCTGCTATTATTAGTAGAAATTAGTATTTACGACAACAAAAATTTTCCCTTTTGTCATGATCTCTCTCTCTCTTGTTTCTTTCTATCTTAATAAAATATCTTAATTTTCTATCTTAATATCTTAATAAAATTCTACAGAATATTTAAAGTTCAATTAATGCGGCAGTTAGTCATTATAGTTCAATATAATATTTCGTAATTTTTCGTATACATATTTTATACGGTTTCGAAATCACAAAATTGTTTTCGTAACTGTAAAACTGTTTTTGTAAAACTTAATACACAATGTCCACGAAAATCTGACAGTATTTAATTTTGTTCTCAACTAAAGTTTATTTTTAAAATCACAATCAAAGATGGATTTTATATTCTAAAATTTTCTGATAGTAATATAAAGTAGTCAGTTAAATTAAGGGCATAGTGTATTTTAAAATTACCAAAAATCTCGGCCAACAAACTGTGTAATACTTCGAAAATTTATTTTTAAAAGATGTTCAATTAAATAAAATGAAACGTTTGTAGCTGTAAAAGATTAAGTTTTACAGTTAAGTGTAAAGAAAATTTCTCTTTTCGTCAAAACGAATACTTTGATATTATTAACGGCCATTAACTTCGAAATCTGATAGATCAACTAAGGCTTTTCTAACTTCATGCACTGAGGGCAATGTGATACTTTCCAGTAAAATTGTGTGCGCTGCTTTTGCCATCTAGCGACATTGTTGTTCTCAGATTTTTAGCTGAGCATAACAAGGCTCACAATATTTGAAAAAATTTGTCACTGGATGGCAGAAGCAATATTTGAAATTTTGCTGTAAAGTTGTACATTGCCCTTAGTACCTTACCCTTGACCTTGGCCTTATCCGAAATAAGTATCAGATATTTCGGGTTCAATCGGCAATTGAACGCAATAGTGAATATGACCGTAAATTATGCTCGACAACATAACTTAGAAGATGGATCTTTTCTGATTATTTATCATTTTACTCAAAATCAGATAACAGAACAAAGTCCAAATTCCTTATTCTGCATGTATATTATACAGTCTATTTAAAATTATTCTTTAACAAGTTGAGTGCCACGCAAATTCTTAAAATCGATTAAAATTCCATAATGATTCCTCCTGTAATAAATAAAAACTAAGCAAATTTTTAATAAATTTTCAATCATTAAATGTAATAATTTCAGTTTTATATCCTATTTTATATCCGCCACCGATGGTTGACGCGGCTTTATCATATTTGACACTGTCAGCCACCGATGGCTGACAGGGCGCTCAACGTTTTATTTTTTTATTTGTACTGCTTTTACTTTCGGGGTAAAACTTTCACTGAAATGTTTGAAGTATAACATGTTCTGCACACTCCTGAAGTATCAAGATGATTCCTTCAGTACTTAGAGATACATGACAAAATTTCTAGAATCTAGAATGGTTGACATGGCGCTCAACGTGTTAAAACATGCTAGAATTTTGCCCCCATAAATTAAAAGGCACTATGAGGGCAGAATTATCAAGCAGAAAGTTTTAAATTATTGAATGATAAAAGAACAATAAAATATATGATAGATTACCTGTTCCATCGTCAATATTTTCATAATCTGTTGTTTCTTGTATTGTATTTTTATCTAATATTTTTTCTCGATTCTCTTCGTAGAGATCATCGTCTAAGAACCATAGCCCTCTTTTGCCATTACTTTTTACAAATTCTTTACTTAAACTGTTCATTTTTCCATACCAGCCATTGCTGCTAGAAGGGTACATTCCTCTACTTTTCTTCGAAATATAAGGTATTTTATTCGTATTTTCCGGCCATTCACTATCTATTTTATTGTCTCTGTATTGAAAATCTAAGTAATTTCTATGCTTTAAATAACTTTTTGGACTGAATGCTTGCATGTAAGTCTTTTGGGCTCTATCTGTCCTTCGTGGTACTGCATCTGAGACATATCTATTAGATGGATTATTATAAATCTTTAGAAAACCTAAAAAGTAAATAAGTAATTAAATAAATAAATATAAGACTAAATAAACATCTTATATAAATATATCATACACACTTACAAATAACATTGTTTATAGACTTTGAATATAAGATTAATTGATTTGTTTTTCTTGGCTTTTCTAATTCGAAATGAATCGAAAATGAATTCGAAATGAATGAATAATTTTAAATTCCAGTTTACTTTTTTTCGCTCGCTTCTATATGTTCTAGTTCCCTAGTTTTTTGTTTTTTTAATAATCAAATTGAGATGTAGATTCACAAATACATTGTCGGTTATGTTAGTATATAAGATTATATTTATTCTTTCAAACAAGAAAAAAATTGAATTCTAATGTAAACATATCGATTTTGTTACACGAAGCTTAACAAATACCATTTAAAAAAAATAATAAATAAATAATAATAATAATTTTTTATGTATAAACTTAATTCATAATTCCGTCTTCATTTTAATAATTTCGCTTATTCATTTACTTTATACACACACACACATATATATATATATATATATATATATATATATATATATATACTAGCAGACCCGGCCACGCGTTGCTGTGACTAAGTTATACGTTGAATTATACGGCTGTAAACTATTTAGTACAGTCAAATTATTATTTACGAACAAAGACGAAAACGTTGTAGCCGATGTAAAAACCCACAGGGTTGAGATTTGAAACTTAGGTCAAAATTTGGAAGCGATTGATAAAAATTTTCGTAGTGTTGATATTAAGCACAAATTAATTTTATTGTAGGGTCCTATAAATTTTAATGGAGAAGTGATATATATTATTTCTAATGCTACTTTGGATAAAATTGCTAAAATGACTAATATATAAATTAAATTCTATTAAAATTCTATTAAAATAAAAGTATAAAAGAAACAGACGATTTTAAAATCAATTTTTATGGAGGAGTGAAATATAATATATGCTATAATGGATAATTTTACTATAAAATGACCTCATCATTTTAAATATTTTAAAGAGGGCAACAGCTGTAGTTATAAAAAGGAAAACAATAAGGCTAAACCAGAAAAATAAGTAAATTTGATAAATATTTTAAAACTTTAAAATTGGAAATCTTATGAAATATTGGACATTTAAAGTAAATACATGTATCATTTTAAATAGAAAAAGATTTTGGAAAAGTTTAGTGTATTTTAACGAAGTGATGAGAAGTTTTTGAGTATGTTAAAAATTTAATAGTAAATTCAAGTTAATAAAGATGGGAAACATTGAGGATTAAGATAAGAATAATTATAAGATTAAAAAAAAAAATAAAAAAAAAAAATAAATAAATAAAATAAACCTTTTTATATACCATGCTTTTAAATTTTAATATACTAATAATATACTAATTAAAAGGAAAATGATAAATATTCTATCATAGTTTGAAGTCAAATTTGTTTTCAAATGTCTAAATAAAATATCTGATGTAAGATACTAATATTTTGCAGCGGAATAGATTTCATTTCTGTCATCCTTGGCGAAAAAAAAAGAATATCGCCAAATTATCTGGCGAAAATATTTAATTCCTTTCAAAAATCATGGTTATTTTAACAACTTATATTAAAAGAGTAATGAATAATATGAAACAATATTTCGTACAATACCCATTACATGTCATACATACGTACAATGAATAATCCATATTACATTTCGTACAATGCATACATCTGGCATGTATATTTTCGTGTTACGCTTTTGATCGCCAAATAATAATAATAATAATAAAAAAAGCCAAGGGCGACAGAGTTTTAAAATTAAAATTTTGTCAATTTGACAGCAAAATAATTCAACCTAACACCCGCGATAACTAATACATATCTATACCCAAATATAAGGATTAAAATCGGGAAATAAATTTCCTCGATTTTTAATAATTTCTTACAAGAAATCCAGTGGGCAATTAACATAGGAAATCTTTTTCTTCGCTGCACAGACGGTCAGTGAGTCGCACTTCGCTTGCGTATAGAACTCATAGATATAGTATAGCATATATAGAATAGAGTGATCATTGGGGAGAAAAAAGTTATTCCTTTTCATTTGGGAAAAGACGACGTTTTTACCAAAATATGGCCGTCTTTCCCCGAGTGAATACACACGGGAATACATACTAATATTTTAGCAAATAAAATTTATGAATAATTTATTTGCTAAAGGGGAATGGAAGACTCCAGATACAGTTTCAAATTCATATTTCTTTCTTTCTTTCTTTCTTTTTTTTTTTTTTTTTTTTTTTCAATACCACTTAATGGCTGTTTCCAAAGCTTTTATTTATTTATTTATTTATTTATTTTTTTTTTTTCGGCATCAAAAATCTTTGTACGATAACATGGGGATGAGAGATCTATATGTATTACTATATCTATGATAGAACTACATTAGCACTTTATCAATGTGTATAAAATCTTTAAATTGATTATGACGTCAATTTTCGTGAGATGCATAATTTAACTTTTTATAATTTTTTAACGTTCACGTTTGATTAAATGTATTTATTTTTATGTCATTTTTTTTTTTTGGCAACAATTAAATTAATGGAACTTACAGATATTTTGGAGCAACTTTAATAAAGGTCTATAATTAACAAATAATTGCAATAAAACAATATTGTGACAATAAATTGAGATAAAAACTATCCTATCTCTCAAGTTGGACCAAACTGCACACAGTGTGCAAAATTTCATTAAAATCGGTTCCTTAGTTTAGGAGTTTACCCCGGACAAACATCGTGACACGTAATTTATATATATATACAGATATACATACATACATTCATACATTACATATATATAATAGCTTACAGTACATTTTTAGTTAATTCCATACAGTAAGACAGAAATAACACCTAATTTGTCTGCAAAAGATTCAATCTACGCCCTTGAAAAAATATTGATGTTGTATGTTTTAATTAAAGGATGCTTAATTTTTTCAGAAATCTTTATTCATGTTCTTTCTAGTTCTTTATGTGATACTTGGCATCATCTTCTGCAATGTTTGAAAAGGTTTTCAATGTATATATATATACACACAACATATTCATACATACACACATACATACCTGTGTATATATATATAATATCATGTAAACTGATTTTAAATGGCATAAAATGGTCTGAAAGCTAAACAAGGATAAGGAATTTGGAAGTACTTTCATTTCTAAATATCAACTGCTTAGCAGCAAAGAATAGCTAATTTAAAATAAATATATAACTTTGAACTCTAAATCTCCCTAACGCACTCAAAAACTTTCTCAAAAATTAGTGGAAGCTTTCGCAGTGCATTTTATTACTATATTTTTCTTAAAAATTCAAGATATGTGTTGTTAACTATAAAAATATTAATGAATAAAAACATCAAAAGAAAACACCATAAACTGAAAATTATAGTATTTACTTTCAAAGTTTCTGTCTCTGAACTTTTAACAACATTTTTTCTTTCTTTTTCTTTCTTTTCTTTTCTTTTCTATTCTATTCTTTCTTTCTTTTTTTTTTTTTTTTTTTTTGCACATTTCAATGCATATTTAATATCGTTTCCACTGCTTAAATATTCAAGTTTTTAATTTTTTCAATGTATTTTCCTTAAAATTATAATTAAATAATCTGAAAGTATGTTCATCATCATCATCATCACGTACTTACGAAGTGCCTACGGCTGTCGAGACAGCCGCTTACCTTCACAGGAAGACAAAATGCAGAAGGGCTTGCATCTTCTAGAGAGTCGGAACAGGATCTGAGTGGGTTCCCAAAGAACCCTGGCGTGATGAGTTGATGAAAATATGTTGCGTCTACCAGGTGAAATTAAAAAAAAAATCCCATCTCCCGGCAAAGGGTTAATCACAGCATTTTCGCTATAATACTTTATATTATAGCGAAAATGCTGTGATTAACCCTTTGCCGGCCCTAACGCTCTAAATAGTGTCGAAGTGATTAGCTAACCGTTACAGTTAAAATTTAGTGGTCGATATTAAATTTAAAAAGAAAGTCCCTAAATTTGGCAACATTGACCATAGGAGTGAAATTAAATAGGTCCGACAAAGAGTTAAATGCGACGAAGAAAATTTTAAAAGAATAGTGGTATGAATTAATCCGGAGATTTGGCAGCTCTGAAATTGGAAAATCGGAAGAATGAGGAGGAGGGGGGAGAAGGTTGAAAAAGGGAAAGCGTTTTTAGAGAGGCATCATAAGGAATAAGAAAAAGTTTAAGAAGTAAAAAGAGTGAACACAGAATGTTAAATATATCATGAAGAAATTATTTGTTTAATTATCAGAAGTAATATGTTTAGTTCAATGCAAAATAAATAAATAAATAAATAAAAAATAAAATAAAATAGTGATTTTTTACACCTATTATTCAGGGTAAAAAAAAAAAAAAAAAAAAAGTACATGATAGGCAGAAAGGAAGGCCATTTTTTCGATTCAACCTGCTCGGTAACATAAAGTTTATCAAAAATATTGCATGCAGCTGATTCATTTATTTATTTGTTTATTTATTTATTTTTTCAGGTCTATGCTCTTTTTCTGCAACAAATAAGTCTTTAGTCTGTAAATTACTAAAGTGATTCCGACATCTTCGTTAAATTCATGCTCGGAAACGATGGCATAGCTTGACTTTCTACTAATGGAAAGGTACAATTAAAACGATCTCGACTCCACAGATTACATCGAAAAGACAGAGGCATAGTTACCAAGTCTCCCAATTTTGGCAGGAGACTTCATACTAGAAATTTTCTGCAACAATTTTCACTTTATTTAATAATATAGAAAACAAATAGGACATACTTCTATAAAAAAAAAATAGTGGTGACAAATCAGATTTAAAAATTCGAATTGTTGGCAAATATGCATAAATAAATTTTTTGACTTAGACATTTTTCTAGAAATATTAACATAATTAGCTTATTTGCCATACGTTATCGTCTTCATATAGCACTTTTATACTGTAGTTGTAAGCATATTTATCAAAAATGCACGTTTGTAAAAGATTATAAGTCTAGAATACTAGTATATCAAGATTTATGCAAATATAAGTTGATAAATAAATGACTGCAATGGTAAATCATTAATGCAGGTAAAGAAAATTCATCGGCACAGCAAAACCTTCTTTTAATACCATAATAAATAACAAGTAAAATTAGTTAGTTTTTTATGATTCCCACACCCACACGAGATAAACAGAATGAGTTTCCATATTATATTCAATCAATATATGTTCGTTGCGTTTCTCTTTTGCCACCTAAGAGGACGGTGGGAATTTAAAAAACTATTTTGGGAATTTCTATCTAAAATTAAGAAATATAAGTATTTTGCATACACGCCCAGAGAAAGGATTCGCTTAAAAATAGATTTTTTTTTAAAAGTTATTTTATTGTTTTAAATCAAATTTTTATTAGAAGTAAAAAATCAGTTTCGTTACGACAACACAAGATATATTGTTAACACATTTACAAAAGTTCTTTGTGCTTGCTTGTATTAACAAAATATTTTGTTTAATTTCCCATTAATCTATTTATATTTTTAAATCAAAAGCAAATTTTTGTATGAAAAACAAAATATTTTTGTCAGAATTGAATCATTTTAATCACTACAGGTTAAATTGAATTATTTTAACTTCTGTTTTAATCTAAACTTTAGAAACAGTGTTGCTAATATGCACGGACTTTTATATTTAATAAATACCACTAATTTTCATGAGTGGCAATTGATTAGATGAAACTACAATTAGACAAACATTACAATCAAAAATTTCTGATAGATATTGAATATAAAAGTCCCGAAAAATTCGCAACAGTGTTTATAACACATTTTTAAGTTTAAAAAAAATCTGAAATTTGCATGAAATTTCATCATTCAAGTATAAAAATATTTCTGATAAATTAACTTGTCAATCGATCCACAAAGTAATATTCATACATTTTTCAGAATGCATATTTGAACAATAATTATAGGAATTTGAGGGGGGGGGGGTTAAAAATTTACAAGGTTGCAGCATCTTAATATTGTTATATATTAGTGCGCATGTATATAAAATTTGTAAATTTTAAGACAATAATTTGCAAAACTATATTAATACATTTTTGTCGGGGTAGTTTTCTGTTTTGAACAGTCCCATCTTTTGGCGTTCCGATAAAACATTATATTATTTAATAAAATGAATTTAGCTATTCGTGATTTAATTATTTAAATTTTATCCTCAGTAATTCATGCCGTAATTGTTACTGGCATATATATATACACCAGCAGCACATAAAGTGTTAAAGTACGTAAAATTAGTTTTTAAGTAAAATGTTTTTTTTAGAGAAACGTCGAAAAGCGGTATTAAAAAAAAAAAAAAAAAAAAGAAAAGAAAAAAAAGCATACCTGACCACCTACTAATTAATATTCCGTAAAATGATTAGAACCCGCCCCTTTTTGAACATACTTTATTACCATGTTTTTATTAACTTCGATTCTTGTTTGTTTGTTTGTGTGTTTGTTTGTTTGTTTGTGTGTTTGTCAGGGACAAATTTTGCAATCGATTTTTAACTAACTTCCCGACAAGCTAGATATTTGAAATTTTCAGGACAGCTCATAACACGGTGACAATACATTTTTCTAATAATTTTAGTCAACTGCTTCAGGTTCCGCTGCCTTCGGCAGCGTTTATATGATTCGGCAGAAAATTTATTTAACTAACTTCCCGACTAGCTAGACATTTGAAACTTTCAGAATAGTTCAGAATAAGGTTTAAATGCATATTTTTAATACCTTTAGCCAACTATTTCGGGTTCCCGCTGCCTTCGGCAGCGTTATCAGTACAAAGGTTGCAATCGATTTTTTCCTAACTTTCCGACTAGCTAGACATTTGAAACTTTCAGGATAGCTCAAAACACGGTGACAATACATTTTTTTAATACTTTTAGTCAACTGTTTCAGGTCCCCACTGCCTTCGGCAGCGTTTATATGATTCAACAGAAAATTTATTTAATTAACTTCCCGACTAGCTAGACATTGGAAACTTTCAGAATAGTTCAGAACACGGTGAAAACGCATTTTTTAAATATTTTTAACCAACTACTCCGGGTTCCTGCTGCCTTCGGCAGCGCTACCAGTACAAAGCTTGTAATCGATTTTTCACTAACTTCTCGACTAGCTAGACATTTGAAACTTTCAGGATAGCTCAGAATACAGTGACAATATATTTTTTTTATACTTTTAGTCAACTGTTTCAGGTCCCTACTGCCTTCGGCAGCGTTTATATGATTCGAACGAAAATTTATTTAACAAACTTCCCGACTAGCTAGACATTTGAAACTTTCAGAATAGTTCAGAATACGGTTAAAATGCATTTTACCATGTTTTTATTAACTTCGATTCTTGTTTGTGGGTTTGTTTGTGTGTTTGTCAGGAACAAATCTTGCAATCGATTTTTAACTAACTTCCCGACTAGCTACATATTTGAAATTTTCAAAACAGCTCACAACACGGTGACAATACATTTTTCTAATAATTTTAGTCAACTACTTCAGGTCCCACTGCCTTCGGCAGCGCTTATATTATTCGACAGAAAATTTATTTAACTAACTTCCCGATTAGCTAGACATTTGAAACTTTCAGAATAGTTCAGAACACGGTGAAAATGCATTTTTTTAAATACCTTTAGCCAACTGTTTCGGGTTCCTGCTGCCTTCGGCTGCGTTACCAGTACAAAGCTTGGAATCGATTTTTCACTAACTTCCCAACTAGCTAGATATTTGAAACTTTCAGGATAGCTCAGAACACGGTGGCAATACATTTTGTTTTAATACTTTTAGTCAACTGTTTCAGGTCCCTACTGCCTTCGGCAGCGTTCATATGATTCAACAGAAAATTTATTTAACTAACTTCTCGAGTAGCTAGACATTTGAAACTTTCGGAACAGTTCAGAATACGGTGAAAAAGCTTTTTAAAAATATTTTTATCCAATTGCTTCGGGACCCTGCTGCCTTCGGCAGCGTTTCCAATACAAAGCTTGCAATCAACTTTTAACTAACTTCCCGGCTAGATAGCCATTTGAAACTTTTATAATAGCTCAAAAGACGATAGCAAGGAATTTTTTTTAATACTTTTATCCAATTGCTGGGGTTCCGGCTGCCTTCAGTAGCGTTTATATGATTCAACAGAAAATTAAAAAACATGCTTTATAAAATTTTTTTTATCCTATAATTATTTTTAGAGAAATTTTCTTCAAATGTAATTCAGATTAAATAAGAAGAAAAATACTCTAAAAAAAAAAAGTATGAAAAAAGGGGCGGGAACTAACAATTTTGCGGAATATTAATTAGTAAGTTGGCGGGTATGAAAACGTACTTTTATATAACCCGCATCTGCAAGCAATATGTTAATGTTTGTTAAGAACTTTTAAACTAATAAGACAACAAATAATTTATCAACAAATCAGTTTAAAATTAATTTAAGAAATCTTTTATTAGAAAACATACCATCTTCAGCTGTTGGAAGAAAGGGCAGGCGCACTTCAGAATCTTCCATGTTTCTGGATTCTCTGCTCGATTTGTACGGCTTAGCATTATAAAAAATATTACTTTCAGAATAAGGAAAGTTTCTAAATTTCAACTGTTTTGAATCATCTGGAATAATCACCTCTCTTGACGATTCTATTGCAGGATATTCTCTATAAATTTCTTTTTGAATATATTTTGAGTTCTGATTGTTAAATCGATTATTTCTACTAAAATATTGATCATTTAATTGTCTCACAGGCTTGTTGAAGTTGAACCTTGGAAGATTATGTCGATATTTTATTTCGGAATATTTTAAAATGGATTCTCTAGTTTCTTTATTGGATCGATAGTAATTTCCACCAATGATTTCATATTCTAGAAGAAAAGATAAATTTTATAACAAAAATCTAACCGATATATTAAAAATTAATAAATGTATATATTACATTGCATTTCAATCTATGCAGGTGCTTTCATCCTTAACTCTTTAAATATTGATTTTAGACTTATTACAAATTAGGTATAAAATAAAAAATAGAGAATTTTATAAAAGCAATAAAAATTTTATGGGTCAATTTCAAGAATTACAATATTTAAATTTTTACATGGCTCCCATTCAAAAATATTTTCAGTGAATCAAATGCTCCCCCATACATTAATAAACAGGATACAAATTTTCAACAGTGTATTATAAAAATGTCTCAGAGTTTTGTCAAAACATAAAAACTGACTTAAACCACTTTCCAATGTCTCAACATAAGTTCTGTCATTGACCAAAACGTTTTGGGCAGATCAAGCTTAAGGGGCTATGAACAAATTTCAAATGTAAACAATGATAAACTAAATAAATAAATACATTTATATTTTAAGTTGCGATTAATTCCCCAAAAACTTTGTTTTATTACATGTGAAAGTTATTTAACGATACTCTTCTACTCGAAAGTTTATCAAGATTTTTCAAATGATCAGTTATTTTCAATTTAAAAACTTATCTCTCGATGAAATGTTCTCAAAAATTGGGTATCTAAAGAACTTAGTCTTCCTCATGTTTTTCAGTGAAGATTGGTTTAAGACAACATTTAGGAGGCCGGTAACAAATTGAGCAAAATCAATAATGTTTGTGATCACCCAGTATCGTTAAGTGCACGAAATGAACTGTAACTTTAGGATATGTTAAAATAGACCCAGTTCAATTTGTGGATGAATTTGTGCGACGATAGCCGATTAAATAACGGAGATATAAGCATTTGTTTTAAAACTCAAAAAAAAAAAAAAAAAATCAACATGTTTTTAACATGCTTTTATTAGCTTCACCTGTATGTATGTTTGTATGTATGTTTGTAACCGCTCTGGGAGCAAACAAAAAATCTATATTGTAAAAAAAAGACTTTCCCTACGTGAACGATGTGGCTGTGAGGTAAAGCTCCGAGCTACGAACCTAACGTTCGAGCCCAGTCAGGGGAGATTTTTTAAAAATGGTTTTTGTTTAATTCTAAATTATTTATTTCTCATTCCTTCATTATGTTATTTTTAGTTCACATTTCTATAAAAGCGTGTTCTTTAATTTTTTAAAAGTATCATTTTATTTATTTATAATATAGAGTTTTTAACGAAAATTATTCACACTTACAGATAAGTTGAAAAAACACCTTTAAAACAACATACTGCAATCGAAATACAAATATCTTAAATAGCTCATGAAATATGAGTTTTTTTATGAAAAACGTTTTCACTGCGCATATGCTAAAGATGATTAAATATATATATATATATTGCATATGTTGAAAACTAGATATATTAGGCAATTTTCCCAAGAGTGCATTTGAATAGAGTAAAAATTAAGCAATTATCCGAAAAATAACAAGCTAGATTTTAGATATTGTCCAAGAGTCGAAATTTCTTAAGAGGTTTTTTACATGCCACGTAATTAATTTGAAGATCCAATTATTTCAACAACGCTCCAAATGTACTTTTTTGGGGAAAACCCCTTATAAGCGTGTAACTCTAACATACTTTTGTTTATTTACTAAGAGTTGTGAAATAAGGGGTTTTTCACAAAAAAGAACTTTTTCTATGTGGTTAAACTAATTGGATCTTTAAATTAATTACGCGGCATGTGAAAAGTTCCTTAAGAAATGTCCACTCTTGGAAAATATCTAAAATCTAGCTCGTTCTTTTTCGGATAATTTGCTTAATTTTTACTCTATTCCAATGCACTCTTGAAAAAAGTTGCCCAATATATCCAGCTTTCAACCTATGCAATACAATTTTTTTTTTTTTTTTTTAATCTTTTGCACATGTGCAGTGAAAACGTTTTTCATAAAAATGTTCATATTTCATGAGATATTTGAGATTATTTGTATTCCGATTGCAGTATATTGTTTTAAAATTGTTTTTCCAACTAATCTGAAAGTAGAAATAATTTTCGTTAAAAACTTTGTATATTATAAATAAAAAATATGCTGAGGTTTTTTTTTTTTTTTTTTTTTTTTTGAGTTTTAAAATAAATGCTTCTATCTCCGTTACTTATTATACTATTGTTATCACGAATTCATCCACAAGTTAAACTGGGTCTGTATTAACATATCCTAAAGTTACAATTCATTTCATTCACTTAACGATACAGGGTGATCACAAACATTATTGATTTTGCCCAATTTGTTACCGGCCACTAAATGTTGTTTTAAACCAATTTTCACTGAAAAACACGTGGAAGACAAAGTTCTTTAAATACCCAGTGTTTGAAAACATTTCATCGAAACTCGAAAGAAAAGTTTTTAAATTGAAAAAAAATGATCTTTTGCAACTCTTGCTAACTTTTGAGCAGGAGTGTACAATGCTGAAATTTTGTATATATCCTAATTAGGCTTTGTGGCACATTTTACTTTTATTTATTTATTTATTTTATTATAATTTTTAATGAAGCCATATAAAAATTTATTTGCAATTTTCATCTAATTCTTGAAATTAATGTTATTATTATTTTTTAATTAAATTAATGTATACTTTTAAAAAATTGTATACTTTTACATTAATGTATACTTTTAAATTAAATCAATGTATTTTTAAACATCTTTTTAATACATGCTTTTCTAAGATCAAAATTTAAATAATTAAAGCCATGGTCAAAGTTCTTCGAACACTCTGTACAGTCGGTAACAAAAGTATCCGAACACTAGTAAAAATTCCTATTTAAAAAAAGTAGAGTTAATACTGTTTTGTTAAATAAATCCTTGTTGAATCATGTTCTTAGACTGACTAGAAACATGATTCGACAAGGATTTATTTAACAAAACAGTATTAACTCTACTTATTTATAAAGGAATTTTTGCTAGTGTTCGGCTACTTTTGTTACCGACTGTATATTATTTTTATAAATTATTTCTTAGTTTTTTTTTTCTTTTTTAAAGAAACTATTTATAATTTAAAACACGTTTCCCATCTAAACTAATAAAAACTCATGCGGATACTGATTAAAATTGATGATGATCTTATTACGTGGGATAACAATTAATGGTTTCAAAAAAAAAAAAAAAAAAAAAAAAAATTATTATTAAGATGTAGTTTCCCCCAAAGTACGTTTTAAAAATTCTTTTGTGAACTATGATCGCGTATAAACTTGTGTCAGTAGCACAATTTTTTTAGTACACTTTTTGTGTAAATTTTATTTGATGTTTGAAAATCATTTAAATACCATATTAAATAGCAGTTTTTTGATTAAAAAAATTCTAATAATAACGATGCGTACATTTCATTTTAATTTTTCTAAAAGGGTATTGAATCTTTTAAAGTTTACTACAGTGTAATAACAATAATAATAATAACAATTCAGAATATTATTTCCTGCTAGTAATTATTAAAATAAGTAAGTAAAAAAATTATAAATTAATATGATAAATAGTATTTTGCATTTTCTGAAAATTTACATCACAAACATACTTACGTTCCGGAGCAATTTTTCTTATCAGATGACTATCAACAAAAGCATTTGTTACGAATCCACTTGGAGGAGGGATGTAATTTGATTCAAATCCATGGTCATAGAAATATATTCCCCCTAATGGTAATAAAATTACATTTCAGATAAATATACTCAGAATGTTATTCACCAACTAAAGGGTATTTTAAAATAATATTAACAATATTTACAAAATGCACTTTTTTGTACCTGACTTACATTTTGTTAGTTATAAATTGAAATTTAAAACCTGTATTAAAATAGAAATACAAGTTTATCAGTATAAGCGCTTTGATATCTAAGAAAAAACAAGAATTTTATTTAAAAATAAATTGCCTTCTGTCACAGATTGATTTTAACTAATATAAAATGATTTATTTATTTTATCATTTTTATATGTAATGAGTCCTATCTGCTGACATAGGACTCTAAAATTACTTTGAACTACTGACATCATCTACGGACTCATGCATGTGTAGACCTAACATTTTCGCACATAAAAAAGTTTCCCTATTTATAGTATAATACAATAGCCTCCTAAACTAAATGCCTTTCGCGTGGCTCGGAAACTTGGCAACAGTTCACAGCGCCACCTAGTACAGATGGCGCTCTTTTTTTATTCAAATGCCACCAATAATTTTAAGAAGTGATATATGATATATAAAATCGACGTTTCTTCGATTCTATTCGCATTTTATGTATATCAAATCCCACTTTTAAAAATTTTTGGTGGCTGTTGAATGAAAAAGTCGCACAATCTGTACCAGGTGGCGCTGTCTACCGCCAAGTTTCCGAGCCACGCGGAAGGCATCTAGCTTAGGAGGCTATGATAATACAGATCTGTAGTATGATACAGAGCTTAAAAAGAAAAAAACTACCATGTTGTAGCCATTACAAAACTTTCTTCTATATTTTCTTACACAAATTTATGTAGTATAAATTATTTGTTAACACTTTCGCGACCACTGACGTAGATTCACGTCTAGTGATGTAAAATACCCGGGTATTTATTTTTAAGGGTAAATACCCAGGGTATATACCCAGGTAAATAACCAAAATGGGTATTTACCTGGGTATTTATTTTTCAATGAACTCTATTCGAATAAAAATGCCTGTATTTGTGTATAATACGACATTTATATATAGAGAGAGAAAGGAAGAGAGAGACAGAGTATATAAAGAAAAGTTAGAAACATTTGAGACTCATAATTTTTTTAATTTTATAAAATTAAAAATATTAATCAGAAAAACAAATACAATACGACATCATGCATTTTGTATAAAATATTTGATTTAAATAGCTATAAATATAATATATTATACTCTTTTTTAGTTATAAAGCATTTTCAGTTTTTTAATAGCAATGTTAATTGATTTAAACTGAAAGAAAATGTTGAGTTTGGTTTTTAAATGATAAAGGAAACTGATGATGGAAAAAAAAAAAAAAAAAAAAAAAAAAAAAAAGATAGCTAGATATAATTGCAAGGGGAATTGTTATACTATTTTGAAAAGTCCTGAGAATTATTGCAAGATTTTTTGCAACCATATTAAAATGACTCTAAAATGACATAAAAAAAAAAGAGAGAGTGAGTGAGAGAGGGAGGTTTAACCTTAAAAAGTCTATAGTTATATATATTTCAAGTTCTGTAATAAGATAAAAAATAAAATACAGTTACTGCCGCTTAATAAATGCACTGGTTAATAAAATAAACCGGATAATCTGATCATATTGCCAGAACCGTAATCAAATCACTACAAACTACTTTTTAAACTGCCGCTTAATAAAATCAGCATCGACGGTTAATAAACAAAAAAAAATCTCTTCAGCAGCAAAAAATGTAATTCATGCGCACTAATATATATACATATCTATATATTAATAGGCAAGCATAAAATTTGTAGTCCCTTTTTAACATATTAATTATGGGAGTAGAGGGTTGAAAATGGTATCATTCGAAAGGTATGGTTAGCCGGAAGGTGCGAATACAAATATTATTTTCTTACGATGTCAAGAAGGTATTTAAAAATACATTTATTTTTTATGCATTTTCCCCCATTTTTCCCTTTCATACACGTATTCCTTCACATTAAAAAATACCCAAAAGTAGAAAGTTGTTAAATCTGGCAATTTCATAAAGCTCAAATAAAACCATAGACACAGTAATTTGTATAATGTAGCATCACTATACGCAAGTGAAGTGATGACGTCACTGTCTGTCCATGGAACCATGAAAAAGATTTTCTATGTTAATCATCCATTGGATTTTTTGTAAAAAATTTTAAAAAAATAACGGAAATTATCTGCCGATTTTAATTCCGATATTTGGGAATCCGCGTTTGTAATGATCGATAGATGGCGCTCTCTGAACACTGCAGTTGTTAGTAAATATAACAGCCACGTGTAATTATTATTCTTTCTCCGCCATTTCATCATGGAAAGTCGATTGCATAATACGAGGATATGCAGTTGTGTGATAATTTCACCTTAGCCCACCAGAGGGCGAGCATTTCATTACAATCGCGGATAGTTATATATAAGTTACTGTCTACATGTGTTTGATTGAGTTATTTTTTCTGTAAAACTGATAAAATTTTAATTTAAAATCACAAAACTCCAGAAAAAAAATGGCAAACTTCCAGTTTCGAATGTAAACATAAACATTTCATTTCAAAGGGTGATATTTAAACAATAAATATTCAACTAATATACTAAATGAAAGGAAAATGGATTTGATACTAACTGCTGCATGTATAAGTAGACGATACGGAAAAAATTCCGATTTTCGTTTTTTGCTGAATTTATATGTTTTGAGCTTTCTTTACGTTTCAATTAACTGAAATTGGCTACTTATTTTTTTAAAAAACGTCTTTATTGCTAGCTTTTGTGGGTAGAAGAAGCAAGTAAAAGATACATAAAAATTTTTGATTTCCGGTTTTCGATGAATTTACACGTTTTGAGATTTCCTTGCATTTTAATTAAGTTAAATTGACTACTTATTTTTATTTTTTAAAAAGTGGATTTATTATTCTTTTCTCTGCATATATAAGTAGAAAATATAAGATTCAGAAAAGTTTTAGATTTTCGGTTTTCGTTAAAGTTTTTTTTTTTTTTTTTTTTTTTTTTTTTTTTTGTTCAAACAATGTACTTTAATTTATTAATTCAAATTAATTTAACAGAATTTGATACTTGGTTGGGCCTTGCTTTGACATGGTACCTATTAGCTTCTGGGCTGTATCACACAACAAGGGGCGTTTTCACGTTGCGATTTTCTCTCATTTCAGGAAAGGCTAACATCTACAGAGAGAAATAGTTATATTAAGTAAAACTCTGCTGATTCAGTTAGAGTGAATATCGGCAAACAATTGCCGCAGCTGTGTTGCAATTGCATTCCGTTTAGGACAAGGTAATAACTTTGCTTTGCCTCGCTTTGCAAAAAAAAAAAAAAAAAAAAAAAAGGTCGAGTTTCGACCATTGGGGAATACTAGTATATATTATTCTACGATTTTTTTTTTTTTTTTAACTAAAAAGGAAAATAAAACACAGCAATCTCTCTGTTATCACTTTTTGTCAAGAATTTAACACTTGCAGCATAGTTATAAATTAATAATATAAATTAATCATCTCTTGTCTCAGTACCAGTTTCAACGAACGTTTTCTTGCGGTAATAAGTTACAAATTTGATTTGGTTCGCAAGTGATTAAAATATATATATATAATTATTATTATTGAAAGATAATTTCTAATTCTTATTTTGAAATAACTCAAAAACAAGAGATTTAAATGGAAAGATTTTAAATTTAAAAAAAGTGAGCTTTTAGGAAAGTAATGATGATTTTTCTCAAAGGGAAGAGCATCGAAACTTGGGATGTATTTAATTAATTTATTTATAAAATTTATATTTATTTAATTAATTATAATATAACAATCAAATAATTATATGTCAAAATTGCATTAATATTGTTTATTAATTACATTATTCGTTACCTTTCAAAATTTCTTTCCAAATTCAGAAGTAATACCTCTTTCTTGAGTGCAGGATCTTTCGGCGGATATAAAAATCATCCGCTTAATAAAATCACTTTGGCTCAGAACGAATGTCATTTTAATAAGAGGCGGGTACTGTATATTACAAGTATGTTGCAAATTTTGACTGATATTTTGAATTTTACAGCTTCAAAATAAAATATTTAAAAAATCAATTTTTAAATAATAATAATCAATTTAACAGTTGTGAATTTCCCGAAAGTCAAAACAGAATTTAAAAATATGTATTGGCTAATGATTTATAATAGGGCAGAATTCCCCATACAAGCTCTGGATATTGAGCTTAGTTTCTGGCGACAATAAGTAGAGAGTCACCTAACACCAAAAAAGTTCAAAGCAAGTCCTTTTTCTTGCAATTTTTTTTTTCACTTAAAAATGATCAAATATTTTACCATTTAATAAGTAAAAGTCCCTTTATGAAATTAATAAACAAAATCCAGAAAAAATAATTAATATTCTTCATGTGCATTAGTTAGTCAAATTATTGTATGCAATAAAGTATATATATATATATATATATTTTTTTTTTTTTTCAAAATACCCAGTTTTTGGGTATTTACCCAGGCCTTGGGTAAATACCTGGGTAAATACCCAAAAAATATTTACCTACCCACTGGGTATTTACCCAATCCGCATCACTATTCACGTCATTTGAAAATTGTTTCTTTTGCAATTTGTATGTTATTTATTTCTTAAAAGTATATCCAATATTCATTTTTGTACTATCAATATACTATGGGTATAAATGCTGTAGTGATTAGAAAGAATATAACTATAATGTACATCCATTTGTAATATAAATGTGAATACGGAGAATTTTGTTCTGAAATATTGCAACAAGGGAGAATAACGCCCACAGGCGGACATCACTGTGAAAAAGACAAAAACATGCGTTCGCAAAAATGTTAAAATTATTATCCACGATAATTTTCATCTCAGAGAGGCGTGACACTTAATAATGAGAGAAAATTAATTTTGTACCTCTCAGAAGACATATGAGAAAAATATCTTTTTTCAGGATTATTTTTGATTAAAAATTCAAGGATAAACTAGTATGTTGTGTCCACCACAAGACTTTCTTCTATATTTTCCTATACATATTCAATCAGTAACAATATTTAAAAAAAAAAAAAGATTTTTTTTTCTTTTTTTTTTTTTTTTTTTTTTTTTTTGGTGAAAATTAATACATATTCAATCACTAACAATATTAAAAAAAAAAAAAAAAAAAGTTTTTTTTTTTTTTTTTTTTTTTGTTAAAAGTAAAAAAAATCGATAACTTTGTTTTAAATTATCACAGATTTATAGTTCAACCATTCGTTTTAAAGGTATTGACGAGACCTTTCGAATGATACCCATCTTCAAAATTTACCCTCCCCCCGGGGGGGTACTTCCCCCCAGGGGGGGAAGCGATGCCCCCCCATGCACAAAATTTTTTTCCTAGTTACGTACTACTATTATCAATAATTCATATTAATTTTACAAACACAAGTGTAAAATAACTGTTATTATGCACATTTATACGAATTTTTGTCCTATGCTGCCATGTTAAAAATTTAGATAAAATGCTATCCCAGCGCCACCTGTTGAGCTATTGATCCCCAAATATAATCAGCAACAGTTTATGTCGGGGACCAACTAAATACCAAGTTTGGTAAAATTTCGTTAAAAAAAAAAAAAAAAAAAAAAAAAAAAATACGATTATTTTTCTAAGTTTTTTTTTTGTTAAAAGTAAAAAAAATCGATAACTTTGTTTTAAATTATCACAGATTTATGGTTCAACCATTCGTTTTAAAGGTATTGACGAGATCTTTCGAATGATACCCATCTTCAAAATTTAACCCTCCCGGGGGGGTACTTCCCCCCCAGGGGGGGAACCGATGCCCCCCCATGCACAATTTTTTTTCCTAGTTAACTACTACTATCATCAATAATTCAAATTCATTTTACAATCACAAGTTTAAAATAACTCTCATTATGCCCATTTATACGGAATTTTGTCCTATGCTGCCATGTTAAAAATTTGCATAAAATGCGATTACAGCGCCACCTGTTGAGCTATTGATCCCCAAATCTAATGGGCACCAGTTCATGTCAGGGTGCAACTAAATACCAAGTTTGGTTAAATTTCATTCATATGTTCGTGAGATACAGCGTCCACAAAAAAATGATACAGACACACAGACAGACAGACAGACAGACAGACACACAGACATACATTTTCTAAAAACTATCAATTCGTGTTCAGGACATCCCAAAACGTGTAGATCCGTCAAAAAACGGAGGTCGAAAATTTTCGCGAATCCAATACTTTCTCTATATTACATATAGAAGAAAGTAAAAATTGATTATTTCGTTTCAAATTATCACAAATTTATGATTCAATCATTCTTATATAATTATGACACATGAAAAGTAAATAGAGATAATTTTAGATTACAAAGACGGATTTTTTTTTTTTTTTTTTCAATTATTTTACTGAATACCGGGCTTGGCTATATTTATCATCATTAAAACAAAGAAGACTAGCAAGATTTCAGAGGACATGACCTGTAGAAGGACAAATGCCACCTTAGTGTGACTGAAAGTACACTTGAACTGAGTAATATACATATCATCTGAATTTCATAGTATGATTGAAACATGAGAAAAATTTAGTGCAAATAGATAAAAGTAAAACACTTTGAAGATAAGTTTCAAAGTTAAAGCTGCTGATAGTTTTAGATAGTTCGTCACGTAAACATTCAAGGACTTAAAGGAATCTGCCAAGAAACACGTAGATGCGATGTGAATTAGATGTTACGACTAACTACACACATGCAAACACTTCAAAACAGTCTCATGCATGCTATACCATGTATTTGCAGGACAACGCGTTTGCCACTCCTGTTTGCCATCCATCATAGTCTGCATCCGACTCCTCAGTGAAACGTGTTAACACATTGCTTACTAATAATTATTGGCCATTAGTCAAGATCGGCTCGAAATTGACCAACCTGTAAATGCATAGGTAGGTCCTTTAATGATTAGGCTATGCTCCCTTTTGCCTCACTGAGACATTTACTATTGTAGTTATTCGTAAAATTTCTCCCTAATTCTCATTTAATAGCCCAATCTTGTTCATAAACAATGAATTTGTTAGGTAGTCTACGACAGATTTTTATACCATAGCCTCTTTCCTCGTGGCTCGGAAACTTGGCAACAGTTCAAGCGGTAGACAGTGCCACCTGGTACAGATTGCGTGACTTTTTTATTCAACATCCATCAAAAATTTTTAAAAGTGGGATTTGATATACATGAAAGGCGAATAGAATCGAAGAAACGTCGATTATATATATCATATATCACTTCTTAAAATTATTGGTGACAGTTGAATAAAAATGTCGTGCAGTCTGCACCAGATGGCCCTGTCTACCGCTTGAACTGTTGCCAAGTTTCCGAGCTACACGGAAGGTATCTAGTTCAGGAGGATATGTTTATACTATACGAAATATGTTTGTACTATATATTATTCTAGTAAATTAAAAATTGTAATCACTTACGAGCTACGTGAGTTCCATATAAAGCTGGATTACAAGAGCAGTACAGTGTAGGAGCTTCTCTATTGCAACCTAATAGACGACAATAAAACAGCCAACAACGACCTTCAAATTTATTACATTTTTCGCCAACAAAATTTTTGAAGCAAGAACAAGACTGTAAAAGAAATACAAAGAAAGAAAATATTAAAATTCGAAATTTTGCATGCTTGTTAAATCATTTTATTTTCATTTTATATTAGATGACAATTTACAATTTAGAATAACTTAACTAAGTGTAACACATTACATAAATAAAATTTTCTATGAAAAATTAGGTATTTTAACGATCGTTTTATTTTAGCACAATCCTATATAAAAGATAATAACATTAATAATAATAATAAAAGTTACTATTAGAAATGCATTTTAATGACGTTGATGTGTTTTAAGTCACTGATATTTCGATAATTATGTGATTATATTTGTTTTTGCACGGTGGAAGAAACAGAAATTTTCTGTCAAAGTGTCATTAAATTTGTTAAGAAAGCTCGAAATGTTGTATCACATTGCCTTAACCACTTAACAGTTTCGTTTTTCTGCCATATTATGTCCAAAAATAAGCACATTTTTTATAAACAATTTTGTATTCAAATCGATTGTATAAACTCAAATCCACAGTCAAAATTGTTACAAGTATTGCATTTATTAATTTATTTTAAATTTTTAATTAAGCGAAAAAATGGCATTTTTACTTAAAGTTGGCTTTTTTCCGAACAACTAACTGAACTGTAAAGAACATTTTACAGGAATGGAAGCGAGAGAAAGAGCATGCAATATTTTAATACTTACATTTTATTTCAAAAATCAGCTTTTGTATGGTAAATTTTAAAGCATGGAGATAAACAAAGTCCAACATCACAATCAAGACAAAAATATCTTGTTTCTCTTCTGATTCGTTTTCCGCTCTCGTTCCGTTTTGAGCAACACACAAAGCATTGCCTCGTCGGTCTCAATTTCTTTTCGGTGGCAGGAATCACTTCTAAAAAGTGTCTTTCCGTCAATCGTAAAGGATTGGGCAAAATTCCTGGTCGTCCTATTCTTTCATTTACTGTTCCATGCCTTTCAATCAAGCGATCAACTAAATCTAGTCTAAAATTCATATGGGAGTATTTTCCGCCGTGCTTCTGGTACAAAACAAAAGCATTCCACAGTGATATATCAAAAAGGTGGAAGAATATTTTTTTGTAGTATTTTTTTCCTCTCTTCTTTATGATGGGATAATTGGTAAGATGTTGATCTAGTCTGTCTACACCTCCCATTGTATTGTTATATTCCATTACTACTTGTGGTTTTTTTCTGACCTCATCATTGTGAGATGGCACTTCAATCATTTCGGGATTATGTATTGTAGATAAAAGACTTACAACCTTCTTATCCATCCATTTTATGATACACACTTTTCCTCTTTGGAATGCACGGACTTCACCTTTTTTTAGTTTTTTTGATTGCAGTTCCTTTGGAACGTCTTTCCTGTTGAGTTTGAGTGTTCCATACATATCTGTTTGTTTGCTAAGAAGGATATCTGCCAGTTCTGGAGATGTGTAATAATTATCTGTCGTTAGGCAATATCCTTTATTCAATAGTGGCTGCATAAGTGTCATCACAACTTGAGATGACTTGCACAAATATTGGTAATTATTATCGAAAAGTGTGTCTTTTCCAGTGTATATAATAAATTGATATACATAACCAGACTTTGACTCGCATAACATAAAACTTTTTATACCGAATCGTGATCTCTTTAGTGGTATATATTGCTTCCAGTGCAGTCGTCCTTTGAAGAGCATCAAGCTCTCATCTATTGTTACATCTCTTTCAGGTGTCATGATTTCTTGATAACGTACATTCAAGTATTTTATTACAGGCCACAGTTTTTGTAATTTCGGACACTCATGTGTTTTAGCATCAAATTTTGCATCATCGGAAAAATGTAAATATCGATGAATTAGGTGAAAACGACGGTAAGACATAATTTTTGAGAAAAATGGCGTTGAAGTTGAATGTCGCCTACTCCAATATAGTTCAATATCAGGTTTTTTTTACAATCCCTTGTAAAATATTCAATGCAAAAAACACTTGAATTTCGTTTTTTGATGTTGGTTTCCACTTTTTTGCTCTACTATTTCTTCGAAGATTACAGTTTCGAATACTTCGATCTGCATATTTGTTGGTTTCCGAAACTATCACTTCAAGTAGGTTATCATCGAAGAAAATATCAAGAAACTGTAGAGTTCCGTCACTTACATCAATATTCAAATGGATAGCAGGATTCGCTGTGAAAGGAAATCTTGGCGGTGGTGGAGGAGGATTATTGATATCAATTTCGCAAAAGTTCCGAACCTGAGCTAGGTTATCCGAACTTTCCGTTTCTTCGTCACTAGAGAAGTCCGATAACGAACTTTCACAACTGCCAGAATCATTTAGCGAAATTTCCGATTCACTATCTGATCCAATATCAGAATTATATTCTGTAATAAGCCGCTCACTATCACTCATTGTAACACAAAATGAGGAAAGAAAGTATTCGCAACGCGTGATACAATAAACTAAATTTGCACTTTTTCCCGCATAAAGCAGTAAAACCAGATGAAACCGGTTTACACTTATTTTGAAAGCCAGTCTTTACTGGACAACTAGAGCCATCTATTAGAAGCAATGGAAACTAAAAAAATGAGAAAAAGCCGGGCAAATCAGTGGATCGGCGTAAAAAGACATGCTGCCCGAGCGGCGCTCGGGCAAATCAGAAAAGTCCCCTTTCGCTGCACCCGAGCGGCGTTCGGGCAAAACTGGTAAGTGGTTAATTGAGAGCATAGATCTAATTTATTTTTCGATAAATTAGAGTGCGGAAGGTTCCTGTTTCAATCTGTCGAGCTCATTGCTTAACTATTAGGCATTTTCCGCGCTTTTCTCTGAAACTTGCGGAAATATGGGTTAGCACCTATATGGAGGGCACATTGAAAAGGCCTAAGATTCTCGTGTACTCAAATTACCTTAACCTTAACATCATATACACACTGAATTATAAAGCGTGTGTAGAGTGTATTTCCCTTGAAACGAATATAGTCTGCATGCAGTCTCATAGAAAACAAGTATTATAAAAGAAAAATTTTTAAAGTCAATTCCTATTTACAAACACTATCGAAAATTTTTTAAAAAAATAATTTTGAATTAGGAAATAAAAAGCGCGCGTGCAAAATGAAATAAAAACAATTATAAGGTGAAAAAAAAATCTTTTTATCTACCATGTTTTAAATTTTCTGATGAATCATAGAGCTCTTATCAACACGCACAAAATTTTTAAAGTGATAATGATGTCAATTTTTGTGAGATGCATCATTTAACTTTTTATAATTTTTTAATGTTCACGTTTAATTAAATGTAATTATTTTTATGTCGAAAGAAAATGAACTCGTAACTTTTTTTTTTTTTTTTTTTTTTTTTTTTTTGGCATCAGTTAAATTATAAATTTAAAAAAATCGAAAATCGGACTTCGAAGTATTGTGTTGTCACTATGTTCTGAGCAATCCTGAAAGTTTCAAATTTCTAGCTAGTCGGGAAGTTAGTTAAAAATCGATTGCAAGATTTGTACAAGATATAGGGAGAGTGTGAATTAATGGTAGGAATTGAAAAATAAGACATGAATTAGTAATTATATTTTGGAACAGTTATTTTCCGAAGTATATTTTATTATTTTAATATATTATGTGGTGAATGTGTCATCTATTATTATATACGAAATACATTTCAACGATATTATGCGTTTTAAAATTGAGCAAAATTTTAGATTTACAAAGTCTGTCATAAATTTAGTTGTTTCTAGGGAAGTATAAGTGTTTTTGAACAACGAGTGCAATGCATTGAGCATAAGTATAATGTTAAGTTTCAGTATGGCATACTACTTTTTAAAACATTTTTTATAATGATAGAAAATGTTTCATAATGAAAGCTCAACGCATTATTATGAATTTTGTGTAATATATTTTGATCACACTACATATAATATATAAACAGTTAATAGTAAGACATTACAGTTTAAATTAAGTATCATGCCTTTTATTTGGATTTAGTTCATGTATTTTCAAGCCAATTTTGTGACTAGTTGAAAACGTTATTATCATTAGATTTTGTTTTAATTTTGTGTTTCATGCATTGGTCTCTACGTTCCATATTGCAATTTTTTGGGGGGGTTTTCTGGTACTGAATCGAGTAACATTTTGATTTGCCATTAATTCTAAATAAACTGGCATTTTAAATCATATATATTCACTGCAGCTGATATTTGAGAGACAGCTAGATGAGTGGTTGATTCAAAAAAGATTTCATTTTCTTGAAACTTACTACTTCAGAGCATATTCCCATGGCACAGAAATTCCAGCTGTCAGGATCTTGTAAATTAAATCGCAAATGAGTTCTTCTTCCACAGGAATTTTCTGAAGAAAAGAACATGGAATACAATTTAAAAAAGTAAAAATTAGAGCAAAGACGTTATAAAAACACATGGTACATTAATAAACATGCTGAGGTACATTTGATATAGAATTATAAATTTGAAAAAATTAGTGAAAGAATTTGACTGTTATTAGTTTTGATAGTATTTCAGTTTATCATAAATATACAATGTATTTAGCTATTTTTCTAAGTACAGTTTCCGACGCTTATTAAAATCACATTCGTTCTGAGCCAAAATGATTTTATTAACCGGCAGATTTTTATATCCGGCGAATGTTCCTGCAGTTAAAGAAAAGGTATTACTTCCCTGAATTTGGAAAGAAACTTCAAAAGGTAACGAATAATGGAATAAGTAAACAATATTAATTAATTTTTGATAGATAAATAATTAATTGTTTCTTCGATATAAGTAAATTAAACGCATTCCAAGTTCCTATGCACTTTCGTTTGAGGAAAATCATCATTACTTTACCAAAAGTTCATGCTGTTCTTATAAATTTAAAATCTTCCCGTTTAAACCACATGAATTACAATAATTTTAAAATAAGAACTAGAAATTGTCTTTTGATAATTATAAATTTAAAAAAAATATCATTTAAAATCAAATTTGTATCTTATTACTGCGTTTTGAAGAATACGTTCCTTGAAATTGTTACGGAGATAAGTTATGGGGCGTGTTTAATTTTTAACTGTGCTGCAAGTGTAAAATCTTCGACAATGAACGATAACGGAGGTTTTGTTGTGCTTTAATTCCTTTTTCTATTAAAAAAAAAAAAGAAATCACAATGTAAAAAAAAAAAAAAAAAAAAAAAAAATAGTGTGCATAAAAATATTTTTGGCTGCTGAGGAGATATTGTTAAGTTTATTAACCGGCGATGCTGATTTTATTAAGCGGTGGCATTAAAAGTAGTTTGTATTGATTTGATTCCGGTCCTTGCAATTTGATTAGATTAAGCGGCTGATTTTATTAGCTAGTGAATTTATTAAGTGGCGGTTACTGTATATTCTACCTAAGGAGGCCCAGTACTATAAAAAGCATGAAAACGATATACAGTCAAACCTCATTAACGTGAATCTCAAGAGGAAAAATTTTTATTTCATGTTATCAGTAGTCCATGCTATCAGTAAATCAGAAACTAAACTTCCTGTTGACTGGGAAAGTGGAAACAGTTTCATGTTAAAAGTAATTCACGTTAAGCGTGTTCACGTTAACGAGGTTCGACTGTATATTATTTTATCAGTTAAAATTGTACAACTACTTTTAGTGCATCTTGTTAAAATTGAAAATTTTAACACTTTTGAAATTTATTATTTTTTATCAAATCCTCCGGAAAATATTTCAGTTTCTTTTATTTAATTATTTTTCTCTATTTAAAATGTTTAAAAGTCCGTTTTTTCAAAATTCATTTCATTCCGTTTTGGAATTTTCAGTTATTTTTCTAAATTTCCGATTTTTTCAATTTTAAATACTTTTCTAAATTTTATTTCCTTGCAACTTTAATTTCATAAGATAGCTTATTTTATTTCCTTTAATTAGAGCCATCGCGCATAGAAATAGCTTAAAATTTAATTGTTTTCCCTTCAAAAAATCATGAGTCCAAAAATACCTTTTTTATTTAACTGTATTCTTAAATTCAGCGGTCAGCCATGTTTGCTTAAAAGTCTCGACTTTCCCGCGCTTTCAGAAGGAGGGGAAATGTTCTAGAACACTCGGAAGGTTCACGGCGTCCATTCTTGACGTCACAGCGTTCCTTTCGTGCAAGCTGATTGGCTACTCGGGGCGAGCGCGAAATTGGATGATGTTTTCTTTTCCCCTGACTCTCTCTCTTGAATGTAAGCTCGGTTAGGATATACACGTTTTTTTTCGCCGGTCCGTGGCGCCGGGTTTGGCCTTTGCGAGCGAACCGGTGTTACGGACAGGCCGATCATCCAATTTTTATCTGATTTTAATTATGTTATCAAGACATTTCAACCTTGGATTTTAAGTGTGTCGGAAAAATCGCTGGCTAAATATTAAGATCGAATGCCTGCAACATCTGGATGTACGTTTCTTACAAGCTCATAGAAGAACTGGCCAGAAGTAACTAAGCCTAAAACGACGCTCAATTCATATCTCTAATTTCTCTTGTTTGTGTGAAAAGGTTATTCCATAGCCTTCGAAGTCTGCCTGTATTATACACCGATCGCACAATCAATATGGAAATGTTGATCATTATCTCTCAAAACAGTGCTTCATACAATCTTAGAGTATTTGCACTATTAATGATTGAAGTGCAAAATCGAACAGGGAGCCAGCTTGATCGGAAATAGTGATGAAGTTACCTAATGATGCATAAACAATATTTTACTCAAGATGAAATAGTGTCTATACCCCTAGCAAAATAAATCGCATCAAAATGAAAATCGGCAAAATATCTAAATTATTGTGATCTGTGACCTATATCTCCATGAAATAATATGACATTCTTGGGATTAATATCAGTGTTGGTTTTTTTATCAAAGATCTCGTAACGTATCGCGACTCTTGAAACATTATATTGCCAGAAACCGATTGTTTTAGTTATGTCGGAAATGAACATATTATGTGGCGATTGTGTCTACCTCTGCATCTAATTATATATTTTTTTTCTATTATCTATGGCCATAGAATCATCTTTATTTAATCCAGCTATTTATGATTTATTATGATTGAATAAATTAGTTAGTGAGCTAATCCATGTGTGATTTATTAAATGATCGTGTGCTCTCTTGGAATATATATTAATACATATTTTTTAGTTACCTTTTTCTGCATTGGGGTAAGTTAATTATATTTTTTCTATTATTGTTTTATTTATTTAATTTAAATGATTATTATTGGTCTTGATTTAAAAGTTTTAATTAGACGCGGCACCTTATAACGCAATGTACCCACTATTATACTCTTTTCCGGCCATTTATTAACGTAGTTAATTCTGATTATTATTAACGATCAATTTATTTATATACTTTATTTATTTTATCTATTCAAAATTCAAAAAACTAAAACTCAATTTATTTCTTTTATAATGTAATATATGGTGCCGTCTAAAACTAACTCTATTTAAGGTTGAGAACCTGGAGTTAGGTGCTCATTAATTGCTTTTTTCAAAATTAATTAATTTTAACGATCGCGATAAAAAAAAAAAAAAAAAAATCGCGAATATTTTATTTATATTTTCAATAACATATGCATGCTATTTATAGTATTCCGGAATATTATATTGTTTATGTGTGTGTTTTCATTTTATTTGATGTGGTAAATCTCAATATACGGCATCCCAAAAGATAAAAGGGATGCAAATGATTTTGAGCTATTGCAACCATGAATGTTTAAATTAAAAAAAAAAAAAAAAAAAAAAAGAATTGAGATTTGCCACTGTTACATGCTTTATTTTATTATTTGATGCAACTGATACAAACATTTATTTCCTTTTTTTTTTTTTGCAATCTTGTATTTTTCATATGATTCACGGGTTTGCTTAAAATTGAAAGAGATATTTCAAAATTCTTTACTAATAAGATGAACATTATTTATATTTGTTATTGCAAATGAATGCCAGTTTAAAATTAAGAGATTTGCTTCAAAAAAAAATAAATAAATAAGGCTTGTTTTTTAAGAAAAGGGATATCTGAATTGAAACCAAAAATTTGCTTAGATAAAAAGTAGTAAGGGATCATTTTAGTTATTTTATTGTTTATGACATGCCTTAATTAAAAAAGTAGTAGGGGATGATTAGTTATTTTATTGTTTATGACATGCCTTAATTATGAAAAATAATTTATTTTAAAACTACTCCTAGATACAGAGTAGCGATTTTACTTCAGTGGGAAAAATAAAAAGATAAAATTTATAGAAAAAATTTAGAATATACTTTCTTTTAAAGGGATGATTTCAGTATTTCTTAAACATTCAGTTGAATATATATTACTAAAAAAAAAAAAAAAAAAAATTCTTTATAATGTAATATTTCTGGGCAGGGGTGTTTGAATATCCTTTTGGGGGATGGCATTACTTTGCATCAATGAAAAGCCAAGCCAAAGGCCACGGCAAGGTTTTTCAGATCGTCATTGGACCTCCCTAATTGTATATGACAATTCTTTTACCTAGAATTGAAAAAAAAAAAAAAAAAAACATGCACCTTTTTCAAATTTTTGAAGTTTATTTATGGAAAGATAAAAAATAATAAATCAATTGCACCTGCCTGCTTTAGATCCTTTGTGGTTGTGCGGGAGTGTGTATTCAAAGACAACACAAATTAAATTTACAAAAAGTTTTTATTTACCAATTCCCTTTGCATGTGACATATTTTTAAAAATGTAGGTGATTTTCTCGAGTATTTTTGGGGAACTATTATAGCCAAGCCTCTTTGAGTGTCTATGGGCTGTCTTCCATACTCACATTATTTTACACTGATTTAATATAAAATTGTCACAACCCTTAATCATGTCAATTGTAGATATTGCAACTTACTCATGGTAAAGACGGTTAGTTTGTGGGGATCACTAGCAGCTTTTAATGGGAACCCGCTGTCATCTGCAACTTAATCCGTGTTGAAACTACTTCATGCATGGTAGTTGCCTTACGATATCTTCAATTGGAACTCCAATAATTTTTTTTTTACCTTTAATTATTTGTTGTGAGGTGCATAAATTTAACTTTAGAAATCCTGTTAAGAACATAATTGCTGAGATGTTTTGGTATTCATAAAATAATATAAATTAAAAAAAAAAAAAAAATCTCTTTCGAATTCGTCAAATGAGCAAATCTCCATTGTACTATTTTGTGTGTTTTAAAAGGTAGCATGCATATGAAATTTTTTTTTAACTTACCCTCATGCATTTATGTGCTTAGTGTTGTTTATGTCTATATATATATAATCAGGTTTCATAGTATCTAGTGTGTTTTACATGTTATGTTATGGTCCCCATCCAATTTCCCGCAGCCAAATTCTTTTTTTTTTTGCTCTTTTTTTTTTGTTATTAGCGGGAGGAATGTTAAAATTGAAAATTTTAACACTTTTGAAATTTATTATTTTTTATCAAATCCTCTGGAAAATATTTCAGTTTCTTTTATTTAATTATTTTTCTCTATTTAAAATGTTTAAAAGTCCGTTTTTTCAAAATTCATTTCATTCCGTTTTTTCATTTTCAGTTATTTTTCTAAATTTCCGATTTTTTCAATTTTAAATACTTTTCTAAATTTTATTTCCTTGCAACTTTAATTTCATAAGATAGCTTATTTTATTTCCTTTAATTAGAGCCATCGCGCATAGAAATAGCTTAAAATTTAATTGTTTTCCCTTCAAAAAATCATGAGTCCAAAAATACCTTTTTTATTTAACTGTATTCTTAAATTCAGCGGTCAGCCATGTTTGCTTAAAAGTCTCGACTTTCCCGCGCTTTCAGAAGGGGAGGAAATGTTCTAGAACACTCGGAAGGTTCACGGCGTCCATTCTTTACGTCACAGCGTTCCTTTCGTGCAAGCTGATTGGCTACTCGGGGCGAGCGCGAAATTGGATGATGTTTTCTTTTCCCCTGACTCTCTCTCTTGAATGTAAGCTCGGTTAGGATATACACGTTTTTTTTCGCCGGTCCGTGGCGCCGGGTTTGGCCTTTGCGAGCGAACCGGTGTTACGGACAGGCCGATCATCCAATTTTTATCTGATTTTAATTATGTTATCAAGACATTTCAACCTTGGATTTTAAGTGTGTCGGAAAAATCGCTGGCTAAATATTAAGATCGAATGCCTCCAACATCTGGATGTACGTTTCTTACAAGCTCATAGAAGAACTGGCCAGAAGTAACTAAGCCTAAAACGACGCTCAATTCATATCTCTAATTTCTCTTGTTTGTGTGAAAAGGTTATTCCATAGCCTTCGAAGTCTGCCTGTATTATACACCGATCGCACAATCAATTTGGAAATGTTGATCATTATCTCTCAAAACAGTGCTTCATACAATCTTAGAGTATTTGCACTATTAATGATTGAAGTGCAAAATCGAACAGGGAGCCAGCTTGATCGGAAATAGTGATGAAGTTACCTAATGATGCATAAACAATATTTTACTCAAGATGAAATAGTGTCTATACCCCTAGCAAAATAAATCGCATCAAAATGAAAATCGGCAAAATATCTAAATTATTGTGATCTGTGACCTATATCTCCATGAAATAATATGACATTCTTGGGATTAATATCAGTGTTGGTTTTTTTATCAAAGATCTCGTAACGTATCGCGACTCTTGAAACATTATATTGCCAGAAACAGATTGTTTTAGTTATGTCGGAAATGAACATATTATGTGGCGATTGTGTCTACCTCTGCATCTAATTATATATTTTTTTTCTATTATCTATGGCCATAGAATCATCTTTATTTAATCCAGCTATTTATGATTTATTATGATTGAATAAATTAGTTAGTGAGCTAATCCATGTGTGATTTATTAAATGATCGTGTGCTCTCTTGGAATATATATTAATACATATTTTTTAGTTACCTTTTTCTGCATTGGGGTAAGTTAATTATATTTTTTCTATTATTGTTTTATTTATTTAATTTAAATGATTATTATTGGTCTTGATTTAAAAGTTTTAATTAGACGCGGCACCTTATAACGCAATGTACCCACTATTATACTCTTTTCCGGCCATTTATTAACGTAGTTAATTCTGATTATTATTAACGATCAATTTATTTATATACTTTATTTATTTTATCTATTCAAAATTCAAAAAACTAAAACTCAATTTATTTCTTTTATAATGTAATATATGGTGCCGTCTAAAACTAACTCTATTTAAGGTTGAGAACCTGGAGTTAGGTGCTCATTAATTGCTTTTTTCAAAATTAATTAATTTTAACGATCGCGATAAAAAAAAAAAAAAAAAAAAAAAAATCGCGAATATTTTATTTATATTTTCAATAACATATGCATGCTATTTATAGTATTCCGGAATATTATATTGTTTATGTGTGTGTTTTCATTTTATTTGATGTGGTAAATCTCAATATACGGCATCCCAAAAGATAAAAGGGATGCAAATGATTTTGAGCTATTGCAACCATGAATGTTTAAATTAAAAAAAAAAAAAAAAAAAAAAAAAAAAAAAAAAAAAAATTGAGATTTGCCACTGTTACATGCTTTATTTTATTATTTGATGCAACTGATACAAACATTTATTTCCTTTTTTTTTTTTTGCAATCTTGTATTTTTCATATGATTCACGGGTTTGCTTAAAATTGAAAGAGATATTTCAAAATTCTTTACTAATAAGATGAACATTATTTATATTTGTTATTGCAAATGAATGCCAGTTTAAAATTAAGAGATTTGCTTCAAAAAAAAAAAAAAAAAAATAAGGCTTGTTTTTTAAGAAAAGGGATATCTGAATTGAAACCAAAAATTTGCTTAGATAAAAAGTAGTAAGGGATCATTTTAGTTATTTTATTGTTTATGACATGCCTTAATTAAAAAAGTAGTAGGGGATGATTAGTTATTTTATTGTTTATGACATGCCTTAATTATGAAAAATAATTTATTTTAAAACTACTCCTAGATACAGAGTAGCGATTTTACTTCAGTGGGAAAAATAAAAAGATAAAATTTATAGAAAAAATTTAGAATATACTTTCTTTTAAAGGGATGATTTCAGTATTTCTTAAACATTCAGTTGAATATATATTACTAAAAAAAAAAAAAAAAAAAAAAAAAAAAATTCTTTATAATGTAATATTTCTGGGCAGGGGTGTTTGAATATCCTTTTGGGGGATGGCATTACTTTGCATCAATGAAAAGCCAAGCCAAAGGCCACGGCAAGGTTTTTCAGATCGTCATTGGACCTCCCTAATTGTATATGACAATTCTTTTACCTAGAATTGAAAAAAAAAAAAAAAAAAAAAAAAAACATGCACCTTTTTCAAATTTTTGAAGTTTATTTATGAAAAGATAAAAAATAATAAATCAATTGCACCTGCCTGCTTTAGATCCTTTGTGGTTGTGCGGGAGTGTGTATTCAAAGACAACACAAATTAAATTTACAAAAAGTTTTTATTTACCAATTCCCTTTGCATGTGACATATTTTTAAAAATGTAGGTGATTTTCTCGAGTATTTTTGGGGACCTATTATAGCCAAGCCTCTTTGAGTGTCTATGGGCTGTCTTCCATACTCACATTATTTTACACTGATTTAATATAAAATTGTCACAACCCTTAATCATGTCAATTGTAGATATTGCAACTTACTCATGGTAAAGACGGTTAGTTTGTGGGGATCACTAGCAGCTTTTAATGGGAACCCGCTGTCATCTGCAACTTAATCCGTGTTGAAACTACTTCATGGTAGTTGCCTTACGATATCTTCAATTGGAACTCCAATAATTTTTTTTTTACCTTTAATTATTTGTTGTGAGGTGCATAAATTTAACTTTAGAAATCCTGTTAAGAACATAATTGCTGAGATGTTTTGGTATTCATAAAATAATATAAAGTAAAAAAAAAAAAAAATCTCTTTCGAATTCGTCAAATGAGCAAATCTCCATTGTACTATTTTGTGTGTTTTAAAAGGTAGCATGCATATGAAATTTTTTTTTAACTTACCCTCATGCATTTATGTGCTTAGTGTTGTTTATGTCTATATATATATATAATCAGGTTTCATAGTATCTAGTGTGTTTTACATGTTATGTTATGGTCCCCATCCAATTTCCCGCAGCCAAATTCTTTTTTTTTTTGCTCTTTTTTTTTTGTTGTTAGCGGGAGGAATGTTAAAATTGAAAATTTTAACACTTTTGAAATTTATTATTTTTTATCAAATCCTCCGGAAAATATTTCAGTTTCTTTTATTTAATTATTTTTCTCTATTTAAAATGTTTAAAAGTCCGTTTTTTCAAAATTCATTTCATTCCGCTTTGGCATTTTCAGTTATTTTTCTAAATTTCCGATTTTTTCAATTTTAAATACTTTTCTAAATTTTATTTCCTTGCAACTTTAATTTCATAAGATAGCTTATTTTATTTCCTTTAATTAGAGCCATCGCGCATAGAAATAGCTTAAAATTTAATTGTTTTCCCTTCAAAAAATCATGAGTCCAAAAATACCTTTTTTATTTAACTGTATTCTTAAATTCAGCGGTCAGCCATGTTTGCTTAAAAGTCTCGACTTTCCCGCGCTTTCATAAGGGGAGGAAATGTTCTAGAACACTCCGGAAGGTTCACGGCGTCCATTCTTGACGTCACAGCGTTCCTTTCGTGCAAGCTGATTGGCTACTCGGGGCGAGCGCGAAATTGGATGATGTTTTCTTTTCCCCTGACTCTCTCTCTTGAATGTAAGCTCGGTTAGGATATACACGTTTTTTTTCGCCGGTCCGTGGCGCCGGGTTTGGCCTTTGCGAGCGAACCGGTGTTACGGACAGGCCGATCATCCAATTTTTATCTGATTTTAATTATGTTATCAAGACATTTCAACCTTGGATTTTAAGTGTGTCGGAAAAATCGCTGGCTAAATATTAAGATCGAATGCCTCCAACATCTGGATGTACGTTTCTTACAAGCTCATAGAAGAACTGGCCAGAAGTAACTAAGCCTAAAACGACGCTCAATTCATATCTCTAATTTCTCATGTTTGTGTGAAAAGGTTATTCCATAGCCTTCGAAGTCTGCCTGTATTATACACCGATCGCACAATCAATATGGAAATGTTGATCATTATCTCTCAAAACAGTGTTTCATACAATCTTAGAGTATTTGCACTATTAATGATTGAAGTGCAAAATCGAACAGGGAGCCAGCTTGATCGGAAATAGTGATGAAGTTACCTAATGATGCATAAACAATATTTTACTCAAGATGAAATAGTGTCTATACCCCTAGCAAAATAAATCGCATCAAAATGAAAATCGGCAAAATATCTAAATTATTGTGATCTGTGACCTAGATCTCCATGAAATAATATGACATTCTTGGGATTAATATCAGTGTTGGTTTTTTTATCAAAGATCTCGTAACGTATCGCGACTCTTGAAACATTATATTGCCAGAAACAGATTGTTTTAGTTATGTCGGAAATGAACATATTATGTGGCGATTGTGTCTACCTCTGCATCTAATTATATATATTTTTTGTATTATCTATGGCCATAGAATCATCTTTATTTAATCCAGCTATTTATGATTTATTATGATTGAATAAATTAGTTAGTGAGCTAATCCATGTGTGATTTATTAAATGATCGTGTGCTCTCTTGGAATATATATTAATACATATTTTTGTTACCTTTTTCTGCATTGGGGTAAGTTAATTATATTTTTTCTATTATTGTTTTATTTATTTAATTTAAATGATTATTTTTGGTCTTGATTTAAAAGTTTTAATTAGCCGCGGCACCTTATAACGCAATGTACCCACTATCATTCTCTTTTCCGGCCATTTATTAACGTAGTTAATTCTGATTATTATTAACGACCATTATTTACTTAACTATATTTATTTTATTGATTCAAAATTCAAAAAAATTACAACTCAATTATTTCTCTTATTACACATCTATAACCAAATTTTTAACATATTGTTTGAACTAATTTATAAGTCATTAATATTTTAAATGATACATATTTTAAAAAAGCTCATATTTATTCCTGAAATGTAAAAGTGGTTAAATTCAAAAACAATGAAAAACAGAGAATTATGATGTTGTTATTTTCTTCTATATTAGAAAAAAAATTTGATTCTCCAAAATTTTCCTCTTCCAATTCTCGATAGATTCACACGTTTTGGAAAGTCATAAGTACGATTTGAACGTTTTACAAAAAAAATTGTCTTCCTGCGTGTGCCTGTGGGTGTATGACTCAAGTTTTGTGGCAGATTTAGCTCAAGAAAAAATGCACAAAATTTCATCTTCACAAAAATTAACGTTCACTGTTAACCATTATTCTGTCCATTGAAAAATATGGAGGAAACATGGTTTTCTCGGAAATGCATCGAAAGATTTTGATAGAAACATAGCGTTAAAATTTATTTATTTATTTTAATCAGAAACCCATTTGACTTGACCAGCTTTCACTGCTGTGTCAACCCAATTCCACCCGTGGCAAAAAAAAGACAGAAACTTAGTTTTCTTCGAAACAGTTTGAATGATTATACTAAGGTAAATCATATGACATTTTTTTTTAAAAAATTGCGATTTTATCTAAAATAGAGAGTAATCCGATTTATTGAAATTTTATTTTTCCGACTGAGTGAAAATAATGCCTGGACCGGGAGTCGAACCCCGGAACTTTGACTTACAAGGTCAAGGCTCTACCAATTGAGCTATCCAGGCCGACACCCTGGTCAGCATTACTCACTCAGACAACCTTTAGGCAGAACCGGGGTGTCGGCCTGGAGAGCTCAATTGGTAGAGCCTTGACCTTGTAAGTCAAAGTTCCGGGGTTCGACTCCCGGTCCAGGCATTATTTTCACTCAGTCGGAAAAATAAAATTTCAATAAATATGATTTTCTTCCACAATTGATTGTGTGATTTTAATAAAAATAGTAATCCGATTTATTCTCTGATTTCACGTTGTAAATTATTTACTACAGAAAAACTTACCTTTGGAATCTTCCAGGCCGACACCCTGGTCAGCATTACTCACTCAGACAACCTTTAGGCAGAACCGGGGTGTCGGCCTGGATAGCTCAATTGGTAGAGCCTTGACCTTGTAAATCAAAGTCCCGGGGTTCGACTCCCGGTCCAGGCATTATTTTCACTCAGTCGGAAAAATAAAATTTCAATAAATATGATTTTCTTCCACAATTGATTGTGTGATTTTAATAAAAATAGTAATCCGATTTATTCTCTGATTTCACGTTGTAAATTATTTACTACAGAAAAACTTACCTTTGGAATCTTTTCTTACTATAGCTACCAGTTGCATGTAACGAGCAGGTGAGAAAGCAGCAACGGGTTGTTGTATATCTTCATCAGTTGCCCATTCCGGGCATCTCATCACATGTTTCAGAGTATCATGCATGACTTGTTCCAGACGTTGAGGACGAGTTGAAAATACAGACGACGTCACCATTACCAGCATCATGAGGATTACTATGATCATGTCATTTGCTGTTGAAAGCAAAATAAATAATAATAAGTAATAACTACATTAATTTTTTAAAAAAGTGAAATTTAATCCAAAATTTAGCACAAAATTAAATGCACTGTAAAGATTTCGATACTTTCCGTATCATGTGTTTGATTAGTTGAATTTCAGTGAATTTTGAAAAAAAGAAAATGATCTTAGGTGTGTTGGTTGGGTTTTAACGTCTAGTACTGCACTAGAAAAAAGGATTTTAGGGGAAAAAACTACATAAAATCAAAAATTATTATTATTGTTATTATTATTATTATACTTTAAAGACAAACTTAAAATGTGAATATTTTTTTGTCTTGATAAAACCTAGTACTTTTCTAGATTTTGAGCTACACTCCAGGATTATTTATTGTATTCTTTATAAGCACATTGTTAGGATAAAACTGGGTTCCAAAAATGTTTTATTTTTCTAAGTGAATGAAATTACCTCAATTTCTATTACAATCATAAATTAATTATTTAGTTCCAAATCATAAATATTTTTAATTCCCCATCAACATCATGCTATAAGTATGGAGAATTTAGGTAATCGTAAAAATTTTCAACCTTCTTCTAAAAAAAAAAAAAAAAAAAAAAAAAAAAAAAAAACACGTTTTTAGGTACTAGGAATCCGAAAATAATTAAATTCGCATGCTGTCCGGTCCGTCTGTCGGCTACCATTTTATTAGTTTGTTAGTATGTTAAAGTGTTAGTCTGTGTGTTTGTGTACACGATATCTCAATAACAAATGATCGCAGAGAGGTCGGGCAGTTTTAAAATATTACTTATGATTTATTCTCTGGCATATCTGATGATTAGAATACTGGCAAGAACATCATTGATTTTCAACATTCCAATTCAAAAAATGCGTAAGTTATTCGAAATTTATGATTTTCTTAACATGGGAGAATAGGGAAAGTTTTCGCTTAAGCTTACATTAAAAGGAATATTTTTACTGTAAAGATGTCACACCAGCTTGAAAATATCAGTTATGATACTGAGTGAACATCATTAACTATAAAAATTCAACTTTAAAAATTATGTAAGCTAATTGAAATTTACGAATTTTTTAACATGGCAGAATAGGGAAAAACTTCGCATAAATGTCCATTTTGAGAGATAGTTTCATCGTAAAAATCTCAGACCAGTGTTAAAATGTTATTTATGATTCTGGTTTCAACATCTTTGAATACAAACATTATAATTTGAAAATTCCGCAAGTTATTCGAAATTTAAGATTTTCTCTATAGAGCAGAAGGTTATATTTCATATAAATTTGCTTTATGGGGATTGTTGCATTTGAAGTAGAATGGAATTGCATTAAAACTAAACTACGAATTGATCCTGATAAAATAAATTAACAAATTAGCATAAGGTAAATGAATCGAACTGAATAGTGGGTATACTATTAGGTGGGGAATTTAAATCTGTCACTGTGTCGAGCAATCGGACAAATTCGTTTCTCTTAGCAAACATGAATATAGTATGTCCTGCATACTATAAATTAATGAGAGCATATATATTATGGGGAACTGAGCAGAGTTCCCCTGTGGCAACTAGTTTCATGACAAAGAACTATATTTTGGAGGGAAATATGTAACTTTTTGGAAACGTGCAAGTACAAAGAAAAAAAAATGAAACTAAATTATTTTTCTTTTAGTATTAAAATATTTTTTATAACTACACTGTTAAAAATTTCTGTAAATTTAATGTAAATATTTATCCAGAGTCTCTGTAAATTTACAGTAATTCTTAGTTAAAAGTGAATAATCTAGACTCTCAATCTTAATTCTGTATTTTTACGTAATTTTATTATTTAAAATTTTAATTAAAATTAAAAACGAATGTTTCTACTGTAGAAAAAGCATTCCAAGTCCGAAATATATTCTCACCAATAATTAATTAAATTAATATTAGTTATTAAAATGAATGTATAATTTTTTTTTTAACATCTCCGTTTATTTTTCTCTGTAATTTTGTGTAAGACTTAAGATAATAGATTACACAGAGTTTTCTGTTGAAATTTTTAACAGTGTATAAATCAGTACAATGGCTCTTTTAAACTGACGAGCATACCTAGGTTTAAAAGGCACTGAACATAAGTAATTTTAAATTTAATGTATTTGAAATTGATAGTAAATCAAATTAGCTGATTGGATTTGTATAAGTTGTAAGAACAGAACTTAGAAATAATATTCTGATCATGCTACTTTCCACTCCACAGGCTTCATGTACCCACCCTTTACAATTGAGACACTGTATACCTCCCAGTTATTTTAGCCTGAATTACAAGACCCGAGCTTAGTCATTTTCCACATCTTCATCATCTGATGGCGAAAAATCTGTTTTAATGCTGAACTTTTTTTTTACAGAAGACAAATTCCCAAACCTAGATCCTGTGTAGAAGTTAAAGGTCGTGTTGTCGACATCAATTTTTAGTATCTCATCTCTTTTTATTTTATTTTTCCCGAACTTTTTTTTCATCTCTCTCTTTGTCTCACTCACTCTCTTTTTTAAGTTCCCCATCGTGCTAAGTAAGTAAGGGGAACTTACTAAGTTATTAGGTATTCGTGAAAACTTTCGACCTCGGTTTTTCGAAGTTTTTATATGATTACAGGGATGGAACACTGGAACGGAACTTATACTACTATTAATGAAACAAAATTTTCTACTTCTTAAATCAACGATATTATAAGAGAAAGATCTTAAACAAATATCGATATGAGTTCCGCACCACTGTTCAATCCCTGTGATTGATGTTTTAGGAAACTAAAAATTATAAAATTGAAGTAGTGTCCGCCTGTACGTAGTCAGTCAGTTAATTTGTTACAGTGTGTTAGTACGTTAGTTTATTACTCTGTCTCTGTGATGATGTCTGTCTCATTATGATTGTATAAAGTTTGAACCAGTTTTAATACATTACTTATCATACTGATAAGAATTTTGTTTGCTTGCAACCTTGTAAGCTATTTTAAAGTTACTATTTTCTTAACATAGAAGAACAGAGAATAATATTTCTCTAACGTGGACCAATTACAATTAATTGTTATCGAAACGATACGATAGTGGTGCGTTTAATAAAATACGCGAGGATAAAAAATAATATTTTAAAATGAACAGTATTTAAGCACGCGGACTCAGCTCAGTGAACAATTAAGAAAAAATGTCGACATTTGTCTGATGATATTATTTTATGGAAAAATGTATTTTTAAAAGTTGCTTCTTTTTTCAGAATCTTTGTAAGCGTTATTTTAAACCTAGCAATACTTTAAAGATATATACAGAATATGAATTATTACCATAAATTCATTAAAAAACACAAGAAATATAATCAAAATAAGAATTAGTTTTTTTAAACAAAAAATTATGCCAAAATAAATAAAAAGTCATCGTCAACATGGCGAAAAAATTTAAAAGGCATCATGGAAGTCCTATACTAAAACTGTACTGCTTGCGGAAGTATGAAGCTGGGTCTTCAACCATGAATTTTATTTTGAAACCTTTCTTTGAATGATTTTGGGCTCACTACTGCACTATATTGATCTGGTTCTAATAATAATTTGGCTTCTGGTAAATTAAAATTTAAATTAGGCGGTGAAAGTGGTATAATATGTATGACTTTATGAGTTTCAAATTTTAAAGGTAAATAAAAGAAACAAAGTGCGAAAATTTCGTACGGGTTTGCTAGTAGAGAATAATTTATCATAAACGCGTATTATAAGGATTATTTTACTATTACTATTTGTTTCATAGTAAAGATAATAAACAAGTTTTAAAATATCATTCAACATACATGCATGAACATCAATGACTGTGAATATTCTAATTTGGAAATTTTGTAAGTTATTTGAAATATACGATTTCTTTAACATGGAAGAATTAGGAGAAATTTCGTACTTATAAACATGTATTATATACATTATCTTTATCCAAAAAATGCCAGCCTAGTTTTTTAAATCCTTTTGGTACTGACCTTAACACAGTTGGCTATATATATTCTACTTCGAAAACTTCGTAAATTATTAAAATTTACCAGTTTCTTAACATGGTAGAATAAAGCAATTTACATGAACTTACATTATGGGGATTATTACCTTAAAATAGTATGGGGTTACATGGAAACTGAAATATAAAACAAAACCTTTATACCATTAAAAACAACAAATTAGGATAAGGTAAATGCATCAAAGCAGAACGGAGGGGGGGGGGGGGGTAGCTAGTGATTAGGAAATTTCATTCTGCGTCCGTACCGAATAATTGGTATCATTTTTCTTAAGATGAATATAGTCTTTATAGTATAGATTAATGAGAAAAAAAATATTATGGGAAACTGAACAAAATACACCTATGCCAACTAGTTATTTTTAATAAACTAACAAACATAATTTAATTAATTTTCTTAAATTTAATTGGTTTAATGTTTTTATACAAATTTCATTCTGAAAATTAATAAAGATGCATTTTTATACCATTTATAAAAAAAATTCACACTCTTTAAAATGTTAAAAATGCATAATACAGCTGAAACTGCACTTCAATAATTTTTTATTATATTCCTTAATGTATCTGACTTTTCTTGTGAAGTTCTGTAAATAATAATAATAATAATAATAATAATAATACCATACTCCATGGAAAACATGATTTTTACCTATGAATAATATGCGTAAATTCCATATGTTTTGTGCGATTCAAAAGTTTTAAAGTATACTTTTTACAAATACCTCTCATAAAACTTAATGTTTTGGAATTGTTTTGCGCATTCCTTTACACAGACCAGTAATGCTACTTATTTCTATAGGCAGCATGCCATAGTGAACTTGAATATCATATATCAGTTTGAAGATATTCTAATAATATTCACAAAAATCAAAGTGCATTCCGGCAGATAGACAAACTGAAGTCAACTTTTTTTGGAAAGTATTAAAAGATCACTTATGAAATTACACTATTTTTTAAATCAATAACATTAATTTTTAAAATGTAAAGTTGAATTCGACACCAGAAGCTTTGTTTTTAGAGAAGAATTTTCCCAAAAAGGAATATATTTGTTTGAAATGCAAATAAAATAATTCATACTTACTTAGAAGAATGGCTAAAATGTCCCATGGACAGAAAAAATCTATTTTATGATAAATATTTAAAGAAAATTGAAATAAGGAAGGAAATAAACTAAAATTTCAATATTTTGGTAGAAGATTTTTTAGAACTGGGATATTTTATGAAGTATTGCTAAAATCCGTGTTAATATTTATTATTTATTATTTTTTTCAACAATGAATTTTTATTCTTTCTTAGTAATGCGAAATAGCTACTTTTCGTTTTCGCTCAACAATGTGATATGGTTATAATTTTCCATATTCTTTTTTCAACAATGCTTTGAGAAATTTCTGTTTTGACATTTTGCAAGAGTTGTATAATTTTAATTCCTATAACACTCCAGCTTTCAAATTAACAGTCAAATCTTTTTTTAAATTTAAGTCAATAACTTACTTTTTTTTTTTCCAAAAGCACTTGAACTGAACAACTCTCAGATTATGATAAGATCGTCAGTATAGGTATAATGAATAATAATAATAATAATAATAATAAAATCAGCTATATTAAATAAATAAATAAGTTAGTTTGTTTTTCACTAATCACCAGAAATATTCATAGGCTATTTTTTTTTTATTTATTTAATTCCATGTTACCCAAACTTTCACATTTGTGATTTATATCTTAGCACCAACGAAAATAGGAAAAGTATTTTGCTGACCGGTATCACACAAGTTAAAAATAAATTAATAAAATAAAAAATACATATTATGTAAATTGGTATTTCTTTCTTTTTTTTTTATTATTAAATTTAATGTTACACGAATATAATTCTTAGCAAAATATTTACTGCCTTTTATTTTTTAATAAATTTGGTTTACGTGACCTGCAAGTTCTTTTTCTGTGAAAGAGAAAGAGACTGCTCGAACTCAGCTTCATTCGCTTTTCTGTGGCTGTGCTCTTTGCCTGTAAAATTGTCGGGTGCAGCGGCTGGACTCCGAACGTTTAATTGCGAAGCAATTCATACAAGAATTGCTCTAATTGCGATCCTGTAAAATAGTTTATAAAAATTGTCATCTATTTAAACGTGCGTTATCTCATTCAAATTAATAAAATATATAGATTATTTTCTTTACATTTCTTAGTAGAAGCAGTTTCGGTGTTGATTTTGTGCCCATAAATTTTTACTTTCCAAACATATTATGAAAGGAAAGTATTGTAATTATGAAAAAAATTTGACTTAAGATTTTGGTATATCTGCATGTTTCACGTCCACTGAGCTGATTTTTGCTATTTTTACGGTGATGTATGTATGTATGTATGCATGCGTGTATGTACGTGAGGGAACACGATAGCGTCTTAATGCTTTGTTAGAATGAGCTGAAAATTGGTACGTATGTCAAAGATCACAGTAGCAAGAACTGTACAGGTTTTGGTGAATATAGCACCATAGATTTTTATAGGGTCACAAAGGGAAATCCTTTTTTACTTTCTTCTATCTTCAATAGAAGAAAGTATTGGATTCGTAAAAATTTTCGATTTCCGGTTTTTGATGGATTTACACGTTTTGAGAGCTGTAGAACACGATTTTACCATTTTTAGAAAATGTCTGTCTGTCTGTCTGTGTGTGTGTGACAAAATTTTGTGGCAACTGTATCTCTGGAACCACTGCACAGAATTTCATACAAATTGGTATGTAGTTGCACCTTGACATAAATTAGTGCCTATCAACTTTTGGTAAAAATCGTCTTACAGGTTGCGTTGCCATCCCGCTTTTTATAAATTTTTAACAGTGTGATATAGGGCAAAAATTTTCAAGATGGGTATCTTTCGAAAAGTCTCGTCAGTACCTTTAAAACGAATGGTTGAACTATAAATCTGTGATAATTTAAAACAAAGTTATCGATTTTTTTTACTTTTTACGAAAAAAAACTTAGAAAAAAAAATCTTTTTTTTTTTTTTTCTTTCTTTTTTTTTTTTTTTCTCCCCTTAATTTTATCAAACTCCCACGGTTTCCGTGTTCTGACAAACTTAAACTAGTTTTTGCTTTTCTCCCCTAATTTTGTCAAAGTCCTACGGTTTCCGTGTCTTGACAAACTTTGACATATTTTTGCATTTTTTCCCTAATTTTGTCAAAGTCCCGCGGTTTCCGTGTTTTGACAAACTTTGACAAAATTTTGGGTAAAATGTGAAAATTATTCTAAGTTTGTCAAAACACGGAAACCGTGGGACTTTGACAAAATTGGGGAGAAAATGCAAAAATTTGTTTAAGTTTGTCAGAACACGGAAACCGTGGGAGTTTCAGTGGGAGAGTCAGTGAACCCGACCCGAACCCGACCTGCAAGAAAAAAAAAGTCAGTCAATCCGACCCGAACCCGAACTGCAAGAGAAAACAAGTCCTTCCGGCTTATTCGGAAGGGTAGGTTGATTTCTTTTTCCTTATCAAGTAGCCGTCATTTTGTTTCACAATTGCGGCTACAAATTATTAAGGAATTAGTAGAAATATTGATGTAGGCTATCTACATATGGAGTTTTAAGCAAATCGGTTTATAAATACCTTTTTATGTGAATTTAAAACTTTCAAGTGGCCGGCGCTTGGAAACAAGATGGTGGGCCAAGTTGACAAATATATCAAATGCATTTGTGAGATAACACTAGTGTACAAATATAGTTGGAATTAATTTAGAATCACAAAAGTCATCGTGTTGAAAAATTAAGTGGCTGCCACTTGGATTAAAATGGCAGAAAAAGTTGCTCAGTGAACTAATTAATCTAAGACATTGTAGCAAATTTGAAAATAATTCTTTTTTTTTTTTTTTGTAGAAATTCTTTCAAAGAGGCTTAGTAAGTTGATTAAATGTTAATTTTCTGCATTTCTATTTTGTTTCAACGTTAAAATAGCCTAATTTTCCCTTAAAAACGCATTAAAAAGCTCCAATATGACAGGTAATGGATTTGGCGCGAAATTTGGCGACTTTTCCACTTGGCGACTTTTGGCGCGAAAATCCATAGTTCATTAATAAACTTCATTGAGACACTTATATAATCTATGTATACATCAAAATTCAAACAAATTCGGAATACGCTTTTTACAATTTGAATTTGAAAATTTCAAGTGGTCTCCACTTGAAAACAAAATGGTGGAGCAACTTGGTTAAGAAACTCATCCAAGATATCCATAACACAAGTTAAGACGCTGTCCAAATTTCGTTCGATTTGGAGTATTATTTCAGAAGTTATTGTGATTTCTTATTTTCAAGTGGTAGCCTGATTTCAAGTGGCCCCACTTCAGATATCCGCCACTTTATTAAAAATGGCAGATAAATTTCATTAATAAAGTTCTAGACCCTTATGTAGTCTAGATTTACATAAAAATTCAAGCAAATCTTGCTTTAAATACGCTTTTTACAATGTGGGTTAGAAATATTCAAGTGGCTGCCACTTGAAAACAAAAAGTCGGAGCAACTTGGTTAACGAACTCATCCAAGAAACTCATCCAAGATATTCATAACACAAGTTAAGACGCTGTCCAAATTTGGTTCGATTTGGAGTATTATTTCGAAGTTATCGGGATTTTAAATTTTCAAGTGGTAGCCTGATTTCAAGTGGCCGTGCTTAACTTAAGATATCCGCCACTTTATTAAAAATGGCGGATACGTTCATTAATAAACTTCATTGAGACACTTATATAGTCAATGTATACATCAAAATTCAAACAAATTCGGAATACGCTTTTTACAATTTGAATTTGAAAATTTCAAGTGGTCTCCACTTGAAAACAAAATGGTGGAGCAACTTGGTTAAGAAACTCATCCAAGATATCCATAACACAAGTTAAGACGCTGTCCGAATTTGGTTCGATTTAGAGTATTATTTCGGAAGTTATCGTGATTTTAAATTTTCAAGTGGTAGCCTGATTTCAAGTGGCCCCACTTAACTTAAGATATCCGCCACTTTATTAAAAATGGCAGATAAATTCCATTAATAAAGTTCTTTAGACCCTTATGTAGTCTAGATTTACATAAAAATTCAAGCAAATCTTGCTTTTAATACGCTTTTTACAATGTGGGTTAGAAATATTCAAGTGGCTGCCACTTGAAAACAAAAAGTCAAAAAGAATTTTTATATCATTCCTTTTAAAACTGTTATTTTGAAATTGAAATGCAAATGAAAAAGCATCAGTGAGTATATTTTATATATTTGTCTTATCTTGAAGTTAAAAATATTATGTTTGCATTGTAAATATAAATAAAGAAAAAAGCAAATGATGAAATAAGAAAATCTATGTATATTTTAACTAATATAAAAGCGTCACTTAAAATTTGATATCATTATTTTTAAGACCCATATTTCAAATTCTTATAGTGATTAAGTAGCTGCGTCACAAACTTTTAACCCGTTAAGGGTTTTTGTACTGATATATATATATATACATATATATATAGATAAACGAAGTGATTGCAATAGGTCGATTTCTAAAGAAATCAGCCTAAAAATGTCAACCCGACCCGCGGGTAGAGTCGGGTTCGGGTAAAATCAAGTTACCAGACCCGGTGCAGGACTCTACTGTAATGCTTGTTTGTATTTTGATGTATGTCCCCTTAGAGCAAAAAAATAAAATAAAAATAAATAAAAATAAAAATAAAATAAAAATAAAATAAAATAAAATTTTTTTTACAGAACCTTTGGAGCGCATCCTTTGAAATGTCTAATTAAAAATTTTCGAATCAATTCACATTTTAGTTACAGCTACAGAATGCTCTGAATAGACTAAATTTGATTATGGCCCCCATGTATCTAGAACTTGGGACAGAAATCTTTAATTTTCTGCATAACTATTAGGCGTGATAATTGAAGAGTTCTGAAGTGAGGTTAAAAGTTAAACAATTTTTCTGATCGAGATTTTTTTTTAATCATAAAGTTTTTATTTTTTTTATTTTTTTACTGTCAATAATAAAAAAAAATTAATATTTTTAGATATTAAGTTCTTTGATGAATAAATAAAAAGTTTAAGAACAAGGTTAATAACAACAACAATTAACTATCTTTCTGTGTAGGATTTCCATCATCAAGTCATAAATACAAAAATTCCATATGCATAGTTATTTTGTATATTCTAAAAAATAATTTCTCTATGTGTAAAAAAGCTGTAAATAATGTATATTTCATCTTAATTTCCTTATTTTTAGTATATATATATATATTTAAGAACCTTTTTTTAAGAATATATGAGATATAATATTTTCGCTATGTATTCTGTAAAAAGAGGAACTGCATTTTTCTAGCTATTTCGAACAATTATATTTATTAACTTAATTAAAAAGAGCGTAATCTTGAAATTCAATGAGAGGACACTATTCCATGCTTGAAAAATTTTGAATATTCGTTTACATGCATGCTGGTCTGCATTTTTAATTTGTATATTTCTGCTTTAAAGATTGGGAAGATCGTACATTTGATCGTTATTTTCTCTATGTAAAATCTGATATATTTCAACAAATCTTTTTTTCTTTTTTCTTTTTAAATAATAAAATAATTTTTAAAAACTTATAAATTTTTGCTTCATTTTTTACATTTTCTTACCCATAAGGTAGAGAAAGTATTGGTTTAAGGGTCAAATTTTCGAAAGTAAGTTTTTGTTATATTTACATGTTCTGAGGTCCTCTGAATACGAAAATCATGTTTTTAGCGAATGGTCTGTGTGTCTGTGTGTCTGTTAGAAGCATATCTCAAGAACAAATAGTAGCAGAAATTTCAAACTCGTTATTCTAAATGTGTATCATATAGGGATGCTACACTAAGCTTTTCGTTGCGATGAAGCAAATGGTTCGTGTACAGGGACACTCAAAAGTATTCAAATACACTCCGTCTATAGGGGAAATTGCAGGTAAGTAGAGTTTAACATCTATAGAGTAGGACTGGGCTTTACATCGATGTAAAATCAACTATAGATTTAACGCTAATATCATTTATTCGATTTAAATATTTCATCTTCCATGAAATATCGATGCAGAAACATAAAAAAAACGCGAACTTCTGATGCCACGCTAAACCGATTCAGTAATGCTGGAATAATACCAGATGGATATTCATTTATTCGGATACCGGTGTAGTGTAAAACATGCGCAGTAATAAACAGCTAAATCATGAAAATATTTACTCAATCAAACCGCAAAGAATCAAGAGAGTAGCCGTTTTGATTTGGCGTTGCGCAAGCGTACTGGGAAGAGAATATCGGTTTAAGACCCGACCCGAGGAAGCATTCTTTCGAATGGATTACGGTTTTAGGAACGCATGCGTAGTAACGAAATGAAAACCGAGAAATGAGATCTATTCATTCATTCATTCGAAATTTGTTTGATTACTGGGGATTTACTTTATCAATATTAGTATTTTCTTCGGCTATTTTTATTATAGTTCCTGTTCCTATAATTATAAAATAAGATACTCCAGTTTCTGTTTATTAGATAAGTGAATAATTAACTATTCTTTATTAATATTTCCTGTAATTAATAATATTCTTTCATTAAATTTATTAATTTCAGTAAAGACTATGACATTGTCATATTGTCAAAAATAAATTAATTCAAACAGCAGCGTCATCTTAGATATGATTATTCTAACATTTAATTATCTGATTTCTATTCATTTCGAAATCAATTACTTAACAGTATATAGTATGGGTATTAAAAAAATAATTTTGAATACGGTAAAAGTTTATGCTTTTTTTTTTTTTTTAGTCTTCAAGTGTACCAAACTGTTTTTCCTATTACTAATTTTCTTTCTTACACTAAGCAAATTATTAGTCTTTTTGTAATTTGTCTTGATGTAATGTAATCTAACATAAGTAAAAATTTTAAACTTCAATATAAAAAGAAAAATCTCGTGAATTTTGAAAGAAATTGTATTTTAGAAAATTTTAATTAAGATTTACATTTATTAGGAGATTCAAAGCACTATAGAAATTCAATATCTTGTGTGAAGCCATTTTGTAATTCGTTTGCATGTAAGTGGAGAATGTAAATATTTTAATGCATTAAAAAGTAATAAGAAATAATAAAATTTTTGAATTTATCAATTAGTTAAAAATTAAATAAATAAATTGGGGTGCTTCATATGTTCTAAAGGTTACTCACGAAATGTCACGTCACGAGTCAATGGGAAATATTTCTGTGATAAAAATAATAATTTCGAGGAAACAATTTAATTTTGTCAAACTAATATGATTTTTTATGGTTCATTGTTGATTTTCGCGTTTTTGCATTCTTATGTAGGTATTCATTACAAGAAAGTACTTGTAAAAAATTTTATCTTCTGGTTTTCAATGAATTTACACGTTTCGAGAAGTCTAAAGAACGTTTTGACCATTTTTAGAAATTATCCATCTGCTTGAGTGTGAAAAAAAAAAAAAAAAAAATCCAACGAATTTAGCGCGAAAAATAATGCACAGAATTTCCTAAAAAGTTTTACATACTTGCACCTTGGTATAAATTAGCGCTTATTCGCATTTTGTACACATCAGTATACAAATGGCACTGTCGTCCCGTTTTAGAACATAAGGATATAATAAAAAGTTTCCAGTATATGATAAATTTTTCTATAAATGTACGAAATAACAGTAAGGAATATTGTGAAACTAAAAAACAATTTTCTGTAATAGTAATATTCAACTAGGATAAAATTCTTGAATATTTGAGAAGATGACTCGAGAAGGATTTATTTAACAAAGCAGTATAAAGAGTACTATATAAAGAGTATATATATATATATAAAGACTACTATATAAAGAGTATATATATATATATATAGGCATTATTGCTAGCGCTCGAATACTTTTGCTGCCAACTGTATATGGAGTAAAATTATAAGCAATATCATAAAATGGTATAACCTTTTTTTTAAATTTTCTGCTTCTTGCGATTGAATTTAAGTTGCGCCAAAGTTTGGAGCTACCATACATCCACTTACAAGGGAAGTATGAATCAGTAAAATTCCTATTGAAATTAAACTAAGATTAAATTAAAGAGTGTGGTCGAAAACATAGGATAAAGGGCAAATTTTGTGCAACAACTCACCCATAGGCCAAGATAAAACCTTAGAAAATTTAATCCCTTTTATCAAAATGCTCGAAACTTAATTAGTGGGCAAAAAAGTGTGGTACAGTGCCAGATTGTTTGATTTGAGACAAGATGGTTTTCAGTTCAATCCCTGTCTCGGTCGATTTTTTTTTTAGTCCTTACGCGTAGGGACTAATCCCTACAGTTGGTAACGCTACATTAAATCGATATATCCTTATATCGGTATGTAAGATGAACGATATATCAATTTAAGAAATGTCAACATCGCCCAGCACTACATAGAGTGTCCTAAACCAAATGAAACGAATATATATTTTGTGTAATCGAGATAGTCAACTGGGAAAAAATTTTTGTGCATGTAAGGGCCTCTTCTCCTCCCCCCCCCCCTCGAGGGGAGTAAATTTTCATGAGAGCTCGCCAATACCTTTAAAAAGAATGGTTGAACCATCGATCTGCAATAATTTAAAATAAAGTTATCGATTTTTTTTCTTTTTTAACAAAAAAAAAAAAAAAAAAAAAAAAAATGTAATATTGAGAATAAATTCAACTTTCTTTGGATATTTAGTGCTATATTACTTCTCTAATATGGAAACCGTGTGCATTATCATGGAAGATAATTTTTTTAAATAATAATTTAAAAAAAATATTTTTACTGAGTGAATTTGTATAGGAAAATATAGAAGAAAGTCGTGTGGTGGCCACAACATACTGGTTATTTGTTGTTAGTGGATGTGCTTTAACAATAATATTTTACCATTTCCAGGTAAGCTGTTTGGGAATTGAAATAAATTCCTCATAGAGATATGGTAAATAAAATATGTTTTAAGCTAAATATTCATCGCTTGTTTTTTGTACATTAATGAAACGGGGGGTTGAGGGGGCGGTAGCTCCCCTCACACAGAACTAATTATCATATAAAACTCTTCCGAAGCCTAATTTGAATTGTTTAACATAGGTTTACATAACAGTACTCGTTATCTTACCTCTTAATCTCCAACCTGTATTTATAGTATTAAATTTCAGGGTAAGAGAAAGTAGTGTGTGTGACACACCAGATTATTTTAAATAAAATACTAACAAAAATTATAAAATATTTGCTCAAAAAAAAAAAAAAGTGGAAATTTTTTATCATTTTCTACAAGGTTCAAGGTAGGTTGTATTCTTCCATCTCATTATTATTTCATAGGCTTCTTTAGAATACTTTTTCATTGTATTGTGCATCCTTCTATCGATTTGTATAATGGATTCATTGTATTTATTCAAACTGAGCATCAGGGATGGAACATTTAGATTGAATTATTAATTTGTTCTGAATAAAAAGGCGAATTCCCACTCTTTTCATCACTTATTGTGTGAGATTGATTACAGAAAAGAGAGGATTAATTGACAGAGATAATAAATAATGCATAATTTCAATATATTATTCAATGTTGAATTTCGAGTACATACAAAGCCGTATGAATTGGATCATGATGATTATTCTGTTTTATTAAGTGTTTTGAATTTGGATAAGCAGAAACATTTTATCAATAAAAAGGGTTCTAAATATTAAGAAATAAAAAGATTTTCTCATAGCATATTTTTAAGAATTGCCGATCGCGCGTATAAATATTACTATAAAGATGTGAGCTAATTTAATAAATGAGAAGATTGTAAAGAAACATTAAATGTTAGATTTTAAGTGTAATTCTGCATTGCATTTACATTTATTTAGGGGAATTATATTAAGATCCTTATAATTAGTTTAATACTATAAAAAATTTCCATGTTAGGAAAAAAAAAAAAAATTCATAAATAATAATAATAATAAATAAAAAAAATCGTGTGGTTAACAGTCTAGTGTGAACATAGTAATATAATTTGATTACTTCAAAATATTAGGATTCTTATTATTAATTAAATGCTATCAAAAATGTTCATGTTATAATGAAAAAACTTCTTCAGTTCTTCTTTAGTTAACACTATCACGTGAATATAATAATATAATTTGATTCTTTCAAATTCTCATACTTTTAAAGTGTTTAATAAAAAATTCATCATTTTTCAGTTTTTTTCCCTATTTTTCGAAATAAAAGTAAATTGAATGAGTATTAATTGAAAATTTTCTCTCATTAATCAAGAAAGCATAAAAAAAGATACTAACTGAAGACTGCACTAAGATAAACCCCACCAGCTGAGGAATAATTGAATTAGAAATGAAACTTTTTTGTGAAAGCTGTTAAAATCATATAATTAAATGAGCACAACACTTACTTCAGTTTTCTGTATACATATAAAATCTACGCATTATTGGTATTAGAAAGAAAACATATTTGAGTTTGTGCTAGTAGAAAAATAGTTTTTTTGGGATAAATTATTGTTATTTAAGTCTGAGTAGAAGAAAGTTTGTTCTGTTTATATACTACACTGTAAACGTAAATGTCTTAAATTCAGTTACAAAAGTGTCTTAAATGGATGGTCATTTTTTAAGCGAAAAAAAAATGTCTTACTTTTTAAGACACCTTTTTGCATCAGAAATTAAGATATTGCAAGTGTCTTAAAACGCCGCCATGTTTTAGGCTTAAAAACACCGCAATGTTAGGCTTAAAAATACTACAGTTTTTAAGGCTTTTTAATAAATATATAAATAAATAAATATGGCATGCGATTATGTTTTTCTGTTGAAAATACATTATAGAATTGTTTAGAGCATTAATGAAATATTGCTAAAAAAAAATCCCATTTTTCAGCGTTGGGATTCGAACTTACACTGTCTGAGAAAACCGAAACCTGAAGCCAAGCATCGTCGGAGTGAAGCATTTACCAATCTCGCTACCGTCGTTTACAGCTATACGTGTTTTTATGATGTAATATACTGCAGTATTCGTGAAACTAATCGCAGTGTTATGTTTTATTTCTAATTTTTTGCCATAAAACTATTGATAGTATGGTATCTTAAACTTAATAAATATTATTATCTTAAATTTCATATTTAGAAGACCACAATTTTTTAATAATGCATCACAAGTATGTGAAGGTTTCATCCCTCGATGATAAAGATTTCTTTCCTTAAAGTGATATTTAAATAAAAACGAACTATAATCATGAACACAGGAAAAATTGTAGTTTTACATTTAGATGCAGGTGAATTTGTGAAAGAAAAAAGTTTTTAAATGAATAATAATAAGAAGAAAGAAAGAAAAAAAATATGCACAAATTATTCACGATTGTTTACTTATAAATTCGCTTTCTTCTCTACAAATTACTTGCTACATCCGCCTGCACACTTTTTCTTTTAATATAAGAAAGTTTTAAGGACAAGGATTTTTTTTTTTTTTTTTTTTTTTTTTGAACAAAATAAGCTTTGTGTCTAAATATGTTGTTTATGAATTGTGTTAAAGATAATAGCATGCAAATATCATTCACATCCATAGAGCATTATTCCATAAAAATATAATTTCATAAAGCTACCATAATTTAAGTAGTTTAACTGCTTATTATATAAAATAATAATATATTTATTGAATGCGGAAAGAAGTAGGATAAGAATATTTTCTTAACCCTTATACCGGAACATCGGTCTCTGAGACCGCTAAAGGTTAGGCTTAGTGTAGGGACTTGCGGATGCATATTCCTAGAATAGAGTACCGGCACGTTTGGCGATAAATGTTGAAGACGCCAAATCTATCTAACTGCAGCACTAGTGCGACGTAAAATACTCTCAACCTGTAGAGGATGGCATATCTCAGAGCAACCCTAGGGATGAGTCCCGGACCGTTGCCAATTGTCCACAGCGTGGCACTAGTACAACGTAAAATCTGTTCAAACAAGGAAGCTACCCTTTGGGGTTGGAAGAGTGAGCAGGACCCGGAGCCGCTTAGTGTTGACAGTTGTTTGGTTGGTTGGATGGGTTTCACGTCGCACTAGTGCGGCGCAATGGACAATCCCCTTAATGTTGAAAAAAAAAAAAAAACATGTAAAATGTTATGAGAATATTAGGAATCTCAATTTTTGAGCGCTAACAGACACATTACGTAGAAATGTCAATAATTGCAAATTCTTTCTAAAAGTTTTGTTTTTTAAGTTTGATTTCTTTTCTTAGTACAGTCGATAATAAAAGTGTCCGAACACTAGCTAAAATTCCTCTGTAAAAAAAGTACACTTAATGCAGTTTTGTTAAATAAATCGTTGTCGAATCCTGTTCCTAGTCAGACTAAAAAAAGGATCCATTTAACAAAACTGTATTAAGTGTACTTTTTTTTATATAGAAATTTTTGCTAGTGTTCGGAGACTTTTGTTACCGACTGTATAATACCAAATTTCACCGACAGGTGATGTTATTATTGGGGAAATATGCTTCCACAATTGACGATTATTTAAATTCCATTTTCACATTTAGAAAATTTCACAACCATTAAATTTGCACTCGTTTTCTAAAAAAGTTTAATTATTTTTATTTTTTAAAATTTTTTTATTTTTTATTTTATTTATTTATTTATTTATTTATTTATTTTTTTTTTTTTTTTTGGGGGGGGGGCGGCTAGAAAATAAAATAATAAAATGCGAAAAACCAATTTTCGGAAAAAAGAATATTAGGTAATGGGTATTGTGGAAACAGATATCCTCACAGAATAACATTGCTTTTGACTGCTGGCAAGAGTACAGTTGGCAGCAAAAGTATTCGATCTCTAGCAAAAATTCCTACGTAAAAAAAGTACGCTTAATACAATTTTGTTAAATAAATCCTTGTCGAATCCTGTTCTTAGTGACAAACTGCCAAAACTAGTGACTGTCCCCAATAAATTGAGACATTCAGTCACTTTAGTCTACTCCCTAATTTCAGGACATTTGGTCACCCTAGTTTAAATATCACATGATAGCTACGTAATGAGCAATTGGTGGAAGTCTAGAATCTACCCCTACAAGTGGTCCAGGACGAGGCATGTCATTACCATTGTATTTACCAGCAAAAGTATCCGAGCACTAGCAATAATCCCTCTCAAAAGAAAAGTACACTTAATACTGCTTTGTTAAATAAACCCTCTCGAGTCATGTTTTTAGTCAGTCTAACAACATGATTCGACAAGGATTTATTTAACAAAACAGTGTTAATTGTAATTTTTTGGCATCAGAATTATTGGCTAGTGCTCGGATCCTTTTGCTGCCGGTTGTACAAGAAAGCTCAGCAATCACTTAGACACACGAATGTACTCTTTGCAAACATGAAAAAAAAAAAAAAAATAACTGGGTACCCCTCATTGAGCCGATATACTAGTAGAGTACGGATTCCTTATATTGTCTATGGAGAAAAATTCCAGTAACATCACTGCGGTTTTTGCGCCTTCTTTTGGTAATAATCGCTTTCTTGACAACTGGTTCTTGGGATGGATGGTTAGGTTTTAAATCGCACTAGTGCTGCGTAGGTGGGCAATTGGCGACGGTCTGGGACACTGGTTCTAGGGATTTTGCATGTTTTAAATGGTTTGTTCCTCTTACCACCACCAAAACTCCAAACAAAAGTCAAACGAAACAGCTTTCAAACAATAACAAAGATTAAGTTACTTGCTTTCCATTTCATCTAGTGTAGGTTTTGGTATATGTTTAATTTACACCCAATCGAAATATAAAACAGCGATAACAAAGTTGGAGGAAACTTGCCTTGGTGGAATTTTGATGTCGGTTTGGTGGATGATTTGACTGAATGGTGGAGATCTGATGTTGGAAAGCAAAAAGGTTACTAGTCCGGGGTCTACTCTATTATCTTGTCGATGGTACCGCTTGTGAATGCATGTCAAACTGCACGAAATTTGGTAACTCAATAATCGAAACAGGGTGACAAAATTTCTTCGAAACCGAGCGCAGACTCATTTCCTGCAGTTCGAAAAATAATAAGAAATTGTTTATTTATAACTTTTTATTAGTGTGGTTATTTAGAATTCAAAAATCAACGCCGTAATTACATTCTTTTAATAATTTTAATGCTTCGTATTTATAAAAGTACTCTAAACTGGTCACTATAATCATATTTAAAAAGAATAATTTCAGAAATCAGATAATTCAATCATAATATACCAAATTATAGCTCTGGGGGTCACCTAAGCGGGAGAGGATCAAAATTATGATGGCATGTCTCCGGACCATCCTTAGGGGTGCGTCCCAGACCGTCTCCAATTACCCATTGCGCAGTACTAATGCGGCATTAAATCCAATCAACTCTATAATACCCTGTCGTCCCTATAATACGTCATGATTGAGAAAGTAAAGTTATGGCTGCAAGAATTCATAATTTATCGCCACGAAATTTCGCTAAATACATTCAGTACCTTTTTCTAAAAATAGCGGTCTGTGAGACCGATGTTCCCGATAAGCATGATGAAAACATGTTCCGGGCAAAGGGTTAAAGTAGATTTCATATGAAAAAATTTCTAAGTAATGCAAGTATCTGAATTTCTAAAGTGTCTCAAAATTCAGACGCGTTTTGCCGTCTGAAAATTTGCGTATGTATGTGTTTCAGACATCTTTGTGTCTGAATTGATATTTCAGACATATTTCTGTCTTAAATTAAAATATCTATAACGTCTAAGGTACATTTTAAGACATTTAAATGTCTTAAATGCCGTTTCAGTTGTTTTTATGTCTTATTTTAAGACCCTTTTATTTGCAGTGTAAAGGGTAATGTATTTCGAAACGAAACGAAAAGAATAATAATAATAAATTGCTATTGCTGAACATTTGCTGAAATGTATTTAATACAAAGAGTTTTGAGAAGATTAAATATTGATGCGTGAATAAAAAAAAAAAAAAAAGAAGATGTATAATACGCGTCTATATATGGAAAAGACATAAATATTTTACTCAGTTAGTGCGATCATCATTTTTATTTAGAAATGATTTTCTAATTTTTCTATAAGCAATATGTCATATTTAAGTTTTGGCATTATGATAGTTAACCCCTTAACGCGCGCTGTCCTCGGTGCGAGGACGCAAAATTTAAGATAGAGTTGCAAAAATTCATCCCGGAAATTCTTTTGGAAAAATTCACGTTTATAACATATCAGAAAAGGCCGGTTTTTTAAATCTTAAAATTTAAAATTTCTTTTAGTTTAATTTAGTTCATGATTTCCGGTGGCAGTATATTTTAAATGTTTTAATTTGTATTGCGCCGCAAAGGGTTAAAATATGAAAACTTCTATAACATATTTAGATAAAAATTACAAAAAAAAAAAAAAAAAAAAAAAAAAAAAAAAGAACTATTTAAACATGATGATTAATATAGATTTTTTAAGTCATATCTTCTTAATAATAAAGCCCAATTATCTGAACTAACCAAAAATATGTCGCCACAACCGCAACAATGTACTGAAATAATAATAATAATAATAGTAAAATTTTATCCATTATCTGTATAAATAAAGAGAAGTGTCTGTATGTGTGTGTTTGCGCAGTGGTGTTCAGGCTATTGAACGCAGAACTACAAAACTTAGCAGACGAATATCTTAAACCCTGAAAGGGTACATATCATCGAGATTTTTTTTATATTCGAATTTAAATTTTTTTTTAAATTAATTTTTCTTTTCAATTTTATCCATTAATTTTTCTATTTAATTTTCTTAAATTTATCCTTTTATTTAAATCGTTTGCGTTGCATAAGAACGGCTGTTACAGTATTTGTTTTTCCTTTATTTAATTAATTCATTTTAAAACGGAATTTTATTTGTATTTTAACCCTTTGTTGCATATTAATCATCTGGAAAACTTTAAAGGAAGTTATTGTGTTTTTCCTATTTAAAATTGCCCCAGAAATCAGGGAAAAAATTGTTTCATCAAAATTTTGTTTATTTTTAAAGTTACACTTTGTCCACTGTAGTGGACAGTATGCATATAGAAACTGGATATCTAAAGTAGAAGGGGTGATGAAAATAATAAAGGCAGTGACTTTTTTCATCGATACACAAATGAACTTTGCATTTTACGCATGAATATGTAGGTTTTCTTGAGCATAACTCCATCTTACATCTTTGAGCACTACTTGATATTTGTCTAGCAAAATGATCCATTCCACCGTAGAGAACAGAGCTTGCTTTGACTAACATTTTTTTGTAGGTTTTTACACTGACATTGGACTTGTTTACGTAAGTCTTTCTGTATCTTGTTCATCAATTACTCTTGATACTGCTTGTATTAGTCCTCTGGCATTGGACATCTTGAAAATCCTAGTTGCATAGAACATTGTGATATGAAAGCGTTGTAAAGAAGCCAAGAAATTATCACGGTAACATCTATAAAATGAAATAATATCCTTTTGTACCACTACAATGGACAAACGAAAACAGTCCTACATTAGCCTATGTTCATAACGTCCATTGTAGTTGACAAAAGAAAAATACATCAATTTTCATGAAAAATAGCATCTGAAAATAAGTGTTCTATTCAAACATATTCTAAAATGCCTAAAATTACTATTTCAAAATAAAAAAGGTTTAGCACTTATACACAATGTTTACAATGAGAAATAATACTAACTTGGAAGTAGAGGTTGACGCTATTTTCAAACTCGCAATGCAATCTGTAATTTTATATTATGCTGTTATCTATGAGCAACAGTTGAAAGCTTAAATAATACAGAAAGAATAAACATTGAATCCAAATCTGTAAAACCATTTGTGTGAAAGGGAAAAAAAAATTAATTTTTGTCCACTACAGTGAACACCATGCAACAAAGGGTTAACTAATTTATTTTAATTTATTCTATTTAGGGAAAAAATGGTAATATAGTAGAAAGAATTAAATTTACTAAAATTTAAGTTAAATTAAAATTTATTTATTTATTTATTATTATTTATTTAATTTTAAAAGGAATATCTTCTTTTTTTCTTTCTTTATTGTATTGCTCTGAAACAAATGGTAATATAATAGAAAGGGCAAAAGCTATAAAATATATGGTGCCAAAACTAATACATTTAATAGATGCTGTGATACAGCCATCTTTAAAATCGTAGTTCTTGATTAACAGCAGTTTTTGTTATCCGATAAACATCCGAATTCAAGTGCTCACGAAACACATTACTGCAGGTAACTAGAAAGAGAATCGATGCAGTACAGGTGGGAAGGTGTTACCATAGACAACGACTACCCGAAACAGGATTCAGAGCTATTTAAATGGAATTTTTGTAAAAAAAAAAAAATTATTCATAATGTGTTACATAAAAAATACTGATTCAAACTTTTTGAAAATTCCTTTAAATATAGCGACCAGCGAAGCGGGAGAAGCCTGCTAATTTTAAATGAATAAAATAAAAATAAAATATATTTATTTTATCTTTTTCTTTATTTAATCTTCTTTCTTTCTTTTTTAATTATAACTAAAAAATACAGAAGGAAGATTAAAAGAACCATTTCATTTATGTTATGCAAATCTAAGCATTCTTTTATTATAAGATTTCTTATAATCTTCTTAATAATAAAGTTCAAAATTTTTGAAACTATCGCCGAAAATGATATCATAACTAAAACAATATATTGTATTGTAATAAAGAAAATAAATTTTATCTATTTTTTCCATGCATGCATTTCAACTGAATAAGGTAATGAAAAAAGAGAATTTAGCGGAAAAACTTACACCACAATCGCAATCATGTATTTAAGAAAAAAGGGTAGGTGTTCTAGTGATTGGCATGCTCCAGTAATTAACATATATCCTGAAATAATTAATAAATAAGAAAAATACAACATAAAATCATATATTTTACATACAAGAAATTTAACATTTTATGTCAAACACTGGAGCATAGGGTGCTAATAACTGGTAAAATGAATAACTAACAGTGTCAAACACTGGAACATAGGGGGCCAATTACTGATAAAATGAAAAACTGGAAGTGTCAATTACTGGAACATTGAGTGGGTGTCAAATAAAAATTCATTTAAAAAAAAATTGTTATTAAATGTATATATTTTAACATGTATGTGGTTCTGGATGTATTTCATACCATATGTACTAACTTAAGATTTCTAAAAATATTTTCTGATGATTAGAAAATTAAAAACATCAGAGATTGCTCTAAAAGTGTCAATCACTGGTGCATTTACCTTATCCATGAAAGATTCGTTCATTGATTCTCAATAAATAAAACAAAACAATTTCTATTTTTAGTATAACTCTTTTTGTTGCTGTTCGGAATTTTAATACATCAGGCGAAATATATATATATATATATAAATAAAGAGAAGTGTCTGTGTGTGTGTGTGTGTGCCTGTGTGTGTATCTGCGCTCTGGTGCTCACACTACTGATCGCATCATGTTTTTTAGATTTTAAACATTGGCTTTTATGTTTCATTTTTCATGAATTTATTCTTCGATTGTAATCGTCTGCGTATCTTAGCAACGGCTATATTATGCAATTTATTTTTTAATTTAATACATTCATTTCATTTGAAGGCGATTTTCTTTTCATTTTTCTTTTTTTTTAAATTATTATTATATTTATTGAAAATCAAATGGTAATGCAATAGAAATAAATTGTTACGTTTATATATAAATTTTACAGTATAGCAACTTTTTATTTTTCATTTTTTTAATTAATTCCTTTAATATATATATATATATATATATATATATATATATTATATATATTTATAATATTTATTGGGGGGGGGGGGGGAATGGTAGTTTATAGTAGAATGGATTAAACTGATTAAAATTCGTTTGTTTTTCATGTATTTAATTCCTTTTAAAAGAAAATCTACTTTTTTATTTTATTTTATTACACTGGTCGTAATCAAATCGTAATATAGTGTAAATAACGGGGGCTATAAAACACATGGTTCAAAAACTAAAATATATAATAGGTGCTGAGATAGTCATCTTTAAAATAGTAGTTCTTAAATAACAGAAAATCCACAAGTCGTCGATAAATACCCAGATTGAAGTGCCCGGGAAAGACCTTTCTGTAGACAGTGGGAAACTGGACCCGATGCTGTACGGGCAGAAAAAAGAGCTACCTTAGGCAACGGGTACCCGAAGAAGCAAGATCTAAAGTGATTTCAGTTTTTTTTTTTTAAGTTTTTATTTGTAATGTAATGTAAAAAATAAATACTGATCCAATTCTTTTGAAAATTCATTTAAATATAGTGACCAGCGAAGCGGGCGTAGCCTGCGAGTATATAATAAATTAAAAATGAAGAATTCACCTACGTCACGAGAAATTTAAGATACAGATAAATACCCAGACGTGTGGTTATAAAATTTAAAGATTACGATGTCATTTTTAATTTCTTGGAGACGTTTGGACTTTAAAATACATAAATGTCGTGTTGTAAATGATGGAGTTATTTGTTTTAAATATCAAGTAAATCAATGCTTAGTAATTGGAACTGGCAATAAAAAATAACTGTCAAAATAGCGAGCGATAGACGGGCTCAGACCAACTAGTTAAAAAATAAAAACAAAACAGGCTATTAAACTCGAGCTTGGAAATAAATATGATAAAAAGAGGTACATTTAATTATCTATATATATAAAAGAGCAGAGTCTGTGTGTGTGTCTGTCTGTCTGTCCGCTATAGAAACCTAGGCCGTTTCACCGACCGGGACAAAATTCGGCACGGTTAATGTTTACGACCCGAGAAACACAACGCCGCAAGCGATTTTACAAAATTCGCCGCCCAAGGGGGGGAGGGGGGGCAAAACGTAATTTCACAAAATCCTTCATATCTCAAACAAAAGAACAGATATCCGTAAAATTTTTGCTTTCAAACATAGCTAATACAAATGTCTAAAAATCGGTTTCTGGAATTTTTGAAATTCGGTCCTCAAGGGGGGCAGGGGGGCAAAACGTAATTTCACATGCGTAAAACGTGATTCCGCATAATCCTATATATCTAAAAAAAAAAAAAAAAAAAAAAAAAAAAAATAGATATACGTGAAATTTTTGCTCTAAAATATAGCTAATGCAACTATCTAAAAACTAATTTCTGGAATTTTAGAAATTCAGCCCCCAGGTGGGGCAGCAAGGGGGGGGGGCTATGGTGCAAAAACAAATAGAAATACAGTTAGGCCGTTCAAAATTGGTACAGATAGGTTTTAAAGGCCTGCAAGTCGAATGGGGATATTTTCGATTGTGTAAAGTTATTAGGAGGGGAAAGAAGGGGGGGCAAAAAAATAAAAATAGTGTCAGAACGTTCAAAATTGCTATATAGAGGTTTTCGATACTTACAAATCGATTGCGGATATTTTTGAATTTGTAAAATTATTAGGAGGGGCGGGTAGGGGGGAGGGGCCGTAAGGGTGGCTATGGGGCAAAAACAAATAGAAATACAGTTAGGCCGTTCAAAATTGGTACAGATAGGTTTAAGAGGCCTGCAAGTCGAATGGGGATATTTTCGAAAGTGTAAAGTTATTAGAAGGGCCGGGAAGGGGGGGCGGAGGGGCAAAAAAATAAAATAAAATAGAGTTAGATCATTCAAAATTGGTACATAGAGGTTTTCGATACCTACAAATCGATTGCAGATATTTTTGAATTTTTAAAATTATTGGGAGGGGCAAAAAAATAAAATAGAGATAGATCGTTCAAAACTGGTGCATAGAGGTTTTTGATACTTACAAATCGATTGCGGATATTTTCGAATTTGAAAAATTATTAGGATAGACGGGAGAGGGGGCGAAGGGGGAAAATAATAGAAATAAGAGTTAGAGCATTTTGGGAAGTTTTTCCGAAGACAGTGAGAACCCAGTGCGACATTTTTCCTAAGGGAGTTATAAGTCCTTTGTTTCGCTCCGTGTGTGTTTATCTGTGGCAATGTAGTTCTTGAACAAATAGACTAATTTAAATGTTTTTTTTTTTTTTTTTAATCAGATCATTATTTTAACCGGGATGGTTTTTACCTATGTTTGATGCAAATCTGTTTGATACATTTTTTATTTTCAGTTAATTAAAACATGATTTTTTAAGTGCAGTTTGCTTTGATATTTTATTAATTTTTAAAACAAATTGCATAAAATATTAATTAGGTCTCACATAATATTAGTTACTTACTTCATAAAGTACATTCAAATAAAATGTACTTATAAATAAAACAATTAGTCTAAGCAGATCAGACTGACAATCATAGTAGGCATACTGCTTTTTCAATTATTCAGAATTTTCTTTTAGAATATAATATAAGATATAATGCATCTCAATCAAAATCAATCATGGCGCCCTATTAGGGTAAGAACTTAATCTAAATAAGTAATCAGTTTTTAAGCGCTCGTTGAACTCATGTTGCTACCGTATTTTGTCAAGATGACATACTGAAGGGTACATTTCATTGAGTAAGGAAATAATGTACAACGGAAACGATAAATAAATGATGAGAAGTAAAGAATTAACGCTGTGGAAGAACCAACTACAATGTATAATAAAGGTTTATCAGGTTTTAACTTTTGTTCAGTCATTTATATGTTTCTAGAGTATTTTATTTTATTTTACTTTTAATTTTCTTTAAATAAAATCATGCATAAATAAATTTTTCCATCTTTAATGTGATTCTCATGAATAATGGTAGATTCATATTTTCTCCATTACAATATTTTTTTTAATGTGATAATATAATAGCTTTTTTACTTGGTCTTAACCATATATGGCCGAGACAGTATTATTTTAGGGACAGTTTTTCGAAACTAACAGAATTTTTGTTATAAATACATGTGTTGAATTTATAATTCCTTTTTTAATTTAATTAATTTTTTTTTTTAATCCGAAAGTCAGGTTTTTATCAAATAGTTCATGTGTGTGTTTCTGTGTCTGTTATCAGCATAACTTAAAAACTTATATTACCGGGAAGTCAATGTTCAGTATTCTAAATTCATATCGTATATAAATGTTATTTAAAAGTTCGTGTACAGGGACTTAGAAAAAAATTGAAATGCATTGCGTCAATGAACGAAATTTCTCCGTTGATACATTTTTCTACATTTGGAAACTGCTTTTATTTCATTTTAAGCTCTGTTATGCGCTTCTTCTGCTGTGCTCACTGTGAAAAAAAAAAAAAGAAATCATGTAAGATTACGAGAAAAGTCCGGCAGCAGAGATTCCAGACAAAGCCCGTAAAGAAATCCTTCAGACTGTAAATTAAGTATATAGTGACCTTAAATTATGTTACATGCACATAAAAAACATTATGCCCGTAAAAGTAATTTTTTACGGGCTTTTTGTCCGGAATCTCTGCTACCAGGCATAGTTTTTGGTTTTTGGTTTTTGGTTTTTGATTTTCCTTTCTTTCTTCTTTCTTCTTTCTCCTTTCTTCCTTTTTTTTTTTTTTTTTTTTTTTTTTTTTGTGTGTGTGTGTGTGTGTGGGGGGGGGGGGGGGGTGCAATAATTAGAGAAAATCTGATGAATGCATCAGAAAGATTAACTTTTTGGTTATAAAATCATGTATGACCCATAAATTAAACACTTCTTTAAGCTAATCGGAAAATTCTTTTTCTGATAGCTTGTTACAATGCTTGTTACAATGCTGGTTACAATGCAGAGATTAATGCTCATACCTGTATGGATGAGTTGGCATAACGTGATATGGATTGAGATACTTAGGCTTAGGAAGAACACAGTGAATTTCAAAGAAAAACATTTTATTTTAATAATACTTGACCAAAAATTTCTGCTTAAATGTAAGAACGTCTTAGAAATTCACCAAGTAAAATAAATTCTGCTTAGTATTACAGGTACCTATAGTTATTCAAATAGAATTAACTCAATGTTTTAATCAACCAAGTATATAGGAGTTGTACGCTTGTTAATCTGAACAGGCAGCTTCCTTTTTCACACCATTTTCCTTTGGTCGTACAAAAGAAACTATATTGTCTGTCCATTTCATTTTTTTTTCAACTTTTTGACCATGGTGGACAAGCGAATCTCAATGCCATAGGTTTCGTCATTTTTCCTTAAGTATTGGCAGGACTAGTATTTCACCAAAACAAAGTCATTTATTTCAGGTTGATTAGGTGGATCTTGATTTTAAGCAGAATTAGTTGTTGATCCTGTTTTATGTAACATTTTGGCATATTTTTGAAGCTCTCCAGGAATCGTAGGAATTGCCGAACGATAATCTTTACCATCGTCTTGGCAGGAGGCTAAGGGTAAAAACTCGTCATCCTGGAGAAGTTTTTGAATCATTGAATTACCACTAAGGAAAATTAAGTTGTGTCATAGTTATATCACAGCTATATATAGACCCCATACTAAACTAAGACTACTAGCCCTCCACACAGAATTGTCATCAGAGGTAAAAACTGGGTGACACTTTCCTCACTCTTTATCAGAAACAAAAAGAGATTTCTAAATAGAAAATGAGAACAGAAAAATATTTATATGGTATAATTTGAGTTTGATCGTATTTAATTGCTTAACTATGTCGATTTTTTTCACGGCCAATCACTGAATTAGGGCGTTATTGCATTGAAAATTGATGAAACTTATTTTTTTTTTTTTTTATACCTTTAATACGAGATTATTTACCTATTTCCATTTTTTCTGATGTTTCATTGTAGAAATATATTATATTTTTTGCAGCTGATCGCCAAAACACGTAATATTCTTATCCAAGTTTTTTTAATTTTTTTTTTTTTTTTAATTATTCAACTCTGTGAAGAATCTGTTTAAATTTGCTGATGTTTATGAACGACCTGTTTCAGGACCGAAATTTTAATAAATTGGCTTCAGAAGAGTGCGCAAATTTCTAGCAGTGTTAAAAATTTTATGTGAGGAAAAAAAAAAAAAAAAACATGCGAGATTTTCGTGATTTTGCACTTTAATGGGAACCCTGCCTTCACTGACACCCAGCATAAAATAAATAACCCAAGATCCCAAAAACCAGAAAAAAAAAAAGTTTGTGATACATGCATGCAATCACAGTTAACCACTCTGTCGAAAATTGCTGCACCTGAATTTAATCTACAGGTTTACCAGACCAAAAATATGTATGTACAGTGAACAAATTTACTCACCAGTCAGAAGAAGGAAGAATCAGAGATTTTTCCTTCATGAGCTTCTAAGCAGATTAAATTTATGCTGATGATGCACTTATATATACACTCACCACCAGTAAAATGACAACGCTCTACCACTGTGATACGAAATAGAAGCTGAGTGCTAACTAGCCTTTTACGCAAACTAAAGCTAATCTTTCTTACACTATATATTGTGAATGCAATTTATAGTTAATATAGAAATCTACAAACATTTTCTGGAGAAATTTAAAAACAACTTTTAAAAATGTATACAGGTAATTAGAAGAATCCTCATAATCACATGCTACAGCCAAAATGCATTTCAAGCATTACTTTTTACAGGGTGATCCAAAACATTTTGATCTTTCTTTAATTTTTTAATGCTTCTTTTTTCTTTTTCAGGGCACAACTTTTGCTGTAATATATGAGATATAACGTTTTCTTTACGTCACCGAAGTTTCAAGATGATTCCAAAAGAACTTTTCTAGATATTTAGCAAAATGTCTAAATTCGAAAGTGTCCAAATACTTATTGGTAGGCAGTGTATCTCCATGAATATACGTGGTAGTCCCTTAAAAATGTATACAAATAATTAGAAGAATCCTCATAATCACATGCTACAGCCAAAATGCATTTCAAGCATTATTTTTTACAGGGTGATCCAAAACATTTTGATTTTTCTTTAATTTTTTAATGCTTCCTTTCAGCGCACAACTTTTGCTGTAATATATGAGATATAACGCTTTTTGTACGTCACCGAAATTTCAAGATGATTCCAAAAGAACTTTTCTAGATATTTAGCAAAATGTCTAAATTCGAAAGTGTCCAAATACTTATTGGTAGGCAGTGTATCTCCATGAATATACGTGGTAGTCCCTTAAAAATGTATACAAATAATTGGAAGAATCCTCATAATCACATGCTACAGCCAAAACGCATTTCAGGCATTACTTTTTACAGGGTGATCCAAAACATTTAAATTTTTCTTTAATTTTTTTAATGCTTCCTTTTTCTTTTTCAGGGCACAACTTTTGCTGTAATATATGAGATATAACGTTTTCTTTACGTCAGCGAAATTTCAAGATGATTCCAAAAGAACTTTTCCAGATATTTAGCAAAATGTCTAAATTCGAAAGTGTCCAAATACTTATTGGTAGGTAGTGTATCTCCATGAATATACGTGGTAGTCCCTTAAAAATGTATACAAATAATTAGAAGAATCCTCATAATCACATGCTACAGCCAAAACGCATTTCAGGCATTACTTTTTACAGGGTGATCCAAAACATTTTAATTTTTCTTTAATTTTTTTAATGCTTCCTTTTTCTTTTTCAGGGCACAACTTTTGCTGTAATATATGAGATATAACGTTTTCTTCACGTCACCGAAATTTCAAGATGATTCCAAAAGAACTTTTCCACATAATTAGCAAAATGTCTAAATTCGAAAGTGTCCAAATACTTATTGGTAGGTAGTGTATCTCCATGAATATACGTGGTAGTCCCTTAAAAATGTATACAAATAATTAGAAGAATCCTCATAATCACATGCTACAGCCAAAACGCATTTCAGGCATTACTTTTTACAGGGTGATCCAAAACATTTTGATTTTTCTTTAATTTTTTAATGCTTCCTTTTTCTTTTTCAGGGCACAACTTTTGCTGTAATATATGAGATATAACGTTTTCTTTACGTCACCGAAGTTTCAAGATGATTCCAAAAGAACTTTTCTAGATATTTAGCAAAATGTCTAAATTCGAAAGTGTCCAAATACTTATTGGTAAGTAGTGTATCTCCATGAATATACGTGGTAGTCCCTTAAAAATGTATACAAATAATTAGAAGAATCCTCATAATCACATGCTACAGCCAAAATGCATTTCAAGCATTACTTTTTACAGGGTGATCCAAAACATTTTGATTTTTCTTTAATTTTTTAATGCTTCCTTTCAGCGCACAACTTTTGCTGTAATATATGAGATATAACGCTTTCTTTACGTCACCGAAATTTCAAGATGATTCCAAAAGAACTTTTCTAGATATTTAGCAAAATGTCTAAATTCGAAAGTGTCCAAATACTTATTGGTAGGTAGTGTATCTCCATGAATATACGTGGTAGTCCCTTAAAAATGTATACAAATAATTAGAAGAATCCTCATAATCACATGCTACAGCCAAAACGCATTTCAGGCATTAATTTTTACACGGTGATCCAAAACATTTTAATTTGTCTTTAATTTTTTAATGCTTCCTTTTTCTTTTTCAGGGCACAACTTTTGCTGTAATATATGAGATATAACGTTTTCTTTACGTCACCGAAGTTTCAAGATGATTCCAAAAGAACTTTTCTAGATATTTAGCAAAATGTCTAAATTCGAAAGTGTCCAAATACTTATTGGTAGGCAGTGTATCTCCATGAATATACGTGGTAGTCCCTTAAAAATATATACAAATAATTAGAAGAATCCTCATAATCTCATGCTACAGCCAAAATGCATTTCAAGCATTACTTTTTACAGGGTGATCCAAAACATTTTGATTTTTCTTTAATTTTTTAATGCTTCCTTTCAGCGCACAACTTTTGCTGTAATATATGAGATATAACGCTTTCTTTACGTCACCGAAATTTCAAGATGATTCCAAAAGAACTTTTCTAGATATTTAGCAAAATGTCTAAATTCGAAAGTGTCCAAATACTTATTGGTAGGCAGTGTATCTCCATGAATATACGTGGTAGTCCCTTAAAAATGTATACAAATAATTAGAAGAATCCTCATAATCACATGCTACAGCCAAAATGCATTTCAAGCATTACTTTTTACAGGGTGATCCAAAACATTTTGATTTTTCTTTAATTTTTTAATGCTTCCTTTCAGCGCACAACTTTTGCTGTAATATATGAGATATAACGCTTTCTTTACGTCACTGAAATTTCAAGATGATTCCAAAAGAACTTTTCTAGATATTTAGCAAAATGTCTAAATTCGAAAGTGTCCAAATACTTATTGGTAGGTAGTGTATCTCCATGAATATACGTGGTAGTCCCTTAAAAATGTATACAAATAATTAGAAGAATCCTCATAATCACATGCTACAGCCAAAATGCATTTCAAGCATTACTTTTTACAGGGTGATCCAAAACATTTTGATTTTTCTTTAATTTTTTAATGCTTCCTTTCAGCGCACAACTTTTGCTGTAATATATGAGATATAACGCTTTCTTTACGTCACCGAAATTTCAAGATGATTCCAAAAGAACTTTTCCAGATATTTAGCAAAATGTCTAAATTCGAAAGTGTCCAAATACTTATTGGTAGGCAGTGTATCTCCATGAATATACGTGGTAGTCCCTTAAAAATGTATACAAATAATTAGAAGAAGCCTCATAATCACATGCTACAGCCAAAACGCATTTCAGGCATTACTTTTTACAGGGTGATCCAAAACATTTTAATTTTTCTTTAATTTTTTTAATGCTTCCTTTTTCTTTTTCAGGGCACAACTTTTGCTGTAATATATGAGATATAACGCTTTCTTTACGTCACCGAAATTTCAAGATGATTCCAAAAGAACTTTTCCAGATATTTAACAAAATGTCTAAATTCGAAAGTGTCCAAATACTTATTGGTAGGTAGTGTATCTCCATGAATATACGTGGTAGTCCCTTAAAAATGTATACAAATAATTAGAAGAATCCTCATAATCACATGCTACAGCCAAAACGCATTTCAGGCATTACTTTTTACAGGGTGATCCAAAACATTTTAATTTTTCTTTAAATTTTTTAATGCTTCCTTTTTCTTTTTCAGGGCACAACTTTTGCTGTAATATATGAGATATAACGTTTTCTTTACGTCACCGAAATTTCAAGATGATTCCAAAAGAACTTTTCCAGATATTTAGCAAAATGTCTAAATTCGAAAGTGTCCAAATACTTATTGGTAGGTAGTGTATCTCCATGAATATACGTGGTAGTCCCTTAAAAATGTATACAAATAATTAGAAGAATCCTCATAATCACATGCTACAGCCAAAACGCATTTCAGGCATTACTTTTTACAGGGTGATCCAAAACATTTTAATTTTTCTTTAATTTTTTAATGCTTCCTTTTTCTTTTTCAGGGCACAACTTTTGCTGTAATATATGAGATATAACGTTTTCTTTACGTCACCGAAGTTTCAAGATGATTCCAAAAGAACTTTTCTAGATATTTAGCAAAATGTCTAAATTCGAAAGTGTCCAAATACTTATTGGTAAGTAGTGTATCTCCGTGAATATACGTGGTAGTCCCTTAAAAATGTATACAAATAATTAGAAGAATCCTCATAATCACATGCTACAGCCAAAATGCATTTCAAGCATTACTTTTTACAGGGTGATCCAAAACATTTTGATTTTTCTTTAATTTTTTAATGCTTCCTTTCAGCGCACAACTTTTGCTGTAATATATGAGATATAACGCTTTCTTTACGTTACCGAAATTTCAAGATGATTCCAAAAGAACTTTTCTAGATATATAGCAAAATGTCTAAATTCGAAAGTGTCCAAATACTTATTGGTAGGTAGTGTATCTCCATGAATATACGTGGTAGTCCCTTAAAAATGTATACAAATAATTAGAAGAATCCTCATAATCACATGCTACAGCCAAAACGCATTTCAGGCATTACTTTTTACAGGGTGATCCAAAACATTTTAATTTTTCTTTAATTTTTTTAATGCTTCCTTTTTCTTTTTCAGGGCACAACTTTTTCTGTAATATATGAGATATAACGTTTTCTTTACGTCACCGAAATTTCAAGATGATTCCAAAAGAACTTTTCCAGATATTTAGCAAAATGTCTAAATTCGAAAGTGTCCAAATACTTATTGGTAGGTAGTGTATCTCCATGAATATACGTGGTAGTCCCTTAAAAATGTATACAAATAATTAGAAGAATCCTCATAATCACATGCTACTGCCAAAACGCATTTCAGGCATTACTTTTTACAGGGTGATCCAAAACATTTTAATTTTTCTTTAATTTTTTTAATGCTTCCTTTTTCTTTTTCAGGGCACAACTTTTGCTGTAATATATGAGATATAACGTTTTCTTTACGTCACTGAAGTTTCAAGATGATTCCAAAAGAACTTTTCTAGATATTTAGCAAAATGTCTAAATTCGAAAGTGTCGAAATACTTATTGGTAAGTAGTGTATCTCCATGAATATACGTGGTTGTCCCTTAAAAATGTATACAAATAATTAGAAGAATCCTCATAATCACATGCTACAGCGAAAACGCATTTCAAGCATTACTTTTTACAGGGTGATCCAAAACATTTTGATGTTTATTCATTTTTTACTGGTCCCCTTTTCCTCTTCAGGAAAAAAACCCTTTGATGAAATATATGAAGTGAAACATGTTCTTTGTACCCCCAGAGTTTAAAGATGATTCTTAAAGAATTTTTCTAGGTATTTGACTAAACGCCTAAATTTGAAAGTGTTTATATACTTATAGGTAATGCATAGGTGATACTTCTAAACAATTTATTGCTGTTTATAAATTTTAATTTAGTGCACATTTCAAGTCTTAAATTTTTTAATTTTTCAGAAAACTATGTATATATGCATATATATTAATGCATTAGTGGAATATGTAGGTATACATATATATATATATATATGTAAATTAACTTCAAAATAAATGATGAAAATTATTAATTTGCATAATATAGGCGCTAAAGCAGCACTAAATTTATATACAAAAATATAACTATGAATTTAAATTGTGATAAGTGAAGATATAAAAGTAGAATGTAAAAACAACAAGAATAACTTTAACAATGTTAGTTAACACGAAAATAAGTTAAATTTTAAAATATTCAAGCTAAAAATTTCAATTTATGCTGTGTTTTCTTTGTCAGCAGATGGGAACACAGCTGCTGTATAACATAAAAATATGTATCTGTGTATGATACATATTTTTATCTGTTTATATACATATACATATATATATATATATATATATATATATATATATATATATATATATATGTATATTTATGTATGTATATATATATATATATATAATTCTACGTATTGCTTTGGCTAATCACCAAACACACACACACAAACAGAAGGGGAGGATGATGATAGTTTTCAAAATTGAATTAGAAATAATTCAGAAGAAATTGTGCATTTTTCAAATGTAAAGTTACAAATGGTCTTTGAAATAAATTTTTATCTGTGTATGAAACAAGTATATATATATTAAATACTCCGCTGTAAAATGGGAAACTTTTAAATGTTCTGAAGTAAGCCGATACAAGAAAAGCCGTGCATAAAATTAATTATGATTTATGATTTTAGGATAACAGATAAATCTACTAAAATGTCAAAAAATGCAAACTTTGCTTTTTCTATTGTGTTAGATATTTTAATACATTGTTTTCTAGTCATGTGAAAGTAGTTTTTATTTATTTATTTATTTTTAAGAAGTACGAGCTTTTCTTTTGAAGGTTCCCCTAAAATAATACTTTACTTTAAAAATTTACTTTGCGTATTTTAAACACTTTATGTGGCGCTGGTTAAAAAAAAAAAAAAAAAAAAAAGAAAGAAAGAAAGAAAGAAAAAATTAGTAATCATTTGCAGTAGTTATTTTCGATTGAGTAATACGAAGATTGCTTTATAAAAGTAGTGGTATTAAAAAAAAAAAAAAAAAAAAAGACTGTGCCGACTCCTGCTTGAATAAAGCAATGTTTTTAGAGAAACATCAAAAACGAGAGTTTACTGTTTCCAGGAAGAATATACTCAGATGAAAATGTGTTAATATTATTAAAATAACGTAGTAATCATCAATTTTCACCATTATAACGATTGTTGTCATATACAATAATGAATTAAAATAATTAGGAAGAAATAATCTTTCTCGGAATCCAAAAATGCCCGCCTTGGAGATTTCTGCTTTTCCGTGTTCTGTAGTTCAGAAAATCAGTTTTTCTCTTGGGATTCCACAGTATTCTCGCGCAGAAAAAAAAAAAAATATATATATATATATTTATATATATATGTATATATATATATATATAAATAAGCAAATAAAAATAAAAATCCTTTCCCTGAAGAAAAATATATTTTCTCTGATTATCAAATTATTACTTTATGAATTTAAAATCATGCAAAGAAGATTTAGGAAAACTACCTCCACTCAGTGGAAAAAGAACAACAAGAAAAAGACATTTTGTTTGAGTTTGAGCATATTATAATTTTCCAAAGTAATTTATATAGAAGTATTATAGAAAATACATATGAAAACTTCAAAGAATCATAAAGCTTTATTTATTGTAATTCATTATTTGTAACACTATACATACAATTGAAAACTCATTTTATAATTGGTATTTACAAAATAAAATTTACATTAATACCATAACAATTTTTTTTAATTCTCGACATTGCAAGTTAAGGTGACGCGCTCAGTTCAGAATCTATTGTATATTTTATAGTGTTTGTGAGATTTTTTAGAGCTATCCCACAATATTTTGGTCATACTATGAAAAAAATATACACATTTGAGAAATTATAATGATTCTTAGAAACTTAAATAGTCAATTTTTCAATTTTATGAACGTAAGAATATTTTTTATAAACTAGAGACTTTCTCATAGAAAATATTTTGTATGATAGTTTGTTTAAAGATTTTCTATTCTGATTTCTGATAAGATTAAATAAAGTACCGTAATTTCTGGTAGATAGATACCCCGCAGGTTATATAATCCAGTTTTCCTTCGAAAAAGTATAGATTTCCTTATTAAATAAAGTTTCTGGTGGAGATATCACACATCTTACCTGCGGGTTATCTACCAGAAACTACAGTAATCACCATGCGCATTCTCAGGAAGTACGAATGAACATTGATTCAATAATCACGTAAAAATTGATTGTAAAAGAATATATATGTAATAAGACGATTCTGTAGAACTATTTTCTCATGACAATTGGATTATAAGAAAAGATTAGTTCATATTACAGTTCAATTTATGATATATTTTAAAGCAACATAAGGCAAAAACTATTCAGTACTCGATTGCGGCCAATTTCATACCAGCCAACATTCTTATAAATATTACATAAAATTATTAGTACCCGCCTTTTTTTTTTTTTTTTTTTTTTTTTTTTTTCACACCAGGCTTGTTTTTAGAATATATTTCTTCTTATTTACTCATAATTGCATTTGGAGAAAATTATACTCTAAAAATAAAGTGGTGTGGAAATAGGGGCGGGTACTAACAATTTTACGGAATATTAATTAGGAAGCTGGTAGGTATGCACTTTATTTTATTTTTACTATTAAATAAGCTCATATTAGACAAGTATATATATTACTATTAGATAAGTAAAGAGTAATGAAAATATTACATTTATGATTTTAAAACAAAGTCACTCTTAGTTGATTTTTGAATCTGCTTTAATTATTTTTACTAAATTTTTATATTCTTTTGTGCGTGTTAGTATTTGTTTTATATTTCTAAGTTTCTAGGGTTGATTTTTAGTATTTTTAAAATTATATTTATATGTACGACTGTCTTTAAGTTTAGAAAATAAAGTATCTTATAATCAGGATCACATCGCTGCATAGGCAAATCGGGCTTTTGCTAGAAGCTCCCAGATTTGAATGCTCCCCAATTTGTTTAGATTTTGTAATATATATATATATATATTTATTTCCACCAGTATATTTATTTTTCTAAAAATTATCAATAGAGAATTGGGTCAAAATCGAAATAATTTTCGAAATTTTAAAATTTTCTTTTATTAAAACAATATTGTTTTTATTTTCTTCAATATTCAATAGAAGAAAGTATACATTTTGTAAACATTTTTGACCTGGGGTTTTTGATGGATTTACATGTTTTAAGAAGCTTGAAATACGATGTATAGCCATTTTTAGAAAATGCCTGTCTGCCGTCTATCTTCCGCTGCCTGTATGTCTGTGTGAGAGAGAGACAAAATTTTGAAACTACTGCACAGAATGTCATACAAATTGATACGTAGTTGCACCTTGACATAAACTAGAGCATATCACCTTTTGGTGAAAATCGTTCAGCAATTGGAGCTGCAGTCCCGTTTTTTCTTAATTTTTAACATGAAAATAGAGGATACATTTTTGTATAAATATAAATAATGAGAATTAGTTTTAACGAATGATTATAAGATTAAAAAGAACTATTTATAATAGTAATAGTTTATTGGGAAAAATTTTTGTATATGTAGGAGCATCGTTTCTCCCCTGGGGTAAGTCCTCCATAGGGAGCAAATTTTCAATAGGAGTATAATCTCCAGATTGAAAATAGTCTGCTTTCATCATGGAAGATAAGTTAATACATTATTTGTACAGAGCATATTTTTATTGGAAAATATAGAAGAAAGTCTTATGGTGGCCACAACATCCCTAACAGCACATCTCATCCACAAAGACATCCTCAGGATTCCTATGGATAAAAGTACATCCAAGGGACATCCTCAGGATGTACTATGAATAAGTGTGCTGTTAGGGATACTATTTCTTTACTTCTTATTATCTGTATTTCATAATGTGTATTTATGAGAAGTGGATAATATAATTAGACATTATAATTTTTTCCTTAATGTACATGAAATTGGAAGATGAGATAAAAGTTGCCAACAAATTGCAAATAGCAGTTCTTTTAAAAGTATACTACCAACATCAGAGTTCAGTTTTATTGCTCAAAATATGTAGCTGTACTTTATGCTAGTTACTAGATGCAACACAAACGTAGGGGAGAGTATTAAAAGTTATATTAGGATATCATGATGTCATAATCGGGGCCTGGTATACATAGTGTGGAAAACTGTGTAACAGAAATTCAGACACAATAGATTGAAGGCATTTGTACTTTAAACAATTTTTTTACTCATCATGTACATTAAAACATGGTACGAAAGACCATATTTTAATGAGTATGATGCTTTATAAAAGCTGCAAGTTTCAGAAACTTATGGAGATTATTTCATTTATGCAACTCAGTATTTAGTGTTTTAAGATTAAAATGCTCGAGAAGTTGAATGAAATCATTCTATATTTTCAAAATCTATTTTACTCATACTTTAATAAGAAATATTACCGATACATCTCCTTTATTTTAGTTGCCATTTTACACATACTATATTAATATGATTTTCAAAGACAAAATCTATTAAACACATATATCTCATGTTTCAGATAACATGCTTTAAGATACTCTTTTTTGAAATTCAGTGATTTTGACTTTGCAAATGTATACAATGTACGACAAACATTTTTTTTTTTAATCTTAGATGACAGGGTGATATTTAAGATAAGAAAGGTAAAAAAGTCAATCTGATTCTGAATTCATACATGCCATTGCCATATTTTCCTTACTGTCATCTATAGCGTCATTTCTCAACATCTCTTGAAGATTTCTAATGTACCTTATAGCCATTCTAAGAATTTCTACTTTTGATAATCTCTTATCTTTGTCTTTGGCATTGATTGGCAAATGACTTTTCAATCGCTCAAATCCATCATTTACATTTCTCACTCGTTGCCTTTCTCTTTCATTTCTCCTTCTGATAAAAGAAGGTTCTAACCAGTATTCATATGGTGAGAAAGGACTTGGGAGTGGTATTTTACACTGGGGAGCAAAAGGATCTTTAGCTGTTTTGCCTTCACCAGGATCTGAATCAACATCACCATTTCCAGAATTGCTGTTACAACCTGATGAACCAGCTCCACATCTGTCATCATCATCATCTTCATCTTCATGTTCGTCTTCTTCATGACTAGCATTGCTTCTTGGAGGATCAGGAGAGTTGTTCTCGAGAATTACCGTCTGTCCCAAAGCAGGACTTACCATGTTGACAAAAGGGTAATGAGGAACTATTTCGCAGGGCATTGCCAATCCTAAACTGACTAGCTGTTCTAAATCATGTGACATGACATCTGGTGTTAGTGGAAGAGGAGTCAACATCGTATATTCCGGCATCTTACCAGAAGACATGTTTTCTCAACCACCAATGAAGAAACACTGGAAAGAGTAAAAGAAATTAAAATAAAATAATAAATAAAGCAAAAAAAGACAAGGATATATTAAAACACATTACAAAGCGGAATTTGCAGAACGCTTGAAAACTCCCTAAATAAAATTTCGGACGTGGAAGAATCCACCAACACAAAGCGTCATGCAACATGATATAATTTCATGCGAGGAATTACTAGAGAGAGTTAATTGACTCTCATGGCATATCTACTTTGCACAAAATGATTAATAGTTTTTTAACACTTTCCAACAAGGTTGAAAAGTGCTAATAACATTGGTTTGTTCTGTATGTCCGTCTGTCTGTCTGCTCCCTAGCTTCCGTAAATATTTATGGAATTTCTTGAAACTGATATATGTTATTCAAGTTCACAATTGGATTTTCCCTATTGAAAATGGAGTGAATACCTCTATTGGTTTTGAGGAATACCTGAAAGTATTTCAAAGCATTGTATTCGTTGAGAGGTATTTCTATAAACCATTTTTTAATGTCTTTACTTTACACGTATCTTAATGAAATTGTAATATTTTATTCAAGTACATTATGGAATGTTTTCTATGGAAAAGGGAGTAAATACCATGATTGGTTTGTGTAGAAGGACTCCTGAAAGTATTCTAAAGCATTGCGTTTTATGAGAAGTATTTCTATAAACCAAATTTTAATAACTTTACTTGGCACAAATCTTAATGAAGCTGAAATATGTTATTCATAATCACAAAAGAATGTTTTCTATAGAATATAATGATTAGCATTAGATTTCAAGGGTCATATAAAAATATTCAACTATATTAAGGGCTATTGGATTTTACTGGAATTACATTGTCGTTTTTAACATTTTCTAACAATTTTTAAGTGTGAATATGATTTCATTTTTGTGTATCAGTTTGTCCGACTGTCCACCTGTCTATCTGTCCATTTGTCCGCCTCCAGCGTCCATAAATATTTTCAGAAATTTAAAAAAGTGATATCTGTAATCAAGTTCACTATGGAATGTTTCTTATTCAAAATGACATCAATAGGTCCTGCACAACTGGTTTGTCTACAGGGACACCCAAAAATGCCAATGAATTGCGTTTTAGGGCAGACATTTTTATAAATTACATTTAAATAACTTTCTACCTTAAAAATCACAAAGAAACTGACATTTATTCTTAATATAACAAAATAATGTTTCTTATAGAATAGGATATAGTTAATCTTCAAATTTACAGGGCTACACTAAAATATTCGGATACATTAAGGACTGCAATTAGAATCTAAGGGCTGCATTTTCTTTTGCGTTAAACATTTTTAACACTTTGCAACAATGTTTAAGATTGATTAAGAATTCAATTAGTCTATCTGAATGTATTTTACTCCATCTGTCTGTCCGTTGTGTGATAACGTAGGCAAAGAACGTTGAAAGTTATAGAGTACAACAAGTACGTACAGTTGGAAAATGTTAATAATTAATTCGTACGCATGATTTTTCGTTCTTATTTCTGATTCAATTTCGTTATTAATAAGAATAGTAATATTAATTAAAATACGTGAAAAAATATAACAAGGCTTTCTTTATTGAATGATTTCGTAGTTATCATCCGTAACATTATTTTAATTGTTAGAATCAACGTATAAACAAAAAGAACAAACATTCGTTTGATATACCTATGAAAATTTGATTTGACGCTGAACATAATTAGCAAAGTAAATTTTCACTAATTTTAAAAACACCAAAATAAAACTAAAATAAGTTATTGCATTTCGGAGCGTTAAATGTACCGTCATCATTGAAGAATAACAAGACAGTTTATTGCTTCTTAATGTAAAGGGGAAGCGGATTGTAGAGCCGAATTAACAACCAATAAAATTGTGAGATTCTGGAGATGTTTAGCCATAGGAAAGGAAATTGGGATATACAAAGCTATGGCAATGGTAGGTAAAAATCAAGAAATGTAGATTTTATATAATATTTCAAGCAATCAAACTGAGGGGTTTTGGGGGGGTGGAGTACCGTGAAATCGCAATAAAATTTTTATGATTTTATAAATATGGAAAGCTTACAAAAAAAAAAAAAAAAAAAATCTAATTCTGTAATTATATAAGCTTGAAGATTATTTTAGCTGATATAAAGCTAAAACAGGTATGCAACAGGCGATTTCCATAACATAAAATACACATAATACACATAAAATACACACATTTATAATAAATTTATGCAGTCAAACTGCAGATTTACCTGCGTAAATATATTATAAGTTTTAACTTTTGGAAATAATGGTACAAAAAAGAGTTTTCAAAAAGTCGCCTGTGACAGCCCTGTAAAAAGTGTTACTTTCTCAGCAATCCTTAGCAATGATCTATTTGCACAAAATTTTAAAATGGCTGTCATTTGAAAACAATGGATGCATCATTTTGGCTAACGAACTCATCCACGATAATCCTAAGTAAGACAAGTCTATTTTTTTTTATAAGTTTTATCAAGTATTCAAAAATTCCCCAAAAATATTTAGTGTATATAAAAATTGTAACAGTTTTACGCATAAAGCAATGCCTATTTCAGTTGTTGCAATCAACCAATTATGATATTCGAAAATAAAAGTTTCAAGTATGATTCTTATAAGAAAAATTTATTACATTTCCATGTTCGGTGAAGAATTCAGTATCAAACAGGTCAGTTAAGAAAGCTTCCCCTGGCCTCTTTAAAGTAGAACTTAATTCTAGAAATATTTCATCTAGTCATTTCATCAGCCAAACGTAACGTTTTTAATAAGTTAAGACAATTATTAGTTCCCCATCATACCATAGGTATGGGGAACTTAGGTAATCGTGAAAATTTTCGACCTCAGTTTTTTGGCTTTTTTATACGTTTTCAGGAGTGAAGAATCCGAAAATGACAAAATTTGTATGGTGTCCGTCTGTAGGATGCCTGTTAGTTTGTTAGTCCGTTAGTTTGTTAGTCTGTTTACACGATATCTCACGAACAAATGATAGCAGAGAGGTCAAACCAGTTTTAAAATATTATTTATGACACTGACAAGAACCCTATTTATTTGCAACATTCTGATTAAAAAACTTCAGAAGTTATTCGAAATTTACGATTTTCTTAACATGGGAGAATAGGGAAAATTTTCACTTAAACGTGCATGAAAAGAAATATTTTTATCGTAAAAATGTAAGAACAGCTCTTAAATATCTGTTTTGATGCCGGGATGAAAATCATTAACTATAAACATGCGACTTTGAAAATTTCGCAAGGCAGAAAAATTCGTGTTCGCTGTTAACCCTTTATCGGCCCATTGTATCATATAGCAGAAATTAGGTTTACTCGGATATGGATATAGCGATTTTCAAAAAAGTTTGCAGTAAGTGTTTTTCGGGGTGCTTGGATTAACTCTCATCTCCAGAAAAAATTGCGTTCGCTATTAACCCTTTATTAACCAATGGCAGCAGATAGCAGAAATTGGGTTTACTCGGAAATGGTTATAGGGATTTGGGTGAAAGTTTGGAATTAAGTGCTTTTGGGAGTGCTTAAACAATTGGAATTGTCCTCATCGTCAGAAAATTTCGCGTTCACAGTTGAAGCTTTAAAGACCAATTGCAACGTATGACAGAAATTGGGTTTACACGGAAATGGAGAAGGCGATTTTGATGAAAGTTTGGAGTTAGGGATTTTTGATGAGAAAAAACGATTGGATCTCATCTTCAGATAAATTTACGTTGACAGTTAACCCTTTATCGGTCAATTGCAAAACACAGAAGAAATCGGGTTTACTCGGAAATGGATATAGCGATTTTGTTGAAAGTTCGGGATTAAGTGTTTTCGTGGAGGTGTTAAAACGATTGGATTTACCCTCATCTTCAGAAAAAATTCGTGTTCTCAGTTAACCCTTTATCGGCCAATTTCAATATATGGCCGAAATTGGGTTTACTCGGAAATCGATATAGAAATTTTGGATGAAAGTTTAAGGGTACATAAATGATTGGAAATATTTTCATCCTCAGAAACTTTCACGTTCGCTGTTAAACCTTTAAAGGTCAATTGCAACGTATGGTAAAAATATGGTTTACACGAAATTGGACATAGCGATTTTGGTGAAAGTTTGGAGTTAGGGATTTTTGGTGAGAAAAAGCGATTGGAAATTTGGGTTTATGTTATTGAAAAATGCATATAAAATGCCCCCAATGAGCGCGGAAAATGTCGCATCTATAACTCTCAATTCATCCACCTGAGAGGCATTCATATTAGTTTTATTATAGCCAAGTTTTTTCTTTATACCATCTATAAGTTGATTCTTCTCAAATATTGCATTTTTAAGTTGTGTCCTTTTTCTTGCCAAGATGCGATATGTCAATTTTACTTTGATAGTTTTTAACAATAATTAAAATGCGTGGAAACAAATACGTGATAGGGAACTGCGCGCAGTCCACCTATGCCAACTAGTTTTACTTATAATCACATTAAAAGTTGCATATTCACTGTAAAATATTGTGTAATATTACACAACAATATTGAGGCAGCTTACCATGTAGAGAAGTACCACTATACACCCATACCAGTTGTACCTGTGTAACCAGAGCATAACGTGTAAGGTTACACAGTTACAGCTGGTAACATTTTTCTACATAGTTGTGGCAAGTAGGCTGCCTCAACATTGTTGTGTAATATAGCGAAAAAAAATTTACAGTGTTGGAATGAAAGTTCTTTTATTTTTGATGATATTAAAATCTGTTAATCATAAAAGTAACTTCATTATTAAATTATAAATTAATTGAGATTTGTCAATATTTCAAATTTATTCTACTTTATTGTTATTACCTGCCTTTTTTTCACACAGTTTTTCTTTAAGAGTAATTTTTTTCAATTATTTAATCGTAATTGCATATTTGGAGAAATTTTGAAGATTATACCTGTTCTGAGAAAAAGATATATATACCACTTTCATCTACAACGAATAAGTAGCAATTGTCTAAATTTCCAAACTAGAACGAGTTATGCATATAAAAACAACAAATAACCTGGATAGACGAAATGATCGAGAATTTCTAGTCTACTGTTTTCTATATTGTAAAACAATATTATGGATATTATAAATATTATGAATCTTTTGTATTGCGAGAAATTCTCATTAATTTACTAGAATTGTGTTATAAAACAAAATTATAGTTACTAAAACTCGCCTCTTGTGTTCGCATTTATTTACAGAGAACTTTAAATGAGATTGACCCCACCATAATATAGGGAAACGGTCTGGAATTCTAATAGGGATTTTTAGAACTCACTAGCAAAGGGAGCTAGAATTTATAAGAATGTCATGTAACTATTTTTACTAGAGCCATAATTTAGATTCTATTTAGATGTCAGTCACACAATATTTTCTCAGTATATACAGGACTAATTCTTTCAATCTGTGATTTTGCTTTGTCGCGATTCATAGTGTTCCAACTTGAATTTCATATTTCTTTTTATGTCAAAAAAAAAAAAAAAAAAAAAAAAAAAGAACGTGCAAACATTTTTTTTTTTTTTTTTTTTTTTAAATAATTAAAATAAACTTTAGAAAAATCGTGCTAAAGAAATGGAACAGCTTCAGTATAGAACGATATATATTATGTATTATTATTATTATTATTTATATATGTTGTAGAAAAAATAAAGTTAACTTGCATGTATTTATTATAATTTTAGAAGCGTGTGACGCCATTAGTCAATCCGCGATTGTAATGAAATGCTCGCCCTCTGGTGGGCTAAGGTGAAATTACAATTAACATGCTTTAATTCGGCTTTCATCAGGTCGCCATTGCATGCCGATGTTTAGTTTCACATATATTTATTGAATAAAAATGAATAAATCCGATAAAAAAAGATAACACATACTGTTGTGTGCTCCAGTGTAATTCCAAAGGACCTAGAAATCCAGAATTAAGCTTCCATTTATTTCCAAATGACAAATTTAAAATTTCAGTTGCTTCGGCTAATGGAAGTAAAGAATTGATCAGATGATTTGAAACTAATATTTGTTCAGCTTCAGTTAAATATCTACTTTCGATCGAACTTTGAATAAACTGAAATATTTTTTTTCCAAAAGCAATCAATTTTTTATGATGTAATGGTGGAGAAATTATAGTACGAGTATTAAGTAGAATAACAAAAAGAACAATAATAAATACACGTGGCTATAATATTTACTAACAACAAAGCTGAAAATGCGCCATCTATCGATCATTACAAACGCGGATTAAGAAGTTTATTTAAAATATTTATATTTAACATTTTAAAAATTACTGAAAAAAGTTAAAGTTTCCAAAATATTGATGGCAATTTCTAATAAATATAAATAAATCGAAAAGGCAGGAAAAGGTTTAAATTTAATAATAATGATAATTATAAAAACAAAATTTCTGAAAGTAAATAAACTTTGTGACATAAAAGTAGCTAATAAAAATTTGTTAAAATTATAAAAAATATAATTCGAAAAATTTTATTATTTATGGGCCAAAAATAAATAAACAAGAAAATATCTTTCTTTTTATGTCGAAAAGAAAATTTTAATAATTAAAGTAAAATTGAGAAAAATCGTTCTAAAAACATGGGACAACTTTAGTACAGAACCTCTTGGAGAAATTTGAAATTTATCAACGAAGTAGCAAGTACTCGTCAAGATCTTCACTTACTCAATTGCGGTAGCTATTTTAATTCATCGCCAAGATGACAACAAAAATTTAAAAAGCGCCAAAGGGCCCCTATGCTGAAGCTCTACCAAAGAAATTTTAAGAAATGAATATAGTTAGTGATGCTAGGGAATGAAACACAGTTACTGTATGCCTCTATATGGAAGAATAGATTAAAATAAGTCCTGCCGTACTAAATTAAATTGTGTAATTTTATTTTTTATTACTTAGGAAACAAAAATAGGCTTAAGGTTTTATTTATTTATTTATTATTTTTTTTAAATATGATATCAGATGAAAGTCCTACTTGTATAAATAAAAATCTCTGAACTTCAAATGCCTCTCAATTCAGAGCAATTGAGTGATAAAGATGACGTTTTGGTATTGGTTTTGGGATTAAGACCATTTGACTGCACTAGGGGTCTTAGGCCTGAGGAAGAGTGCCCTCCGTGAGGAACATTCTAAGAGGTTCCCAGCCCGTATTTACGCAAGTTTCGGAGAAAACCTAGGAAAACTCCGCACGGCTAAGCCGATGAACGCGACTTGGAATCGAACCCGTCGAAGGAAATATTAATTAGTCAGTTTATTAGTGTGTTAGTTTGTTGTTAGTTAGACTTTGTAGGCATTATCTCAAGAACAAACAATCGTAAAGAGGTAGGAGCAGTTTACAAATAACATTTACGATACAAGAACTCTATTGATCTACAACATTCTAATTTGAAGTAAGTTATTGGAAATTTGGGATTTTTTTAACCTCAGAGAATAGGACAAAATTTCGCTTAAATGTGCATTAAAATGAATATTTTTTACAGTAAAGGTACCAGACTAGTTTTAAAATATCATTTATGATGAAGCCATGAAGATCATTAACTATGAATATTGTACTTTGAAAATTTCGTAAGTTATGCGAAATTTACTATTTTCTTAACATGATGAAATAGGCCAAAATGCATGTACATCCATCACAATGAACATTTTCATCTTTAATCATCTCAGGCCACTTTTAAAATATCATTTATGATATTAGCATGAATCTTAATGAATATAAATATTTTAATGGGAAAACTTTGTAAATTATTCGAAATTTAAGATTTCCTTAAAATAGCAGAATAGTCATTTCAAAGACTATTTCACTTAAACTTGCATTATGGAGATAGTATCATTGGAAATAGTATGCTGTTGCATTAAAACTAAAATACAAATTTGACATTAATAAAATTAATCTGCAGTGTAGAATAAGGTAAATATATTGAAGATGAGTGTGTATCCGACTGGGGGAGGGGGGCATTTTACTCAGCCATCGTGTCAAGTGATCCGCTAATTCATTTCTATTATCTTGAATACAATACGGCCTGTAGTAGAAATTTCTAAAATGAAGAATATGATGTGGAACTAAACAGAGCCTACCTATACCCACTAGTTTAGTTTTTGCTTGATTAAGTTTTAGAAAATTCTCATGGTATTTTTTAACAATTATTTTAAGAAATCAATCATAATTTTCTTGACTACAAGGATTTCTTGTAACACCAAAAAAATTGGTGTTGAATGATGAAGGACGAATTTTTTTTTTTATAGAAACAAACACCATATCCATAAATCATACGAATGTGTAATAACTATTTCCGATCGAAATACTTAAGCATGATGGATTTTTTTCGTTTGATATAAGGTCGTGTTTAATTTTTTTTAGACCCGAAACAATTTTTCCTGTTTGTGCATTTTATGATTTTTTTTTTTTTTTTTTTTTTTTTTTTATGAAGTATTAATTTTTCTTCACTACATCTGTTTTCTTCAGTAATTATTTGTTTATCTAAAAATCGCCGTTAATTTATTGTTATAATTTAATACGTTGCATAACTGAACTTCTAATTTTAATTGAAATAATTTAGGTAAGGATTTATCCTGTCTCATTTCACTCGCAGGTATGAAATTCTATTCATTGGTTGACAACTTCGCTACCCTTCTCCCTCCTTTCTTTTCATACACGACGGCTACCGTCCCTTTCTACCGGTAAACCTATTAGCACTCTAATTCGATTGTTCAGACCACTTACCGTCGCACGTCGTTTAATGCATGCCTCTTATTATATCACAATGCATGTCTTTTTTACGTAAAATTAAATTGAAACAATTATTTTGTGTTTAAAATATACAAAAACTACAAATAAAACAAAAATTCTTCCGTCTCCTTCAGAAGGGTAGGTTATTTTTATTTATTTATTTTTTAGCATGTAACCGTCATTTTGTTTTAAAATGGTGACTGCAATTTATTAATGGTTTGGTGAAAATATTGATGAGGGGTATGCAGATATGGAGTTTTAAACATATTCTTTTATAAATACCCTTTTCTTAATGTGAATTTCAAATTTCAAGTAGCCGGCACTTGGAAACAAGATGGCGGATCAAGTTGGCAAACGAACATATCAATTGCATTTTTATGATAAGTCTACTCAATAAATTTAGTTCGAATTAATTCAGTATTTAAAAAATTATTGTGTTGACTAATTTTCAAGTGGCCGCAACTTGGAAACAAAATGGATAAATTAGTTGCCCAACAAATTTATCCAAGATAGTTGAACCGAAAGTGTACAATCAAACGTCGGTTTGAATCAGTTTAATATTTAAAAAGTTATCCTAGTGGCACATTTCCAAGTAGCAGCCCGGCTTCAAGTAGTCGCAACTTGAAAACAAAATGGCGCAGTGAATTAAAAATTATTTGTCTCAAAATTATTTTCATATTAAGTTTTCTGTCCAAGTTTGGTTTGAATTGATTTAGCATTTCAAATGTATCGTGATGATAAATTTTCAAGTGGTAGCCTGATTTTAAGTGGCCCCGTTTAAATTAAGATATCCGCCATTTTGTTGAAAATAAAGAACATTAATAAACTTCGTTCAAAGCCTTATATGATCTATGTATACATCAAAATTCAAACAAATCCTGTCTTAAATACGCTTTTTACAATGTGGATTAAAATATTTCAAGTGGCTGCCACTTGAAAAGAAAACAGCGAGCAACTTGGTTAACGAACTCATCCAAGATATTTGTAAGATAAATTCGCTGTCCAAACTTGGTTTGATTTGGAGTACTATTTAGGAAGTTATCGTGATGACAAAATTCCATTATATGTAGATAGATAGATATGTATATAGATATAGATTAATAAAGAGATTGCAACAGATCGATTTCTAAAGAAATCAACCTAAAAATGTATTTTGAAATTTCAAATACAAATTTAAAGTTATTTTTAAATCTGAATTCCAACTTTCTGACCCCCCCCCCCCTTTTCTTCAGTAAGTATGTGATATTTATCCACATTCAAGTTTGGATATTTTAAAATGGAATACTTTTTTTTTTTTTTTTTTTTTTTTTTTTTTTGTCTTTGAGTGAGAAAAAAAGATGAAAAATTTACAATTTTGGCTTATTGCGCATTCAAAGAACTCAAAATTGGAAGATATCGCCAATATTTGTTCTAATTGGATATCTAACACATTTAGAGAAATTGAAAACACTATTCGACTTTTAATAATTTCCAAAATAATAAATAAATTTCTATCAAATGATGAGTCTCCAAGTGCTTTAGAAATGTTCGCGTTGTTAATCACTTTTTTTTTTTTTTTTTTTTTTAAGGGGTTGGGGCGGGGAATAACACCTTTAATAATATTTCAGTGCCTCATAATCAACTGTACATATTTCTTCTTCCGTGAGGTTTAATTAAAATGCTTGAATTTAAAATAATTCAAATATAAATTAAATGTTAAATATGTTTTTAGGAGAAGCCTTATGAGTTATCTGTTTAAAAAGTGTTCAAATTAAAAACGTTGCTGTTTTCTCGATGAACATTTTTTCCTTCTACATATGAAGAATTTTACTATTTATTTTCAAGAAATATAACATTTATTTTAGTTTCTAGGAAACAGCATGGTTTTATTTTTATTATTTTTATTATTATTATTAAAAAGTTCATTGAAATCTCATGCACCACAGAGTATAAAATGAAGTCTAGAGTAATAAGTAGCAAACGGGCAAATACAAAATGAACAAATGATAAAATATAAATACATGAATACATAAATAATAATAATAGAAATAATAAAACAAATAATAAAATAGAAATACATAAATAATAATAATAGAAATAATAAAACAAATAATAAAATGTAAAAATCAAAATAAACAAATAAACAAATAATAATGTTAAAATAAGACCTATTCTTGTCTACTATACATTACCGTAACAAAAAGTAAATGCGTATTTTCATATAACCGTTTCCATTACATGGTATTTAATAAAAAGTTATTTGAATGTTACAATTTTGTTTTATTTATTGCTTTTTGATGTGTGTACAGCTATTAGCTTATGTAAATAACCTTTCAAGAGAACCATTATGAATTTGTTGTTTAATGAAAAAAGAATAGAATTTGTTTAGCTAATCAAACTAGCAATACTTTTAGATTTAATACTACTATTTCTAACTGATAATCGTAACCTTGTCATCAAACATATTTACTGTAAATATTTTGATAAATATATAAATAAATTAAATTTATTTTTCGCTTGTTTTATATTCATTTATCAATTTTTTTCCAAGGGAGTAATAAATTACAGGTTTTTCAAAAATTTCACGCTAATAATAATCCAAACAAATTATAGATATGTAAGCATAAAAACATTTATATAGTATACTACGAAAAATGCTGTATACATCTATATAACTTTGACGCGTTACAAAGCATCATGTTGTTGAAAACATTTTTTTTTTTTCTTTTTAATTGGCTAAAAATGTTAAAAAATTAATGCAATTTTATGTTTTTTCACCTTAATGATGATGATGATGATAATAATAATAATTTTTATCATAATAATAATAAAACATTATAAGATTTGTAAAATTTTATTTTTATGGGAAAGGCGAGAGGGGACAAATTTAAGTACCATTTCATTAGAATTTTATTTTTAAAACACTGAGAAAAATTTCTGTAACTGACATCTAGAATCTAAGTTATGGCTCTAGAAAAAATAGTTCCATGTCATCCTTATAAATTCTAGTCCCATTGTAAAGCGAGTTCTAGAAGCCCCTACTAGAATTCTAGAGCGTTTGCCTATATTCTAGAGGTCAAAGTTATTTAAAAATCTCTGCAAATAAATGAGACTACAAGAGGCGGGTTTCAGGAACTATAATCTTGGTTTATTACCAAATTCTAGAAAATCAAGTGAGAATTTCTCGCAATACAAATGATTCAGAATATTCAGAGTAGTCATAATATTTTTTCATCATCTAGAAATGTGTACACTAGAAATTCTCGATAATTTCGTCTATTCAGTTTACTGGCGTGCCTTACGCGCATAGCTCGGAAATCTATATTTCTAGTTAAGGGATTTAGAAAATGGCCACTTTTTCATTCTAGAGGAAGGCGGCATATTTTTTTTCTCAGTGAATGAAAATAAATAAATAAACTTGATAAAAAATAAAAAAGAGCATAAAAAGGTTATTATAATATCTTGTTTCCTAAAAGTGCCCACTTTTTGAAGTGTCCTTTTTCCTATTATTGTGTTTCATATTTTCCCAATGGATAATATGCGAAACATTCTAAAATATCATTAAAACCATGTATACAACTGCAATTATATCTATGTGCATTCATTATAAGGGCTGCCACAGGCGACCTTTTTTTAATATTCTTTTCGTACCGCTATTTCCAAAAAACGAAATTTATAATATATTTCTGCAGGTAAATCTGCACTTCACTCACAAAACTTTATTATAAATTTTATGTTATGGAAATAGTGGTACGATAATAATAATTATAAAACGTCACCTGTGGCAGACCTGCATTACATTAGTGTTTGTAATATTTGTTTTACATTATGTGATGAAAGGTTTTATATGCTAAACTTCGTAAACTTTCAACGCACAACGTTCTTGCCACGGGGGCGTAATTATCAATTCCCAACCACAAAAAAAATTATTCCGGATTTTTTTTTTTTTTTTTTTTTTTACAAATTTTATTTCTAAAACTGAACGGAAAAAGTCGCCATTCGTTTTTATTTTTATTTTTGTGTTTATTCGTAAACTTTGGTGACTGTAGAATTTAAATGAGCGTAATTACCTCGCCCCTCAAATGATAAAGTGCATTACTTACACTTTCATCTTTAGAATGAATTCATCTAACTCTTTGTTAAAATAATTTTGCATTTAGTGTACGGTTAATCTATGCAACAAAACTCGAAACAGAGTATTTTTCGTTAAGGTTAAAAGAAAAATATTTATTTACACGGGAGTATTTAATAATATAGAAATAAAATTTTATGGGGGAAAAAAAAATACATATTAAACTTCAGTAAAAATTGATGCCAATTATTTATTTATTTATTTATTTTTAATCTTTTTTTTTTAAATTAATAACTTAATAGTTTAGGAGACAATCAGGGAATTTTTTCTTATATATGTAGTTTCATAAGGGTTTAAGAAATTTTTAAGTGCAGTGCTCATATTTTCCCCTCCAGAGTAAAATCATTTGATTCTTTGCTGAAATAATTTTAGCATGACGCTTATTTACACAAAAAATTCGATAAATAGGCTTTTTGCCAAATAAAAACATTTCTAATTGAGGTTTAAAAGAAGATTTGTCAAATCTAGAAAAATGGTTTTCTTAAAATGATTTTCGGTGGGATTTTCGGTCTCTAAGTTATTTTAAATAGGTAATTCAGATATTATTGTCAGTAGTATGGATCAATTCATATATTGCAAAATATTGCAAAGTAGTATTAATCATGCATCAAAAAATTAGAACTAGGAAAGATATGTGTCTTCCAACAAGACATTGATCTCAAACCTACTGTCAAGATTGTTAAGCAATATTCCTGTACAAAGTTTTCATGCAACTAGCTCTATTCACCAGCTCCAGTCTCCAGACTTATATTCGATTCAGCATATGTAAATTAAACTTTATTGCCGATTACTACAATATTCAGATTCGAGCAAGGAAACTTTGAAGGTACAAATTCAACGTGCATGCTTTGAAATTACATCAGATACGACGAAAAATCTAGTTATATCGATGCCAAATAGGTTAAAAACAGTGATTGATTCCATAGGTAGATCCACAAAGTGTTAATTTTATATTTTGATACATTCATTATAAATAAATATAATATTACCTTCATTGCATGGTGACTTATGTAAACTTCATAATATTTATTTTTGTAGATTTTTGCTAAAATTTAACAAATTATTTTTCTTAATTTTTTCAGTGGATATGAGATTGTATCTCACACACACAGAAGTTTATTAAAACATATTTAATTATCTATGTGTTATTGAAAACTTATTTTAATAAGTATTAAAAGTATTTTGATGAATGTATGTAGACTTATGTAACTTACTCTAAATATCAAGCGTATTAGACGATGTTATTCTTCTTATTATTATTTAATAGTCTAGTATGTTATAAAACAGATGCTTCTTTGCAAAAAGGTCCTTTCAATTTATTTGTGCGACATACACATACTTGTATGAAACTTTGAAAAAAACAATTATATCATAATTGCTAACTTTTATGACTTTTGAATATCACTATTTTTGTAGAAAAACTTTTGCTTGATTTAGAGACAGAATTTTTCATTTAAATAAGAAAATAAAAACTGTTTTAAATAATATTTAAAATGTGTACGTAAAAGTCGGCAGCTTTCTTGTATTTTATAGAACTTTTAATTATATCGTTTGTAATGAATATATATTATATTTGTAATATTTTAAGTGAAACTAAAAGTGAAAGTGATCTTGTTGACTTAAAGATATTTTTAGTTAAAAAAAAAAAAAAAAAGATTAAAAGCCGCTGGAGTGCAAAATTGAATCAACAATTTGTTTTCTTATTTTCTTATTTTGTGCTTAATTTTCAAATAAACTGATATATAAACGTAAAATTTGAATGACATATTCCTTTCAAATCTTATGTAATTATGTTACATTCAATCCAATTTTTATGCACCTTTACTATTAGTTATAATTTTTAAACCGATATGAATTAATTTTTTCTTAAAAGTAAGTTTTTGAAGAAATAAAAAAAATGAAACAATGTACCAAAAGAAAATAAATGAGAAATGATGTTAGGGATGCACTACAGATTTGCGAGATATACATGCCTCTAAGGGTTAAACTAAAACTAGAAAAATTTTGTATTAATTTTTCTTTTTCTTATCAGTAAAATTTTTTTTCGTATTTTTTTTTCTTTTATACATACGAATATGAAAATTAAATAATGTTCATTATAAAAATATTTATTGATATTTCTATTATTCTGGCGATGTTCATACTTTATAAATTAATTATATTTTTTCAAAAAGTCCGTTACAGAAAGAAAAAAAAAAAAAAACTGACAAGGAGTTAAATTTTGTTTTTAGTTACCATTTGGAGATACATGTATCTTTGTCCATCTGTAATGCATCCTTAGCATCATTTTTAATTTAATTTTCTTTTCTAAAATTGTTTAAATTTTTCCTTTTTTCTAAGGTAAACTTTTGAGAAAAAAGGAATTCACATCAATTTAAAAATTAATACTTATATTACAGTTATAGGAAATTTTATCAATGATTTGGTAACGAATATACCACATAATTTTATGTTAATATATTTACTTGTTTAAAAAATTATGCGCAAGAGAAGTGAACAAGAAAACAGGTTTTTGTTTTAATTTTTGAAACTAATCCTGACTACTTTAAATCGAAATTTTTTGAAGAACTTAATAGTGTACAAAATCTTTTATAACAGATTTGTAACAAAATTACTTGAAATTTGTTTTCATGAAATTCATTTCTGAAGGAAAATTAAAACGTAATTTTGGATTCTCCAATTATTTAAATACGATTCTTTATAATTAAAATTCTAGTTAAAAATACTTAAACATATTTTTTCGTTCTACATATTAATATAATTGTATATGTTAATCGTTGATAAAGATGTAAAATTATAATTGAGTGATAAATTTGGAAAAGAGATATTTAAATAAATCTTTTTTCATTATTTTATTATTATTATTATTATTATTATTATTATTATTACCTCCTTCTATTTACATAAGAAGAAAATATTGGATTAATGAAAATTTTTGACCACAGATTTTTGATGGATTTACACGTTTTGAGATGTCGTGGACACGATTTAATCATTTTTAGAAAATGTATATTTGTCTATATGTATATCTGTATCCAAAATTCTGTCGATGCTGCATCATACAAACCAATGAACGGATGGTTCTCAAACTTGATATTTAGTTGGACCTTCGCCTAAATTGGTGGTCGTTACATTTAGGGACCAATCGTTCAATAGGTGGCGGTGACATTTTTTCTTCTTTTTTTTTCATAATTATTAATGTAGCAGTATATGACAAAAATTTCGCGTAAATATACATACTGGGAATCATATTTACATATCAATGTGAAAATTAAACAAATATTTATAAACAGCCCACCAGGATTTTTTTTTTTCATATGTAGGAACTCCGCTCACCATCCCCATCCCCACTCAGTATATAAATTTTCATCATCTATAAAATGTTTGAAAAGAACTCATCAGCATCTATCAAAATAGCTCGTCAATACTTTAAAATACATGGTTGAACCATAAATCCGTAATAATTTGAAATAAAGTTATCGATTTTTTAAAAACATTTTTAACAAGCAAAATCTTAAAAAGAGAAAGAAAGAAAGTGTTAAAAAAATCATTTCTTGAGATGTTGTTAATGGGGTACAAAATTGATTTTCTTTCGACATAATGTTATACTTCTTCGACATTAAAATCGTCTGCATTCATCATGGAATAAAAGTTTAATAAAGTATATGCACTGCTTGAATTTGTATAGAAAAATGTATGAAAGTAAAGTTTGTGATGACCAAAACATACTAGTTTAATTTATTTTTGAGAGAAAAATAAAAATATCCTTAAAAATGCTAAATATTATATCTTTCTTATATCTGCAGTAAAGTTTTCTAACATTACACGCACACACACATATATATATTTAACACAACGAATTAACATGTGTAGTTTGGAATTAGTTTGCTCTACTTACATATTTTTCATAGTCTCCATTTTATTTAATGATATTATTTTAGTAAAGTGAGAATTTTTATGGAGATTTTTAAAGTAAGCTTTTTGTAAATTTTTCATATATATATACATATGTACAGTAAAAATGTATATAGCAGGCATACAAAAAAAAAAAAAAAAAAAAAAAAAAAAAAAGAATTCAAAAGCATTTAAATTTTATTTCAAATAATCTTACCTTTAGCTTAAAATGTACACCTATTAAAAATATACATTTTAAGCGTTTCGTGATTAATTTAAGTGTATCGTTAAGTTTTAGGCACATAATAATGAAATTAATTATTTATTTAAAAATTCTCTTTTAAACTTCTAATGTGATAAATTAAAAATTTAAAATATTAAGATTAAAAGTGAAATAACGTGTAGAATCACATTATACTGTTATTACATTTTTACAAATAGGGAAAGTGCACCAGTGATTGACACTCTTAGAGCAATCTCTGATATTTTTAATGTTCTAGTCATGAGAAAATATTTTTAGAAATCTTAAATTAGTACATATGGTATGAAAGACATTCCAAACCACATATACGTTAAAATATATACATTTGATAACAATTATTATTATTTTTTTATGAATTTTATTTGACACCCACTCAATATTCCAGTAACTGACACTGCCAGTTTTTCAGTTTATCAGTAATTGGCACCCTATGTTCCCGTGTTTGACACAACTGGTTATTCATTTTACCAGTTATTAGCGCCCTATGCTCCAGTGTTTAACATAAAATGTTAAAATTCTTATCTGTAAAATATATGATTTTATTATTTTTATTAATTATTAATTATTTCGAGAGAGATGTCAATTACTGGAGCATGCCAATCACTGGAGCCTACATACTACATACACTTATTAGATGCATATACTATTATTACATTATTAAAGTACACTTTTGTGACATAATTATACTATTATTACATAGAAATTAATTAAATGTAATAACAGTAAAATTGTACAAAAGTTATATACACTCCTTCTCATATTTATATGGACACTTCATGTTTTGAAACAACTAATGTAAAAATAATTGTGAACAAGATTATACTAAGTGCACTTAATATATCTACTATTCTAAAAACTAAAACTGTTATAATTTTTTTAATATGAAACAAAATTAATAAAAAATAGTGCAAAATATTTTTTTCTCCACGTTTTTAGATGTTCATAATTATAGGAACAATCAAGATTTTTTTTCGTTTTATTTAACTTACTAGCGGATAAATTACAGTTGACATGCAAATTTGTTAACTACTGGACTAGATTAATTCATATATTTAAATTTTTCTTGGACAGACATTACTGATAATTCCTCGAAAAAAACAGAACATTCATGTAGTGAAGTATGACAAATGTGTTTCTTAAGTGGAGGGATAATTTAATTCCGTCGTATTTCTAATGAAATTCGAAGATTTAAAATTGGCTGAAGGAAATGTGATCAAACGTTGAACTACTTGTTTAATATGGAAAGAGATCTGATGCAAAATCTGAGTTCTTTTATAGAGATCGAAGACTCATAATACCTCTTACTGTTCTACTCAAAATTACTACTGATGAATTTGATCGTAATTTTTAACGAAAAGTTGGTGTCCACATTTATGCATGTTTAAAATAATTAATAATATGTTAAAATGAATAAAATCAGTATTAATGAATAAGCCTTTAATGGAGGAAAGACCGTCCGTGTTAAAGTTGAATAAAGACAATATGAAATGGTAAAATATTGCATTTTCGAATGAAAAACATTTTATTCTTGATTAACCAAATGGTTTTAACAGTTACTGACACGATCTGAAGATAGCGAAAGACACAGCAGATTTTTTAAAGGCACATATGAATTGGGCATTTTAAAGGTGGATCTATGGTACTCTGGGGAGCTGTTTCTGTTTTCTATTATTATGAACAACAAGAGAATATCCGCAAATTTTAAACGTGGAATTCTCAGATTTTTGTTTGATTTTAGACAGGGGTTGGGGGGGGGAAGGGGGGGGTAATTTTTTTTTTTCAACAAGGCTTACATTTTTGCTCTACTTCTAGAGCAATAGAAAATAGTATGAAGAAAGAATCTTCTATATTATTGCCTTTCCCGTGGCCTAAAAGTTGAAAAAACCCTAACTTCTCGTATTAGAAAAGTGCATGCAAGTGGAAAGCAATTTTAAATAGTTTAAATGTATTCAGAATATCATGGTATTGAAACTCAATACAATATACATATATATATATATATATATATATATATATGTATGTGTGTATATATATATATATATATATATATATATACTAGAGAGAATGTCTGACTGTTTCACCCTTAAAAGAAACCCCATAAAATATTAATTTAAAGAATATCTGAAAAAAAAAAAATGACTAAGATTCGAGCTGTCCTTATATAATTGTGAAAACCTGAAAAATCATTGTTTTAACCATATTTAAAGTTTTTTAAGATAGAAAAACGATAAAACATTTAAATATCATCTATTAATGAAATTCAAATTAATAAAAAGTATATTTGTTTAAATAATAGTGTTCAGTGTTTAGTTAATATAGAAAAAGGGGTGTCCTTATAATTATGAGAACCAGTGTAATATAGTAGCATAAGTAAAACAAATGTAATAAGTATGTATCACTAAACTATCATTTAGATAATAAAAATACGTTTAAAGCTCATTTTCAGTATTTTGTCTATTTTATATTGGAATACTAAAAAATTATAAAACTAAAGAGAAAGAAACTAATAAGAAAGCAATAAGATAATAAACTAATAAGATAAAACTAATAAGAAAGAAGCACATTTACATTTTTTTTAAAGATGTAAACTACATAAAATATAAATACTTAAAAAAAGTAAAAACAAACAACTAAAAGATGCTTATCTTTTTAAAAAGTAAATATGAATTGGTATTTAAAAGCAAAATAATATACCATTTACATTTTAAGTATTTTTGTTACGTTTATATCACTCACTCGTTTTAATTAATTAACTTTAAATAAACTTATAAAAGGATTTATATCTTTAAAATAATAAGATATAAGTAAAACAACGCATATAATCGCACAAAACAAAATTCATTAAATATATAATAATGATAATTATACTAAGTGAGTAATTCATTAAAAGAAAATAATTAAATAATTTTACATCTGATCACGTAATAAAAAAGGGAACAGCTTAAAACTCATTTTTAGTTTTTTATCCGTATCATATTATTATATTCAAAGTTATAAATGTGAAAAACAAAAGCCTTTCATTTTTTGTATCAGCTATTCAAAATACAACAGCTAAAATACATTTGAATTAATGTGCATTTTTGAATAAATACGAATCTTTTCTATACGTTGAAATAGAACATTACAATGTATTTGCTTGCATGTATTTGTTATGTTTACATTTTTTACCATTTAATTGTCTTCGAATACATTAATATAGTAAAACTATTTCTAAAACGTTCTAGTAAATTATGTGTCTGAATGAAGTTCAATTTTTCTTATGCGTATAGGGAAATAAAACAAATTTAAATAATCAATACATTTTTTATAATTATCATTTTAATTCTAAAGCCAATTAAATTGCATATTTAAAGCACAATTGTTTTAGATTGGTGTTTTCAAAATGCCCTGAATTAGATCACTCACCCATGTTGAGTAACAATAATAATAAAGTCTTTTATAAAAAGATTTAGAAAGTGCCAAATCAAATATTTAAAAAAAAGTAATATTAAAAGTAAAATATTGCATAAAAATATTTTTTTTTTTAATCAACTATGCAAAACATAAACCCATAAAAAAGTAAATACATATATGTCAAAGGGAAAACTAAAAGATATTTTGCATTTCTATAAGCAAATATGAGTTAGAATAAGAAGTCATAAAAAAATAGTACAAATATTCTCTTACATAATATATTATGTTTATGTTTATGTTTATGTTTACTTTTTTTCTTTGCAATTTAATTTCATTAGACTATATTAATGAAATTAATTAATTTACAATGAATTAGCTCCAATATTCTATACCTTTAAATTAAATTAAGATTTTTCTAAATCTATTTATGGAAATAAAATAAACAAAAATAATCACTAGAAACCCGAGTGTTTAAAATTTATTCATTTGTTTCTAAAACCAATTTTTGATTTTGTTTCTTGCACTGGGATATGTGAAAAATTCGAAACACCCATAGTGAATAATAATAATAATAATAATCACAGAAAGAAAGTTATGGAATAATACGTAAAAAAAACGCAAATAAATAACCAATTAATTATAGTGATAACAGAGCGTAACTGATTAATTATAATAATACCATAATAAAATAACAGTTCAAGAAAAGAAAGCATTTGTTTTAAGTATAGTCCTAATCATTTAATAAAAACAATAAACTTAATTTTATTATTTATTTATTTTCTGATTTATATATGTAAATATTATAAAAGTGAAAAGCAAACACTTTAATTATTTTCTGTCAGTAACTAAAAGGACAAATGTATTAAAAAAAAATAATAATAACAAAAAGAAAACAAAATGATATTTCGCATTTTAATTGACTATCTGGACTTGCAGCGTTATTAAAATTTTACGCTCATTTTGTTATATTTTGGGCAATATTTCAAAATAATATATATATATATATATTTACATAATGCTTACACATGTTTTAGCATTAAAACATTGAAGAAAAATTTATTATTGACGATAGCGGTGGCAATGTAATAAAATGCGAATAAAATTTTAGTAACGCTGCGAAGCATGGAATATGGATTAGTATATTAAAAACATAAAAATATTCTGTTACCTACGTATGTTTTGCTTTCTTTTTTACTTATATATAATTTAATTATATTTGAATACATTAATTTATTAAAATGACTTATATTTAGTTCCAGTAAATTGTAGACTTAAATGAATTTAAATTTGTCTGGTAAATATGCATTGAAATAAAACAAACAAAAAATAAATATCATTTTCTTTCTGTAGTCGATTATAACGTATTTTGTACTGGTGTATACAAAAAATTCGAAAGTAGACCACTCACCCGTGTTGAGTTCAGATCCTTTAAATATGGATATCAAAACAACCACAAAATGATTCCCTCTAATGTCTATTACCACCCGCCTCACCCTTTCTACAACTCGTAAATATTTCTACGAATTAAGGATTTTCCTCTTTTCTTCCTTTTCAGTATCTTTTGCACTTTATTACCCATACCTTTATGTCACCTGTCCTTAAAGTAAATAGTTTTCTACTGTGCTTCTGTCTATAAGCCACGCACACACAGACGGGATGCGGACAAGAGTATTTAAATTCGGACATTATTGTGGATTCAGGTGATCATTGCGTCACAGGGATCAGTAGGCGTGGTCACACATGATTGGTTACATCCCCTAAATGAAAGAATTACTGAATATTTTTAGTAAAACTTTCTATACGTTATGATTGTAATTACAACATTTTAATTTGAAGAGTTCTACAGTGTTAAAAATTTCAACAGAAAACTCTGTGTAATCTATCATATTAAGTCTTAGGTAAAATTACAGAGAGAAATAAACGGAGATGTTGAAAAACTTATTTTATACATTCATTTTAATAACTAATATTAATTTAATTAATTATTGGTGAGAATATATTTCGACTTGAAATACTTTATCTAAAGTAGAAACAGTCATTTTAATTTTAATTAAATAATTAAATAATAAAATTAGGTTAAAATACAGAATAAAGATTGATAATATCGATTATTCACTTTTAACTAAAAATTACTGTAAAGTTACAGAGACTCTAGATAAATATTTACATTAAATTTACAGAAATTTTTAACAGTGTACATTTACAAGAATTAACAGATTATTTCGTCGATACCTGGAATATTTTTATAGGAATTAAATTTTAATTAAAATTCAAAAAGTTATTTATATATTTAAAATAAAAGTAAAAATATATCCAACCGTTTTATTACTACAATTTTATTAATGTTTGCTTAAAATAAAATTCATACATGACATAATAGAACCACTTAGCATTTTGTTTTTCAAATTTTACACTTGCTACGCTTTCAAGCTTTGGAAAAAATTTTACTTCGCGTATGAACTCAAAGTGCCAATTTTAAATATTAAACATAAACAATAATTTACTGTATCTTCCACTAAATGAAAACTTTTTAATCATGCACGTCTTTTTTGGAATGATACTTAATGGTTTTCATACTTATTAAGTACTTATTTCATTAGACTTTTAAAAAATCTTTTTGATGAAAAGAAATTTTAGATAAATATAAGTGAAAAATTACTATATAGATGATTAAATAAATAAATAAATAAAAGTTTAAAACATTTTGTTACATTAAGAAACTAGTATGCTGTGTTAGAAAACTTTTTTCAACATCCTAAAATATAATTCTTTGAAAAAGCCGTGTTACTTGCAATATTAACGGTTATTAGATATACCGCACTTCTAACCAAGCTAATCACGGTACAAAACTAAGTTAAGTACAATAAAATGCATCAAAAAACTGGTATTCAATGATGACGAATAAAAATTTTGTAAGCTAGCACTACAAATTATAAATATATATACACACACACACATAAATATATATATACACACACACACACAAAAAAAAAAGTTTTGGGTCGAAATAAATAAGAACAACCCTTTGTCATATAGAAACACGAAAGCTTGAGGTCAACATGAAAGCTGAAGTGTGATTGCTAACTGTTATTATAAAAATACATAGCATATTTGAATGAGCTTTTGAATAATCCAGACCAAATTTGAATCAATGTAATAATAATAATCTAACATTTCAAGTTCCATGCAATGCCAGTTCATGCAATGACTAAAATATCTTGCATAGAAAATGTAAAAAGCGTGGCATAACAGTGTACCTGTTGCGTAACATGCTTTAAAACGGAAAATGCACAGTTTTGCATAATACGAATATCACATATTAATTTAAGGGGATTTTTAATGTGATATAGTTATAAGATAAATCTAAAGACGTCTCACCTATAAGGAAATGTATATATACACAAATAATGAACGAACATAGTTACGTACTAATTTTTCTTACCTATTAAATTTAATATAATTTAATAAAATTAAACATAATTTATACGTCTCATTAATATATTAACACCAATGTAACATCTAAAATGAGATAATGAATACAAAAATTTTAAAACTTTAAAAATACATTTTAATTAAAAACATTAAATTACACGACAGACGTTACGGCTAGAACACTAGTCCTCCTCAGTGTCAAACATATAAGCATATTATAAATTTTTGTAAATGTTGTGCTTGTATGTTTAAGACTGAGGAGGGCTAGTGTTCTAGCCGAAACGTCTGTCGTGTATTTTAATGTTTTTAATTAAAATGTATTTTTTAAAGTTTTAAAATTTTTGTATTCATTATCACATTTTAAATGTTACATTGGTTTTAAATTTAATATAACCCCATTCTATGAGGCTGAGATATAACTCTTACGTTGAAAATATATCTACATGGCAGATTCAACACAGAAGGAAAAGAACATATCATTTAATGTAAGCATTTTACATATAACATTCAGTGATGTTATATTCCTAGGACCTGTTTCGAAAGAAGTGAAGACGATTTCAGTTAGATTTCTGGCCTGTCAAGAAACCTCCCTCCTCTCCCTATATAAGGCATTTTAGCTTCGGGCATAAATGGATGTCCTGATGTCCTATACAGTCAAACCTCGTTAACGTGAACACTGTTAACGTGAATTACTTTAACATGAAGAGTTTCCACAAACCCCGTCAAAATGAAGATTAGTTTAGTTATATGAAGATTAATTACTGATAGCATGAACTACTGATAACATGAACAAATTTTTTATCCCCCTTGAGATTCATGTTAACGAGGTTCAACTGTATTCAATAGGTGTCGAGATATAGCATAATGGAAACGGCGGAAACTAAGGCAAAACAACTTTTTTAATTATTTTTAAAAGTATGTACAGTGCTATTATATAATAATCTGCTATTATATAATAATAGCAGACTTCGCCCGCTTCGCTGGTCACTATATTTAAATGGATTCTCAAAATTTCATATCATGATTAATAAAAAAAAAATCTCAAGAGAAAAAAATAAATCATTACAATCAGTCAAAAACTCAATAAATTGTTAACCACTGCATTCGGTAGTGATTTTAACGCTCCCCATATGACGATTCCGGGTCCCTACTGCCTTCGGCAGCACCTTAGTCGCTTTTTACTCCCTCCTCCCCCGCAGGTAAAGTTAGAAGTTTCGCGAAATCCCATAAAAGTGCATATTGTGCACATTTAACCAACACCCATACACCGAATTTCGCCATTCTGAAAAAAGTTGGAGCACAGTAAAACTTGAAAACGTGTTTTTTGCCTCTCCGTCACAAAGGGAGGAAAGGGGGGGGGGGGGGTAATTTCGCAAAATGCGTTCCAGTGCGTGTTGAGTAAACATAACCAACTGACTGATCAAAAAGTCGCCTTCCTCTGAGAGAATTTGGAGCAGAGTTACGATCAAAAACTTGTTCTTTGCTCCCGCCCTTAAGGGAGAAAGAGGATGGAATTTCGCAAAATCTTTTTATACTACGTGTTAGGCACGTATAATCAAGCCACACACAAAAAAATCTCTTTTCTAAGGTAATATGGAGCACATTTACGCGTGGAACTATTCTTTTTGGCCCCCCTCCAATCCCCAAGAGGGGGTGTAGGAAGGAATTTCGCAAAATACATTACAGCGTGTGTTGAGTACGCATAACCAATCGACACATAAAAAATTAGTTTTCCTGAGCTAATTTGGAGCAGGGTTATTCTTTGAAACGTGTCCCTCCTCCACATTAAAAGGGGCAAGGGGAAATTTCACAAAATCCCTTTATAATACGTGTTGGGTGCACATAACAAACCCATGCATAAAAATTAATCTTACTGAAGCAAAAATTATTATCCATTTGATTCAAAGTTATGCTTGGTAAAACGTTTTCTGTCTCCAACCCCCCCCCCCTCAAGCCTGCAAAGGGGGAAAGGGGCAAATTTCACAATCTCCCGTTACAATGGAAGTTGGACCCAGATGAACAACATGCAAACCAAAATTTGTGACCCTAGCTCCTATAGATTTCCCAGGACAAATTTAGCTCTAAAACGGGGAGAGGGAGGATCTCGAACTCACCCTCTTGTAACTCTCAAAAAAACAAAAATGGGTTTTTGGAAATATCTTTACGAAATCGCACGGCCGTTTTCAACATCTTTGTACCATTATTAATAGAGTTTTACATGTAAATCCCGATTTTGCGAAATTTTTCCCGAAAATCGCCCTCCCCCCTCTCCCTAAAAATTAAAAAATTAAAAAATCGCAGAATTTTTTTTTCCCCTCAAATCTAATTTTTCCATGTGAATTTTTTTTTTTTTTTTTTTTTTTACCGTGAAGTAATGTGAAGCCGAGGTATGCTTAGAAACGTGTTTTTGACTCCATTTTCTCGGGAGAGAGGAACAAGAAGAATTTCGCAAAATTCCGGTTTTGTAGAAGTCAAGGTCCTAAAACCAATCTACACACCAAAATTTGTGTCATTCATTATCTCCCATGGAATCGCCATGTCTGTGTTGCGCTAAAAACAAGGGATTTCGATTTTGCACCCTCATAACTCCCTCCCCCCCCCCCCTCTAAATCGAAAATCGCAAAAAAACAAAAATTGGTTTTTGGAAATATCCTCAAGAAGTTGCATGGATGTTTTCAACATTTTTGTACTATTATTGGATGAGTTCTACACGAAAATCTGGATTTTGCTAAATTTGCCACCGAAAATCGTTGCTCCCAACCCATAAAAATCAAAAATTCCAAAATCGGAGACTCAAGTCTAGTCTCCCCATCCGCAATTTCTTCACTGTAAAGTAATTTGGAGCTGAGTTATGCTTATAAACATAACTTTGCCTTGGCAATTTCAAAAAGTTTCGTTTTAGTTCGGGTCAGGGTCTTAAAAACAACATGCACACCAAACTTTGTGACTCTATCTCCTATAGAATCGCCACAGGTGTGTTGAGTCAGTGAATCAGTGAGTTTACTCTTTTATATATACTATAGATATTTGTGTTATTTTAATGCGTACTTAAACTGACAAATGTGTGTTAATGAAATGCATGTGTGTCAATGAAATATATTAATATGAATTCTGTATATTAAAATAAAGTTATTTTTATCACTATATTTAATATTTAATTTTCACAAAATTCAAAATATGCCATAAACGTAGATTGGGACGAATTGTTTTTCTACAATCTAAAAATATGTCGGTGCTTTAATCACAGAACAGAAATAATTAAGTGAAATCTACATTGCGCTAGAGCTACACAAAGAGAAATTGGTGACGGACTCCTTAAGGGTTATCTGGAGACATATCATCACAATTTTGATCCTCCAAAGAAGGTGGTTTCCTCGCTTCGACAACTCTTAGAGATAGTAATTAATTGCGAATGGAGAACATTGCAGCCACGATGGATATAACGTGCATCAGTCACCACACCATGGCTCTTTGGCCGACTCGGGTATCGAAACAGCAATCCTTCGATTACGAGCTCTATTAACAAGCTACCGCAGCCCCCGATTTGAGGCGGAAATAGTAGGTAAGTAGGGAAAGAACACCGCTTTTAACACAGGCGGCGGTGGCACTGTGGCACCGGCAAGTCGTGCGGGTGCCGCACCACCCCCTGAGGGGTCTAGATGGGTTGACATTGACCTTGAGACATCCTCTAACTTGATCGTGAAAGATGACGAGGGTATTAATGAAGAAAATTAATTAAAAAATTTAATGAGTGATTTATTGTAAAAGGTGACGATGGTTTTAAAGCGATGTTTGCGGTATAAGGTAAAAAGTAGGATATTGTTTGTGAGTCATTAGGAAATTAATTAGAAGGTTAATTAAGAGGTTAATTAAGAGGTTAATTAAGAAATTAATTAATAAATTAATTAAGAAATTTTAAAAATTGAGAAATAAATAAGAAATCGATGAAATTTACGAATGTAGATGTGGATAGAGTATGCAAGAAATAGAGAGGTCTGACGGGGGTTCGAACCCGGTACCTGTCAGTAAAAATATTTCCATAAGACAGTAGTTTTCGAGCGCAAAACCGCTGACCTATGGAAATATACCCTGATGGTTCTATTTTAGATATAAATATGTATTTTTCGATTGAATATCATTTAGTGTTCATGATGTTACCGTCCCGAGAGGAAGGGATTTTCGTGTTCTGCATTCATTTTGTGATGTGTGTTGTCTTTTCGATTCTTTATATTTTTTCTGAAGGTGGGAAGTTTAACGTTGATTTTATTTTAAATTTAAACGATACGGGAAATTTATCCTTTTCAATGTGATGTCTTCACATACGTGCTGCCATGGAGGAAACTTATCGAGACCCGAAAGCGGTTGCAAGTTTTGGAGGTGTAGATGCCTTACACCGTGCTGCCCGCGGCAAGTTATCAAAGAAAAAAATTCGAGAATGGTTACAAGGAATAGATGCATATTCACTTCACAAACCGATTCGAAAAAAATTCCCCACGAACCGTGTCATGGTATCCAGAATTGATCAACAGTGGCAAGCGGATTTAGCCGATCTGACGTCTCTTCAAAAGTTTAACGATGGTTTTCGCTACATTTTAACTTGTATAGATATCCTCTCAAAACGAGCGTGGGCGGTTCCTCTGAAATCTAAAAAAGGTGAAGAGATTGTGAAAGCTTTTAAAAAAATTTTCTCTGAACGAAAACCCAACTGTTTGAATACGGATGCAGGAAGGGAATTTTTGAATAACAAGTTTCAAAAATTTCTGAAAGAGGAAGGTGTGAAATTTTTCAGAACTTTTAACAACACGAAAGCGTCCGTAGTAGAACGATTTAACCGCACTTTAAAAACTAAAATGTGGAAATATTTTACTAGTCGTCGTACTTACCGCTACCTAGACGTGTTAGATCAATTACTTTATAGTTATAACCATACTTATCACTCGAGTATTAAAAGGGCGCCCGCCGAAGTAACTCCTGAAAATGAAAGCGACGTGTGGTTTACTCTGTACGGGGATATGGGGAATGAAAAGAGAAAGCCTTGCGTGTTTAAACCGGGAGATACAGTTCGAGTATCCAAACAAAAATTAACCTTTGAAAAAGGATACGAAACTAATTGGACGGAAGAACTCTTCGTCGTGACCGAGTGCGTGCGACGGGAACCGCCCGTCTACCGGATCAAGGATTTGATGAACGAACCTATCTTAGGGACATTTTACGCAGAAGAACTTCAAAAAGTTCAACCTAAAGAGAACTTTGCTATCGAAAAAATCTTAAAAAAGCGAATGAGAAAAGGGCGATTAGAGTATAAAGTGAAATATAAAGGCTATCCTTCTAAATTCGACCAATGGATACTGGCTTCTAATTTATTTCATTTATAAATTAAGACGACATTTCTTTTAAGAATCATTCGCCAACATGTCTTTCTACGTGACGCTACCTTCGGACAGTTCTTTGAAATTTTACCCAGAAAATAAAATTTCACATTTTATTACGAGATTACCTTCCCCTCTTGATCTGAAAGGTGAATGGGAGGTTGGACTTGTGGAATTGATTTATCCGCATATGTGGAGTAATATATTTGACGGAGGAAATGAATATGAATACGATGCAGGTATTGGAACGATGAAAAGAACTAAAATCCCCTTTGGATTTTTTGAAAGCCCTTCAGATATTATTAAATGGATGAACTATCAAGACTTCAACGGTTTAATTCAGATAAGCTACAACAAACATACTAGAAAAGTGAAAATTGGATTAAAACCAACAGCTAGAATAAAGTTATTACCAGGACTCGCCGAAACTTTAGGCTTTTATCCGATCGAATTGGCTAACAATGAGGATCCTATACGCGATAGCCCTTTTAAATACTTTGAAGGGATTAAAGAGGCTGACCCGAATTTCGATTTAAAATTACTTTACATATATTCGGATATAGCAGAACCTCAGATCGTTGGTCATATAGTATCTCCTTTGCTTAGAGTAATTACTGTGAAAGGTAAAGATGGTGACATGATTCACGAAATGTTTGACAGACCACACTATGTCCCTCTTTCAAGGAAAAACTTTCAAACAATTGAAACTGTTATAAGGACACACACAGGACGATTGGTGTCATTCGAGCGTGGACAGTTGATCGTGAAACTTCATTTTAGACAAAAGTACCTCTCATAATGTTTGTTCCTTACAAGTGTTGTGCGAAATCTTTTGAAGATTATTACATTCATCAGTCAGGTAGTGGTTTGAACTACTACCAAGGTTCTACATTACAAAAAGGATATGGATTAGGTGGACTGTTTCGATCTCTTTTTCGAGCTGCAGTACCCCTTTTTAAATCAGGTGCGAAAGCTGTCGGTAAACAATTGTTTCATACGGGTGTAGATGTGTTGAATGACCTGTCACGAGGTGAAGATATAAAAAATGTTGCTAAACGTCGGTTGAAAGAAGCTGGGAAAAATTTAACCGACAAAGCTGCTACAAAAATGAAAACAATGATTGGTTCAGGACAACGCTATAAAAAGAGAAAGCGATCTAATAAAACCATCATTCGTCCCAAAGTGAAGAGAGCGAAGACACACGATATTTTTGCTTAATCATGTCGGGTCTCATTCATAAAGATTCGCCTGCCTGTGTCAAATCTGAACTGGACTTGTTTTTGATACCACCTACACAGACAGCTATTGAAAAAGGACATTTCGTCGAATTTCATCCTCTCGCGAATATTCGTGATGGGGGACCTGTGGAATTTAACATTACGGGTAATGGTGAAGAATACATAGATTTATCCTCCTCGCACATGTACCTAAAAGTGAAAATTGTGAATGCTGACGGAACCGCTCTGGCTGATAAAGAACCTGTTGCACCTGTTAATTTATTTTTTCACGCATTGTTTTCTCAAATCGATGTGAGTCCGAACGAAAGATTAATATCTTCTTCGAGTAACACCTATCCATACCGCGCCTACATTGAAACTTTGTTGAATTTCGGTGAAGATGCTAAAAAAAGTTTACTAACCTGTGAATGTTTTTACAAAGATGAAAATTTAACTGTATCCGACCCCACACAAGCTACTCCCCAAAACCCTGGATTGGTAAAAAGACATGAACTCACCAAGACAAGTAAAATTTTAGATATGATCGGTCCTTTACACTGTGACATTTTTCAACAGAATCGACTTTTACTGAATATGGTGGATTTGAAAATTAAAATGATTCGAAGCACTCCCCAGTTTTGTTTAATGGCAAAGCAAGTGGCTGGTCAGGAAAAGAAATATAACGTCGTGTTAGAACATGCCTCACTGTTTATTCGAAAAGTGAAAGTGAACCCCGGAGTTTTATTAGGGCATGCTAAAGCTTTGGAAAAAAATTCTGCAAAATACCCCATTGATCGAGTTTTATGCAAGACTTATACAATACCTGCTGGAAGTATGTCTTTTATGCAAGATAATGTTCTTTTGGGTGCTATGCCAAAACGTGTCATAATTGGATTGTTAGATAATGCCGCCATGAGCGGGAAATATGACTTAAACCCTTTTTACTTTCATCACTACAATGTTAACTTTTTAAGTGTGTATATGGACGGTCAACCTGTTCCTAGTAAACCTTTGGAATTGAATTTCGAGGATAAAAACTTTATAAGAGCTTATCATCGATTATTCTCTGGTTTCAATCGTGATGCTGGAAATTATATTTCACGAGAAGATTTCGTGAATGGTCATACTTTGTATGCTTTCGATCTAAGTCCTGATTTGTGTGACGGCCCTCACCTCAACTTACAACAACAAGGAAATTTTAGAATTGAGATAAAATTCTCCACAGCTTTACAATCCACCATTTCTGTGTTTGTGTATGCAGAATTTGAAAACATTATTGAAATTACCAAGTCTCGACACGTTTTATGTGACTTTGCCAATTAATGAAAATGGATTCTCTGCAAATCAAGAATATTTTATCCAGTGATACAATTACGAAAAAATATTTTTTAGATGTTTTCCCAAGTGATCATCTACCCGAGGTGGTCGTGCGTTATCCAGCTTGCCTCGTATGTAACACAGATGACTCGTCTGAACCTGGAACTCACTGGTTAGCCTTTTTCATACAATCTGATGATGAAGTGGAATTCTTTGATTCGTATGGAAACGACCCCAGTTATTTTAAAGGGCCTATCTCGAACTTTGCATCTCGATTTTCGCATGTGAACTATAATCCTCTGATGCTTCAGAGTGCTATAACCGCCGTTTGTGGCCAATTTTGTGTTTATTATCTATATTGTAGATGTAGGGGAAAAACCCTGAAAGAATTTTTATCTATGTTTGTAACCAAGAATATCTGTAACGACCATCGAGTCTATAATTTTGTTGCCAAAAGATTTCGTGTGTATGCTAATTTTTATCAATAAACACTTATTTAAACTGTATACATTTTGTGTCTGTGTTCATTTATCATGGAGTTTCCACGTCTACAACATCCTTTTACTATGATTCTTGCCGGTCCAACGGGATGTGGCAAGTCTTTTTTTATGAGAGATTTGTTACATTTTAAAGAACAAATGTTTCATCCTACCATCGACAAAGTGGTTTGGTTTTATGGTATTTATCAAACTTTATATGATGAAATACCTAATGTAACTTTTGTAGAAGGTTTCCCATCGAATTATAAAGATTACTTGAATGGTAATACTTTGTTTGTGATAGATGATTTAATGACCGAATGCAGTAACGATAAACGTTTGACTTCGTTATTCACGAAAGGTAGTCACCATTTAAATCTAAGTGTTGTTTTTTTAACCCAAAATTTTTTTCAAAAAGGGAGTGAAATTAGAACAGTGTCTTTAAATGCTCAGTACATTTTTCTGTTTAAAAATCGTCGCGACATGAGCCAAATTATGCATTTGGGTAGGCAGTTGTACCCTAAAAAATCTAAATTTTTTCAAGAAGTGTATGAAGATGCTACAAAGAAACCCTTCTCATACTTGTTTATCGATTTAAAAAATGAAACGGATGAAGATATGAGATTGCGAACACAAATTCTACCCAATCAAATCCAGTTTTTATACAAGTATAAATAAAGTAATAGTGTGTGTGAAGAGTTAGTTGCTAACATGACTTTGTCAAGAGAACAACTTAGAGATCTGGAATTAATTCACTCATGTCCCAATAAATTACGTAAACATTTTCTTAAAAAATTACCTAATCGTACTGTTAAAGCTATCTGCGAGTGTACGTTGAATGTTTTAAAAGGAAACGTGCCTCTTTCTACTACTCAGAAACGATCGTTGGCGAAATATAAATCGACTCTTAGAAAGATTGGAACGAAAAAAGGATCCTTATTCACTAAAAAGAAACTGATTGTTCAACAAGGTGGATTTTTAAACATTTTAATCCCCGCTGCCATATCAGCCATCAGCACACTCTTCCATGGAATTCGCTAAAAAATTTGCTTTGGTACCTGAAGAGGTGTTGAACAAACACACACCTTCTCAAAAGCAGCTAAGTGAATTGGATAAAGCTTTGCTAAAAATATTAAACAGTTCCTTACCAGATTACGAAAAAGTGCAACGCTATTATGAATTATTGCAAAGAAAAATGAATTTACAAGAAAACAATCTACCGTGGATTCAACGTTCTGATGAAGAAGTTGAGCAACAACCTGCAAAACCCGAACAAGATTCTGTGAAACAAGATTCTGTGAAACAAGAACCCACACCAACACAAGAGAGTGTGAATCCTGAACATATCAAACAAGAAATTGACTATAACCAACTTCCTTTAACTTTAGTACCTTCAAGAATGAAAAAACAAGCTTTGAAATTACTAGAATTTCTTAAGACGAGCCCCCACAAACTAGAGTGGAATGAAAAAGGAATAGTATCTTTTAAAAATAAAAAAATACAGAACTCTAATATTGCAGACTTTTTTCATTTAATTTTTTCTACAAACAAAAAAGTACCTATTAACGCACAGGGTGAATTGTTACAAGTTCTCAAAGAAATGCATGTACCTCAAAGTTTCATTAAAAATAAAAATTTGTTATCACGTCCTATGTCAACGCCTAAAGTTAGAAAACAATCCCATGTAAACCCATTTTGGATTAGTCTTAAATAAAATTAATTTTTTATTATTTTCTGTCTCCTCATTCTTTCATTAAAATATGTAGACACGTGCAAGTTTGGACAAGACCTGAGAGGGGTCAGGTGGTGGGGGTGAAGACATTCCTTGAATAGCTTTAGGGTATGTGGTAACAATTGGGTTCCCACAGTTGACCACACAGGTTGGTTGGAAGGTACCAGGTGCAGGTAGACGGCATACCTTTAACAGTCTTAAGGTGTGTGGCAACTATTGATTTCCCGCGTTTGACGTCACAGCTTGGTCATTGGTTATTTTTGAACAATTGCGGGCGTGGGTTTGACGTCACGAGTTGAGGGGGTAACATTCATTCTGACTCCTGTTCTCGCTTTTGCAAGTTGTATTTTTTCATCGTGCTAAACTTTATTTCAAAATGAGTATCCACTTTTATGAAAACGGTCTTAATGTCAGTTATTATCCTAACTTTATCGAGAAAGAAAAAGCTGATGACTATTTTAACGAGTTGAAAACTTTACCGTTTTACACCCCCACCTTCAACATTTGGGGAAAAGATGTTATACCGAAACGAAAAATGTTAGCATTTGGCGACGAGGGCCTGGTGTATGCATTCAGCGGTGCTCAAATTGTTGCCCAACCTTGGATCCCAATCATGATGGAACTTAGAAAAATCGTCGAAAAGCATGTTGGATGTGCCTACAACTATGTTTTATTAAATCTGTATCCGAACGGACAAAGTTACATTTCCCAACATAAAGATAACGAATTCAGTCTGGATGATACTTTCCCTATCGCAGTACTCAGTTTTGGTGTACCAAGGAAAATTGAATTTAAAAAGCCAAACACACCTTCTACAGTGATTGAACTAGACAATGGGTCTTTATACACTATGGCTAAACCTACGAATGAACTTTTCACTCACGGTATTGCTGTAGATCCTTCGATAAAGAATGCAAGAATAAGTCTTACGTTTCGTCATATTATTACTGTTTCTCGACCTTTAAAAAGACCTAGATTGGACTTAGAACAATCGTCTCCTGATAATGGTGGACAGTCTTGTGGTGAAAAAAACGAACAATCGCCCTCTGATAATATTGGACAATCATCCTCTATTGAACTATTAGCTTCAAAATGTGATAACGAACTTTCTTGTGTTAAAAATGAACAATCTACTAGTGGTGAACTGTCTTGCGAAATTCCAAATAATGACTGGTTGGATAATTTTTTCCAACGTAGACAGAAATCAAATCCTATTCTGGGGGAATGGGATTTAGGTTGGTGTACATTTTTGCAAATCATTTTGGAAAATGAAAAAAATTTACGAGTGCACATTCGTAATTTTACAGAAAATAGTACTGGTGATCGTTTTCCTACAAAATTGGGTATTACATTGACAACGATAACGTGGCTAGATTTCCAAAAAAATATATCTTCGTTTAAATTCAATTCTGTGAAGGATAGTTTTATATCAAACAACCAACTGTTAACAGCGTTTGTGAATGAAGACATGTGTTTGTTGCAACAAATGTTTTACACAAATAATGCAGGATTTTATCTCAAGTCGAATGGTATAAAATTGTTCAAAGATCAGATCAACAGATTGATCGAATTGAAAAGTCAGATTTCACATTGCCTTATGGAAAGTGTTCTCGTGAAACAAATCCCAACTTTGATTTCAAACAAGAGAATTGAATGTGAGGAACATATGATTTTCGATGAAGCACAAAACCATTATCTAACATCAATTTGTAGTGAAATTCAATCAAATATTAATACATTTTTCGAATGTAACGGGTGTGATTTGAATATAGATTGTCAGTTCGATCACGACTGTTTAATGTTAAACACTTTTGATAAATATATCTTTTCTCAAGAAACTGTTTTGCTACATTTGAACACTTTTAAAATTGTTCAAAACATTATTTCAAAACATTGTTTATGTAATTTCAATGAATCCTTTTTTAATAAGTTGACAATGCAATATTTCCATACTTATCTTGAAAAATATTTCTCAAATAATGTATAAATGGTTTGAATAAATCACTTTTTGTTTCAATATAAAATCTGTCTATGTTTTATTTCAAATCTATTATTTTTGAATATATGTATTTTATTTTATAGGTGAAAAGCTTATTTGAGAAAAGAAGAAAAAATAAAAAAGAAATAAAAGCTTATTTGATAAAAAGAATATATTTAACCGGAAGAAAAAAATTACTTGAAAAAACATTAATTCACAAAAATATTTATATGTCTGAAAGAGTACAAATAATTAACTTTATTAAGATTCTTTACGGATTTTATTTTCTAGGTAAAAACTTATTTGAGAAAAAATAAAAGAAAAACATTAATTTATAAATTATTTATTATTATAAGAAAGAAATAATAATGAGGAATATATTAATTTTTGAAAAATAAATCATTTTTAATAATTGTTACCTTTTTCTATAAAGTGAAACTCGAGAAAAAATCTTACTTAAGAATTAAAAATTGTTTGAAATAAGAATAATTCTTTTTAAAAAACATATTAATTTACATGAAGTAATTTATTTGAGGGATAAAAACAAAATATTAATTTGTTTTAGTATGAGTAAAAAAATTAAATTCCCTTCAAAGCGAAATATTTATTTCACTTTGAAGCAAAATGTTTACAATAGTAACTTCTTTTTCAAAAAATATCTGACAAGAATTTCACATTTTCTGTTAAGTGAAAAGTATTTCCCACACTAACAAGATCTAAACCGTATCAAATCTTATTTCGTTCACAAAGTCACGTCTACAATCCAACTCTGATATTTTATGAGGTGGGGGGATGTACAATTCAAACCAACCCTCTTTTTTTTTTTGAGAAAGGATAGATGCAGAGAAAATCATCCCCTCGCATCTACCCTGCAGCGAAGATCAAATTTTTAACCTTTTCCCCCCTTCGACGTAACCCTCCCCTCATCCAGGATGGTGAAAATCATACACCTTCCTCTCATTCTGCATCCAGAATTCGTCTCGAGTAGATCTCAAATCTAGCTCCGACTTTTTACTTTCCCCGTGTTTTTGAAGTTCAATATTATTACAATGGAATTCGCTTTCGACAAAAATTTGCCAGCAATTTCCAACGTATGTATTTAAAACATTTATTAATATTTCAAAATGTTTAGATTATTTTTTAAAAAAAATGTTTAAAAATATACTTTAATATATTTTTTCTCTCTTTTTTTCAGTTTGAATTTGATTTTGGACTTAGCCAAGATATTATTTTGGGTGAGATATTAGAGAGTAACTGTATCGATTGGACATCACCGGTCAATTTCTCAGATGACGATTCAATGGTAAATATAATTTCTTTAAAAACTTGAAGAATATTTTAAAATATATTTTTATACTCAAAATATTCTTTTTTCTTATTTCAGATTGAATCATCCACTGAATCAACCATCAAAGTACCTCCCGGTTTTAAAGCTTACGATCCTGTCCGTCGCTCAAACCAGGGACTTGTTAACCGCTCGCTTCTTCGAAAATCTGTAAGAAAAATACATTTTTTTATTTTCTAGGAAAATTTCAGCATACGATTTGTACTTAAAATATTTTTATGCTTTTTTCTTAGGCACCTGCATTAAACAACGAACCTGGCCCTTCACATCTGAGTGAAGCACCTGTAGAGCCAACACTACGTTGCGCGGTTTGTGGAGGTGCTTATTTTAATACAAGGGAGCTTAGACTTCATCTGAAAAGTCATATGGTACGAATTATTTCACTTTTTCTGTTTAACTGTTTGAATAATATACAATGTTTTAAAAAATATGTTTTCTTTTCTTTTTTTGTTCAAGGTTGTTCAGACTGGTGCTGGAATTAATGCTGTAGAACCAACTCCACCAATGTCGAGATCAGCTTCTTCAGAACCTCAAGTATGTTAGTTTCAAAATTTTTTAGCGTTAAAGTTGAGTTTTCAACATTCATTTCTGTTAAAAATTTAATTCTCTCTTGAAAGTAATTAAAAAACTTGATTAGATAAACTTAAAATAAATTTTTACTTAGAATAAAAATTAAATTCACTCTTTAAAGTAATTAGATAAACTTAAAATAAATTTTTACTTAGAATACAAATTAAATTCACTCTTTAAAGTAATTAAAAAACTTGATTAGATAAACTTAAAATAAAATTAAAAAGTTATAATAAAATCCTCTTTTGAAAAAACTTGACAAAATAATTAAAACTTGTTTTCTTTTCTTTTTGCTATTTTTTTAGAATTCTATCCAAGTAGTTTCTGGATGTGAGAGTAGCTGCAGCGACGTCACACCTATGCCTACTGATGTTGGGATGAACGCCGATAGTTCTGATGACATGGAAGAAACAACTGCAAAATCGAAGGTATATTTTTTATTTTTTTGCATGAGGTGGGAAAAAATTTTCCATTACTTTTCAAAAATGTTAGGTTTTCAAAAACGAATTTCCCTCTAAGTTTTAAAATAAATTCTCTCTAAAGACAGGTTAGAAAAAAATCTTGTTAGAAGAAAAAACGAATTTCCCTCTAAGTTTTAAAATGGATAAAAAAACTAATTCCCCTCTAAGTTTTAAAATGGATAAAAAAACTAATTCCCCTCTAAGTTAGAAATAAATTCTCTCTAAAGGCAGGTTAGAAAAAAATCTTGTTAGAAGAAAAAAACGAATTTCCCTCTAAGTTTTAAAATGTTAGGTGGATAAAAAAAAAACTAATTCCCCTCTAAGTTAGAAAAATGTTAGGAGATAAATCTTGATAGATTAAAAACACTTGTTAGTGAAAAAATAATTAAAATTTTAAAAAATAATTAAAATACTAAAATAGGTTTTTTGTCTATTTCAGACATGTTCCGTCTGTGGGAAAGTTTTTACACATATGGGCACATTTAAAAGGCATCTTCGCACCCACAACACTGAAAAACCCTTCGAATGCGAAGTTTGTGGAAAAACATTTTCTAGAAAAGATGCCCTTCTTAGGCACATGAAGGTGCATAAAAATGAAAAACTTTTTTCTTGTGAAGATTGTGGAAAAAAATTTGGTCGAAAAGATGACTTGGGACGTCATTTAAGAATTCATCTGCGACAAACTTCTTTTTCATGCGATGAATGCGAGCAGAAATTTTCTCGTAAGGATGATTTGAGAAGACACCAAAAAATGCATGAAAAGACCCCGACACACCCTTGTCTAGAATGCAGTGAAAAGTTTTCAACTAAATATAATCTTATGCGACATCAAAGATCCTTCCACTGTAAAAATAACCCTCAGCCTTTGAAAAAAATTAAAATTAGTAAAAATATAAAACCGAATAAAAATTCATTAAATGTTTTTTGCACACACCTAATTCACCCGACTGAAGGAACCTTGAAAGACTTAGATGTTTTTTTCGAAGATAACCACCAAAAAATCTGCGAAATTTTGGAAGAGGAGGTTTCTATAAAAAATGCCATAAAGTGGCACAGTGTTTTTAAAGCCGAATTTTCCAAAGTTTTAGAGAATAAGGAAAAAGAAATAGCTACATTTTATTTCACCTCTCAAGTTTTTATTGAATTCACCTCACATGAGTTAAGCACCCACACTTATGAAATGGCTGCAAAAATTAAACAGAAGGTGGAAGATTTTGTAAATTTAGGGTCGGGGTGGGTATTGGAAAAAATAATAAATTTAGAAATTAAATGTGCTAAATACCATCCCTTACGTGGCGGGAAATTCATCCCCACCCCCACAAGTTTAAAAGGAAAGCACGCCTTAATAAATATCCAAAATAATGACAATAAATGTTTAATTTGGGCTCTATTAGCTCACAAATTAAAATTCAATACAAATCCTGACAGAGTTAATAAATATTATCCATATGAAAATCAAATAATTCTAGGTGACATTACCTGCCCCGTACCTTTCACAAAAATCCCTGAAATAGAAAAATTAAACCATTTAAGAATTAACGTCTTCATATATGATCAAGATAATGAAATTTGCCCTCTCTATATTTCCTCACGAGAAGATGAAGACGTGATAAATTTGCTTCTTTTAGAAGATGTGGAAGGCAATCAACACTATGTATATATTAAACACTTTTCAAGATTATTAGGACATAAAACAAACTATCAACATAAAACCTTTTATTGTTTCCGCTGCTTGCACAGATTTTCCAGAGAAGATATTTTAAAAGACCATCAAAAATATTGCAAGAACCATCCGATTCAAAATATAAAAATGCCTAATCACACCAATAATAAATTATCGTTTACTTCAATTCATATGCAACACCCTAAATCCTATATCATATATGCAGACTTCGAAAGTCTAATAAGTCCCATCTCCACTGCTAATCCTAATGATAATACCTCCTTCACCATAAAAACAGCTCAACACATACCTTGTGGATATGCCTACCTCATCGTGGGTCCCGATGGGGATTCATATAAACCCATTCAAGTGTTCAGGGGTGATAATGCCGCTGAACACTTCATTCAAGCAATCCTACAAGAAAAAGACGAAATAGCCCAAAAACTCAAGTACATCACACCTATGCAGTTGACACCGGATGAAGAAATTTCGTTCCAACAAGCCACCACCTGTTGTATCTGCGGAAACACCTTATTAAAACAACGAGTAAGAGACCACGACCATCTTAGCGGTAAATATAGAGGTGCTGCTCATGTGGGGTGTAATTTAAATTTGAAACAACCGAAAAGTATCCCCGTCATCTTCCATAATCTCAAGAACTATGATGCACACATAATAATTTCAGAATTAGGCAGTTTAGAAAATTATTCCATAGAAATTATCCCTAACACAATGGAAAAATACACAGCATTTAAATTAGTAAAAAAAAATTGTCCTGTTCATCTCATATTCCTCGATTCTCTACAGTTTTTACCTTCCTCTTTGGAGAAACTCGTGGAGAATTTACAACAAGATGAATTCCACCTCCTAAAACAAAACTTCAATCCAGAAACAGATTTCTCTCTACTTTTAAGAAAGGGTGTATACCCATATTCACATATGAAAAGTTTTTTTAATTTTGAAGAAAGCCAGCTTCCTCCTCCCAGCGCTTTCTACAACGAATTAATAGATGAGGACATTTCTTCTGAAGACTACAACCATGCTCAAAAAATTTGGAGCACCTTTAACATGGAAGATCTTGGTGAATACCATGATTTATACGTCAAGGTCGATGTGCTGTTGTTGGCAGATGTTTTCCAAAGTTTTAGGAAACTCTGTCAACAATATTATGAGTTGGACCCCACTCATTGCTTTACAGCACCTGGTCTTTCATGGCAAGCGTGTCTGAAAATGACATCTGTTGAGCTTGAGTTGTTTTCTGATGTGGATATGCTTCTCTTCATCGAGCAGGGTGTGAGAGGAGGAATCTCCCAAATATCACAGAGATATGCCAAATCAAATATTCCCGGGACTGCAGAGTATGATCCAACATCTCCATCTCAATACATTATGTACTGGGATAGTAATAATTTGTACGGGTGGTCCTGCTGCCAGCATCTTCCAGTCGGTAGCTTCGAGTGGGTAGACCCACTGAACTTTTCATCACAATCCATTCTGAATTTACAAGCGGATGCACCCGTCGGATTTATTTTCGAGGTGGATTTAGACTACCCCCAACATCTACACGACACTCATTCAGAATATCCACTAGCACCTGAACATATCACAATTCAAGAAAATATGCTATCCCCTTATGCTAAAGAAATCCTCAACAATAGACCCTTCACTTCCTCTAAGAAACTCATAACGAATCTCCAACATAAGAAACACTATGTCACCCATTACAGAATTCTACAGTTTTATCTTCAGCAAGGCTTAATTCTCTCTAAAATCCATAAAGTCCTACAGTTCAGGCAAGCACCTTGGCTCAAACCGTACATCTCTTTTAACACCGAAAAACGCAAGCAGTCTAAGTCCACCTTCGAAAAAAATTTCTTCAAGTTACTCAACAATGCAGTCTTCGGGAAAACAATCGAGAATCTTCGAAAACGAAGAAATATTGAGCTCTGCAATACTCAAATAAGAGCTGAGAAAATCGTCGCCTCCCCATACTATAAAAATTTTAAAATATTTAATCAAAACTTAGCAGCAGTGGAGAGGGTGAAGAGTTCGATACTAATGAATCGTCCTGTGTACGTTGGATTCACCATCCTTGAACTTTCCAAACTTCTAATGTATGACTTCCACTACAATTTCATCAAGAAAACATATCAAGATAAAGCAAAGTTACTTTTCACAGACACAGACTCACTCACATACCACATAACAACTCCAGACATCTATGAAGACATCAAACAACACCTGCATCTTTTCGACACTTCAGAATATCCTACAGATCATCCGCTTCATTCACAAGAAAACAAAAAAGTTGTTGGGAAGTTCAAGGATGAACTAAATGGAAAATTTATCTACGAGTTCATAGGATTAAAATCCAAGATGTACAGCATAAAGTCAGAAGACGGGGAGAAAAAGACGGCAAAGGGTGTGTCAAAGGCCTATATCAGAAAAAAATTAAAACATCAAAATTATAAAAATTGCCTACAGGAGCGGAGAATTAGCATGGCCCGCCAAATAAAAATTGGTCAAGAGAGTCACAAACTTTATACGATGCATATAAATAAAGTGTCACTCTCACCATTTGACGACAAGAGATATTTGTTGAATGATGGGATACACTCCTTGGCCTATGGTCACTATCAAATAAAATAAAAAAAAATTGAAAAATAAGTAAAATGAAAAAAATTGAAAAATGAAAAAAAATTGAAAAAATGAAGAAAAAATTAGAAAAAAATTTGGGGCGTCGCACACATGCGGCGGGTGGATGGTGGGTCCCCTAAAAAGAAATAAAGAAAAAACTTAAGATTTAAAAATAAGAAGAAAGAAGATTGAAAATGAAGTTGCAAGATCCTAGAAAAGTTAGAAGATCAGAAAATGATGATTCAAGTTCAAAAAAAAAATTGGGGCGTCGCACACATGCGGCGGGTGGATGGCGGGACCCCTTTAAAACATCAAAGAAAAAAAAAAATAAAATGAATAATAAAAAAAAAAAAAAAAAAAAAAAAATAAGAAATCCTCTTTTGAGGATTTCAAAGAAAGAAGGAACTCTTCAATTGAGTTTCCAAAAAAAAAAAAAATATATGTTTGTACAGTTTAAAAAAGAACTGTGCAGACATATAATAGAAAAATCACATACACCCACACACATTCATACCTAAAATAGACTCATCAGGCTATATTTCCATAGGTCAGTGGTTTCGCGCTCGAAAACTACTGTCTTATGGAAATATTTTTACTGACAGGTACCGGGTTCGAACCCCCGTCAGACCTCTCTATTTCTTGCATACTCTATCCACATCTACATTCGTAAATTTCATCGATTTCTTATTTATTTCTCAATTTTTAAAATTTCTTAATTAATTTCTTAATTAATTTCTTAATTAACCTCTTAATTAACCTCTTAATTAACCTTCTAATTAATTTCCTAATGACTCACAAACAATATCCTACTTTTTACCTTATACCGCAAACATCGCTTTAAAACCATCGTCACCTTTTACAATAAATCACTCATTAAATTTTTTAATTAATTTTCTTCATTAATACCCTCGTCATCTTTCACGATCAAGTTAGAGGATGTCTCAAGGTCAATGTCAACCCATCTAGACCCCTCAGGGGGTGGTGCGGCACCCGCACGACTTGCCGGTGCCACAGTGCCACCGCCGCCTGTGTTAAAAGCGGTGTTCTTTCCCTACTTAGGTACGAATACAGCGTAGAAACAATAAACATAATAGTCCTTTTAAGATCATAATAAGACCCATAAGAATATACATTTCGTTATATGGTTTTCATCTCTTCTTTATAAATCTATATACAAGTACATAATTTACATAATGTATAAGAAATATACACTAATTTCCATATTTGTTAATTAATGTCTTAATATAATAATAAGGCATATTATAATAAATCAAAAACTATTAAAATTGAATCATTAAAATGGAATAATTATTTATTTCCTTTACTTACTGGAAACTAAAAGTTGAAACATATTAGTATTTCACGAAATATAATATTTGACAGTGTATTCATTCAATAAATAAACATGTCTTCAACTAGATACTTTTATTTATGACGTAACATGCATAACACCATCGATCGATTGAAGAGTTTTAACATGTGTTTTCCAGTGTTTATATGGGAGGATAAAACTTCAAAACTTTTAAATATATTTGTCTACATTTTACAAAATGAATCAACGTTATTAATAAGCTAAAAAATTGTGATTGAGTCTCTAAGAATCAAGTAGATTTTCAAAAGGTTTTATATGAAATATTTATCGTTGTATTATTATAATTACTTAAATACAAATAAATTCAAGTTCATTACTCTTCATCTAAAGGAGCATTGAACTTCAGAGTCTTAATTTTTGAATTTACTGATTGAAATTTTCATGATTATGTGTCCCTACGGATTGGCGAACGAAAAGCATTTTTATTATGCACAAATCTTTCTGCTACTCATTATATGGCATTTCCTAACAGTAAAGAAAAGTAAAATAACGTATAAAAGTAATCTTTCAACACAAAAGTGTTTTTCTAATACCAGCCTTCTGAATACAAACTAAAGGATAGTTAGAATAATCTTTCTTTGAAGTCTTGATATTATCATGAAAAATAATTCACGCGTAATTTCAGTTTGCGATTAAAAAAAAAAAAAAATATATATATCTAAAAAAATATTTTCTTTTTCTTTCTTTCTTAATATAATATACAATTTTAAGAAAAGGAAAAAATAATATAATAGGTTAAAAAAGTTGTATAAAGTAAATATACAATAACCGGAACATAGAAAATAATTAAAATTTCATAATACAAAGAGAAAATTTTCTTCTTTTCTCCCTTTAGAAAGTTTCCCCACAGACGGCATTCCTCTAAATCTACGTCCCACAGGATCACGCTAAGTTCTTTTTCTCATTTAAAATTTTTTATAAATATAATTTTCTGCTGACACCACAGGAAATTTATATGCCGGCTCAGGCTGTATAATGATTTTAAATATTAATTTCGAAAAGGAAAATAAAATTCGAATAAAAATATCACATTTTCTCTTTGAATTCATTAACAAATAATTAAATTTATCTTAATATCTCAATCGCTCAAATTAATACTGTTAAACCTCTTACATTTCTTCAGTCTTAATGTGAAAAGCTAGTAAGATATATTATAGGTTACTTTGAGAAATCGTATGAAAATATTGCAACTACAGATAATCTAACTCCTTAATTAATTTATCATTATTTTTAGGAAAAAAAAAAAAAAAGACATTTTTTTGTAAAATGTAACGTCTCTTTCACTAGTGAGAAATATCTCTACGTATACAGTAAGATATCTGTCCACACGCACACATATATACATATTCAGTCACAGGGTAAAACGTAAATGCTTCATCTCAATGTTGGTATGAATTAGATTAAAAATAATACCAGCACAGATTACGATTAAAATCTATTTTATTTAATAGCATCTAAGAAGTGATATTGAATGGGGGGGGGGGGAAGGGGGGATTATTATAGTACAATTTTTAACACATTGTAAAACTTTCATAGAAAACCGTTGATTTTGGCAAAATATGTTGTTCTTGATTTACAGACATAAACATAATTTCAAAGCATTTTAGCTGAAAAATTTAGATTAAAAATACTTCAAAATTTTGATCCTGTAATGTTAAATTACTTTTGCGTACTTTAAAAAACATTTATTAAAATACCAGTGGACCTTCGCCCGCTTAGTGCAGCGGTCGATATTTCCAAATGAACTTATTTCCAAACTAGCTACTTGCATATTATTCTGGCAAACCATATTCGCCAAATCAAAAAATCAAAAGGAGTGGCCACATGAGATAAACAACCAATAATAATAATTAAAAAAAAGAGTTGAAGGGGTATTTAAAGTTTAACTGCGATTTTTATTAAAATAACAGAATTTGAGTAATGAAATGTGATTTAAATTTAATTATTTATAAAAATGACATTCAGCGCAGATTCAGTCGAGTGGAGTCACTCCAGATTTTTTAATATCTTATCCTATTATTTTATTTATTTAAAATCACGAATAAAATTTTATTATTATTATTATTATTATTTTCAGTATATTGTTGTAGTTCTGACTTTTTTTTTTTTTTGGAGGGGGGGGGGAGGGGGGTTAAACTAAACTTATATATGTATAAAAAAAAGTATTTAAACCTATTTAAAAACTCAGGTAATGTTTTATTTTCTTTATTTCAATGTATTGTTCCAGCAGCAATGATATAACTTTCGAGTGTTAGTTTTTCGAAACTTAGAATTTTATTATTAATAAGACAATAACAATGTTCCTTTAAAGTTTTGTATGAACATACTACATAAAACAGAAATATAATTTTTGCAGTCTAATAATTTCCATGATTTTATAAAGTGAAAGATGAAATGTTACATTAATATATAAAAGAAAAATTGTTTAATCCTCAAACCGTCTTGAAAAATAATAAAAATCTAATACTGTTTTCACGATATAGTTTTTACAATTATTAAAATACTGGTTATCTTATGATTTAAAATGTACACACCTGCTCAAAAGTTTAACAATATTTACAACCGAATGCTGTTTTTCAATTTATAAATTGCCTATATGATGAAATCTTAACTTTGATGATGGAAAAAACAGAACCATTCACGCATTTTTACCACAGTAAATAATGGGACGACAATAAATTGAAAAAAAAAAAAAAGATATATATATATATATATATTGTTTGCGATCATCCTGTATTATTAAAAGAGTGAAATGGATAATAATAACAATAATGGATAATGGATTCTCTCCCTCTATAACTGTAGCAAATATTAACATGGTCCCTGTGCAATTTTTCCATGAATTTGCGTAATAATTGCATGTCAAATAAAAGAGTTATAGGCATTTTTTTTTAATAGCTTGTAGAAATTCAGTTGCTTTTTTACGTTATCTTTCCGTATATAGGAGAGAAAGTATGGCTCTTGGGTTAAGTTTTCGAAATTGAGTTTTTGTAACTTTTACACGTTTTACACTGAGAAAAAATTCTGTAACTCATATTTAGAATCTAGATTGTGGCTCTAGTAAACATTGTTCCATGTCATCCTAATAAATTCTAGTCCCCTTTGAAAGAGACTCTAAAAACCCTCATTAGAATTCTAGAGCGTTTTCCTTTATTATCGATGTCAAACTTATTTAAAAGTCTTTGCAAATAAATGTGAATACAAGAGGCGAGTTTTAGCAACCACAATCTTGGTTTATGACCCACTTCTAGAAAATCAAGCGAAAATTTCTTACTATACAAAGGATTCATAATAGTCATGATATTCAAAATATTGTTTCACCATCTAGAAATGTGCAGATTAGAAATTCTCGATCATTTCGTCTATTCAGTTTATTGGCATGCCTTATATACATAGCTCGGAAATCTATATTTCTAGTTTAGGGATTTAGAAATTGGCCACTTCTTTGTTCGAGATGAAAGCGGTATAATTTTTTTATTTCTCTGTGTAAGGTCCCTTGAACCCGAAACACGTGTTTTTAATAATTGGTTTCTGTGTCTTTGTCTAAATATTATCCGCATATCTCAAGAACAAACAGCAGCAGGATGTCTAAACTCGGTATTTTATATCTCTATCATACAAGGACACCACAATAAACTTTTCGTTAAGACAAAGAAAATAGTTCATGTACAGGGACATCCAAGACAATTCAAACGCATTACGTCTGTGGCCTAAATTTCTGGAAGGTACGTTTAAACATCTATAGGCTGCAATAAACAAAATAAAATGAACATGTAACATATATACCGGGTGTCCCATAAGCCTGTAGACATTTTAAAAATTCATAACTATTAAAGGAGTTGGTAGATTTGAATGCGGTTTCCGAAAAAAGTTATTCTCATAAAGGTTTTTTTTTTTTTTAGGGTGGGGGGGGGGGGGGCGGGGTGTAAAGAAAAAAATACTGAATTTTTCGTAGATAGAAAGCGCTGTACGTGAGTAAATCACAAATTTCCATTAAAAAGTATATTTATTTCCATGCAAATGTTTACAAGTATATAAATGCTATTCTATGTGTTCGTCATCACCACAAATTACAGTTTGCAAACGAGTTTGTTAGTTAGGCATGAAGTTGCTGGATAAGTTTCATCATTGTACTACTGCTATCTATGTACCAAACTACGAACTATAAAAATAAATAAATAAATAAATTATAGGGAGCGGTCCATTGTACCCCACTCTCCCCTATAGTATAAAGATAAATGATTTGCTGAGTAACGAGTGATGCAAATAGAACGTTCAGGCTCCTGATTTACAGATCCACTAGTCTAAATCTGTACCATATAGTGATGCTACACTAAAATTTTCATTGAGATCGAGCAAATAGTTCGTGTACAGAGATATCTAGCAAAATTCAAATACATTAGGTCTATGGGGGAAATATTTTTGTTAAGCACAGTGTAACATCTAGTTGTAAACAAAATGAAAAAAACATATTTTTACTTTCTCTTACCCATATATATGGTAGAGAAAGAATTGTTTTCGGGTCAAATTTCCGAAATTGAGTTTTTGTTATATTTGCACTTTTTGTGGGCGCCTGGCCCCTGAATCCGAAAATCATGGTTTTAGCAGGTTGGTCCATCTATCTCTATGTGTGTCTGTTATCAGCATATCTCAAAAACAAATAGTAGCAGGACATCAAAACTCGATATTCTAAATCTGTATCATATAGTAATGGTGTAATAAAATTCTCGTTGAGATCAAGCAAATGGTTCGTGTACAGGGTCATCCAAGAAAATTCAAATACATTACGTCTATGGGGAAAATTGCAGGTAAGTAGAGTTTAACAGGCTGCACTAAACCAAATAAAATTAATACATATTTTTTATCTGCATAAAAGCATGTTTCATGTAGAATATGATACTATAATCATTCACTGTTTGCTTACAGGGCTACATAAAAGAACTGCAATGTAGTACTCTAAAATTGATGGAAATGTATTTCAGTGTTATTAATAGAGTATAATAATTCTGTGTGTTATTAATATAGGGTTATATTTATGTACATCATGTGGTGTGTACATAATTTTTAGAAGATATACAGGCTGTCAACAATTAAGCGAAAGCATTATTTTTTATTGAATGTAATTACTGTAAGTGCATTACGATAATATTTTTCCATGTCCAGAAAAACTGCTCAGGAATTGAAATCAATTCCTTATACCCAAACGGTGAACAAAGTATTTTTCAAGCTAAATATGCATCGTCTGATTTTTTATATTTACAAGTATTGAGGTTTCTTGAATACCGAAGTCAAATTTTTAATCATTGATCTTGTCTATCTGTCGTATCAGAGTAATTTAAAAACAAATAATTTCAGACAATTCAGATGTTGTATTTTGAAGTTAATATCTGTTTGTTACTTGAAAAGTTTGATCAAGATTGAGAAGTTTCAAGAAGTGGTGCGTGTTAAAGTTGCCTGAATAATTTTAAATAAACTTTTAAATTTAATAACAGATTTGAATTCAACATAAATGTATGTACAATAATCAAAAGGGAGGTTGAGGGGACTGTTTCCCCCCCTCATACAGAATTATTGTCAAATAAAGCTCTTCCGAAGCTAAATTTGAACTGTTTTTAACTTAGGTTTATACAACAATACTCGTTACCTTACCACATAATCTCCAGTCTATATTTGCAGTATTAAATTTCAGAATAAGAGAAAGTCGTGTGAGTGGCACACCAGATTATTATTATTTATTTTTATTTTTTTATAGATTTACGCTAAAGGCACTTACACTAAAAGCAAACTACCGAGGGGGATAACATTTACTCTAAGTACACAGGTTTATAGATTTACGCTAAAGACACTTTCGCTAAGGGCATGCATGGCCCCATACGGAAGCCAATGATAGTCATTTTATGAAAATCATCTATACAACACTCTACCCCCTTCATAGAGGTAATTGCTCAACTGATTGGAATATTTCCCCCAAAATTTTAAGGAGTACAGTTTTCGCAATAACTGTTAACCCGTAGCATACCTTTATAGCTTGAACTCAAAAGAATGACGTATTTAGACTCTGTCAGTCTTATTCCCACATACACATAGACACACGCACATATACGCATGCACGTTCACACATATATGCACAAATATACTTAATCACCGTAAAAATAACAAAAGGAATTTAAGAGTATTTCAAGACGTTAATATAGAGAGTGGTCCATAAATTTTTGGACTGGGAAAAAATACAAAAACGTTTTTTTAGCCTAACTTTTTAAATAATTTAATGTTTTTTCCTTGTTTTAGATAGTATTTTAAACAACATCTTAGCACAAATATTTTTTTCAAAATAAATATGCCTTAATCTACCAAATTCTACTATGAATGGTCATGGTGCAATCGAGGCCTGTTACAGATTCGGAATGAACAAGAAGACATCATGGTTAAATCTGAAAAAGAAAGGCATATTAAAAAGCACGTTTTATAGTGTTTGGAATCGATTATGGACATAATCTACAAAAGACACGGGGATACGGCAATATCTGAACGTCCACGCAATGTTCTTACTCCAAAGAGTATTAAAAGAGTACTAGAGAGTTTTAGACGAAATCCACAGAGGTCTGTGCGAAAAAGGACAAAAGTTATGAAACAGTCACGCTCTATCATTCAACGTATTGTACAAGATGATATTGGGTTCCAAACTTATAAAAAGATAAGCTATCATGGACTCAATAAACTTTAAATAAAAAAGCGACTATAAAAGTGCAGAGCGAGCCCTTCTCATGAGGCACGGTTCTCAAAAAAACATTTTTATTGATGAAAAATTACTTCGTATAGAAGAAGCATATAATGCGCAAAATATTTGCGTTTATGCAGCTTGTGTTGAGAAAATCCCTGAATCTCAGAAAACCGTCATCAAGTTCCAGAAAGCCTGTTCAGTCATAATTTGAGGCGGAGTTTGCTATGCGGGCAAAATAAACCCCCCTTTTATTGAAAATGGCATAAAAATAGGTAGACATTACAGTATTAACAAAATTTTTGCTACAGTCAAAACAAAAAGCTGTGAAGTTATTAGAAAACACTGGTTGGACTTTACAACAAGAGATTTAGATTTTTAATATCGGCAAACATCATTAAAAAGTGATGTTAGCAGAACCTTCCTACTGTTACTCTGAAGACAGAATTGTTCCCCGATTTAAATCCATTTGACTATAGCATATAGTTAGAATTAGAGCCTAAGGTCAATTTAAAACAGCACAAAAGTATTAAATCTCTAAAGGTAGCCATAAATAAAGAATGGGACAGACTACAGATGAGTAATATGCGTGCTGCTGGAAATGCTTATGTGAAGAAACTTCCCTTTTGTATCTCTGAGCAAGGCAAGAGATTTGAATAGAAATCACATAAACCAAAGTGATAATACTGTATATATATGTTCTAATAAATATTTATTTTTTTTTCCTACTTCATCTTTTAAAAATAATTAAATAAAACTTAATCCAAGATTTTATAGACTACCCTGTAAATTAAAATCTCATTGATCAAATTGTACGTTGGTTACAATACTTACATGTGTAGATAGTAAATTAAAAAAAGAAATCTAAATATATATTTTCTTATTGCTTTTCTTGCGAGAGTTTAAATATTCATTCAATCTTAAGAAAAAGAAGAATTCAGAAATCTCGTATAAAATATTTTTCTCATGAGACATAAACTGTTTTCGTTTTCCTTTTCTAAGCTTTTTTTTTTTTTTTTTTTTTTTTTTTTCTATCTAGTATAGAAGTTAAATGAAAGAGGATAGAAGAATTACTCAATTACAGTATCCGTTTCATCATTATGAGTTTTATCATCATCATCTCCTTTTTCAGCTGAAACGTAATCAAAAATAATTTCATTATCTCTTATTGCCATTGATGTTAAGTTTCCATCAACACTGATGAAATCTTGAAAAGAAAGTTATTCTTTGCTTATGCCGTTCCATTCTTCATCGATAATAAAATAATTACTGTTGTTTTCATTTTCCTGTAGTGAAATAACTTCTGCACCATTTGATTTGAATGTGCAAAAATTGCTTTTCTAAAACAGTCAGAAATTGTTGTGGCTGTTATGTTATTCCAAGAGGAAAAAACATCATCATAGCATCCAGAATTCAAAATTTCTTGAATTCCTTTTTCTGATCAAGTGATATAAACATTCTACGCACTAAATCTTTCCTATATTGCACTTTAACCCAATTTATTATACCGAGGTTTAATTGCTCGAGTCTGCTGCTACAATTTGCAGCGAGAAATATAACGCGTGTATGTGCCAGCAGTAGGAGATCTGGAGGATGGATGGGACGCCGATGAACAGTAGAAATTATTTTTTTTTATTTTTAGCCATTTTCGTGTTAAATTGCTTCAAAAAATTCAAAATATTTTCGATGTCATCCAGGCTTTGGTTCTATTTGCAGAACATAGCAATTTCTTCACATTTTTGAAACACTGCGGTGTTTTGGATTTAGCAATCATTATTGGCGGTAATTTTTTAATCTATCTGCGTTTCAATATAAAAGCACAATCATTACCTTGTTCCTCAAAGTGTTCAATTTTTTTTTTAATTAACAGTCGAATGAAACTTTTAATGAAGTTTATGAAAATGTGATTTCCATAAAAATGCCTTTACAACAGAATGCATTTTCAATGCAAAACATAATAAGAAATAAACAAATAAATATAGATTAAAGATTGTAAAATTTGACAAATTTAATGTTCTTAAAAAATACTTAAACTTCAGTGTTTATTACTATCTTTGTAAAACATAGATAAAATTCAAATTTTTTATAATAATCTATCTGAAAACACACAACAGTAAAGTAAACACAATATGAAAATATTATCCTCTACACCTCCGTATTACAGTTTTTGCTAACCAGCAATTAAAACTATACAGTCGATAACAAAAGTGTCCGAACACTAGCGAAAATTCCTATGTAAAAAAAAGTGCACTTAATACAGTTTTTATTTTCCATCATAGAAGACAATTAGAAAAAAAAATCACATAACTGTATGTTTAAAATTCTCTGAATTTCGATAGAGGAAAAAAAAAAAAAATGACGTAACACATTATGAAACAAACAAAAAATTTATTTGAAACATATATATATTTTTTTATAGTTACTTAAGAATATTTCTTATGCAATAAATCTGTTATAAAAATTTTACATATCACTTTAACACAGTAGTTAATGAGGATTTTGTGAGATGGTTTTTCAGTGTGCCATTGGTACAGTCGGTAACAAAAGCGTCCGAACACTAGCGAAAATTCCCATGTAAAAAAAGTACACTTCGTACGGTTCTGTTAAGTAAATCCTTATCGAATCCTGTTCTTAGTCAGTCTAAGAACATGATTCGATAAGGCTTTATTTAACAAAACCGTATGAAGTGTACTTTTTTCACATAGGAATTTTTGCTAGTGTTCGGACACGACTGTACACCTTTATTTCAAATTGCTGCTCAAGCAGCAATGTCTAGATGGCCAATACCACGAATTCATCCACCATGATGGAGTATGCAATATCTTTCAGAGTTTTGGTTAAAAATTCTCTTTGAAATTATTGGTGTGAAATTTGTAACGGTTATTGGTATTAGTTTAAAAACACACTTTTAGCCTAAAAAAATTAGTGAGGGAAAAGAAAAAAAAAAAAAAAAAAAAAAACCATACATACACATATAAAAATATTTGTGTGTGTGAGTAAAACGTAATGAAGAATTATTTTTTTACAGTAAAGGTAAGTAAATTGATTGTGCCTTTTATGGTGCAAGAACTAAAAAGCAATTTTTAGATGTTTGTGTCTTGCAACTTAAATTACTTCGGTAAAATAATAAATAATGTTTACATTTTCAAAGTTATGTGTCTGACAGCTTCTAACAATTTCACGCGTTTTTAACAAGTTTATAACTGTATAAAATAACTTAAATAAATTATCACAAAAAAAAAAAAAATAAAAATAAAAAAAAATAAATAAATAAAAAATATTTTTCAAGAAAAAAAGCATACAAAAGAGAAAAAAATAAAAAAGGGAGTTACTGAATTAATAAATTAGCATAGCTGCAGTTTGTCATACGTTAGTATAAACAGGGGTTGTACTTTCCGTCTTTTTTTCAGGACACTCTCTGGAATTAGGAATTTCTGCCTTTATTCCTACCACAATCTTTATAGAATAATTTCTATGCTATTCGATCACGACACATTACTATAAAAATACTATACATATTTGTGCATGAAATTAGTGATGGCAAAAAAGGCAAAATTTTCTTATTATTGAAAGTGTCCGGAAAAAGTGCGGAAAGTACAACCTCTGCATAAAGCATACTTGCCAACCTTTGAATTTATTCCAGAGCATTTTTGTCCCCGCCTTAACTCCGCACCAATTAATTTATAGAATAATTTTCGCCAGTATATATCTACAATAAAATAAAAAAGAAATTCTCTTAAAAAATAAGTAGTACAGGGTTCGTACGGTCCTTGAATTATTTTGACTTTGTACACCAGAAATATTAAATAGCAATTTTTGTTATAAATAAATCCAAAGAACTTAAATACATTATTTAAAAATAATGTTGGAAAAATCCTTGAAAAAAGGCATGTCAGTATGAACATTGTGGAATGAAATAAAGAGGGGGGGGGGGGGGGTAAAAATGCTCTGGAATAAATTAAAATGTTGGCAACTCTAATAAAGTTAACAGATGGAATATATAGAAAATTCATTTAGATACAGATACAAACCATTTGCCCAATTAATTCATAAAACGGGTATGATTTTCAAGGACTTTTATGCGGCATATGCCGTTTAAAATATTTTTTTACACGATATTATTTTTAATACACTGACTACCAATAAGTATTTGGACACCTATGCAAATGACGATATCTGCGGTCCTGAGGAACGTCACGGCCTCCGTCGGTATATATCGTGTAGGAAACAGCATCGGCATTAGTCGCATGCAAGATGCCGCGCAGTTCGGAGCTCTCTGATTTCGAGAAAAGTATAATTATCGGGTATCACAAATGTGGCCGATCCTTAAGGGACATATCTAGCGATCTAAAGTACCCAAAATCGACAGTGGCCTATGTGATTAAGAAGTGGAAGGTGAGCGGTGATTGTCGGAATGTGCCCCGAGTCGGCAGACCAACGAAACTGGGAGATAGAGACCGACGAGTGCTGTCCAGAGAAATTCGGAAGAACCGCACCCAACCGATGGCCCTCATCCGCGACGAGTTTCAACAGGCATCTGGGAGTATTGTTTCAATGAATACCATCCGTAAGGAAGCACATCTGCTTGGTTTTCATGGTCGTGTTGCTGCCCATAAGACTTTGATCACAAAGTCCAACCGCGCTGCTCGGTTAATGTGGTGCAAAGCACATCGAAATTGGACCGTAGATCAGTGGAAACGGGTTCTTTGGAGTGACGAATCAAGGTTCACCCTTTATCGTTCGGATGGCAGGGTCTGGGTCTGGCGTCTACCTGGAGAACGTCTCCTGCCAGAATGCATTGTGCCAACAGTCAAGTTCGGCGGAGGGGGAACTATGGTCTGGGGGTGTTTCTCCTGGTATGGACTGGGACCCTTGGTCCCCATTCATGGTAAGCTCACCTCCGATGCTTACTGCACTATTTTGGATGACAATGTGCTTCCTACGTTGCGGCAGTTTTACGGGTCGGACCCCTGTTAATTTCAAGACGACAATGCCAGTTGTCATGTTTCGACGTTAACCAAGGCTTGGTATGGTGCCAATGGAGTTCATCGAATGGACTGGCCTGCCCACAGCCCAGACCTGAACCCTATCGAGAACCTCTGGGACGAGTTGCATCACCGAATTCAGGGGTGCACTACCCGTCCAAAATCGGTGAAGGAACTTCTATGTCTTCTCCAAGCCGAGTGGAAGAAAATACCACTAGCTGTCATACAAAGACTTGTGGAAAGTATGTCCCGGAGGGTTCACGCTGTAATTGCCTCTCATGGAGGCTCTACCAACTATTGATTTTGAATAAAGTTAGTTTTTCTTTTCTATCACAGGTGTCCAAATACTTATTGGTAGTCAGTGTAGTAAGAATAATGTGATTCTAATTTTCATAAAAGAAAAATATATAGCCCATTTTTAAATAAACATTGAGTATTTTTCTAATTAGTACATATTTTTATTATAAACTAGCAGGCTACGCCCGCTTCGCTGGTCACTATTTTTAAATGAATCACAATAATTAATGAATTCTCAAAATTGCATTAATTTTTATCATGTGATAAAAAAAGAAAAAAAATCTGATCAGGAAAAATGTCGCACCGGGTCCCCACTGCCTTCGGCAGCGTAGACCCGTGCACTGCGCGCACGTATTCCTTCACCATCCTTATGACTTCTCAAAATTCCATGTTATTACTCATAAACTTTCATTCTCAAGAAAAGGAATTAAAAAATATATCATTTAGCATCGGGTAAAAACTCACACCGGGACGCCACTGCCTTCGGCAGCGCAGACCCATGCGCGCTGCGCACGCACGTTTGAGGATATACGTGCGCTGTACACGCATATTCCTTCTCAACTCAAACTTTTATTATTAAGAAAATAAAATTTAAAAAAATTCTTTTATCATCGGGTAAAAACTCGCACCGGGTCCCAAACACATGCGTGCTGCGCGCCTATTCCTTCCCCACCGTTCCAGCCCCTCCTAATTAACTTGCATATACCAATTTTGAACGGTCTTACTCAATTAGCTGAGATGCAAAAGAAAACCTGATCAGGACACTTTAAATTGTAAATCAGGTGAAATCTCGAATTCCACTTTCGATAATGTAAAAGAACTTTAAAATATCTTTCGAATGATGTATTAGAAATAATTTAATCATAATTAGAATATGAAATATTGAAATTTAAAAATATTACAGCGCCATCTGGCGGTAGAAATTTCTGTAATCTATTGTTCCATTCCAGATCAACAAAGCTTTCAAATGATGTATTACTCATGAAATTATTTTAATTAGTAGATGAGATACAAAAGAAAACCTAATGAGGACGCCTCAAAACGTGTAAATCGGGTGAAAACTTTCGATAATTTAAAAGAACTTTAAAATATCTTTCGAATGATGTACTACAAATAATTTAATCATAATTAGAAATTGAAATATTGAAATTTTAAAATATTACAGCGCCATCTGGCGGTACAAATTTCTGTATTCCACTGTTCGATTCCAAATCAAAAAAGCTTTCTAATGATGTATTACTTATGAAATTATTTTAATTAGTAGCTGAGATACAAAAGAAAACTGATTCAGGACACCTCAAAACGTGTAAATCTGGTGAAAACTTTCGATAATTTAAAAGAACTTTAAAATATCTTTCGAATGCTGTACTAAAAATAATTTAATCATAATTAGAAATTGAAATTTTGAAATTTTAAAATATTACAGCGCCATCTGGCGGTACAAATTTCTGTATTCCACTGTTCGAAAAGCTTTCTAATGATGTATTACTTACGAAATTATTTTAATTAGTAGCTGAGATACAAAAGAAAACTAATTCAGGAGACCTCAAAACGTGTAAATCTGGTGAAAACTGTCGATAATATAAAAGAACTTTAAAATATCTTTCGCATGATGCATTAAAAATAATTTAATCATAATTAGAAATTGAAATATTGAAATTTGAATGTATTACAGCGCCATCTGGCGGTAGAAATTTCTGTAATCCACTGTTCGATTCCAAATCAAAAAAGCTTTCTAATGATGTATTACTTATAAAATTATTTTAATTAGTAGCTGAGATACAAAAGAAAACCTAATCAGGAAACCTCAAAACGTGTAAATCGGGTGAAATCTCGAATTCCATTTTCGATAATGTAAAACTACTTTAAAATGTGTATCAAGTCAACAAAGCTTTCAAATGATGTATTACTTATGAAATTTTTTTCATTAATTTCTGAGATATAAAAGAAAACTGATTCAGGAGACCTCAAAATGTGTAAATCTGGTGAAAACTTTCGATAATTTAAAAGAACTTTAAAATATCTTTCGAATGATGTATTCAAAATAATTTAATCATAATTAGAAATTGAAATAATGAAATATTGAAATTTTAAAATATTACAGTGCCATCTGGCGGTACAAATTTCTGTATTTCACTGTTCGATTCCAAATCAAAAAAGCTTTCTAATGATGCATTACTTATGAAATTATTTTAATTAGTAGCTGAGATACAAAAGAAAACTAATTAAGGAGACCTCAAAACGTGTAAATCTGGTGAAAACTTTCGATAATTTAAAACAACTTTAAAATATCTTTCGAATGATGTATTAAAAATAATTTAATTGGAATTTGAAATATCGAAATTTTAGCTGAGATACAAAAGAAAACCTACTCAGGACATTCTAAAACATGTAAATCACGTGAAATCTCTAATTCCATTATCTACGGTAGTTTTATTAATGGAAGTAAAAAGAAAGAAAAATATTTTTTATTTCCGCAAAACCTATATATACCACGGTAGTCGGGTAATGGAAGTAAAAAGAAAAAGAAAAAGTATTTTTTAGTTCCTTCAAATGTGTTTTGTTGCTATGGAAACTTCTATCGTCTATTGAAAGATGGGTTATGTGTTAGAATAAAATTTATTTTGCAATTAAAATGTAACTGCTTTGTTTATTAATGAAAATTGATGAAATTTTAACTGCAGGTTGGTTTTGTGCTGAAAAGGTTGTATATTAAGTGTTGTGTACGAAAAAGAAAATTTGAAGCACTTTGAAATTTGCAATTTTTAACCCCAGTTAAAGATCATGTGACATTAATGACTTGCACCTGTTTTGTTTTCGTTCGAGACAGCCGTTAAAATCGTCTGTTGAATGCTGATAGAATGCCTCTTTTTAAGCAATAAGGATTTTTGGTCATTGTTCGATCGACATGGGTCAACATTTTAATTAATATCTCCGAAACTAATTAAGATTTTTAAATTCTGTTTCGAGGAAAACATCAGAAAGGCTCCAGAGCATCCGTATGTCAATTCTTGTGTTTCTGCGTTCAGTAGGGGCTGAACGTATAAAAGAACAGACAGACAGACAGACAGACAGACAGACAGACAGACAGACAGACAAACCTTTCCATTTATTATTATAGATGTTATTTTAAACATTTTTACTTTATTTTATTAATAAATGTTATTCACCCGTTTTCGTTCATCTATTTTCCATTTAATTAACAGTAAGCCCCACTTTTTCATTTTTTTCTGAAGCTATGTATTCCTTTCAAAAAGTTTTCATACATTCTTGTTAATTTTTTTATATTTTTATTCTCATATTAAATGCTGCAGATGTCACTAGCGTATGTATACGCTGATGTTACTTAAACGGTTGCACACTAAAACGAAAAATTCTTCGTTACTACATTGCTTTGTTTTATAACAACGCTTAAAGGTAGGACTATTTTCTCTCTCTCTCTCTTTTTTTTTAATGTTATTTATTTATGTAATAAGACGACCATCCTGTTTCTCGCCAAAAATGTGTTGTTATCCTAGTATAATCTTGTACTATAAATTAACTTATATGTTTTCTTTTGCTGTTGTATGATATGTTGAACAAGTTTAATCCTTATGTCTAAAAATCCCTTTTCAATGCGGGCCGCAGTAGCCCAGTCGGTAGAGCGCCGGGCTCATAACTGGAAGATTGTGGGTTCGGTACTCGAGTCGACCAAAGACCATCGTGTACCTGTACACTATAGTCCTTCCCTAGCACAGTCGGTTCAAGGCCACGGAATTTCTCTCTTCTGCGGAGAGGGAGATCACGTGCGCAGTTCCATCCAGAGAGATGTCGTTGTTTCTTCAGTAACCTAGCAACGGACAGGAGAAGTGTAATCATAGTTCATCTGAGCGTGGCCTTGACCAGAGCCTCTTTAAGTAGATGCCTTCCACGCGCGGCGCATCCCAATGTTAAATTAGGCAACATTTAAAAAACAAAACTAACGCTAGGTGACAGCACCTACGCAGAGAAACATTTTTCTTCTGTTTTATAGATAAGTTATATTTTTCATCTAAAAATCTAGCTATTAATTTCAATTTAAAGTCCAAAATTGTATTTTTTTTTTTCTTTTAATTTGAAAAAATGATGTGAAAGTGCTTTATCGTAAATATTTTCAATAAAGTATTCAAATATTTATATTTAAAAAAGTATAGGGTTTCATTTTCTTCGAAAGTGGACAAGACCTATTTTAGCTTTTCAACTAATTGAATTACAACGTATCAAATAAATAACACCTTTTTTTAAATATATTATTAATTAAAAAACGAAATTTAAAATTAAATAAGCAAAAACATGGCATGTCTATCGGACACACACAAAAAAAAAAAAAAAAAAAAAAAAAAAAAATAATAACCATTAAGATTTAAATTTTTAAAATTAAGGATTTCTTGAGTATAAATTTTCTCTCGCAACAAGGTTTTTTTTTTTTTTTTTTTTTTTCCAAGATTTTATTAGCTCCACCAGTTCCGAGAGGATATGCTTTCGAAACTGATAGACATTTTCGAAATAAAGTTGTGTTATGTTTACATGTTTTGAGGTCTCCTGAAACGAAAAATAATGTTTTTAGCGGTTGGTCTGTGCGCGTCGGTTTGTCTATCTCGGATATACTTGGAAAATGCTGAAAGTGTATTTAATTTTGTGTTAGGTGTTTTTCATATAAGACTAAATTTAAATGCACAATCTGATGTGCACATAGTTTATTGAAAACATACAGGGCTATCCAAAATTAAGCTAAACGTTCTTTTCTATAGAATGTAATTGACGGAAGTGCTTTGCTACACTTTTTTTATGTCGACGAATACTGTTGAAGAAAGAAAATTAACTTTTCGAACATATAATGTAAACAAAGTATTTTTTTTTTGAAGTTCTATTTTCAACTCAGGTTTTTGAATAAAGTCACGTTTTGGGGTTCCCTGAATACAAAAAACATTTTTTTTTTTTAGTTTTTAGTGATTGATCTATATGCATATTTATTATCAGAATAACTTAAAAACAAACAAATGCAGGAAATTCACAATTGTATTTTAAAACTCATATTAGGTTTCAATTTGAAAAATTTGATAAAGATTGGCAAATTTAAGGACAAATTAATAACATCCTTGAAATATTTTTACTTCCATTACCCTACTACCGTAGGTAATGAAAGTATTGTGTTCCGTCCAAAAATTCGATATCGAGTTTTCCCCTGATTTATATTTTTAAGGTCTCATGAGTCCAAAAAAAGTAGTTTTTGGCAATTAGCCAGTATATGTGTGTGTGTGTGTGTGAGTGTATGGATGTGGAGAATTTCTATTTCAAAAAATCAAGTCATCTTTCTGTTATATCTGATAATTTTTCAAATCAGTAATCATGATATTTAATTTTTACATGAATTTTTAATTCCATATTCCATTTGTGTGGTAAAAGGTTAATAAAAGTAATTTTATGAATCTTAAAACTTAATATTTTTAAAAAGAACAAAAGTAGAAATAAAATATTTCTATTTTTTCTTTTCAAGATTCCCAACACTTTTGTTTCGATTTAACTGAAATAATCAAATTTTTATATGCATTTACACAAGTCTTTAAAAAACAGTGGTATTAAAAAAATATAAATCAATCTTGTTCCTATATTGGAGTATTTTATAGCTTTATTCATAAGTTACTAATGTAATTTATGAATAAAACTATAAAATACTCCAATATAAAGTTACTTCAAAGTAACTAAGAACAAGTTATTTTTCTGTATTCCTACATCAATAAATAAAAATTTCATTTCATTTTGTAATAAGCATAACTATTTTATTTGTTAAATCTAACTTACTAACAGAGGTGTCAAACCTTCGAATTTTTATATCATAATTTCTTTTAAATTTATATTCGTCTTAATCACAGAATTTACGATAATAAATAAAAATAATGTTTTTTGTGAAAAATATTATTGATATTCAAAAATCCGGAGGGTTGGTAATTTTGCATTAATTACTTATGCAGTTTACATACCTTGTCATGAAATATTTGCAAGGCATTTTTTACGCTGAATTGCATTGCTTGGTATTTCGTGAAAACTTATATTTTCACGGCGACTGTCCGATTTACAAAATGGAACGACGCAATACACCATATTATAAAAAAAAAACCTCTCACATTTGTTAAATTAATAAAACATAAACCATGAAGAACTTAATTGAAACTCAATTGAATCGCGGGAAATAAACGGAACTTTACGACACGGTATCAAGCGCCATCTACTGGCTATGTTCTTCTTGTACTGTTGCCAAGTTTTCGAGCGACTCGCTAGGCATCTACTTAAGGAGGCTCTGCTTTGACACGACAGCCTAAAGGAAATATAGTATAATGGTGGCTGGTGCGCGTAAAATCTGTCGTGGCCGCAATGTCCTCCATGTTCCCATAAAAAATTATACCTCTAGGAGTCACCGAGGCGGGAGAGCCATCCTTTCCGTGGAGGATAAAAAATGTGATGGCATGTCTCCGGGGATCACCTCTAGAAATGAGTCCCAGACAGTCGCCAATTGCCCATAGCGCAGCCCTAATGTGATGTAAAACCCAACCAACCAACGCTTTTCAATGCAAGTAGGAAACAAACACAATATATTATATTAATTAATATTATATTTAATCTTTACCATAATCTGAAAACAGAAATTAAAGCGATGAAAGTAAAAAAAAAAAAAAAACCTTTAAATTAATACATAATGTATGAGAATCCTTTATAACTTACTATAGTTGAAAAAAAAAAAAAAATTAAGTAAAGATTTTGTAGGGACGGGAACTCAGTAATAAGTTGGGTTTAGCTTTACTGTAACAAATTTTACTATACTTTATACGTAATATACATTACAAACAAATAAATATTTACAGGGGCAATAAGCCGAAATTGTTGGATTAAATTCAAACAGTTCTCCCCAGCTACAATTTTTGATTTGTGGCGTACGCCACTACGGCCAAACTTCGACCGCATTTGCCGGTAGACAGGCCCTGACTTACGGCAGGGCATACGGGGCAAATGCCCTGGGCCCCCCTTCTGCAAAGGGCCCCCCTACAGTCGAATGCAGAAATGCTGCAACCTAAAGACCTCTTATGCCACTGCAAGGGGGCCCCCCAAAATAGACTTGCCCCGGGGCACCAGGTAGTCTAAGTCGGGCCCTGCCGGTAGATCCACAGTCTCTCATCTGAGATGCTTCAGTTCTTGGCAACCGGGTCACTAGGGGGCGCTTGGGTTGTAGCATTTGCGTACTATAATTTTAAATTGAAATTCATTATATTTACTAAAAGTTCGAGAAAACGGGCCATTCAATTTAATTTTCCACTGGGAACAAGCTGGAAATGAAGAGCCCTGTCCTATCAGGGGTGTTTGCGTCCTCGGATTTTGCTACCAGGATTTTTTAACAGTGATATTATTGATAGTTTTGTAGTAAGGTTTAGCAATTAACTATAACCAAAATTACAATTGGTAATTACTAGTGGAGAAAAAAAAAAAAAAAAAAAAAAAAAAAAAAAACGAATGCAAACACCCTTGTACTGACGCAAGCCAACGACAGTCATTCTATGAAAATCATCTATGTATCTCTCCACCAGGGGTTGTACTCCCTGTCCTTTTTTCAGGACACTTTCAAGAATAAGAAATTAACTTTTTTTTTTTTTTTTTTTTTTTTTTTTTTTTGCCACCAATAATTTTATATAGAAATCTGTATGGTACTTTTATAGTCACGTGTCTCATGATTAATAGTGCCTTGAAAGAAAGGCGGAGAGAACGACTCCTGCTCGCCACTCTCTTCATACAGGTAGTTTCTAAATTGGTTGGAATTTACTTCCAAAATTCCAAAGAACGCAGTTCTTGTAACAACTATGAACCTATTACATATCTGTATTACTTGAGCTCAAAATAATAAAGAATTAAGACACCGTCGATTTTATTTCCTCAGACACACACGCGCATATATAGAAATATAATCTTGAATCACGTAAAAATAACAAAAGGTATTTAAGTCATCTGAAGACGTTTCTATACATTCAAATGTCAAATCTCATTGGTCGAATTGTATGTTCGGTACGACACTTACATTGTGGTTGTGTATATCGTACATTCAAAAAGAGAATCCATTTATATTTTTTCCGACTGCTTTTCTTGTGAGAGTTGAAATAATCTTTGCAATTTTAAGACAAAGAAGAATTCAGAAATCTTGTATAAAATATTTTCATCTTGAGACATGAATTGCTTTCGTTTTTCTTTCTCTTACCCATAAGGTAGAGAAAATATTGTTTTTGGGTCAAATTTTCGAAACTGATTTTTTGTTATGTTTACACGTTTTAAGGTCCCTTGAATCCAAAAATCATGTTTTTAGCGGCTGGTCTGTGTGTGTGTGTGTCTGTCATCAGCATATCTCAAAAACAAATTATAGCAGAAAGTCCAAACTTGGTATTCTAAATGTGCTACACTAAACTTTTCATTGACCTCAAGTTAATAGTTCGTGAGGGGCACTCAAGAAAATTTAAATACATTACGTCTATGGGGAATTTGGTGTAAATAGTTTAACATCTAGAGACTGCATTAAACCAAATTAAACGAATATATATACATTTATAGGTGTAAAAACATGTTTCATGTAGAATATGGTATAGAAATCATTCACTGTTCGTTTACAGGCCTACACAAAAGAACTAGACTATAGTGCGACAATACTTGAAACTTGATGGGAGTGTACTTCAGGTTGTGGTGTGCTTATTAATATAGGATTATAGTTATGTGCACCATGCCATGTGATGTGTGCATAACTTTCAGAAAATATACAGGGCTGTCAATATTTAAGCCATAACATTATTTTTGTATTATTAGTGTAAGTGCTTAACTATAATATTTCACCATGTCCTGCTCAGGAATAGAAATTAATCCGTCATAGCCATATGGTAATAGCCATAATGTATTTTTTTAATTTAAAAATTCATCACTTTGTTTTTTGGTATACTTCCATTTCGTCCTATTCGGTCTTCCTGAATGCCGAAGTCAAGTTTTTTACATTTGATCTTTGTCTATGCCAGTTAAAGTAAATTAAAAACAAATAATTTCAGGCAATCCAAATGTTGTATTTTGAAGTTAATACGTTTGTTACTAGGAAAGTTTGATGAAGATTGATAAGTTTCAAGAAATATTGCGCGTGAAATTTCTCTGAATAATTTTAATGAACTTTAGAATTTAATAACCGGTTTGAATTCCATATAAATGTAGGTACAGTAATGAAACGGAGGGATGAGGGGGGCGCGCCTCAGAAGTATTTGTCAAATAAAGCTGTGCCGAAGCCTAATTTGAATTGTTTTAACACAGGTTTGAATAATAGTACTCGTTATCTTATCCCTTAATCTTCAATCTGTATTTATAGTATTAAATATCAGGGTAAAAAAAGTCGTGTCAGTGACACACCAGATTATTTCTATCTAGTACAGAATATAAAACTACTGAAATAAATGTTTTTTTAAGAAACATTTATCCATTCCTTTATCTTTTTATAAATTTTCTTCATCAATTAATGAAATTAAAATATATGTTGATAATGCTTTAAATATTGAACATAAATTCCTCATGCACTTATTTTTTGAAAATAGAAAAACGTAAACTGAAATTTAATGTAACATTTCAAATATAAATTTAAAGCAACTTTAAGCTGCTGTGCAAAAACGCATTGAATATGCGACTTGTAAAGATTAATTTTTTAAACTTACCTTTTTAAGATCAAAATAACAATTTAGTATTCGACTAAAAACGAAAGAAAAAACATTTCTTAGGCCTAATTTAACACTATTTTCTGCATTGTTCAAAATAATAGTTCAATATTTTATCGAAAGAATGGTGTAAAATAGGAATTTTTAACTGTAACCAATATTTTGGTTGCAGCCATATTAGAGAGGTACTTATTACTAAAATGACATTTTCCTTTTGAAATATAGAATTTTATTTTTAACAGTATAGTAGATACTTTAATAAAAAATCTAGAGTGATTCCACTCGACTTTCCGAACATTAAGTAATTAACAGTTGTATAAAGTAAGAGATGTTATTAAATAAACAAAAGAGAAAATTATAATAAGGTATATGAGTATTTTTCTCTATGCAGTATGTTCTCTAAATTAACGCTATTGTCTTTCGAATATTTTGAGCGTAGATCATAATGATAAAGAAATTTTCATTGTGTCTCAGTAAAAATCTGTAAATGCTAGACTCACTAAAATCTATACAGTTCGTGCAATAGTCACCCATAACAATTATATAAATTTTTAGCTTAATCGAATGAGGCATTCAGACGCTATCGCACTTTAAATAATTTGAGCCCATAAGACACAATGATAAAGAATTTTTATTTATGTTCCTGCAGAAAGACTATGTGCTAGATGCTACAAAATTAATACAGCTCGCTTGAAGGTGATTTATAACATGCATATAAATTTTCAGCTCAATCGGATAACGTTTAGACGCTATCGAATTTTAACGAATTTGAGCCCATAGAGCATAATGATAAAAAAAAATTTCGTCGTGTCCCTGTAAAAAAAATATATATATATATATATATATATATATACGTACTGGATTCACTAAAACCAGTGTAGTTCGTGCAACCGTGACCTGTAATATGTGTATAAATTTTCACCTCAATCGATTAAGACGTTTAGACACTATCGAACTTTAACAAATTTGGGCCCATAGACCAGGGCCCGAAATTTCAACTCAGATTCACTCGCCAAAAAAAAAGAAAAAAAAAATGTTACTCGCCATAAATTAGGGTTGTAATTTTTTTTTTTTTTTTTTTTTCTTTTTTACGCATTTTGGGTTTTTTATTTTTCCCAACTATTTGAAATGCTTTTAGAAATATGCCTAAAATTATATGTATTAAAATTGTGTCGTATATCATCATGTCTCATAATCATCTCTAATCAAAAATCATTATAATGTATTGTATTTGAGATTTGTAAAAGATTAAAATATCTAATAACATAAATGCAAAGATTCATTAAAGAAAAAAAGAAAAAAAAATCCTCTTTGTCAAACAATATCCTGTGAAAATCTTTTTATTTTGAAACATTCAGCTTCCTTATTTACCTATTTATTTAACTTCTCTTTTTACATTACACATCAGAAATGTGTTTTTTGTCCATTTTATTTTTGTAATCAGACAGAATGTCGATGCGTAAAATAGCCATTTTAGAATAACTTCTTCGATAAAATCGTTGCTTACAAATCATTACAAGTGCAAATCATTTGTGTTTCAGTGAAAAACTGGAAAATGTGAGCTGTTTTTTGGTAATTATTCAACAAAATAAAAATAAGCAGTATCTTTAAAAGAGCTCGGGTTCATTTTAATGTGCCAATATCGCATAGGCAAACTTTCGCGTTTCTCTTCTCTCGGATAGAGAGCGACGGGCAAAGAGGCTCTCTGCTCTGCTGGTCTATTCTCACTCTGCTTGGAGAAACCAGAGTGGGAGAAACGAATCTGCCGAAGAGATTAAAACTTTTATGCATGCACTAAGCATTTTTCCTTTCCCACGCTGGGGCGATCGTCGGACAGCGCACACACAGACTCGGCACTCCGAGAAGAGAAAAAGGAGAGGTTAAATATGAGGTTATAAGATCACAAGATTTTGCCATATTTAAATCTATAAAAAGAATGTTTTCTGTCACCGTATCGTGTAAGAATTTTATCTGTAACTTGACCAAATTTTTACTCGCCACAGTAAAAATTCCACTCGCCAAAGGCGAGCTGGCGAGCGGAAATTTCGCGCCCTGCCATAGACCATAATGAAAAAAAATAAATTTCATTGTGTCCCTGTAAAAATCTATGAGTGGTAGACTCACCGAAATTTATACAGCTTGTGCGATGGTGACCTGTAATATGTATGTAAATTTCAACTCAGTTAGAAGAGGCGTTTAGACACTATCACATTTTAAATAATTTCAACCCATAAGGCCCAATGATAAAGAGAAATTCTTTGCGTTCCTCTAAAAAAACTATATGTGCTACATGGTCCACAATAGACATAGTTAGTGTGACGGTGATCTATAACATGTACATAAATTTTCAACTCAATCCGATACGGTATTTAGACATTATCGCATTTTAAAGAATTTAAGCCCATAGGGCATAATGATAAAGAATTTTTTGTTGTCTTCCTGTAAAAGAATTATACGTGCTAGATTCACCAAAATTTATTCACTTCATGCAACAATGACTTATAGAATGTGTATAAATTTTCAGCTCAATTGAATAAGGCGTTTAGACGCCATCGCAGTTTAAAGAATTTAGGCCATAATGATAAAATTTTTTTCTTTTTGTGTCTAAAAAAAAACTATAATCACTAGATTTACTAAAATTTATACAGTTTGAGTGACGATGACTCATAACATGTGCATAAATTTTCAGCATAGCCGAATAAATCTTTTAAACGCTATTGCACTTTAAAAAATTTTGGCCCATAGACCACAATGATAAAGAATTTTTCTTTTCAACCCAGTAAAAAAAGCTATAAGAGCTAGATTCACCAAAATTAATAGGGTTTGTGCTATGGTGACCTATAACATATATACCAACTTTCAGCTCATTTGAACAAAGCGTTTAGGTGCTATCGTGTTCACTCACATACGTACACACATACATAATCGTAAAAACTAGATGGCATAAGTGGACTCTGCTCCCCTTGTACAGATTTGCCATACTTGAAAGCTACTTGTGGTTCGAATAAAGTTTGAAAGAGGAAGCATGTTTGTATGATAGACAGCTTTAAAGATAATAAATGTAACATCTACTTTGAAGCACAAAGTACATATGTATGTGTGTAGCTTTATAGAAGAAACTAGGAGCAGTTCAAAAGAAAAAATCTGGACTCCACTCGACTTTCCGAACATTGAGTAATTAACGGTTTCGTAGATAAAATAAAGAAAGAGGAGTTCTTAAATAAACAAAAGAGACAGAGAGAAAATCATAATAGAGTGTTTGAGTATTTTTCTCCATATAGTACACGATGTTTTATTTAATGCTACTGAACTTTGAGCCCACAGATCATAATGATAAAGAATTTTTCGTTATGTCCCTGAAAAAACCTATAAATGCTAGATTCACCAAAATGCTTATAGTTAGTGCAACAGTGATTTATAATATTCATATAAATTTTCAGCTCAATTGAACAAGGCGTTTAGATGCTATCGCATTTTTAAAAATTTGGTCCCATAGGCCATAATGCTAAAGAATTTTTCTTTGTGTCCCTGTAAAAAAACTATAAGTGCTAGATTCACCAAAATCAATAGGGTTCGTGCTATGGTGATTTACAATATACATACCAACTTTCAGCTCATTCGAACAAAGCGTTTAGACGCTAGCATGTTCACTCACACACATACATATATAATCATAAAAACAGTGAAAACAGACTCAGGGGACTTCAAAACGTATAGAAACATCAAAATCTCACATTCGGATTTTTGACATGATTATAATACTTTCCTTACATATGTATGTTCGGAAAGTAATAAAAAGCAGGACAAGTATTAAAAAATCTCTAAAAATGTTTTATTTTTCATTTATGGTATAATATACATTAAAAAAAAAGTTCAGTTTTTCCAACATATAACAAGGCATGTTTCTTTCAACAAGATAGAAAACTTGATTATTTATTTCTATAATTGAAATTATCCTAAAATACAAGTGATAATAAATACTCTGCAACAAGCATACACTTATGGACAAGAAAAAAAAAAAAAAAAAAAAAAAAAAAAAATAAATAAATAAAACATCATTTATTAAATTACTTATAAGGTTTGAAAATATAATATTATTAAATATATTCATATTATTTAAAAATCATTATTATAGAACAATCCAATTTCAGAAGCTTTATTAAAGAACATAACACTTACTATGGAATTAAATGGCAGTAAAACAATGTTGAATATTCATTATTATAAATGATGCAGAAATAGAAGCAATAGTTTTCGTTCTATCATTTCATTTGCCAACAGGATAAATGACACAATAAAATTTATTTTTAAGTGAAATTTATATAGACTTAACATCTTTATGTAGAAAATTTTATTTATAGAAACCTAAATTACATTTTTTGGAGGTGAAAGGTTATTAGAAAATATATAGGTTTTACACAATTTGAACATACAGCCTATTCAGAAGGAAATATTACACAAAATTTAGTAAGTATTACATTTTAAGAAAAAATATTAAAAATTTCAAGCATAAACTAAATAAATAAAATAATTTTCTTTAAAAGTAATCTACATTTATTTAAACTCTTTTCAGGGTTGCCACTGAAATAGGAGAATTAAATTCTCCGACTTTTCCAGGTGTGTTCTAAGAAAATTCCAGTCTAGCCATGTATTGTGGGCATTGGTCGTATTGAGGGCAAAATAATTGTGGTACTACTTGAAAACACAAAAGTTACATATTACTTTGACCTAATAAAAGATTGCCCTCCATAGGGGGTCTTTTCTAAGAGGTCTTGTTTTAAAAAATGGCGGAAGCTAAGAAAAAAACCCCAGGAAAAATGACTATGTTGAAGGAAAAATTACCTTTCTTTTTTGGCAATCATCGTATGAAATTCCCTAACTTTTCCAGATTCTGGCTAAAATATTCAAATTTCCTGACTTTCATAGTCAATTTTCAAATTCCCTGGCTATTCCAGGTAGCGTGGCAACCTTGTCTTTTTGATTTAGAAGACACAAAACAAACTAGTTGCAAATAATAATTTAAAATAGAAACAAACATTTTACCACAATGAAAGTTCATACCATTAAAATACATATATCTTTTGATTAAGAAACGATTAAAACCGTAACAAGGATGCAGCGAAAGAAAAAAAAAATATGGCAACACATGAAAACACAAACATAACAAAAAGAGGAAAATTCATAAATATCAAAATAAAATCTGTTGAATAAATGCAATCACAAATGTTGTTATTAATAAACACTAAGCAATTGTCTCAAACAATATTTATTTAAAATTTAGACAATCACAAATCTTGAGAAATTTTTACCAATGCTCAATGTTATTTATTATTTAGATATAATTTTTAATTCTAAAATGTATAAGTTTTTAGCTACTTTTCTAATCTACTAATATTTTAACTACTACTTCAATTTATTGATTCTTTAAATTAGAATATTTGCATAACTACTCGCATTGAAAATAAACTTTAATGAGGAATGATTTGTTTAAAAGTCTCAAATAGTTCTAAAAGCTAAAATCACAATATTTGATTTTAGTTCTAATATTTCTAATTTCTATGACAGAAAAAAAAAAAAAAAAAAAATGTAAAAGAGAAAGAGAATACTTTTTGAACAAAAAGAAAATAATTCTTGAAATACTACCCCATTTCTTTTCATTACAGACATTTGCGAAGATTAACAGAATTCTTACTTTTCAGTTCATTTATTACATTTCAGCCCAGTTTAGAAAATGAATAAATAAAATAATACTTATAATTAACTTATAAAATACTAATTACTACTTATAATATTACTATAATATTACTTATAAAATAATACTTATAATTACTTATAAGAACTGGTGTATAATCAATATTTAAACTTAAAAACTTATTCACACACCATAAAATTTATGAAAGCACTACTGGCTTCAAAAGGACGTGGCTTTTCTTCATCAGGTGCAAAACACATGCTATTACCTTAGAGGCAAGCTTCCAAGGCGATAGCCCGTGTTTTGCATTTTATGAAGAAAGGCAGTGTCCTTTCAAAACTGGTAGTGCTTTCATAAATGTTTATGGTGTGTGAAGGAATTTTTAAGTTTAAATGTTATTTATATTGTTATTTTGTTGAACATCAATCAAAAGTGTTGATAAAAATGTGATAAATATTTAAATTTATAAACATATATATATATATGAAAAAAAAGAGAGAGACAATCATTTTTAATGAAATTTTTACTTTTAGTTTTAATTATAAATTTAAGGACTAGAATCCAGTAACTTACATGAGAGGCAAATATTAAATTATTTACAATTTTAAGAATTATTCTATATTACTCTCTCTCTCTTTAAAGCTTAAATATTAGCAGGTAAGCTTTATTTCTATACAAAACCACTTTCCTTTTAAGGCACCATTTTAATGATATATAGACACCTTGTTAAAGTTAATACATTGCAAGGAATTAATTATTGAAAATGAAAATAGAAATTTTTAAATTTATATTTAAGAGATCTAAAAATGAAGAAGATAGGTTCAGAAAATTTATACAAGGAAGCATTAACAGTTATTAAATTTTATTTATTCACTTAATATCAAATAGTACCTAAAAAATTTTGGCATCTGTATATTTTATCATTTTTACAGATATTCTACAGAAAATAAATAAATTCTAAAAAAAAAAAAAAAAAAATGGCAACAATGTTTTTAAACTCTAAATTTCATTAATTTTAAATTTAACTCTAAGTTATTTTTATAAATTTAAAATTAATGATATAGAACAGTTATAGAAATTATGATGCATTATATTACATTACACTGTTGATAACCAGCAGTTCAGTATGAAGAAACAAATTTTCTTAACAGGACTTTTAAGACAATTATATATAAGAACTATAAACAGAAAGAAGTCCAGAGTAAATGATTCTGCTAAATTCAATTCAACAACTTTAACTCAAAAGTATATCAAATGATGAAATCCATCATTTTCAACATAATTAAATATCATCATTTAAATTCAATAACAATTTTAAAGGTGAGTGATAACATAGAATTTGCAATTGATCACAACATATTCATTATATTCATAATATTTGGCACATGACAATTGTTATTCTTGGCACATTATTAACTTACCAGAGATTAATACATGAGTTCATAAAATTCAGTATAATTTTTTTTAATGGATTATAAAGTACTCTACATGAATTTTACAAATTTTTTCAACAAAATCATCAGATATTTAAGTTCCGATTATTTATTCAATATCAAAGAAATACATTAACTTCACATCTACAAAAATAAAATTACTGTACATTATAAGATTAGTTTTTAACACGCTTTAATTAGCTTCACCTGTATGTATGTATGTTTGTATGTAACCGCTCTGGGAGCAAACAAAAAATCTATATTGTAAAAAAAGACGTTCCTTATGTGAACGCCGTGGCGTTGAGGTATAGCTTCGCGCTACGAACCTAAAGGTCTAGCATTCAATCCCAGTCAGGGGAGATTTTTAAAAAATGGTTTTTGTTTAATTCTAAATTATTTTAATTAAAGATTTAAATGTATGTAAATATTATGGTGTGTCACTCACACGATTTTCTCTTACCCTGCATTTTAACACTAAGATAGATATTTTGTGCTTTTTAGTTCACATTTCTATGAAAGCGTGTTCTTTAATTTTTTAAAACTATAATATTATTAGTTTCTGAAAACAGATACTAACATAGCTCAACATATTAAAAAAAAATTCTTTTAATTTTTCTTTTAGTGTTACCAGACATGCAAGAATAATTTTCTGCATATTTGTTTTCTTTTAAAATTTCAGTTTAAATGTAAATACATTTTTATGTCATATTTCTATAAAACAGGACTTTCTAAAAAAAAATTCCTTCAATACTAAGGTAATCTTCTAAAAATATATTCATCTAAAAGCAAACAAGCATTGGTGATAGGCAAAGTAATAGAAAAAAAATTATGAAGCTAGGGGAATAATCTATTTAAGACATGTAAACAGAAAAATTAACATAAGTTGCTCTGGACTTGAAAATGTGAGTCACATTGACTGTCTATAGAATTACGAGTCAGTTTCTAAATAATTGCTTGAAACATAAGTAACTGTAAAAGCATTACCAATTCCATTTTAGATATATTTAAACATGAAAAGTGTGATATCGAAAATCACATATTCTAAATTATGTACTACATTTCTGATAAATTTAATTCTTTCCCAATTCATTTTCTATCTTTATAAAAAGAGAGTTAATATATATGCGGTCTCGAACCTTCCAAAAAGAGCAAGCCATTCTATTCCTTTCATTAAAAAAAAAATAATAATAATAAAAGCAAGAAATGAGGTTTCAATCGCTTAATTCTGTGGAGGACAATTCGTTTCATCTCAATTAAATAAAACAGAATAAAATGTTTCCTGATGTAATTTTTGAACATTGAACAGAGCGCACATATGCTGCTTAAAATAGAAATAACGCATTCTTTTTCGACTAAAGTCTGTAAATAAGAATTTAACGATAAATTCTTGTGGTTAAGATTTAAGGTTAATTCGCTTGTGTTCTCACAAATTGATAACGGTTTTTTGGCTAAGAAATCAATCGCCAATATATTTAAAAAAGTTATACTAAATTAGCTGTAACTGAAAAAGTTGGGTGTTGTTCTGGGCAATCATAATTCTGTGGTTTTGTGTAATGTATCCAGCTAACAATTTGATCACTTCTGCCTCTTCTCTGATGCTGTAAAGACGTTCCTTTTGATTGCTTCTCTCCCAGTGTCCATCCCGTTCCTTTTCATGCATTCATCCATTTTATTAGAAAATGAACATTATCTTGATTTTTTCAAAAGGATATTTCTGATGTATCTCTATGGTGTTGAATTATTTAATTATAAGTATTATTGTTACGAAGTTGAAGATAAATAAAACATATTAACGTCAGCATCGAATCTTGGGTCATTGTGTTAACAGTGCAATGTTCACGGCCAACCACCTCAACGGCTTTGATCCTTTACCACTATTTTACCAGTGTATTGCTTCGTAATAATATAAGAAATTTAAGCATCGTCAAAAAGTGCTAATATCGTCATTTCCTTTCTACAAAAAAATAGTGCAACAAACTCTGTAGCACAAAAAGTTAAATAAAACAGCATAAAATTGTAACCTATGAGAAAACTACAACTTAAGTTTTAATACCCACTGTGAAACAAACTGTATGTTATTTATGCAAAATAAACAAAACAAAATTTCTATAAAAAAATTTGGTGTATCCTAATATTATCAATATGTGATTAAAAATATAATAATAATAATTGATAATCTATTTACTAATAAATAAAAAGCTTTTTAGGTTCATAAAATTATAATTAAAGTTAAATAAATTTCTTTAGTCATCTTTTTGCATCTTTAGTCAAGTCTGACTCGCAGTTTTAAAAGTAATGAATAAAATTTTCCTAAAATTAACAAATTTATGCTTAAAATGTGAGTTAAGCACAATCTTTGATTAATGTAAGAGATTCTTTCTCTTTTCTTGTTTTACTTATAACATTTCAATAAATCTACCCTAAAATCCATACTTGTGTAACAACTTTATAATCATAATTTTCTTTTCATTAGATCTAATCACATAAATTTCAAATTTTATTACAAAACAGATTTTGAAATGTTATACTTTAAGTAATGAGTTTTCTGCATAAAGTTAAATTGTCTTTTTTAAAAATGAGATAGACTATATATTACATTAACCAAATTTATATTACACTAACTTCTTTTAGTTATTCTTTTTATAATAGAGCACTGTCCAATATTTTGAGTTAAAGAACATATTCTGGGTTTGTCCTGAAATTTTTGATATTATGAATGAAGAAGTACAGTGCGTGTTATATTTATATGCTAAAAAATTGTTAATTATTTAATCAATACAATTCCTAAACAAGTAAAATTCTACTTTTAAAGAGTGTAAAATTATTTGTTTTCATAAGTACTAATTTTAGGTAAAAATACTTAAATGTGTAATTCAGAACAAAACCTCCAGAAAATAAATTTCACAAAATACAAAAGTACATTAAGTAATAGTAAAATGGAAATAATAATAATAATAAACAAATAAAAATAAATAAACAGATAAAAATAATTACAGTGCAATCACATATCCTAAAACTAGCAGTGAGGACGCGTCCAAAATGTTGGAGGGATGCCAGCTTGAACGATAGTTTGAAATTTGGAAAACATACAGTAATTCCGCTCTCTGTTAGTACTCATTTTCTCTGAGTCAGATGACTGTCACCCCTAATTTAGCATTGGACTCTTTGAGTTAGCACTTGTGCAGATGCTTCCATGGTTTCAGGATATGTGGTCAAAGAATATCATGCATGTGCAAGCACCAAATAAATTAATTCTGATAACTAATCTTTCTCATCTAATAGACCACCAATATTTGGCACTTTTGTGAACTTAAGATTTTCCTGTCATGCTTTACCACAGCCAGAGCTTAATCTCTAACCCCCCCCTCAAAAAAAAAATGTTGGAACATTAATTAAGAACTTAGGTTCATATTATCTCTTATTTTCAAGTCTATCAATAAATTTTGAAAAAAGCAAACAAACTCCAAGGACGTTTTCCAAGTGTAAATCAAACTTTACAAAAAATCAGCAAGATATATTTTCTCCTTTTACATTTGATATTCCAGTTAAATATATATATATATACTTAAATAAATTGCTGTTTATTTTTCTGCTTTTGATATTTTGATTAAATTGAAGTGTTTCAATTTGATGCTCAATAACAGAAAAAAACTGAAATTATATTCATAATTGTTATGTCAAAAGTGAGAGAGAAAATCCACTACACTATTGCTGGTAAAATTACACAGAGAGGGGGAAAAAAAAAAAAAAAAAAAAAAAAAAAAACTTGCGTCCCAAGTTACATTACAAATGTAGATGTCTTTATAAGAAAAGAAAAATAAAATTAAGAACAGACAAAAAAAAAAAAAAAATGATAATTTAATTTTTCAGGAATGATGCACTGGTGTGTTCCAGCATAAGTATGCACTATTAATCAGTTAACACGTATTCCACCTAACATCTAATTAACACCTTGGCCTTCGAAGATCAAGATCGAATTCATAACTCTTGCATTATCAACATGACGCTCTAACTAATTGAAGCAACATGAGACAAAATGAATTGCTTACATTTTCTTTAAAGTGGAGATGCTTTGTTTTTAGCGTGACTCAAAGACAAAATCCAATTTCAATAAATAGCTTCTAAAAATTCAGTGAAATTAAAAAAGTATGGGAACTCTGTTCCCATTCTTTCCTGTGCAAATTAAGCCCTGACTATAGCATATACAGTATTTTCATAAATAGTAAAATAAAATTATCTAAAAGTGGAAAATACAGTATATATATACAGTATTTTCATAAATAGTAAAATAAAATTATCTAAAAGTGGAAAATAATAATAATAAAACAGATTTATTTTTGTTACTCTTTGCAATATGTGAGAATTTTAATAAATTTTCTTGACTCAAAATTATGTGATCAGTCTATTTATTTTCAATTCCAGATAGATAGATATTCATCTAATAATAATAAGGTGGGATTTTTTATAAATGCATCTTCTGCTCACTATCTTCTGCCCCTGATTTAAAATTTTTATACATTCATCTAATAGTCTACCAAAACCAATTCTACATTATCAATATTTTCAAAAAAGTAATGGTGATTTTGTTGATTACAGGAACGATTTTGAGTTGTTAAAAAAGTAAAAAAAAAAAAAAAAAATTATTAGCAACCCTGGCTAATAGCAAGTTCGACATTTTTCTCATAATAACTGTTGGCAAGGTCACCGTATCTGCAAATACAGATATAATGATTATTATGTGAGAAATGTTGAGCTGGTTATCAGCAAGGGTGGCTCAGTGGAAGAACATCTGCACGTTAAGCGGAGGGCCTGGGTTCAATACCCGGCTATGGCATTTTTCATATAGTTGGTATAAAAAAAACTTAACTACTTAAAATGAATTTTCACAGTTGATGAGTTTATCAATAAAACTTCTAAATATTTTAAGATAGCTTAAGAAATTAAATGGTAAAATTGGATATTGGCAGACATCCTGCCATATTGGAAGTGTGACACCACAAAATTGCTGCCTGAAAGAAATAGTCCTGTTGTACTAAAAAATAAAAACTGAGATACATATATAATATGTATATCTTTCTTCTTGATTTCAAACATATACACTTATTGCTCTAAATTGAAATGTTTTATTTGACATTAAAAGCAAATTATTTCAATAAAATATAAAAAATCATTAAGCACTTCTTTTTCTCAGAAAGGAAGCCATAATTTTTTAGAATTTTTCTAATCACCCTAGCAGATTCATTATATTAGGTCGTTGCAAAAGTTTGTGCAGTTTTTTATTGCTTCATTTCATAAAAATACATCAAATCAAATGGCAAATTTTAATCAAAATACTCTCCATTACTTTCTACAACTTTTGCCCATTTTTCGGGTAACAAATGTATATCACGGCAATAGAAGCTCTCGTCTTTGGAGGCAATAAAATGATCCGTGTCCGCACGAACTTTTGCAATGACCTAATATAAATGTGTATTTAAAAATCTTAGTAGGTTTATACAACAATAGTAATTTTATAAACTGTTTAATTATATATATATATGGATAATTTATATTTCATAATAATTATGATGAATTATATGTAACAATAATTATTGTTAACTATGAACAGTAACTGCTGAATGACATACTAGAAATACAGTAATAGCGATATAGATATTATTTGTGATAGGATGAAATAGATGATATTATTTGTGATTTAGCATATGAAAATTTTTACATATTTTTTTTATCTAGCAGTAGTTTTTACAGTTGTATAATAATAAAGTTCTGAAAAGTATTGCAACTTCATATTACCAGATATCAAGAGACTTTTTAGAACTAATGATAATGCATAAACATTATAGATTTACATAATTTACAGCCAATTTATTTCAGCAAAACATTTCACTGATTTTAGCAAACATCAGCTAGCATGACATTATGGCAAGACATATGAATGAGCAACACATATTTTTTGAAAATATATTGAAACTAAAGAAAAGTATTTAACAGAAATAATACAGAAATGAATATCTTATAAGGATTAATTAAAAGAATTTTTTTTTTTTTTTTTTAATGGATTAATATAATAAAAAATTGTAAGCTTATTTTAATCATACATTTGCACAGAGACTATGTAACGTAAAAACAGAAAGTTAATATATTTAGATTTGTTTTCTCTATATATTAAAAAAAGTTACTGTCACTGGCGTCAAATTTTTTTGTCTGCGACAGTATCTTCTAGCGGAGGGTGGGGTCTTTCACGTCATGAGAGGTATCAATGTGTTCCGAATACTCCTAGGAAGACATTTCAGCTGCTTAGAAATTTCTATCATTTTAATTAAAGTAGTTATTAACTAAAAACGACAAGTTTATGAAGGTAATCTGTTTGCCATTTTGAAAAAAGTTTCTCCCAGTGACGTTTTTCTTCTGTCATGAAGTCATTTTACACGGGAAAATTAAAATATTATCTATGATTGTACGTAGGTAGAATTTAACGTCACACCAGTACTGCGCTATGGGTAATTGGCGACGGTCTGGGACACACCACTAGAGATGTTCCGGAGACATGCCATCACAATTTTGATCCTTCACTGAGGGAATCCTCCTCCCCTCCTCCCGCTTTGATGATCACCAAAGGTATAGTGTGGATGGAAACATGGAGGACTTTGCGGCCACGACAGATTGTATGTGCACCAGCCACCATTAGTGTACACAGCAATCTTTGGCTGGCTCAAATATCAAATCGGCAATCTTCCAATTACGTGCATGGCGCTTTACCGACTAGGGTATTGCGGTCCGAAACCATGGATGTAAAAAAGAAAGAAAATAAATATCAACTTTTTTTCGCTACTTTTAGAAAATTAAAATATGATCCATGGTTGTAGGTAGGTAGATAATTAGGTAGGTTGTGTTTGACGTCGCAGCATTACTGTGCTATGAATAATTGGCGACGATATGGGACGCACCCCTACGGATGTTCCGGAGACGTGCAACCACAGTTTTAGTCTCACACGAACGGGATAGCTCCCCAACTTCGGTGGCCCCCAGAGGTATAATTTTGATGGGAACATGGAGGATATTGCGGCCACGAAATATTTTACGTGCACCAGCCACCATTAGTGCACACGGTGGTCTTTGGCTGGCTCGAGAACCAAACCCGTAATCTTCCAATTACGAGCTCAGCGCTCTACCGACTGGGGTACAGCGGTCCAGATCTAAGTTTGTAAAAAAGAAATAAAAAGGGGTCATATACTAAAGCTGTAATGCAAAATGGTCTAGATGTTATGAACTTTTTTCTGTTATGAGGATTTTCATTATAATTTTCTGCATTTGTCTTGTAATATGCACTATGAATATTGCTTTTCAGTGAAAGAAAGCAGCGAATAGGTGGACAGAACTCTGCATGTGTTAATAAGTAAAGTGAGTCGGGGGGGGGGGGGGAAAGGTGAAGCCTCCCTCGGGGACTGGTGAGTGGAGTGAGCAGGGGGCAGAGCCCCCTAGTTAAATAAAAAACAAAATAAAATTTGATGAACAAATAAATGTTAATATAACACAAAACTATTTTGAATAATAATAATTCACAAATACTTTTAGAAAATAAATAAAAATATGACGAAAAATTTTTTTATACAGAAAGAAAATAATACAAAAATAAATACAAATGGTGAAATGGCATATAAAACAAAAATGAATAAAAATACAACGAATAAAAATATCACAAGCATGATATGCAACACGCAGTTTCTGAAACAAATAAAAATGACTAGAACTAAACTTTGTAGTTTTCTAACATAAAATAAAATTTTCAGCAAATATACATAAATTTAAAAAAAAAAAAAAAAACTATCATTCTTAAACTGTTATATTTTAAAATTTCCACTGCAAAATTTTGTCACTTATCAGCCCACGGAAGCCCGAGCCAATATTATTCTATGGGGAAATTTTCTTTACAAATAACTTATTAACTAATACATATTTTTAAATTCTGTTTTCACATTCAGAAAATTCCCAAGTGTTAAATTGATAGACCTTTTTTTAAAAATGTACTTTTTTTAATTTTTAATATTTTATTTTGAAACTGCAAAATGAAAAAAATTCACATATTGAAAATTCGTATTTTGCAGCTTCGGAATAAGATATAAAAAATTAAAAAAATATATTTTTAAAAAAGGTCCGTCAATTTAACAGCTGGGAATTTTCAGAATATGAAAACAGAATTTAAAAATATGTATTAGTTATTAAGTTACTTGTAAAGAAAAATTTCCCATAGAATAACATTAGCTTCGGCTTCCTGCCGCGGTGAGTGAAGCAGGCCCTTAAGCTAAAAATTATTATTTATTAAGAAATGTTTAAGACTGAAAAAAAAAAAAAGAAAAACATAACAAAAAAGAAAACATATATAATAATTGACGATCATAATTGACAACTTTTTACTTTCTGAAAATTTGTAAACCTTTTATTTTTATAGAAAATAATTCAAACATATTACTTAAATAATTTGTTTAAAAAAAAAAAAAAAAAAAAGATAAATGCTCATAATTTATAATCATTAAACTTGTTTTTGTTTTCAGAACACTAATTTTTGAAATTTCCTTTTAAAGTTATAAAATGGGAAAAAAAAAAAAAAAAAAAAAAAAAGAAATTTTTATATTTTATAGCTTTAAAATGAAATATTCAAAATTTAAAAAATCAATTTTTGAATAATAATAATAATAATAATAGCTGTGAATTTTTTGAATGTGAAAATATTAGATAATGAGTAATTTCATTAAACTTTCACATTACTTTATAACGTAACGTATGATTTGGCTGACAGAGGTAGGGAAATTGTCAGAGGTAGTTAGGAACCTTAAGCAAATTGAATGAGAAATAAGACATTTTATATAAAATTATTTTAAATTTTAAACACTTAATTTGAATGAATAGTCAAATAGCTTAAATTTTGTATGCACAGAGTAATTTTAAATTCAATCAGAAACATAGTAAAAAATCTTAAAATGTACATGAATTTGAAAAACAAAATAATTATAAATAAATTAAATTAAAAGTTCTTTTATAAACCGATAAAAAATATAATAAATAAATAAATAAAACCTAAAATAAAAACAGAGCACAATTAAAAAATTCAAGATCACATTAAATATAAAAATTTTAAATGACGAACGTAAAAATGTCATGGAATAATAATTTTAAATTATATATTTATAATATAGAATCGATTTTTATAATTAACAAATAATAAAGCTATGAATATATATAAGTATATATGTACATACATATATATATATTTTATACTTTTCTTCCATGGAAAAGAAAACATGAAAGTATATAACAACATGACTTTACATAAAAATACACTCTTAAAACCACATAACAGTTACAAGTAAAATAAACATCTAAGACTTATAACTATCAAACAGTAACTAAAGGTTCATATACTTTTTACACAATAACAATTTCTGCAACATAAAAAGTAACATTCTATCACAAGTTCTAGCATTACAATTGCACCACTTTAAATATAAACTTTATTTTAAAATTAATATTATTACAACATCATACAATATAAAATAGTATGGACTGCAAAAGTATAAATACACTTTACTGAACACACTTAATGAGATATTTTTAATATCATTTATATATATTACAATATCAATCATTCATAACATAATTTACAATATACTATGTTACAATATATATATTATGTATATACAGTAGAGAGCCAGAAATCTGCCGACCTAAAATCCGCACAGCTTGTCAGATACAAACAATGAAATTCGCTATTAATAAATTACAAAACTGCAAATCAGAATTTTTGAAAAAGATCTTGAATACAGATTTTATGTTTGCATTTTATGATTACAAAAAAAGAAAAACAAAACAATAAGAAGAAGAAAGACTGCAAGAGCCAAGTTGCTGCTAATGAAATTATTGACAGTATATTAAAAAAATTCATCAAAAGAAAATAATGATTATTGTGATATGATATCAATCAGGTAAATAATAACTGATTTTCAAAAAATGCTTTCTGATGAAGGCATAATCTGTAAGGAAGAACTCAATAAAATTCAAAGAAAAATAAATTTGTGTTACTATTATTTACAATAAATAAAATAAATAAATAAATTATGCAGGTTCAAGTTTAGCTTAAAACTAGCTACATGTGAACAGATTTTATCTAAATTTAACAAATATATATTTTTTTTTCATTTTTATTTACTGTTTTCGTTATATATTTTTGTTAATGTTCATTATTGTTCTTATGTACCTAGTAATTTAATATTCAGCGTTATTATTCATTAGTATGTGTTTAGTTTGAATAATATTCTGTTTTTATTATTCAAAGTGAAAATCAGTTTTTATGGGCCCCGAAATCCGCAAAATCCTAAAATCTGCACAACCTCTGGTCCCGAGCTGTATAAATTTTTGACTCTCTACTGTATATATAAATATCCAGTAGCCACATAGTGACTAAACAACGTAAAGTGGTGACTTAACAAAATTAAAAACCTTGCCACTTTTTTTTCACCAAGACTTTCCTAAGGATGAATTTCAGTAACTGACTATGTGAAAATTACATATTATGGCAATTAAATGGACACTAAATCAAACAGTGGTGAAATGATCTAGCATTTCAGGAATGGGCTAAAATAACAATGGCTGTTTTGGAAATTAGATACGAAAACAGTAGGAATTTTATTGATGTGAACTAAAATTGCCACACATTTTAAAAATCAGCTTTAAAAAAAAAAAAAAAAAAAAATTAGCAGTAAACTAATTGCCTATTTCAGCTATCATTGGTAAAAATATATCACATATTTTAGAAATTAGCTGTAATTAAATGTATTCTTCTTCTTATTATTTTTTTTTTTTAAATATACAATCAGCAGTGAAATTATAGTTCTATATTTTGCGAAAAGTGCAGATTTTATCAACTGACTGCAAAAGAATGGTATTTTCAAGGGTCTATCCTGGAAATATTACAGTTCAAAAACAGACCCTCTACAAATTCAGACAAGAAAATTATTTATTTTTGTATTCAGCCACAAAAATTGTGAAAAAGTGGCAAATAATATAAAAGGATTTAACATTTATCGTGAATACCTCAAAATTTCAATTTTCAAGTTTAGTATCTAATCTGAAACAATACTTTGTCATTTTATATATGACATTTAACATAAGTATATAAAATATATACTATAAGGGGATAAAAATTAAAAAGGAAAAAAAAAAAGTGATGCATTACATTAAAATAATTATTGGTGAAACTCATGATGTTTGAGTACCACAAGAGATTTGACTTTGAAAATTGTTAATTTTCACGTCGTCATCATCATCAAAATTAGTCTGGTTACCTGTGCTCTGTTTTATGCCAGTCTTATCAAAATCAATTTTAGCATAGACATCTAGGTCACTTCCTTTCGGTGAATTGGATAATGAAGATAATACTGCTAAACTTGCTTCAGAATCTTGTTTTTCTTCAAAGGATAATTTCAAATAACTAGTTTTAGCATCTGACTCAACAACACTTTTACTTTTCAAACTCGAAAAAAATATTTTTTCCTTGGTGGGTTCAGAAACATTTGCATAAAAATGAGAAGACGATCTTTTTGGAGCAACAGTGCGACTAAATGAAGATGTTGTTCCAAACTGAGGTAAAGACCTCCAAGACATACTTTTTGTCCTTGGCCATTTAGGAACTGGAGTAGGTATATGAGTATATACATGTGCATAAGGCTGAAAGAAAAAGAATAAAGTTTTTAAGATATAAAAACGTATGTCATTTAGTCTTTTTGGACATTTAAAAAATGTATATAAAGGCATCAAATCATACCTAATAAAAAATTCTCCCCTTTTCCAATAAGTAAATATTTTATACATATACACACACACATATACTAGACCCACATGTGATACTAAAGACTTGTTCATTCAGTGGTTTTCCTTTGAAAAAACCGTGTTCTGTTATGCCTAAAAACAGCTACAGATGGTGCCACAGTTCAAAACAAATATTTGAAATTTTCCCTTTAATTATATTAGTAATGTGTTATGATTTTACCTATGTTTTACTCTAGATCCACATGTAATACGAAAAATTAATAAATATTATATAATCATATCAACGACATGCTATCCTATACAACACATTCTGATAATAGCGGTTTGTTTGACTACTCATGAGCATGTGGGATAGTCAACATCTTCTGAAAATTCACACGGTTAAATTGGCGAATGAACAGGTCTTTAGTATCACATGCGGGTCACAGTATATTACATAAGTTTTGTTTTTTAAAAGTGTTAATTGTTTATAACTTCAAGAATAATTGAATAAAATTATGCTTGTTTCTTTTTAAAATAAATTCTACTTCTGTGTATTATTTGATAAAATTATGAGATAAAAAATGGATAGATGTATTTCTACATTATTCAAAGATCAAAGCATCCAATTTCAGCCAATTAAAAATAATTTATTTTAAGACAGAAATGATGTTAAAATATATTCATTATGATTAAATGTAAGTAAATAAATGAATATTATATTATTCCCACCGTAAAAATTAAAGTTAACATACCTGTTGTACTAGATGGATCTTTTCTCTTCTAGCAGACAGTTTCTCTCCATATTCAAATCGATTATGGCTTTCAAGTCTAGCATAATTAGTAACTTGATCAACACAATTGTTAAAATGAAGCGGGCAATCATCAGCTGAACATCCATTCTTTTGGGTAGGCTTGAAATCACAACAACAATGAACACAATTTCTTGGATGTCCTCCATGATCCAAGACATTACCATAATCTGTCTGCTTAGCTCGATCAGAGTAAGTAACGGAACTAGCATTAGTCTGAACCACACACATGTTGAGGGAACAAGTTCTACATGAACCACATGTAGTTTTACGTAATACTTTATTATTGAGATAATTGGACTGTTTAGATGCTGTAATGCAAGTACCAATAGCACAACACCTGGGCAAAAATTTTTTACCAGTATGAAAAGTACCAAGAGGTGGTAATCCCTTATTGCTCTTTTGTGCTAATAAATCCATTTGAGTCAGACAACGACGTTTTCTTTTTTGTGGTTTATATGAAGCTACACAAGGAGCTGTTGGTTGAGCAGCATGCCCATTTACCAAGCCAGATGGCCCAGACTGGCCATCAAAAGCTATTTCATGTTTTTCCATTTCTCTCATTAGAAGACTCCCTTCATTGCTCTCTGTATCACCTAAAATGGATGAGTGTGGCTCAGTTTCTTCACCATTTCCGTTGCTTACTGCTTCACTGTCAGATCGTGGAACAAGTAGGCATTCTTGTAGAGCATTAAATAGAGCTTCTGCTTGTTTACACTTGAAAGCATAAATACCAGGACCAGTACTACAACGTTTACCACACTCAAAAGAAAATAATTCTGTGTCGAAACCATACCGACGTAGACTTATAAGAGGCCATATAATAGGTGGCTCTCCTCTTTGATGTAAAACCAAATCTGTATCAGTTACTTGTATATAGCATGATTTAATATAGTGACCATCCTCATCAATGTTCCATACCTTAAATTAGAAAAAAAAAGAATAAATAAGCATATAATAGTACAAAAATCTAAACATACATATTAATTTATCAAATGGCATAAAAAAAAGATAGTAGTCAGAAATAAAAGTATAATATACAGCAGAGGGTTGCAGAGGCAGATTTAAGCAGATATAAGAATCTGAGTTGCAAATAATCCATACTAAAAATAATTTATGCAAAGCATGTTCACACTAATGAGGCTCAACTTTACTTATAATTAAATAATTTAACAGAAATTTAATAACCCTCAAATATACAGATAAAATTTATTGTTTGACATAGAAAATGTTAAAATGCCATATTAATAGTATACTAGCAATAATGAAATGATCTATATAATTGCTTCTTCCTATTCATTCTCCTGCCTTACATCAATAAAAACTTCATTACAGTACGAAGCCGAAAATCCGGAATTGTCGGGACCACAGCGACTCCAGATTTTTAGTCACGCCTAAAACATATAATGTTTCAGTTTAAGTACTTGGATAACATGCAAATTCAATTAAAAAATAATATATGGTACAAAGCCTAAAATCTGGAATCGTTGAGACCAAGGCGATTCCGGATTTTTGGTCATGCCTAAAAAATATAATGTTTTGGTTTAAGTACTTGGATAATATGCAAATTCAAGTAAAAAATAATATATTACGATTTTTAGACATATTCTGTAATATTATTTTTATCAATTTTAACAATAAATAAAATTAAACTTGAAACACAAAACAGATTTACTGAAATATTTGCATACAAAAATTAGTACAAGCTACAATAAAAGAAAATAAATAAGAAAAATCTACCATTTTTAAAACATTCCTGTGATTTTTTTACTACTTTAGGTTTATCAATTAAAAGTTTGGGCGTAATTGAAATAGAATATAGTAGAATTTAGCTCTCAATTAGATAAATGTTTAAGAATTGTTACTATTGTTATAATTTTCTTCCCCCTCCTCTTTCAGACTTTGCAAATGCCAGTTTTGAAGATTAACACTAGAAAGACGGAAGCGGTCATTTTGACCGCAAAGGAATTTTGAACACCTGTATTTCCCTTAAATATTTCTCTATTCCTACAACATTATTTGACTTTTCCTAATTATTCATATATCGGTCAATTTGACCGCTGGACAAATAAAACCATATTACTTTTATCTTTCAATTTTTGTTGTCTACGCATCTTTTTTTCTTTTCGTGTAGTTGAAATAGCAGTTATCAGAAAGAAATGTATGTGAGGGGAAGAGGGGGGAGTTAAAAACATCTGTTAGTCACGTGATTCCTTTCACAGAGATTCGAATAGTAATGGTGCAAAAAGTAGAAGGGGGATTGCAAAAACACCTGCCGGTCACATGATATTTCTTTTGTACTCAAACGCATCTGCTTTACCGGTATTTACTTGTTTCCAAGTTTTGAACCTGTTCATACGCACATTTTCTCTTGCAATGTCGCGAAGAACTGTTGGTAAAAAAAAATCTGTCGGAGGAAGATTTTTTTTAAATTATTGCAGAGTTTATCTGAAACCGATTCTGGCTCAGATGGAAATTCCGAATTATCTGAAGATGAATATATTCCTGATAATGAAAGTGACTATTCTTCAGCTGAAGGAAGTCAATTTTTCCCGAAAAGTACGCAAAATGATTTTTCTTCTGAATCTGAAAATGAAGAACATTTTTTGATGAACATTGACTCAAATCATGGAAGTAGTTCACGAGGCAGAAATAAAAAAAGAAAAGATCAAAGGAAAAATACATTACTAAGTAAAAACAAAGCCAGGGTATTCTCCCAAAACGAAGAAAAAGAGCAAAATGAAGAATTAGCAAAAGATGGAACACTATGGAAAGTTCCTTCTGATACTTTATCTTCGGGAAGACGGCAGCAACATAATGTCTTGAAAGAAGTTCCAGGACCTTCCTCATACGCAATTAGAAATGTAACTCAAGGAAGTTTCGCAAGTGCATGGGAACTCTTCATAAACGAAAGAATTCTTCGTTTCGTAAAACTGTGTACAGAATCAGAAGCTCATCGAAGATTGCAGGATCCACATTGGAATATATCTTTAGACGAATTAGATGCATTTATTTCCTTATTGTATGCACGCGGAGCTTTTATTTCTAAAGGCATTTCAGTAAACAATTTGTGGTCTAAGACTTGTGGTCTAAACTTCTTTCATCAAACAATGGCTCGTGACAGATTCAAAGAAATAATGAGATATTTGCGATTTGATCTGAAGGCAACAAGATCTGAAAGACTCCGAACTGATCAGTTTGCTCTAGTGTCAGAAATTTGGAACCCATTTATTGAAAATTGCTTACTTTGCTATAAAGCTTGAAAAAATATAACTATTGATGAACAATTATTCCCAAGTAAGGCTCGTTGCCCTTTCACACAATACATGCCTGAAAAACCGGACAAATTTGGCATTAAATTTTGGTTAGCAGCAGATGTGAAATCAAAATATTTACTCAATGGCTTACCGTATTGTGGAAAAAGTGAAAATAGACCAACCAAATACACTGTTGGAGAACATGCAGTTTTACACCTGACAGAGCCTTTCTATAATACTGGAAGGAACGTTACAACAGATAATTTTTTCACATCGTTGAAATTAGCCAAAACTTTAAGAGATAAAGGAATTAGCATCGTTGGTACTATGAAACGAGCAAAGAGGGAAGTACCTGAATCTTTCAAGCTTACAAAGGGAGAATTATATTCTAGCAAAATTTTCATGCATGATAATATCTCTTTGACTTCATATCAAGGAAAGAAAAACAAAAATGTACTATTGCTGAGCACATTACATGATACACTCGAAACAGATGACAATGAAAAGAAGACACCTGAAGTTGTTGACTTTTATAATTCCACGAAATATGGTGTGGATCAGATGGCAAGAAAATATTCTACTAAATCAGCTTCTCGAAGATGGCCGGTGCAAGTTTTTTTTTCAATATTCTTGATCTAGCTGCTATAAATGCATGTGTCATTTACAAAGAAACTACCGGTATAAATATCAAGCGTCGTGACTTTATTTTGAATTTAGCTGAAGAACTACGTACAAAATATGTCACAGCTAAGACTTCTCCACTTGCGAATTGGACTCCAATAAGTATGGCTACTGAAGATAAAACAACTACATCGAGCAGGAAGCGTAAACAGTGCCAAATTAATCGATGTCAAAATAAAACTATAAGCATTTGTAATGACTGCAAAAAGTCAGTTTGTGGATCTTGCACTTACAAAGTTATAAAGCTCAGTGTTTGCAAAGACTGCAAAAAAGAATAATGTAAGCCATTTTATTGTATATATATTTCAAGAATATATATTTTAAAAAGAAATTAAATGATGTTAATTAAGATATTAAGCACAAATGAAAATAATTCTCTTTGTATCGTGGTTTTTTTTTATTTTGTATTTGAAACATTTCGTTAATGGTTCCTTAAATATATTGCATTTTCTTCTTCAATAAAAGTTAATTATTTTGAATCAAATTATAAATTAATAGCAAAATACATGTAATTAATATATATAGTTAAAAAAAAAAACTTGTTTCAACAAAAACATCTTCAAAAATTGAGTTATTTTTGTTATTAAAAAGGAGCGGTCAAAATGACTGTTCTTCGTCTTTCTAGGTATAAGAAAAATGCCGTCTTTCTAGTGTTAATAAGAAATACAATACTTTCTGGTTCTTTTTTTTTAGATATATTTATACATATAAAAAAAAGAAAAAAATGCTGTTGATGATGATGGTGATTAACGCAGCCAAAATTGTCTAGATTTTTGGCGATTCCGGATTTTGGAGTCCGGATTTTTGGCTTTGTACTGTATTATTATTATTATTATTTATTTTTTTTTGGCTTTGACAAAATAAATAAGATAAAATCATAAACATAAAAATAATTCTTTCTTTCTACTGTGTTAAATAAATAAATTCGATAAAAAAAGAATTAAAATTTAAATATAGATTTCAAAAGCTACGCATTTGACAGAATATCAAATCAAGAAAGTAAATAAATGAAATATTTGAAACATGACATATATTAATTTTTAATAAACTGATTCCACAAAAGATTTTGTTTTTTTACATGAAATATTGGTCGAGAAGTATCCTCAACTATAGTTCTAGCTGATGGGCAAAGTCTGGACCAGAGGCATCCCATATTGTAATGGAATTAAGTCCTGAAATTACAAAAGTATAAATATTATAAGTACAAGCCATCAATATCATTATCAAATGTTTTGATACTGAAGAGATATTAAACAGTTGGAAATTTAAAACAAATGAAGCAAAATTAAATCACTGAGAGTTCCTGAGAAATAATTAATATATACATATATATATATATACACATCCAAATAGAAAATTTTCACATGCAAAGAATAGTTAGAACTGCTGGTAATTCAATACTGTTTTTCATCTATCTGACCAAGGTAAAACTAAGATTGCTTTCATTGTACATTTTTTACAATCTTATATTATTTCTATATGAGATAAAAAATATAACTCTTTGAACATAAAGCTTATATTACATAATACAGAAATTTAATAATGCACTTAAGCCAAACTAGAAACTAATATTTTATTGAAATTTTATTTTTCCGAATGAGTGAAAATAATGCCTGGACCGGGAGTCGAACCCCAGATCATTTGACTTACAAGGTCAAGGCTCTACCAATTAAGCTATCCAGGCTGGCAACCGGTTGGCATTACTCACTCAGACAACCTTTAGGCAGAAACATCTGGTCTATCATGTAGACAGCTCGACAGAAAATAAATAAAATATTGTATTTTGCAATTTTTAATAAAAAATTGTATTTCTTTCTCCCATTGTTTAATGGTGTTTTCCATTACCTGCAGCTTTTTTCTGTCGAGCTATCTACAGAACTCGACTCCCAGTCCAGGCATTATTTTCACTCAGTCAGAAAAATAAAATTTCAATAAAATATGATTTTCTTCCAATCAGTTGATTGTGTGATTTTAATAAAAAATTGTAGAAACTAATAGCCATTCTGAACAATATAGTATTGAATACCTAATTTTTCAGCATGTTTTTATAAACTTACATACATGTAGGCCCAGGGGAACAGAGAGACTTATTACCCCTGTGCCCTTTAACTCAGATTTTCTTGACATCCCTTGTTGACTACAGAAATTATTCAATTTAAATACTTGATATTAAGATGTATTGATAATTTAACAGAGGTAAAAATACATGTGCATAAGAGAAGTGATTCAGCATGAAGGTATCCTTAGATCCCTTATCCACAGCCTTCTACCATGTGAGAGCCTGTATGCATGATCCAGGGATCCCACCAGAAAAAAATAAAAATATAGGATTTTTAGAAAAAAAATAAAGGAATCCTTTAGGGGGAAATATAGGTTTTTAAAATAGGGTTTTTAAAGCCATTTTCTTAAAAAAAAAAACAAAAAAAAAACATTAAATTACTGATGAATATATACAAGAGGATTCACATTTGATTATTCAAATGTGGTGAGAAAGAATGTAATAGAAAATAAAAACTGTTTCAAGCAAGAAAATATAGGACAGAATCTAATGCATCATGTTGAAGAGGGTGTTGTTTATTTGCAACTTCCATTCAAGCACAATACTATTAGAGAGTAATCACCATTTCAGAGAAATAATATGAGCTGGCATGAACTTGTTTAGTCTGCAAAATAATTATGCATGTTAAAAATACTTTTGTGAGTGAAGGAAGCTTTTTCAGTAAATAGGATATACAATCAGGATTTATAGAATTTTTCTTTAGTAACAAGCAACAAAATCAGATTATCTGCTTAAGGTAATTACATTCTTTGCAAATGAAAATTATGAAAACTTTATCACGTTGTACTCCCCAAAAAAGCAAAACACTAAACCAGTAAGCAATATCTTGTGTATTGAAACTTGGTTGGTCTTTAACAAAATGTAAGTTCCTTTATGTTTGGAAATAATATTGAATTTTGACTAAGAGTAATTCAATGCAACTACTACAAAAAGAAAAGATATATATATATGTTTTTAAAGTTGTACATTAATTAAAGAATAAAATAATTGAAATACTAATAAGAAACAAGAACTCAATGCAGCGTTCAAGAAAAAGTTTAGAAATACAAAATGTAAATATGTATAGAGAAAAAAAATTAAAAATTTATTAAACATCTACATACTTAATTAAATTAAACATCGAGAAAGTTCTTGAACAGTCAACTTTCACAATATAAAAATACTAAATTATAAATTAAACGCGCTATTGTAAAAGTAACATTTGCTATTTGTTTACGTTTAAAAAATTATGAAAGAAGAAAAAAAAAAAAAAATATATATATATATATATATGTGTGTAATAAAAATTTTTGAAATTATTGAAAAAAAAAAAAAAAAAAAACAACAGAAAAGATGAAATAAAAAAGACATTAAAAAAATAAAAATAAAAATAAAGAAAAAATAAAGCCTGAGTAAGCAGTTTCGGCATCTTTGTCTCTATTTTGGGTATTGTTAATTATATTGATTTTTTTTCCCCATTACAGAATAACTAATATCGTTTTGAAGATATTAAGTCTATAAAATTTTATGTAAGCTTCTGTAATGCTCTAAGCGATCTATTATAATCGTAATAAATTGTTATAATCAATTTTTAAACATTAATTAAAAAAAACTAATTAACCATGTACAATGCAACTTACAGCTAATCGAAAGAAAATGACTTCAATAAGTTAGTTTCTCTGCAAAATAATTCGCACATCATTAAAAAAATTTTTTTTTCCAAAATATTCAACTCGAGTTTTAAATTTACTAGCAATTAAAGTTAAATGCAAATGAATTTTATTTTTCTGACAGGCACAAAACAGCAGACGGGTTTGTTGTTTTGGTAGTAGTAGACTAGAAGTTGAGTTGTATTGTAAATAGAAGAACATTGACGAATAACGAACAGAGAGCATGAAACAAATATATCCTTATTAAATGAATTATTCATAAAAGACTATCATTTTAAAAAGCATAAAAATAAATAACTTTTTTAAATGTTCTTTTTGCTCTTAAATCAATTTTTATTAGACTTATTATTATTGTTAATATCATCCTGTATTTTGATCAAAACTCTTCTCAACTCTCAAAATTTTGGTTTCTGTATGAAAATGTCATGTTTGCTGTTTTCGTGTCGGCATTTCATACTCGTAGAATTTCCGTGTAAAAGAAAAAAATTACATAGTTAAATATTTGATCATTGAAACATATAGTATTGTGGATTAGAAAATTACGTTCCGTGTGTCCAAAACATTATTTGCTTTGACAATTTTATTTAAAAATAATTAACATATGTTTTTTGATCATGACCAATGTAATATCTTTTAGATTTGTTAATTTGATTTGCCATATAATATCTAGTGTTACCATTAAATAAACTAAATTTTTGGAGATTTGGTTGTGCACTGTGATGAAGTCTGATTGACTTGAGGTAAAACGTTTAATTCGTTCGTGTTTGCATTATTATTTTTATTTTCTAATTGCTGTTATTGCAGTTATATTTAATAATTAAAAAAATAAGAAAAATACTCCTAAATATAAGCATTGTGCTTCATTAAATATCGTAACTTTATTAGTATTATATACTAATTTTTCCTTACTTGCTATTGAATTTTAATTTTTTTAATATATACTAAATAACAGTTTACACTATACTATATTTATCTGTGCAAGGGAATTGAGATTATTAATAAATAAATATTTTTCTTTTGTTATGTGTGTATTTTTAAATAAAATATTATTTAATTATTTTTATAAGCTGATATAATAATTAATCAAATATAAGTTTGCATCCTTTATTCTTGTTTTAACATCTTGTAATTCTGATGTACTTTGCCAGGTTTATCAGTCACTGACATCTGCTGATCCTCTAGTTTTCAGTTTTTCACTAGGGTTGGTTCCATATTTTCTTTATAAAATTGAGCTATGTAATTGTTGGTATTTGTATTATGAATTTTCATCTTTGCCTAATGGTCTTTTGGTATCTTTTTAATAAACACTAATATCTAAATGTTTTCTATTAATCATACTCCGAAATTCTTCCAACACAAAGAGTTAACACAAATCTTTTGTATGATTTCTCTTCTATCTTTAAACAATTTTTAAATATAAGATAAAGTGTATACGTAAATAAAATTTGGTAACTGATTTTCTTTTCTTCTGTTTTGTTTTAAATGACAAATTATATTTTCTGAGGGCACAGCTTTAGTATGGGACCCCCCTTAGAGAAATTTGAAATCTGGCACTGAATCCTGTGACAGAATATTTTTATGCTTTCTGCGATAAATCTAGTTCATAAAACCTTTTTCAGCAAGACAATATTGACACCAACTTTAATTTTTAGGAGCAGATCTTTCTGCAAGTAACAATTTTTTTTTTTTTTTTTTATGCAGCAACGTTACTGCGTTGCATAATTCTGCCACAGGGACACTGAAGTAGCTCGGATGTTTCTCGCCAAGGTTTTTACTTACATAATTGCAATAGCCATTTCATTTTATCACCAAAATATATTTAAAGTTGCCAGTAGGGTTAGGGTCCCATACTAAAATTGTGCATTTCTGAGCAAACTTAATTTTAAAATTTCTTATTGTATAAATTAAATGTATTTTTGTTTAAACTTTTCAAAATGTTATTTAATGACTAATTTCAAGCGCGATGCTAATTAGTAGTCTTTATCCTTTTCTGATTGATTATCCTTTGGGTGTGGAATGTGCTTTACCTCACTGCTTGGCGTCTTGTTTCTGATTGGCGATAAAGATGCCAACTTTGGCACCCCTAATGTTTTTCTGTTGTTGAATGATCAATGTACAAAATATGGTAACCTCACTTTGATAGTTTGTGGCTGTGTGATTTTCGGGTATCTGATTGCTGCTAAGCAAAATTTTGTGTGTTTTAAAGATTCATGGAGATAACAGGAGAGGTATTTAGTGAGTGATTTTATTTTATTTATTTATTTTGGTTTTGATGTGTGCGAAGCATACAGACGTGCGTATTACTGATTGCTGCAAAACGAAATTTTGTGCATTTAAAAGATTTATGAAGATTGTGGGAGAGGTATTTAGTGATTTTTCTTTCTGATTTTCATACATGCAAAGTGTACAGATGTACGTATTATTGATTGTTGCCTAACAAAATTTCGTACAAGATTCATAGAGATTGCCTGAGAGGTATGGTATTTACTGATTTTTTTTTTTTGTTGTTGTTTTAATGTACGTGAAATGTACAGACGTATGTATTGCTGATTGTTGTGTTTTGCGTTTACAGTGTTCGTTTGCTATGTTTTATTTTCAGTCTTTATGGTTTGCTTTTTAGTTTTTTAAAATGGCAACAGTAGGCCATTTTTGAATTGTAAGTTCAGTTCATTTGCTGGTAGCTGTGTTTATGTAAAAAGTTTGTTAATTAAGCATTTTTCAGTGGGCAATTTTTATATAAAAGATATTTTTAAATACTTTTAAACTGTGTTTTAAATATTGTTATTTGGGGTAGTGTAGATACTACTAATTTGCATAGTTTTTATGAATGAGTAAGCCTTTGTTTTTCCATTAAATCAAGTTGAATAGTAAGTGTTTTCTCTTGATTTTAAAAGTGGGTAAGTCAATAAACATATGTTTTGTTTAGAAAATTAGGTATATTTTTTGAAATATTTCCGTTTTTTTAATTTTTTTTTTATAATGTTGAATATTTTGTTACGTTTTCTTTATGAAATTGTATTTTTCTTTGGTTGCTTTTTTTTGTTTACATTTTTGGGAGACCAGTTTGTTAGATTATAATTTTAGAGACTTTAGTTAAAATACATAAAATTGACAATTTCATAAAATCTCCAAGTAGCAGTGCAGAAACGTGCCAAATTGGTGATTTCCGAAAGAGTCACCAAGCAGTGGGCTAAAGCACATTTTCACCATTAATGTCATAATAGCGCATGCCACTGCTAGTTTGAGCACATTTACAAAAAAAAAAAAAGAAAGATATGAGGCTTTATGTCCTATAATTGTGCAGTCTATGGGCTATGAAGGATATTTTAAAACCGGTTTATTATATATTTTTTAATTTTTTGTTTTTTTAAAGGCTGGTTTAAAACTTTTTAAAAACACTGGCTTAAAACTTTAAAAACCTGTTATAAATTATTTAAAAACACTAAACAAATGCAATATAAAATACTTTTATAGCATCCCCTTTCTGAATCAATCAAATGCACCACAATACAAATGTCAAAAGCACTGATTAGTAACTTTTTATAAATAGTAGTACATACAGGCGAAAAAAAAAAAAAAAAAAAAAAAAAAAAAAGCTATTTCATAGCACAGAATCATAATTAAAATAATAACAATAATAATAAAACATATACAGTGAAAAAAAAAAAAAAAAAAAAAAGCTATTTCATAGCACAGAATCATAATTAAAATAATAACAATAATAATAAAACATATACAGTGAAACTTCTATGGGACACCACCCCTGTTAAGCGTCCCCATCCTCCAACGACCGATTTTAAAGGCACCGATTTGTTACCTTATCTACTTAATGTCCAATGTTGACACATCTTTGAGCGACCACCTCTATTTACGACCAAATTTTTGCGGAATGAAGGGTGGTCGCTCGCGGGAAGTTTTACTGTAATTTCAATGTTATTTCAAATTTTGTCTGATCTTCCGTTTTCAAAACACTATTTTTTCAAACATAAGTACATAACAAATGGAAATACATGATGCATAATCTTGATATAAGCATAATGCGTAATTAGAGATTAAAATTAATTCACTAAATTATCATTAAATATAATATCAAACAAATTTTTATAAAGAAATTACCAATAAAATATTTCACAGAGTCCTTCAATAAACTAAAATTTTTTTATGTTACTCACTTTAAATTTCACAAACTTCAACAGAAATCACATAAAATAAAAGTAAAGAAGTCTTTAAAATCATTCTCTAATTTTGCCACTTTCAATTTCACTATTCCAACTTTTAAATAATGTCACAAGCTGCTAAAGTGATAAGCTTCCTAAGTAGTCCAGTCAAAATAGGGAAAAAAGAAGAAAAAAATCGTGTAGTTTTGAAATTTTGCATACTCATAGCCGAGGGGGTCCTGAACAACATACTAAAAGTCCCCGCCCGTGGGGGGGGTGAGCGGGGGGCATTTAAGGGGGGCAATTGGTACAACTATAGTATTTCCCCTCAGCTGAATTTGGCAATTTTTCTTTGGCGCCGATTTGAGCGATAACGATGTCGTTCTGGATTGTTTGCGATAGATATAACATGGCAGCCATTGCTTATTGCCGTTGCCGATGTTTTGATCGCGTGATATGATGGTGATTCGAGACCCGAATCAGAGTATTGCTACTTTTTTCAGTTGTATCGAAACGTAAAATTTACTGATTCATGCATCGCTAATTAGGGGTATACAGTGATGTTTTTTTTTTGGGTTTAATGCTCGCGAAGCGAGCAAACAGCAGAAAACATAGCGACCGAGGCTCCATGAATTTTCATGCTCCACGAATTGGGGGAGTCCAGTGATGTTTTTTCTTTGTTTTAATGCTCGCGAAGCGAGCAAACAGCAGAAAACAGTGACCGCTGCTCCATGAATTTTAATGCTTTTACTGATTCATGCTCCACGAATTAGGTGCGTCCAGTGATGTTTTTTTTTTATTTTAATGCTCGCGAAGCGAGCAAACAGCAGAAAACAGTGACCGCTGATCCATGAATTTTAATGCTTTTACTGATTCATGCTCCACGAATTAGGTGCGTCCAGTGATGTCTTTTTTGGTTTTAATGCTCGCGAAGCGAGCAAACAGCAGAAAACATAGTGACCGCTGCTCCATGAATTTTCATGCTTTTACTGATTCATGCTCCACGAATTAGGGGCGTCCAGTGATGTTTTTTTTTTTTTGTTTCAATGCTCGCGAAGCGAGCAAACAGCAGAAAACATAGTGAAACATAAAAAAAATATTTCATAATAATGAAAAGTATCGTTTCATGACATTTTGATTCGATTCACGACGTTGTGAAACGATTCACAGTTCCGACTCACAAACCGAATCAAAACACCATCATACCACGTGATCAAAACATCGGCAACGGCAATAAGCAATGGGCGCCGTATAGTAAAGCTGTTCCGCCACAATCGCCAAAGAAAAATCGCCAAATCTAGCTGAGGGGAAATACTATAGTTGTTCCGGGCAATTTTCAGTTTTTATTAAATATCTTAAAAACTATCACATTTAGAGAAAAATGTCAATTACAAAATTAATCTACGTAAAATTTCCTACAAAAATGTGAATTACATTTTGTTTGTACGATCATTAGTTTAGAAGATATAGGGAGATGAAATAACACATTTTCTTGAAAAATTCTTTTTTGCAATAGTAAAATCAACTAAAGTGTGCAATTAAAAGGGTTCTTGTCAAATATTTTCTAATGTAAAAACCAAATATATACATAGGGAATATGCAAGGATAATACAGCATGTTTTGTAGGTTTTAAATAATTTTAAGGCTAGTAGGCGCAAGTGGCGGTTTGAGTAAAAATCTGGATAAGTCCAGTCAAAATAGGAAAAATAGAAAAAAAAAAAAAAAAAAATCGTGTAGGTTTGAAGTTTTGCACACTCATAGCCAAGAGGGTCCTGAACAACACACTAAAAGTCCCCGCCCGTGGGGGGTGAGCAGGGGGGCATTTAAGGGGAGCAATTTTCAGTTTTTATTACATATCTTAAAAACTATCGCATTTAGAGAAAAAATGTCAATTACAAAATTAATCTACGCAAAATTTCCTACAAAAATGTATAGTACATTTTGTTTGTACGATCATTAGTTTAGAAGATATAGGGAGATGAAATAACACATTTTCTTGAAAAATTCTTTTTTGCAATAGTAAAATCAATTAAAGCGTGCAATTAAAAGGGTTCTTGTCAAATATTTTCTAATGTAAAAAAACAAATATATACATAGGGAATATGCAAGGATAATGCAGCATGTTTTGTAAGTTTTAAATAATTTTAAGGCTAGCAGGTGCAAGTGGCGGTTTGAGTAAAAATCTAGATAACGAAGACCCAAAACCGATCAACATTAAAAAAAAAAAAAAAAAAATCGTGTAGCTTAGAAATTGAGCACAGCTATAAAGTTAAGTGCCCTGAATAACATACTAAAAGTCCTTAACCATGGGGGGGGCATTTAAAGGGGGCACATTTCAGTTTTTATTAAGTATCTTGAAAACTATTGCATTTAGAGAAAAAAAATCTCAATTGCAAAATTGATCTACGTGAAATTTCCTAAAAAAATTGTATATTCTATTTTGTTTGTATGATCAATAGTTTAGAAGATATAGGGGAACGAAATAACACATTTTCTTGAAAAATTCTTTTTTTTTTTTTTTTTTTTTTTTTTTTGCAATAGTAAAATCAACTAAATTGTGGAATTAAAAGGGTTTGATAAAATATTTTCTAATGTACAAAACAAATATATGCATAGGGAATATGTAAGGATAATACAGCATGTTTTGTACGTTTTAAATAATTTTAAGTTTAGTAGGCACAAGTGGTGTTTAGGTAAAAATCCAGATAACGAAGACCCAAAACCGATCAACATTAAAAAAAATCTTATAGCTTTGAGATTTTTTTTCTCTAAATGCGATAGTTTTCAAGATACTTAATAAAAACTGAAATGTGCCTCCTTTAAATGCCCCCCCCCCCCATGGTTAGGGACTTTTAGTATGTTATTCAGGGCACTTAACTTTATAACTGTGCTCAATTTCTAAGCTACACAAATTTTTTTTTTTTTTTTTTTAATGTTGATCGGTTTTGGGTCTTCGTTATCTAGATTTTTACTCAAACTGCCGCTTGCGCCTGCTAGCCTTAAAATTATTTAAAACTTACAAAACATGCTGTATTATCCTTGCATATTCTCTATGTATATATTTGTTTTTTACATTAGAAAATATTTGACAAGAACCCTTTTAATTCCACACTTTAGTTGATTTTGCTATTGCAAAAAAGAATTTTTCAAGAAAATGTGTTATTTCATCTCCCTATATCTTCTAAACTAATGATCGTACAAACAAAATGTAATATACATTTTTGTAGGAAATTTTGCGTAGATTAATTTTGTAATTGACATTTTTTCTCTAAATGCGATAGTTTTTAAGATATGTAATAAAAAGTGAAAATTGCCCCCCTTAAATGCCCCCGCTCACACCCCACGGGCGGGGACTTTTAGTATGTTGTTCAGGACCCTCTCGGCTATGAGTGTGCAAAACTTCAAAAGTACACGATTTTTTTTTTCTATTTTTCCTATTTTGACTGGACTTATCCAGATTTTTACTCAAACCGCCACTTGCGCCTACTAGCCTTAAAATTATTTAAAACTTACAAAACATGCTGTATTATCCTTGCATATTCCCTATGTATATATTTGGTTTTTATATTAGAAAATATTTGACAAGAACCCTTTTAATTGAACACTTTAGTTGATTTTACTATTGCAAAAAAGAATTTTTCATGAAAATGTGTTATTTCATCTCCCTATATCTTCTAAACTAATGATTGTACAAACAAAATGTACTATACATTTTTGTAGGAAATTTTACGTAGATTAATTTTGTATTTGTCATTTTTTCTCTAAATGCGATAGTTTTTAAGATATTTAATAAAAACTGAAAATTGCCCCCCTTAAATGCCCCCCTGCCCCCTGCTCACCCCCCACGGGCGGGGACTTTTAGTATGTTGTTCAGGACCCTCTCGGCTATGAGTATGTAAAATTTCAAAACTACACGATTTTTTTACTCTATTCGTCAAATTTTGGCCTTCGTTGCCTGGACTAAAGTACATAGACGATGTAATACATAACATTACTGAGGGAAAACCAGAGAAAGCATTTCATCAAGTCTGTTAATCTCTGGCAAACAAACGGACTTATAAATGAACATGAAATATACTAAATGGAGGAAGTGTCACACTTAATTACGCTCACTTTTTCAAATTATTGATTGAAAACTATTTAAAAGCATTAGATGAAGATAGCTTTTTAAAAGCTCCTTTTAAAAACATCAGCCATAAAAATTTTGAAAGTACTGGTTATAAATAATGTAACAAACACCAGTAAAAAAGTCTTTAAAAGCTTGTCTATTAAAATATCCTAAATACCATATATAATATTTGCAAAAGGCTAAATACATGTAGAATGCGATATTTAATAACTCCAATGTATAATAAACAGTCTCCTCTCCCCACTCCTTCCAAAAAGTGCTTCACTTATCTGTATTATTTCTTTTCTCACAGACAATTCAACAGCACAAATATCTCTGTTACTATGACCAAACAGCTACCTTTTTATTACCTTCCCTCAAAATCTCTAGTTTCTGTTTCCATTCCATTAAAATAATATTTTTATTGTGTGCAGGACACTTTACACAAATAAAGACAATGATATGTTAAAATAATCCTGTTCTATCAAAATATTGTTACACAAACATTAGAATTCACCATACATATTCAATTTATAACAAAATGTTGATGTCTTCCTCCATCACTACAGCATACACTAAATACCCCGTATAGTGCATCCCATTCAGCACAGCACAGATGACACAGGCAGAAAACAAAATGGGTGTATAGTTGGCTGTTCAGGTTCTTCTAGCATTTTTATGCAAAAACATACAATACGCCAAAAAGGAGAAGACTCTGGAACTAGCCCTGTAAAGGAATCATGTGATGGATTGGGCTTAAACTTTTAACAAATGCAAATTAGGGTCTTCTATTCAATTAATTTGAATTCCTGAGCCATCCTCCATCCCTGGGATCACTACTACCCTCTGAACTACTCCTTTATCCATAGAAATGTAGGGTTGTAGTGGGGAGCTTAGCTTAGACTTATCTGCTAGTAATATGCTGGTAAACATTACATGAGATGTTACTATATTTCCCTGTACCACAAAAGAAGGCAATATTTTAGAAAATTGCAGAGTTTGAAAGGGGAAGGATGATCAGTTTTGAAAAATGAGTTTTCTTATCATGCAATAATAGCTCATATAGAGCGTCATATCAGTGCAGTGATAGGAGTGTAGAAGCAGTGGGCTAAAGCGAACTGGACAACTCTGAAATCTGAAAGTGGGATTGACAATTTAACTTCATCTTGACAGTTGGCAAAATGTTGTTGCACTACTACAGGTATATCACTGTGTTCTTCAATAATTTGTTGACGTCTTCTGTATTGTGACTTTGTGCAAACGATCCTATAGTATATACAGGATTCCCCTCATACAAAACCATTAGCGCTTTTGACTTCAATGTGTTTATGGATTCAGAGACTAGCAAACAGATTAGTAACAATTTTTTATTTTATTTTTTTAAATATGAATCTTGCTTTAATTTAGGGTACAGTGACAGTTGCATTCGTGCTAGTCACTATATCATAGAATACCATCTTCAGGAGTGCAATAGCCCCTGTCATAGTGGGCATACTATTATCTGAATGATCTGTCTGTGGTGCAATTATGTATCATAGCTGCTAATTCTGAGTAATCTTAACACAGGGTTCATACTCCTCAGGGAATACTCAGGGAATTTGTTAAAAAAACTCAGGGAAAATAAAAATTTTCATTAAAACTCAGGGAAAAATCATTTATAAAACCTGGAAAAACAAATGTTTTTTTCTCTCAAGTTATGTTTTTCTTGTTTAGCTTCGTATCAAAATTTAAATGATTAAGTATTGTGAAAATACGCATGTGAATTAATGATTTCTACCTGAATTTCTATCATGATCGGCAGTAATATGACATCATACAGTGGAAGTAGCTGTATTTGTCCTGTCTAGAGGAGCATTTCTTGTAATATGTCGCTAATATTTTCTTGAAAATTGTCTGGGAACTCAGTGAAATCTCAGGGAATTGTTTCCCATATTTGAGTATGAACCCTGTAACAGTAACCGGTATATATCAGTGATGTTCTATATTCTGAAGTTATTTCCTTCCTTTGTGGCATTCCTGGAATTATATTGCATTCAGGACAGTGACTATTTATATATTGCTAGGAAGGTTCAAATTTTCTTTTCAGTCTGATAAATACAGCTTCTTCCTTGGCCTGTCTATTCACTGGCTCAATTGAACATGTGGAGTATTTTGTTCATCTGCATCTTACTAGTGTGTGATCCTTGTCCCATAGCGATTACATATGAACTTTAGGTTTGCATGCTAGCCCAGTAGCAGAAATTTCTGTATCTGTCTGCAGCAAAACAAAATTTATCTGCAATCCAGAAATGCCTTATTAAGTCAGATATCAGAAAAAAAATATAGCAGTTAATTAATTATATAAAATATATATCTAAAAAAGAAAGTAAATTAAGAATATACAACAAGTACAATAATTCTAGAGACATAATGCAAATTATATTTAAGTATTTTTAAACTTAGCATTTCTTTTTGAGCTGTTAAATTAATCTGCAGAGCTTCAAACAATCTGCAACGCTCGCTGCCATGCTGCACTGTTTCTGCTACTGGACATGCTAGTAATCTGTAATATTCTTACTCAGGCACACATTAAAAAACTGTTTCAGTCCATGTCATGTGCTAAAACATAAGTATATAAAATATTATTTCTATATTTAATATATATTTTTTCTTTTGGTGATTTGTTTTATTTCATTTTTAGAATGACAACAGTGAGTCTGCATTGTCAGAAAAGTTGAAAGGGTTTTAGTTCGAAAAGACTTTTAAAGTATGTCATAATTTATATTTCCTGTACTTTGTGTTATTAGAAATTAATCAATGCATGTTAAATAGTAATTTTTTTGATATATATTAAAAGTCATATTCTACTTTTAAACTTTTCCAGATGAGCTCTTTTAACACATTGCTAAAGAAGGCTTCTAGTTTGTTAAAAATTGGAGGTTTGGATGCTTCATCTCAGAAACCTGCTTTAGATGGAGAAGTTACATTTTGTAAAAATAATGTTTGTGTTCATCCTCCTACAACTTTAAGGACTGAAGTATCTCATCATCCAGGATATCTAACTATTCGTGAACAAACTGATGAGGTATTTCATTAAAAAACTAAATCTGATTTGATGAATCTTATGTTTTATAATGTTTTCTTTTTTTAATGATGTATCATTTTATATCCTAAAATTCTATTTATATTAAAATATAAATAATACATCTAATAACAATTAATTTTACTGTTTTTGATTCATTGTTTATATTGTGATCTTAAATTATGCATGTATATGGAGGATATTGCAAATGTTCAGTAAGAAACAGTTCTTAATATTGATAATTTTTTAAAAATAAAATATAATAATATAAAAAGGATGCAAAGCAAAATCACAAGAAGGCCTTTAACAGACATATACTTCCAATTACAAAATATTTTTAAAAATGCAAACATTTATAATACGGCATGTGTAAATTTAACAGTTTCTGACAAAAAAAATTTCACTTTTGTGTGACCAAAATTGACAAAAATATTTAGTTTCAAAGTTTTTTTTTTTTTGTCTGAGGCTTTATAAATGATTTTTTAACCAAGCTCCTAATAAAGGCCGAAAAGATATCCCAACTTTGAAACTAAATATCTCATTCAATTTGAGTGCACAGAAATGATATTTTTGTATCATATTTGTTAGGATGAGTATCAACTTTTATTAAATATGATTATATGGACCTGGTAACTGTATAAAAAGTTAGTTTATTTTCAAAAAATTGATTTTGTAAATTTAAACATGCTACATCATAAATGCTTACATTTTTAAAAACATTTTGTAATTAAAAGTGTATGTCTGCGACCAATGGTTGCGGAGATAAAGGCATTCTCGTAATTTTGCTTTGCACCTTGTATAGTCATTGTTCACATACTGACATTTAAGGGGTTGTAAAGGTCTATCCAGAAGTAAAAGTGGGTTTGTTAAAGACCATTCACATTTTCTTTTTCTCTTAAAAAGAACCTCTTATAAGTCTATTTTTAAACTAATCTTTTATGGAGTGAACAGGCTCCCTGAATAATCGGATGTATTTTGCTGTAATTTCCCAAAAAGCTAATATTCAGTTTCTAATTTATACAAGGTTTCTATATAGGTGTCTGAATTTAGTTCTCTAAAAGCAAACCTTCATTTCCTAAACTAAAAAATTATATAATATATTCATAAGACCTGCATCATTAGATTCTATGGGATGTAGAGGCTCTAAACTTTTAATTTCATAGCATTCTGGACTGTAAGTTTAGAAGTTAGCCGGATCATCCAGGGTGTCCAGCAATATTTATAAGACTCTCATCATTAGGTTCTATGGGCCTAAAGGTCCTAAATGTTTACTTTCATAGTGATCCGACTGTAAGTTTAAAAGTTAATTGGATCACCATGGGTGGTCCGGCAATACTCGTTACATCCCTACCATTAGGTTCTGTGAAGCCCTAAATTTTTAAGTTCATAGAGATCCGGCTGTAAGTTTGAAAGTTAGGCAGATCGCCATAGGGGGTCTGGCAGTATTTATTATACTCCCACCGTTAGGTGGTCTAGAGGCCCTAAATTTTTTATTTTGTATCGATCCAATTGTAAGTTTAAAAGTTAGCCGGATCGCCATGTGGGTCCGACAGTACTCGTTACACCCCTAACATTAGGTTCTATGGAGTCTAGAGGCTCTAAATCAGTTATTCTCAACTGTTTTAGAGCTGCTGCCCCCTTAAGAAAGGGAAAATATAATGCACGTGAAATTAAACAAATTTAGTTTAATACTAAAACGTGCTTATATCGTCCCTCTACTGAACAAAATATGCCTACCGCACAAAGCAAGTTCACTGCCCCCTCAGCAGTACCGCCCCCGTTAAAAACCTATGTTCTAAATTTTCAATTTCATAACGATCCGACCGTAAGTTTAAAAGTTAGCTGGACTGCCATGGGGGTCCAGCAATATTCGTAAGAACCCCCCCCCCCCCTACTCCCACCATTAAGTTCTATGGGGTCTAGAGGCCCTAAATTTCTAATTTCATAGTGATATGAACATAAGTTTAAAAGTAAGGCAGATCGCCATGGTGCAGTCTAAATATATTCGTAAGAGCCTCACCATTAGGTTCTATGGTGTCTAGAGCTCCTAAATTTTCAATTTCATAGTGATCTGACACTAAGTTTATAAGTTAGCTGGATTGCCATGCTTGCAATTTTCGTAAGATCTCTACTATTAGGTTGTATGGGATCTAGAAGCCCTAAATTTTTAATTTTATAGCAATCCGGCTGTAAGTATAAAAGTTAGTTGGATTGCCATGGGGGTCTGGAAATACTTGTTACACCCCAACATTAGGTTCTATGGTGTCTAAGGGTCCTAAATTTTTTATTTCATAGCGATTCAACTGTGAGTGTAAAAGTTAGGCGGATCGTCATGGAGGGTCCGGCAATATTCATTACACCCCTACCATTAGGTTGTATGGGGTCTAGAGGCCCTAAATTTTTAATTTCATAGTGACCATAGATTCTATTGGGTCTAGAGGTCCTAAATTTTTTGCCTCCCAAAATCTAATAATACCAATTTTCAGCACTCTATGCCTACATTTTTGCCCTTTCGCCCCTCCCCGCTCCTATTTAACACTTGCGAAAGTATTTTCATTTCATTCACCAAACGTGAAAATGTCTCTGTACGAAATCTCAATGGCATACCTCAATTTCAAATACAGCAAAATAAAAAATAAAAATTAATCTTACATTGTCTTTCGATCACGTGTGTTACAATAAATTTTAAATTTACAATAAAAATGTAACTTTTTTATTTATTAACTTAAGATGATGAAATTTGAACTGGAGGCTGGTCTCATGATGTCTAAGCTGTATATTAATTTCTGTGTTTGTAACTGAAAATTTAAAAAAGTTTGAAAATTGCAACTTTTGATCCTACTTCAAAGAATACACATGATATTGTAATCTGAAAGCATTTCTTTATGCATCCGCAACAAATGTCTAGGATTAAGTCTACATTGAAATTAAGTGTTGCCACCTAAATTTCATACTTTAGGTAATTAAAAAAAATCTAATTCTCATGTCGAAATGCTGTTTGCATCCCTGGATTCAGAAAAATCGCCCCTTTCATTTGATACCAAATTTTTAAATATTGGACCGATATTTCTAATTTGTTTCGGTATTTAATGCTGCTTAAGCTCAGAATTGACTCATATTTATTAATTGACATAGGTTGACATTTTAATTAATATCTCCGCAACTATTTAAAAATTTTAAATTCTGGTTTTTTTTATATCCCCTCGGGAGGGCTCCTAAGCATCCGCATGTCAATTTTTGTACTTCTATGTTCAATAGGGGCTGAACATATAGAACATACATACATACATACAAACCTTTCCTTTTATTATTATAGATAATTTTAGTTTTGCAAAATTGCATTTTTTCACAATTACACAAAAAATGTACCCTAGCCGAAAAATCCAACTTGATTTTTATACTAAATATAAATTATTAATAAAATTACATATAGATTTTTTACAGTTTCAGAAAAACAGGATCCTGTCAGAAAAGTGTGGACAGACTCGTGGATTGTTTGCTGATTCATATACATTCATCATGTTCTTCCATCATCTTTTATCCATATGGAGTAGTTAAATTTCTTAAAATACTAGTACAGAGGTGTGCTTTTGCAATGAATGTATGAAAAATGACATTTCTTGGTGGGAATCTTGCTGACATATATATATAATTATTTATATAGAATGTTTCAGAACTCTTGGTAAAAAATTTAAAGAGATGATAAGATACATCTAAATGAGTGATTATTGTTATACAAAGCATGTTCACAATAAAAGTAGTGACCAATAGATGGTGCTTCAGATTGAATTTTCCCCAGTTACAAAGCTGACACTTGTCAATTTACAGAGTGACATACTATTTGTAACATTCGTCACTAATAGATGACATATTATCATCTTGTTTGTTTAAAATGCAATGGCAACAATAAAATCAATACAGTTGGTCTTTTGTTATTAGCTCTTATTTGAATTTCAGATGATATGCATGTACATATTTAAAATGTTTTACACTCAAGATTTAAAATATTTGTATGCCATGCTAACACTTCTTACTTACTTATCATTTATAGATCATCATTACATCTTTTGACTACAAGATTTATTAAAATTAGTTTCTGACTTGTTGAGTATTGAATATATATTTTGATTAGATTTTCATAATGGGGGTTTACAACCAAAGATGGTGTCAAACTTTAGCACTGACAACAATACTTCAGCTGCATGTGAAATCTATTAGTAATTCCTGGAGTAGAATAAATTTTGTATCAGCCTGTCTCATTAAAATACCCGATCAACACATTTTTTTTCTTTACTTTTCGTAATATATATTTATTTTTTCCCAGTCTTTCCCAAAAGCTATCTATCTGCCTTTGAAGACAATAAGTTATGCGTGTACTTAAAAGAAAAATTTTAAAGCTTAGAAAAAATATTTTCTTTATCTATTTATTACTCCTGAATTCAGGATTTTTGAAAATTTCATATTAAAATTTTTTTAAATAGAAATTTCTCATTTGAATGTGCAATTTGCCTTATAATGTATTAAAAACTCTCCAAACTTCAATTAATATGGTGAAATAATATAAATACATTTAATAATAGCCATACGATGTATCATTAATAAGTGTCCTGTCGCTATTCATTCTGCTTTCAAGTGCAGTTTTCAGGATTTTTGCATGTTAAGTAGTTTCATCCCTGTTACTCTGATTTAATAATTTTGTCATAAAAATTCTAGTATTTCATATCTTGCTTTTGCATTTAGTTTAAGATTTTTTGCCCTTTTGCAAAGTAAATACAATGGATTACCAAGGAATTTGAAGTACCTTGGTAACCCATTGTATTTACTTCTGATATCAGTTTATCTTGAAGAGACCAGATTACAGCAAGTTCTTATATCTATTTATTTCAGGTTCTAGGATCAACGCTTATTCTTACATGGATTCCAAACACTACTTTAAAGAAGAATCCACGTAGTTTAGAAAATAAAACTCCTGAAAGTTCACCTTGTAGAAGTTCATTTAGTAGTAAATGCCCTAGTCCAACTCCAAGTGGAAGGTCACCTTTCCATCTTCCGTTATCAAATACCAACTCACAGCTGTGTTCTAGTGAAAAATCAAGTGAAAATTTGCAAGATATCTCTCCTTGCGATCCTCATTTAAAGTAAGAGCAAAATTTCTTACATATTAGTCATCTCAGTTACATTTTTAGCAGGAAAAAAGATGTAATTAGCACTGAATTAATTTCCCTGAGCATCCAATTACTTATCAGTTATTGCTTTAATTTTTAAATATGAAATTAAATTTTGAATATTTTATTTGCTATTCTAAAACTTGTTTAAAGAAGGAAAAAAAAATGTATTTTTGCTGATATTTTTATAGGCATTTTATATATTTATTATCGCATAAAACTTTTTAAACTTTTTTTCCTAAACATTTTCTTTATTCTGTTATTATTTTAAAATATCTACTATCATTGTTGAATAATAATAAACTGAATACAATGTTTACCAATAAGTTTAAGTTTTATTATATACAGACAGTTATGTACAGTGCAAACTGTACACTGTAGTATTAACATGATATAGTTCAGGGTTCCCAGCGGTGACTAAAAAGCAACTATTTGCTACTAAAATCAACTCCAGGCTAGGGAACTATTTTTGTGTAAAAGTGGCTTAAAAGCTACTATTTTCAGGTTAGTCAGAACTATTTTCAAGAAAATAGAGACTATTTTAAACAAAAAATTGTTCCCATTATTTTTCCTGCACCTTCACTGCATTTTTACGTCCATTACCTTACTATCGTAGATAATAAAATACTTTTTGTATTCAGTCAAAAAATTCAATTTTGAGTTTTAATCCAATTTACATGTTTTAAGGTCTCCTTGTGCCCAAAAAAGTGGTTTTTGGCAATTAGGGTGTGTGTGTGTGTGATTTTTTTTTTTGGGGGGGGGGGGGGGATATAGAACGATGAAACTTCAGAAGCAAAAAACTTCTTTAGGCATGTCTGGTGTATGTACAGATGATTTTTCTAATTTTGGTGAAAATTGAAAAAACGGAAGTGTGACATTGGAAACCGAAAGTGGGACCATAAGACTGTATATAAACACCTTCTTAGATGTCCTTTTGTATGTATGTATTGGTTAGTTCAGAAAAATTGATAGGCTTTCTATATAAGTAGATCAACTTTAGGTTCTTGCAAAATAGCTGTACAAATTCTTTTCAAACTCACCATATTAACTCCCTTATAAGATATCCTTTCGTATGAAATTGTTGTTTTACGGTCAACAATTGAATTTGCCACATTTAGTTGAAAGTGTCTCAAAAATGGTTCTAACGATTTTCTTGAAAATTGCTATATAAATTCCTTTTTAGATATCCTTTTGCTTCAATTTATGTTAATTTTTCGCAGTTATTGCAGGAAAATTAACAATCATCCTGATTAGGTAGGTCAGTTTTAGATCGTGGAAATTGGTGTCTCAAAAAAGGCTCTAACGTTTTTTTTTTTTTTTAATCTCGCTATGTAAACTTTGTTTTATATGCCTTTACACATGTATCAGTTTTCTTTTACAAAAAAGGTATCTAATTTTCCAGGTCAATTTTATATCTTCTGACCACATTATCTCCAAAAATGGCTTAAATATATATATATTTTTTTATCCAAGACTGCTATTTTGATCGAAATGGCTACTATTTTTGCTACTATTTCATTCGAAGTGGCTACTATTTTGGTTACTATTTCATACATTAAAGGCAATTAAAGCAACTATTTTTGGGTGTCTTTCATGCTAGGAACCCTGTATAGTTTTAGGCTGTGCTGCTATCTAAAATTCTTATTAAAAAAAAATATATATATATATCAGTGGCGACGTGTGAATGACGTTTTTTGGTCATCTCTATAAGAGTGGCTGGAAACAGTGCATTGTAATGGAATATGTATTTATCTTATTGGTTGATTCGCCTTTTTTATAGAACAACATAGGTATGATGGCATTCCAACAGTCAATCAGATGAATGAACTTTCCATAATAACAGACTGCTTCTAACCACACATATGGAGATGACCGAAACGTCACTCCCGCAATGCCACATATATATATATATATATATATACATAACACAAATTATGGTCAGTGGTTGGGGATGTTGTTAATGATTGCTATTAGTTATTTTAATTGATAAAGCTAAAATCTAAAACACTGGTTTACACCCCACATATTATGCAAACATATTGCATATGTATGTACATTTTAACATATTATACACACACATTTTAAAATTGTTCTCGCATATTTATACATATTACATGTGTATGGTTTAATTTATATGTAGACACACTTTTTTATCGCTAAGCATATCTATATTTCACTGTGCAGGAGAAAAATTAATTTTTGTAGCTTCATATATAGTATATATATTTTTGTTTTAACTAGAGAACTTTTATTAACTAAATATATTATGAATTCATGTTATGTATTATGAATACATGATACATGTGAAGAGTGCATTATAAATACTAAGGAACTAAATATATTGTTTTACTAGCCCTTAAATACTCTAGTTTCTAGTGATAATCACTTTATCATGTGCTACTTTTATTGTAACAGTTAATGCATTTTAATAAGTGTTGTGAATTTAATTGATGTTAGATAATTTAGGATTAGATCATCCACATTAAAAGAAAAGAAAAGAATATTAATTTTCTTGTAATGTACTTTTTACTTGTAATATACTTTGAAAAGTTTTTATTATCTTGATATATGTGGATTCTAATGAATGACAATAATTAATTTTTCTTTAGTTGTAGAGTTAAAGGACATCCTTAAATCACATCTATTTTAAAAGCTGCAATACACAAATTATTAGTTAAATTTGTAAATGTATCAGAAAATTTACAATTTGAATGTATAACCTCTGACTTAATATTTATTTGTAGAGTTTCATCTCGTTTTTATTCTTAATAGCATTTAAAATGAACTGAAACATATGTAATGATTTGTAAAATATGATTTTGATTACTATTTCATATATTGCATTTACCTCACAAGACTTCTTGTAGAAAATGATCTACCATTTGTATGTTTTTCATATTTCTTAGATTTTTTTTTTTTCTTCCAGAACTCCAGATGTTGATAGTGCTGATCTCCATAGTATCAGTTCAACTGTGTCTGACATTGGAAGCCCCAGAGAAGATTATGGAAGCTTAGAAAGTTTTTCTAATAGTGATCAAACTGAAATGACTGCCTCAACTAGCTCACAACTCATGTCTAATGATTTAAATGAACTTGATAATTTTGAACCAGTTAATAATGCTGAATTGAAAACTGAGAATCCAACAGAAGCACCTGCGACGATGAATGAAGGAGGCTTACAGAGTCAGTCTGATTCAGGAATAGGACCAGAGGAAGTTATTGCAGCTCTTGAAAAAATGATAAGTGGCCTTAATGAAATTAATAGCTCCAAATCAGGTAAATTGATTAACATATTGGAAGAGTCGTTTAATGTCAGATTTACTAAATATTTAAAAAACTTTATGATTTATGAAATCAGAACTGTCTTCTAACTATTGTTGAAATAAATCATGTTTATATGATGTTTCAATAAAACTACTGGGAGTAAGAAAAGGGCAAAGAAATTAAAGGTAAATCAAAAACAAACTATGGGGAATTTTAAAAGAAAAATAGATAAGAAAATGATTTTGAAAAAGAGAAAAATATTTATAATTATATACAGTGGAACCTGTCTAAAGTGACCACCCTCGGGACCGGCTAAAATGGTCACTATATGCAGGTGGTCACTTTATAAAGTCTCTTTAAAATTGGAAAATGGTCACTTTAGTGAGGAAAATGGTCACTTTAGTCAGGTGGTCACTTTACCAAGGTGGTCACTTTTACAGGTTCCAATGTATATATATATATATATATATATACACATACAAAGCATATACAGTAGAACCTCATTAACGTGAACGCTGTTAACGTGAATTACTTTCAACATGAACTGTTTCCAGAGTTCCCGTCAAAATGAAGATCAGTTTAGTTGTATGAAGATTAGTTACTGATAACATGAACAGATTTTTTATCCCCCTTGAGATTCATGTTAATGAGGTTCGACTGTATATTATATAATGCATAATTTAGGCCAGTTTATAGAAAAAGAATCTGACACCTTGACTATATTTCAAGTCATAAAAAAACCCCCAAAATTGACTTTTTCGATACCATACGAACAGGAAGCCTCCATTAAAATCAGAAATATTGCTAAAAAATTCAATTTAAATATTCCTATTACAGGGTGTCTACTAGGTCATGAAAGTCATGAAAAGGTCATGAAAATCAACAATGGGTCATGAAAGTCATGAAAAGGTCATGAAATTCAGCATTAGGTCATGAAAGTCAAGAACAGGTCATGAAATTCGACTGTTGGTTTGAGTCATGTATTGGCTCAGGTAACCCAATTTCACCGGTTGAGTCAAACAATTTTTTTCACTTGCAGTTCAGGTTGAGTTAATTGAATTTTTTTTTCCTATGAGTCAGGTCAACTTGAGAATATCTTTCAAAATAATATTTTTAACGGGCAAAAATATAATTCAGCAACGCATTCTTTGTTGCATTGTCGCTTTGCTTGTAGCACTCGTGCCTACTTTGTTCACCTGATGAATGGTCAGATTTTTTCAACCCAAAGAAATTGTTGCGAGTTTATTGCATTTTATAGTGTTTATTCAAAGTTTTGTACTTATTACTAAACTTGAAGTACATTTTGTACACTTGAAGTACACAACACACCTAAATGGTAAAAATGATTATTTATCCATTTTTCAGATTTTAAAACTTTTAACATGGTGCATTAGTAATTACATTTTTAATCATTTGCCAGTTGTATAGCAATAAAAATTTATAATTTAAACTGCAAGATTTTTAGATGAATTATTAATTTTCATTTTAGGTTTTGAGTCGGATGTAGGTCATTAAAATTCTCTTTTGTGAGTTCATGTCAATTTTCAGGTTACTATTATTAAGTAGCATAAATATATAAGCATGATTATAAACCTAGTATAGTCATTTATATCTTTAAAAAACAAAATTGTCTTCTATGAAAATCTACATGCATTCTAACTTTTGTTGATCCCCCCCCCCCCTCAAAAAAAAAAAAAAAAAAAAAAAATTACTTAACATTTAAATTTTCTAAAATATATGTATGCTCAAAATATTTTTTTAATCAAAACAGTATTAATGTATAACTGAATGAACTACTTTTTTCTAATTCAGAATGTATTCTATTTTGAAGTATAGGAAAGACATCGAAATGCAAAGTTTGAGATGTATAGTTATATACTTGTCTTTGTTTAATTACTCTATTTTTCTATTCTTAGTCTTTTCGTGGAGAAAAAAAAAATGTAGATTTGAAAAAATTTTTAATACATATATTCCTCTCCTTAATGCAAGGAAAATAAATGATAATTTTCAAATCCCCCAGAAAACTAATAGTTACAATATTATAACAATGCACAAATAGTGTACATATGTATGTAGTTATATGTGTCTGTTTTAGATCGATTCCCATTACTATTTACTTAGATTGTTAATAAAAAAAAAGTTTTTTTAACAGCTAATACAGGGTGGCGACAATCATGGAAAAAAGGGAAATCATGGAAAAATCAGGGTACTTTATCAATCTGGAAATATCAGGGAAAAATCAAGGAATTTTGTAAAAACACCCAAAAATCATGGAAATTTTCATTTTTGCCCACGAAGCATGACCGAAAGGTTGCCAAACAGGTGTTATCTTAACCATGATTGCACAGAATTGGCTGCTTTCTAGTTAAATCTCACCAAGTTAACATTAAAAAAAAAAAAAAAGTGCAACAACTTCAGGAATAATTTTATGTCTTGATGTTAATATGTTGTGCAATTAAAATGAGTCACATTTTTATAATTTTATCAATTTCTCCAAAATTTTGAATTTTGAATTTAATCTTCCTTTTTTTTATGTGAACAAAGAAAAAAGTAATAAGATTGAGATATTTTTGCCCATCAGTATAGTTTTTTGAATTGCAGTGGTTTAGCAAGTATGTTGCACATGAGTGTGATATACACAAAATTATGGAATGTATAAAATAGGTAACAAAAATCATGGAACAAAAATCATTTCTTAAAATTGTTCATGGAAATCATTTAAAAATCAGGGAACTTCTTTCCTGAATTTCTGTAGCCACCCTGTAATACTGTTGTTAAACAATAATTTTAAAAATAAAACAAGGTGATATATTGGGGGGCGGGGGAATAATAATAAGAAAATGAATGTTAATTTAAAAAGAAAGGTTGGATATGTCGCTAAAAAAGGTCATGAAAAATTTTTTGAGGTCATGAATTTTTTTTCTGTCGAGTCAGTAGACATCCTGTATTAAAATCAATCCCAATATCTATCAAATAATTTGTAGCAATAAAGACCCCGTTCCCCCACTCGAAACAGCAGGTGTATATAAAATCCCATTTAACTACCCCAACAACAAAGAAGGATGCTACATTGGAATGTCAAAGCAGAATATTAACACCAGGCTTAAAGAACACACAAACGATATAAAATACAGAAAAAGCACCACTGCTCTAACCAAAACCCACCAAAATAGCAACACTTATATTAAATTTTATGAAACAACAAAACTCGCAAATTACAATAATTCCGATTATGCTTTCTCTTGCAAAATGGTTGAAATTCTTTGATTTCATACATTCTAATAATAATATGTTCCAAACTAAGATATTTGTATTAATACTAAATTTTGTGTGTGAAATTAATTATATTTTCATTTAATAACAAGCTTCAGTTTCAAATGGTGGTAGTGGGGAGGCACAACCTCATATCAGTTTTCAAAGAGCCTGAAAGGTTGAGAACCTTTGATTGAGGCCATCAAAATGCTATGGGGAGAAAAAAAGGAAAAATCTGTATTACTAAAGTAGATAATTTCTAACACCATGCTACATAAAAAGAAAAAACATTATTCATACAGAAAATTTGTTATTTCTGTGAATGTGATCTTAATTTCAAAAAGATAACTTTTATATTGCCCCCCCCCCCCTTTAGAAAAAAAAAAAAAAAAAAAAAATGTATAGTTTTTTCACAACTTATTGTAGTATGTAAACTTATTGTAGTTCTTTATTGATCAGTTTCAGAGACAAACGCAAATATGTCTGAAACTGATTGTGATTCTCAGTGTCAACCATCAGAAGTTGAAAGTAATTGTCTGGAAAAAAGTGAATCAGTTGAAAGGCAAAGTATGACTGAAGATAAAGAAAAGGAAAAGCGATCTGATTTAAAGCTGCCATTATCTGAAAATCTAAATAAAGGTAAAAAGATATCAATGTTTTTAACTACATACTTCTTAATACTTTGGATTTATCTGATTTTATTCTATTAAAAAAAAAAATGTTACTCAAAATTTATATACTTTAATGTGATGTTTCATTTTCTTTATTTTGGCTGATTTCATTATCTGTAACAATAAAAGATGTGTGTGTGTGTCTGTACAGCTATGCATTCACTGAATATGTGTCACAGAATTACAGAAATTGGTATATGGGTAGAATAAAGTGTGCAAGAGGTGGTAGTGGGGGAAAAAAAAAGCATTTTAGTTAGTTGCAGAGATAATAATTTAAATGTCAATGGAAAGTAATTAATATTGGGGTTCAATTGGAGTTTTTCCTCTTCAGAGTGCATCTAAAGAAGGAAGAAATGGTGGGAGAAAAATACATCTGTTTTTTAAACTATCATTCCTTGCCTTATGGAGCACATTAGGACATCATCGATTTGACTTTGACGCACTGTTTTGCAATTATCTTTTATTTTATAATCATAAATAATTATATTTCAAAATTGTATTTTCAGGTACAAAATGGCATATACTTTACAATTATCCATAAAAGCTTTAACATTTTCTACATTAAAAGCTGTAGTTTGTGCATTGTTTTCTGTGTTTTTCACAATGAGAGTTCTGGGTGGGTTTTTTTTTTCTTCTTTTTTATAAAACATTGTGTCCAGTCAATGTCTGCCATTTTGTTTGTTCGTCAGTTTTCAGGAAAAGAAATCTGCAAATGATTTACTTACTGTTATATAAAACTTCTAGTATTATTGTATGTTAAACTAATAGTTCAACTGAGAATGGATAATTATATATCAAGTATTCTCATTCAACTGTGAAAATTTTTTATGAAATACATATATTATTAGCTTATAATTTACCATAAATTGTTAAAATTTATAATGAAAGGGTTTAAAGAGTTTCAGAAAATAATTTAAAAAAAAAAAGGGGGGGGGGCTCGGTAGATCTCTGTAGATTATTATTCTAATATTTTATCATCCAATATTGTAGATATGGATGAAAGATCTCAGTCAAAAAACATGCCTGGCATCAGTGTTAGTTCATTTAGCCCCATAGCTTCAGGAAGTAGTTCTGCAACTCCTACAACCTCCAATAAAGATCCAGAATCATATCCTTCAACTCCTGGAGAGACACCACCACCTTCTCCTACAAATAAAATGTCAGCATTTTTATTTGTGGAGGGAACTGCCGAATCTCTTGCTCATGCTCATAATCTTAGTTTTCCAGAAGATCCTTCCCAAAGTTCCAATCAAATATCCAGAAGAGAATTTTCTTGTGGTGTGTTTTCAGTTGACCTAAGTAAGTAAACGTAGAGTTTGACCTATTTTTGTTCAAATATTCATATTTTTAATATTTGCCCCCCCCCCCCCCCCCAAAAAAAAAAAAAAAAAAAAAAAAAAAACACTTTGTAACCTTATTTGGAAATTTTAATCAAAGACTTTCATAATTTGCTTGTAGCTGTTTCAATATAAGATATTTCTAATGATTCACATATTGCTTACCACAAATTTTAATTTACTAGATGAGAGATGTTCCAAAAGTAAGTTTTGTCATGCTTTTTTATAAGGAAGCTTTATTATAAGTACAAACAGAAAATAGCATAACGAAATATAAACTTTTAGTGTATTTCCCAAAGCCACATCCTGCTGTCATAATGTGAAATCAATTTCAGAAAAACATCCAGGTAAAAATCAGCACCCAGTGATTTAAGGAAGTTTTTTTACAGCCTGCTGTACCTTGTCATTCTTTTGGAAGTGATGTCCCATTAGTGTGACTTTAATAATAATAATAATAATAATAATAATAAATAAATAAATAAATAATAATAATAAATAAATAAATAATAATAATAATAGAAAAATCTGATGGGACAAGATTGGAACTGTAAAGCAGGTAATCCAATTTTTCCCATCCCTGGTAATGGATGTGTTCTTTTGTGTCCCTTGCTGTGTAGGGTCTTGCATTTTTGTCCAAGAACAAAACCCTTTGATTCAAAAGCTGTTGTTTCTTTTGTTAAATAGTGAACTTCTATTTTTGTAAGCATTGGAACTCAGTTATCCTCTGCATAAACATCAGTCTTGTTTTGTAATGCTGCCATTTGTAGGGGAGCAAGTGTAACTTACTTTTTGAATACCCTATGTATGCATTTATTACTAAAGCTTATTATCTAGAAAAGACATTTGTACAACTTTAACATTTAATTTGGCATGTTTATAAGAAGTAATTTCTTTCAATGTAAAGATGAATGTAATTCCAAGACAGCATTTAACATTTCTATATATTAATGTTATATTTACTCTAAAATATTGCAAAAATGTTTATTCATTGAGAAGAAATATATATGAAGAGAAGATTCAGTTAACTTCATAATAATTTATGATTTTGAGAATTTTCTCTCATTTTCAGGAAAATATTTTTTTAACCCCACCCCCCTTTTTTTAAATACATAATTTTTAAAAAAGTTATTTTTATTACTATCTGAATCTTATTGGTGTATAATTGATACATTTTTATAATAGTTTCCTAAGATAAGAAAAGTTTTCAATGTAGCAAATATCCACAAAATTAATATTAAATTTTCTTAAGTACTTATATATTACAAAATTTTTTACAGTGAAATACTTTTAACTTGTGATACTTTTAGATTAAGTGATTCATTTATTTTTATTTAATAAATGGTTTGATTTCAAGGAATTATGTTATTTTATTCTTATTATATTCTTCACTATCATAATGCTATATTTTCTGTTTACTGTTGTTAAATTTTATTATGAATAGAGAGAATTTTGAATCTGTTTTCAATAAATTTTTTCATGTAATGCATTTAATTATATATATATATTTATAAAAAGTTATTTCTCTTACTTGGTGTCGACTTTGTAATATAATTTATATATTCTCTTGCATTAAAAAATATTAGTAAAAGCAGCAATTGTTGAACATTTTATAGCAATAATAATAAAAAAAAAAAAGTCTGTTACATTGCATTTTATATATTAATTTAAGTTGTTGCATGTTTTTGTCAAAACCACTAAAATTTTACTTGGTTTCTACATTTTATTTAAGCTATTTAATGTGTTCTCTCTTTCTTTTTTAGGCCAAATGCGTTCTTTACGTCTTTTTTATAGCAATAAGGAATGTACATGTGGTCAACTTGTTATTGCAAGCCGAGAAAGTCAATATAAAATATTACATTTTCACTATGGTGGTCTTGATAAATTAGCTAAAATATTTGAAGAATACAATTTTCTTTCCAAGTCGAAAAACAAGGTAATTAGATGCGCACACAAAGTATTTCCTGTGTATCATTTAGTGTGGTTCTCATTTATATATCATTTGTTTGAAAATCAAATTGCAAAGATCTTTTTAAGAAATGTCAATTAAAATATTCATTTTGCTTAAATGATGCTTGCAAAATATGAATCCATTTGGATATCAAGATTTTTAATTGGATTAAATTTCTCATTGAATAATTATATATTGTATGTATTGGGATAAGAAGTGGTGATAAAAAGAAGCATAAATTAATCTTGTACAAACACTCAGCATATATATTTTGAAACCAGGATTTTATAATAATGTGTAATTAAATTTTTCTTAGTATAAATTATTGTATTAACAGTTTGTAAATTTAAAACAAATGTGTAAATGAATTGGATTCTTTCTCTTTTTTTTAATTATTATTTATTTTTCTTTCTTATCTTCCCCTCTACCTGGTTCTATCTTTCTGGGTGCAAATCCTTCACTTATATTAAGTGTGTTAATCATGTGACTTGTTATGTATATCTTATTAATATTAAAGATGGAGTTTCTTGAAACTAATGCTCAAAATTGACATAATTGCTAAAAAAGTGTTTTGAAAAATAAATAAATTTTTATCTTTTTGTGTGGAGGAAGTAGAAAAGAAGGGGGATTTAGCAGAAAAAAATTGCAAAGGCCACCAATTGTCAATTTGCAACTTTTCTTTCTCGGCCAGAATAATTAGCATTCACTGGTAACTCACATTTTACCTGGTGGAAATATTACAGAACTTGGTTTTCATGGAAATTGCTGGAACGATTTTAGAAGAGGGGGGGGGGGGGGGGGGGTAAAATTGGAGTTTTTTTTTTTTTTTTTTTTTTAAGTAAGAACCAATTGCACTTAAGTTCTTCTTCAGAAAAATTAATCATTGATGGTACCTCTGCTTTGCCTGAAACAAAATATCGCAGAAATCTGGTTATAGCAGAAAACTGCTTGAATGATTTTGATAAGAAAATATAGTCAGAAATTTGAGATGATAATTCAGTTTTAATTTTCCTTATCTCTAGAAAAAGTAGCTTTTACTGGAAATCTGTGTTCCTCCTGGGGCAAACAAATAAAAAATATATTCCCCAAAACAAATCACTGTATTTATATTATGAATGGCTTTTATAGTGACACAGAGTGAACTTGGTTATCCAGATACTAAGTTATTAAGAGACAAAATTTCTTTTTATCATTTTCTTATAATTTCCTTCAGGCTCAAACCAAGCATTAATTATTTATTTATTTTTATTTTGTATTGTAAGTTTGTGTAATTTTTTCCCCTCCAATTATTAAAATAATTTTAAAGTTAAAAATATAACACTTAATATTTTAGAAATTTGTTATTTTTGTATATTTTAATCTTAATTTTGAAAATGTTTTCCATTATCATGAAAAACGCCAGTTTTTTGAGTGACGCAAGCGGAGGGACAAACGGGACGCTGCAAACTCATATATACGGCTAGTTTGACATCAAAGAGATTTGTAAAAGCCGACACTTAATAACTCAGCAAATATGCCATATTTTGTTCTGATCTTTTCAAAATAATCTTTTATCTTCGGTCTTAATCTATCCTGAAAATTTTACATTTCTACATGCATCATGTTTTGATATCTGAATCTCAATTTAAAGCCAAAATGGGAAAACGGTTGGTGTAATGGACTCGAATTCTGAAAAATATCTCTAAAACGGCTCGAAGGATTTTCATATAATTAATATATGTTGTTAATAGGATCTTTCTGAATCTAGTAACGTTTTCGTTTTTTTCAAGAAAACTCTTGTTTTTTATATAAATCGCTTTAAATATGGAACTATATTACTCCGCCAATTACATGTGTTTCTTCGGGTGAAAACTCTGTTATGCGGTTCTTACTTGTTGAGGTATGTGGGCTGGTTGATTGACAGACTTCAATGCAGCCAATGAATTACTTAGATTTTTTTTTTAATGCAAAAGTACTTTATTACATGTTTAAAATATTTATTGTATATATACTAAGTCAAATTCACTTAAATATATTTTCTCTTCTGTTATAAAAAAAATATTTTTGATTTCAAAATTTCATATTTAGTCAAAAAAATATTTAGATAATATTTTAAATAAGGAAGTATTTTGTAATTTTAGATATTCCATTTTATCATAAAAATGATGAATTTACAATTTTTTAAAGCGAAAAAATTTTTAATCATTCATGAACATCGATTTTATAATAGCTCAATGATTTGCGATTCATATTCATGTATCATTCTGCGCCGAGAATGGAAAAAAACAGCAAATATAGTTTTGGCGCCATCTATCGTTTTTTATTTAAAACATACACTTTCGTAAATACATATATATATTTTTTTCTTTTTAAAAATCTCTTTTGAAAATACAGTTAGAGTTTATTCATTTATTTATTTTTCAGACTTTAAAATGATACATATTTTAAATATTAACATAATCAAAATTTTTTTATTATTATTTAAAGCAATAATGACTAGGGAATGAAACAGTGCTTACACTGTTTATTAGAAATAACATTATTTCATGAATTTTATTAAAATTCATGAAAAATATGTCAAATAGCAATTATTAAAAAACACGTCAAAATAAATAAATAACATCTTTACTTTGAAACTCATAATAATGTATTTAAAAAATATTATTCTTTCTTTTATTTTTTTTAATTAATTAATTTCTGCATGAAAAATTCTATTTCATAAATATATTTACAATTACAGTAACAAAAAAAACCTCCTTTAATTTTAAATAACTATTTCTATCTGTTTCTAAACAAGTTTTTTTTTTTTTTTTTTAAGGGAAAAAAAATAGTTAAATATATATGTATATGATTTTAATATAAACTACTAGATGGCGCCACTACATTTATTTATTTAAAAAAAAAAAAAAAAGAAAGAAAGAAAAAACTTTTAATTGCTTCGAAACATGTAGAAATAATTATTTAAAATTAAAGGAGGGTTTTTTGTTTATTGTAGTTGTAAATATATCTATGAAATAGAATTTTTACGCAGAAATTTCATTTTTTTTTTTTAAAGCTTAACTTATATTTTCCATAAAATTTTTCTCCAGGTGATTTTATCTTATTTTTAAAATTATAGAAATGTAAAGCTTAATTTATATTTTGTCTATTTTTTCCCCCAAACATTTTATATGAAAATATATATGAAGTAATTTTTACCTGCAATTTTGATGAAAATTTAAATTGGGAATATTGGAGCATACTTAGCCTCAAAAGGGGAAACAAAATATACAAACATTTACTTGATTTTTTTTTTTTTTAATTGTTTAATTTGTAATTCTCTAAAAAGATACTTGCAAAATGTAAATTACGTAATTCTAACTTAAATTTGAAATTATCCACTTATTTTTCTTTCTTCTTCTTTTTTTTTTTTAAGAGTTTGAGAATCCCAGTCAATAAATTTTTCTAGTGCGAAGCTTCTCCATTTTGTTTCCAAGTGGCAGGCTACTTGAAAATTTGTCAGTATGATAACGTTTGAAATACTGAATTAATTCACACTAAATTTGTAGTGTAGATTTATCTTAGAAATGTATTTGATATGTTCATTTGCCAGCTTAATTTACCCTCTTGTTTCCCTGTGCTAGCACACTGAAAATTTCAAATTTACATTAGAAAGGTTTTATGAACCGATTTGCTTAAAACTCCATATATACAAACCTTCATTAATAAATCCACTAAGTCCATTAATAAATTGTAGCTGCCATTTTGAAAAAAAAAATGGTGGCAACTTCATAAGAAAAGGTAAATTAGTTTACCCTTCCTAGGAGCCAGAAGGACTTATTTTAATTTTTTGATCAATAACCACTAAAAAGTAATGATATCAGTTCAAGAAACCCTTAACGTCTTAAAAGTTTGTGACGCCGCTACTTTATGGCTATAAGAATTTGAAATATGAGTCTTAAAAATAATGATATCAAATTTTAAGTGACGCTTTGCAATTAGTTAAAATATACATAGATTTTCTTATTTGATCATTTACTTTTATCTTTTATTTATATTTATAATGCAAACGTAATATTTTTAACTTCAAGATCAGACAGATATATAAAATACACTCACTGATGCTTTTTCATTCGCATTTCAAATTCAAAATAACAGTTTTAAAAGGAATTATATAAAAATTCCAGTGGCGCCTCGGTGTTATTTTAAAAGATATGTTTTTAGATTCCATTAAAATTACTTTTGTTTTGTCTAATAAAGTATATTTACACATTTAAACAGTGCTTTTAATTTTCAAATATACTGTCAAATAATTATACTTTCACTGAGTTTGCATTATAAATTAAAATTATTTATTTCAATAAATTGATTTATTTTTTGCGTCACGCTATCCAAAACTACAAGTAAAATTTGTGTAAATGTTTTCTTTACGTCACACTACCTCTTTGAGCAAATTTTCACTAAGTTGGATACTATGTTTTGGATAGCGTGATGCAAAAGATAAATCAATTTATTGAAATAAATAATTTTACTTTATAATGCAAACTCAGTGAAAGTATAATTATTTGACAGTATATTTGAAAATTAAAAGCACTGTTTAAATGTGTAAATATACTTTATTAGACAAAACAAAAGTAATTTCAATGGAATCTAAAAACATATCTTTTAAAATAACACCGAGGCGCCACTGGAATTTTTATATAATTCCTTTTAAAACTGTTATTTTGAATTTGAAATGCGAATGAAAAAGCATCAGTGAGTGTATTTTATATATCTGTCTGATCTTGAAGTTAAAAATATTACGTTTGCTTTATAAATATAAATAAAAGGTAAAAGTAAATGATCAAATAAGAAAATCTATGTATATTTTAACTAATTGCAAAGCGTCACTTAAAATTTGATATCATTATTTTTAAGACTCATATTTCAAATTCTTATAGCCATAAAGTAGCGGCGTCACAAACTTTTAAGACGTTAAGGGTTTTTTGAACTGATTTAATCTACTTTTAATATTATTTTAAACCACATTACTGGGTTCATTAACAAAAAAAAAAAAAAAAAAAACCTTAAATAAATAAAATAAATAAATAAATAAATACATTTATTTATATTTTCTTGGTCCTCCCCTCCCCCCCCCCCCCTGAATGTTAGAATTTATATCCTTATACTGGCTTTTAGAGAAATACTGTATTTTCTAATTTTAATTACAATATATGTTTTTTTAGCCTAATGATAGTCGTCCTTATTGCCAATTTTCTGTCTGTCGACCTGAAGTATCTGCTGCTGAATGCCATCCTGAAGATGGTATTTATACGATGGTAGATGAACAAAGATGGCGTACATTTATGAGTGAAGATGGTATTATTGAAGATGAGTTACAGCTAAGAAAAGTAATTTTTTTTTCTATTTGTTAAAAGAAAAAAAAAATATTTTCTGTATACAAAAATAAGTCTTATAGCTAATTTTTATAATTAATAAATTCTAAGTTAATTATGCATGCATATGTACTACTATTATTATCATTATTATTTTAATTGAAAATTACCATAATATGTGACAGATGGTTTTAGCAGAATTGGCACAATTTTGGACAGTGTTATAAAACATGGTGTACATTATTTTCTGTAAAAATCTTTTTTATATGTCCAACTCTGTCTCAAACTAGCCATAGTAATATATTGCATTTTGTGTTGTATCAAAACAATATAAAGAATTATGAAAAATTCCAAAAAAATATAAATTTCCAAAGCTTTATGTTTTAGTGCCTAGTGGTGGAAATTATGGGCTATTTTTGGATATTTAAAGTGTTAGGGATAATAGGGTTAGTTAAATGGTTTCTCAAAATGGCAGTGGATTGTTTATTAAATTTAAGATCTGAAAGATGTCCGGCTTCGTAGTCTTCCATTTTTTAGTACCTTACAAAAATCCATTTTTAAGTGCAGATATATTTTGGCATACATTTGTAGCTATCATCAGTGTACCACTGGCGTCTTTTTTTTTTTTTTTTTTTGGTTCTTCCCTTCTCTCATTTCTTCTTCTCAGTTCGTTTATCATGTGTTGCCATTTAGACAGAATAATACTGCCAGTCATTAACAGCAGAGTTAAGTATTTCGAAAGCTTCATGTTTTAGTGCATAGTGGTGGGAATTATCGGGTCTAATTTTTTTTGGATATTTAAAGTATTAAGGTTAATAGGATTAGTTAAGTGTTTTCTTGAAAGGGCAGTGGATTGTTTATTAAATTTAAGATCTGAATCTTCACACTTTTAATGATTTAAAAATAGTTTCATAATAATTAGTATATTTGAATGTGAAAAGCATATATCAAGTTTTAAAATATTCATTTTTCTGAATTTTATATAAAAGGATGAAGGTCCATAAGGGTTTTTTTTTTAGCGTTGAAATTGAGGAAAATATCAGATTGACCACATTATGAAATTTATGCTTTTAATTATTTTAGAACATGTGTATTTTAAGCTTAAATATTATTTATATTATTCCAGTAATTGTTTGTTCCCAGAAGCCTAAATATTCACAGTTTTGCATTTTTGGCCAGAATTTCCCCATTTTTAGAGACTTGACCTACTTTTTTGATTATGAAGTACACTATTGTTCCACTGCACTCATATAAAAACTAGTTGGCATAGGTGGACTCTGCTCAGTTCCCCATCATATGTATGTTCTCATAAATTTCTTGTACAGGACTTATTATACACATGTTAAGAGAAATGAATTTGATCAAACGCTTGACACAGTGACAGAACGAAATCCTCGCCTAATAGGCTACCCATCATTCAGTTCGATATCTTATTCTAATCTATTACTTTATTTTATTGGGATCAATTTCGTAGTTTATTTTCATGCTACTATTTCCAATGCAGCTTTCCTAAAAATGTATATTTTTATGAAATATCTCCCCATTTTGCTATGTTGATAAAATCTTAAATTTCGAATAACTTACGAAATTTTCCTATTAGAATATTTGTAGTCAATCATGTTCATACAAGTATCATAAATGTTATTTTGAAATTGTCTGATATATTTATGATCCTTAAAATAGACGTTTATGCTCGATTTTGCCTTATTCTGCTATTTTAAGTAAATCATAAATTCCAAATAACTTACGAATTTTTTAAATTAGAAAAATCATACTCTATGGTATTCATGTCAGTATCCTAAATAATATTTCGAAAGTGGTTTTTATCTTTACGAGGAAAATATCCCTCAAGATTGACGTTTATGTGAAATTTTGCTCTATTCTGCCATGTTAAGAAATTCGTAAATTTCCAATAATTTACGAAATTTTTATATTTGAAAATTCATAGTCATTAATACTCATGCCAGTGTCCTAAATAATATTTCAAAAGTAGTCTGACATCTTTACGATGAAAATATCTCTCAAAATTGATGTTTATGTGAAATTTTGGCCTATACTGCCATGTTAAGAAATTCGTAAATATCCAATAACTTGCGAAATTTTCAAAGTAGCATATTTATAGTTACTGATGTTCATTCCGGCATCAAAACTGATATTTTAAAACTGGTCTGACATTTTTACAGTAAAAAGTTTCCATTTAGTGCACGTTTAAGTGAATTTTTGTCCTATTCTCCCATGTTAAGAAAATCGTAAATTTCGAATAACTGCTGAAGTTTTTTAATTCGAATGTTGCAAATGAATAGGGTTCTTGCCAGTGTCAAAAGTAATATTTTAAAACTGATCTGAACTCTCTGCTACAATTTGTTCTTGAGATATCGTGTACACAGACTAACAAACTAATGCACTAACCCACTAACAGACTAACAGACACCATACAAATTTTGTCATTTTCGGATTCCTCACACCTGAAAATGTGTAAAAAAGTCAAAAAACCGGGGTCCAAAATTTTCACGATTACCTAAGTTCCCCATACCTACAGTATGATGGGGAACTAAAAGTTAAAAGTGAATGAAAAACGCAACAATGATTACAGTGAATACATTGAGTAGACTGCTACTTTTCACTGGTTTAAAGAGATGAAACTGATGAAATCAAATCTATCTAATGAAATTCTATTTAAGTCTCACTTTTGTTACACTAAATATTCTTTAAAAAATATTTAAGTTTTTATTTATTTATTTATTTTTTTTTTGTACAGTTTATATCTTAACACTTCCAGTATGGAGAGTAGAATAAATTGTAATTTTCCTTTCACTGCACAATTGTTTCAATGTACTAAAATAATGCTTATTTCAACTTGAGATGAAAAATGTAACTATGCACATGTTTATAATCCTTATGACTATTATTTAATACCTTCAAATTTTAAAAAGAAGCTAAATTTCATAATTATATAATTTTGAATTATAAGTGTATGTTGGAAAAAGGAATAGCTAGTGGCCAGGTATATTCATCAAGGGTGCTCAGGTGGTTATAAATATACCCCAAATTAGTCTTTCTATAATCAGTGTACAATGGATAAAAATATTTTCATTAACAATAGTATAGTTACAATATCTATTCATTTGTAATATAAACATGAATATAGAATACCCTGGTGTAAAATTATGTAACTTTTAACAATAATATCCACAGGCGAAGCTTTATATTTAACATCATGCGACAATGACTGTCGGGGATCTATACATTGACATAGTCTTGTCATATTTCATGTCAGTAATACTGAACTTTTGGAGCTAATTAGCATAATTTTTTATTTATAGTGGTCTAATCATTCATATAATAAAATAGGAACTTAAAATTCCTCAGTGCCGAAAATCCCTCTTTTGACCCTCAACCTTTGTTGAGAACTAATTGTTAATAGCATTGCAAAATAACTGACTTCATTAAATAACTAATTTTTAAGTTACTTACTTAAAATTAGTATATTTATAATTTTATATTAATTTATTCTCTGCATTATTGAAGTTCAGTTATTCATCTGTTGGAATTTCATATGAAAATTACTTTTTATCAAATATTAAAATATTTATTATATATTTTAAATAAATTTATATACATAAATAATAATCTTACTTAAAATTCAGTTAGTTTTACTTTTATTTATGTATATAATATAATAAGTAATACTTTTGTAAAATCAATTTTCAAATATTACAGGAAATATTTTTTGCTGGTTTGGACATCAAGTTACGTAAGGAAGTTTGGCCTTTTTTGTTGCATTATTACAGTTTCCATTCCACTTTTGATGAGAGAGATCAAATTAGAAATGATAAATACATTGAATATCAGTCTATTCGTCGTAAAAGGTATACACTGTGTATAATCTTGATTATTTATGTATTTTAAAAAGAAATATGCTTATTAATGATAGTTTTTAAAAATCATATTTGAAAAGTTATTCAATTCAGAATTTTTAGAACTGTTTTGAAACTTTTATCTAGTCTATATTACTAATGTTGTTACAGTGTAGTTCTGTAGCTTTGTAATTTATTACATAGTTATAAGAGCATTATTTCATTTTTATTCATTATTTTCAAATGATTTGTTCAATATTAAAAGCAGACTTGGTACTAAATAACCTAATACAGGAAAAGTCTTCATCGTATAGAACACCAAAGGAAATAATAAAAAATGTGACTATAGTTTCTGTATCATTGAACGTACTGTTATCAGTGCTTTCCTTCTGTGCTCCAGCTATTTTGATATCATTAAAAATGTACTGTTATCAGTGCATAAATAAACAATAATTATAAGATAAAAAGAACTTTTTATACACCATGTTTTTAAATTTTCTGTTGAATCATATATACTTGACAATTCTATATATTAATAAATACTTTTTTAAAATTTCTTGATGAATTATCCCATCAACTTGAAAGAAAATGATCAAATGTGTAATAAAGAGAGCAATTACAAGAAATTTTCAAGCATTTATTAATTGAATAAAAGTATTAAAAGAATGCATTGCCATCGTGTTCTGAGCTATTCTAAAAGTTTCAAGTGTCTAGCTAGTTGGGAAGCTATAGCTATAGAACTGTATTAGCACTTTGACAATGTGTATAAAATTTTTAAAGTGATAATGACGTCAATTTTTGTGAGCTGCATAATTTAATTTTTTACAATTTTATATTGTTCACGTTTAATTAAATGTATTTATTTTTATGTCGACAGAAAATGAACTTGTAATTTTTTTTTTGGCAACAATTAAATTATAGCTAATATTTAAATGGCTAATTTTAAAGCTATTAGGAGGTTATTATTTTCATATTTTAATTAATTAAAAGAAAACAAAAATCCGAAAATCGGGCTTTGAGGTATTGTGTTGTCATTGAGTTCTGAGCTATTCTAAAAGTTTCAAATGTCTAGCTAGTCGAGAAGTTAGTTAAAAATCGATTGCAAGATTTGTACTGGACAAACAAACAAAAAAGCGAGTTAATAACAAGTAATATAAAAGAAAATTGTTTAAAGTCAATTCCTATTTACAAAGTCAATTCCTATTTACTACACTATCGAAAAGGAAATAAAAAGCACACGTGCAAAATGAAATAAAAATAATTATAAGATTAAAAAAAAAAAAATTATATACCATGTTTTAAATTTTCTGATGAATCATAGAGCTCTTATCAATGTGCATAAAATTTTTAAAGTGATAATGACGTCAATTTTTGTGAGATGCATAATTTAACTTTTTATAATTTTTTAATGTTCACGTTTAATTAAATGTATTTATTTTTATGTCGAAAGAAAATGAACTCGTAAATTTTTTTTTGGCAACAATTAAATTGTAGCTAGTATTTTAATGGCTATTTTAACAACAAAAAATTCGAAAATCAAACTTCGGAGTATTGTGTTGTCACCGTGTTCTGAGCAATCCTGAAAGTTTCAAATTTCGTAATTTTTTTTTTGGCAACAATTAAATTGTAGCTAGTGTTTTAATGGCTATTTTAACAACAAAAAAATTCGAAAATCGAACTTCGGAGTATTGTGTTGTCACCGTGTTCTGAGCAATCCTGAAAGTTTCAAATTTCTAGCTATTCGGGAAGTTAGTTAAAAATCAATTGCAAGATTTGTACAAGATATATATAGGGAGAGTGTGAACTAATAGTAGGAATTGAAAAACATGGTAAAAAGTGTTCCTATGTATAAGAAGGGAATCTGATTCCATGGACTGTTTATCAATCAATGGAATTAGACAGAATGTGGGAGATTAGACAATAGAAAATTCAAAAACAGTTGTTGTGAAAAATGTCGAAACAAATTAAAAAAATATATGAATTTAATGTAAAATTTCAGCAATTCTTTGAATGATTGCTAGAAATTTTACGTTCAGTCCACATTTTCTTAATTTTTTTTTCTACATTTTTCATGACATCCATTTTCAGTTTCCTATTTTCTAACCCCTCGCATTTTATTCAATTCTATTGGTTGATAAACAGTCCATAAAATCTGTTTCTCTTATTTTTAAAAACACTTTCATTTCATTTTTTATATACTGATAACAGCATATTCAGTGCTAACGAAATAGCTGTCTAGATTTTTCATTATGTCTGTTTGTGTTCAATATATTAATTTTTTGGATTCATTTCAATGAAGATTTCATATTGAGGCATATTTTGACATTAGATATGGCAGCATAATTATACTTTCAATAATCCTGCGAAGCATTAATACTTGGATATACTCTGATGATCACTTCATATTGATGAAAATTCCGATGGTAGACAAAGCAGCTCAAATGTTCTTTCGGAATTCTGCAAAGCACAGATTCTATAGCTTATCGGCGACTTCCATTTAAAAGTACAGTGAACACAGCTTGCATTTACCTCATAATTATATGCAAATGTTTAGTTATGAACATATAATAAAAAAATATTGAAAACTTGTTAAGAAATTTACTTAAAAAATAATCCTTCATAGGGCAAAGGATTTTAAGTATCCATACATTAAGAAGTTAAATGAATTTAAAAAATACATGTTGGGTTTCAGCTCAACCCCAAAAGGCCTCAACCTCCACTCTATGTTCTCTGTCCCAGGCTGCTACCACTGATCTTAGAAATCCAATCATTCTGTACTGCAAAATTTGAAATTCACAGAAACTCTCTGCCAGTCGCAGCACTTGGCTGAGCATCTTTCAAATTCTCTTTCATGCTCTCGGTGATCGTTGGGAGGAAACGACTCATATGCATATATTGTCTAGATTGAAAATGGCAAACAAAATGGGAAAACAAGATGGCCAGTCGAAAATCCAAAGATTTAAATGTAACAAAGTTTGATAAAAAAAAAAAAATTGTTGATAAATAAAGAATTAAGGGACTGATTTTCATAATTCAAATGCCAAAATTAATATTTTGAAATGCTTAATCATTTTATTTAAAGGAAAAATCTCAAATGATACCAGAAAATTATCGAATTATTTTTGGATAGCATAAATACAATTATATAAAATCTTATCTCACATAGAGATATCATGTTTCTTTACTCATATTAAAGAGTACTGTAATTAATCTCTTTAAACCATGACAGCAGAAAGAACTATTAAACTATAACAAACAAGTTTCCTTAAATAAATAAACATCACTTCAACCATCTTTAAATGAAAAATATTTAAATGAAAGTGTTTTGTATTATATATGCAAACAATGGTGAAAGATGACAAGAATTAAAAAGGCTAAAATGACTATTAGTTACCCATCAGATTCCTGGCTCTGCTAATTTTCGCATAGCTGATATTACAATTCAACCTTGCACTCCATCATCTCTAAATAGTAATAATGATAATAATAATAATAATAATAATATTAATATGTTTAAATATTTAGGATTCTAAACTGTGTAATTAAATCAACATATTTTAGAAAATAATATTCATGTATTTCAAATTACTTAAGGAAAATCGTTTTGTTACTTTATATTAAGATTTCAGCATTATGTAAAATTGCTTAAAAAATATGCTTTTTTTTTAATTATGGAAATTATTTTGGGGTTTATTCACTGAATTAATTTTGGATGTAATTATAATAATTAATAAAAGCAATGTTATGCAATTTTTTGGCATAACAGGAAAGAAAGAAATTATGTTTGATTTCATGACAAACACAGCTGCTATTTAAATAACAATTAAAAATACATTATCTTTTCTTTCTTTCTTTTCTTTTTTTTTAAATTTTGTGTGTGTGTGTGTGTAATTTGTCACTACAAGTTTACCATGTTTTTATCATGATCGTAGTGTTTTACATTCTGCGAAACAGAGTACCTATATTCTTTTGTGTATTCTTGCTGCTTTATATTTGAAGCTATAATGTAATATGTTAACAAATTTTAGTTTTTTCCTATTTAAACTACAAATTTTGCTATTTTTGTGTATGTTTCATTTGTCATAGTTCAAGTTATATAAGCAATATAATACCCTGGTAAAAAAAATGATCAAGTCAACAAATGGCAATATTGAGGTTACGTTATTGAAAACTATGAGTGAAGTGCAGAACTTGCATGAAAAACATCACATTCATTTCTATCTAATAATTTATCCACCTGGGGATAGTCGTATCAGTTTCATTGTAGGTGGCTAGTTCATGCTTTTTTTTAAAGTATTGTTTAAGTTGATTTTCTCAAATATTAAAATTTGTGAGTTGTGTCACTTTTCTTGGAAAGGTGCAATGTTTTGATTTTGTCAAATTATTTTTACTTAAAATATTTATAATATTCTAAATATTTCTTACTTTCTTTTTTTTTTTTATTTGCCATATAATCTTTACAATACATATAATCTTTATTTAATAGAGATCAAATGCCACCAATGGAAGCTGATTTATTTTGGAGAAATATTCAATGTACTGTTGAAAAAGATGTTGTTAGAACAGATAGAAGTCATCCATTTTTTGCTGGTGATGATAATCCTAATATTGTGGTTATGAAGTGAGTCTTTCAGCATTTTACTGAGGCATTTACTTATTTATTTTTTAATCAAAATCTAAGCTTATATTAATAATTTTGTGTATTTTTTTTATTTTTTCTGTAGTTAAAAAATAAGTTTGTTAATTAGTATAAATGACTTAAGAAAGTTTTAAAAAGTTCTAGTATATTGATTTGGAATTTTTATTATAATAATACATAACAGATTGGTGATAATTTCTATCATTAATTTCTACGTTTGTATATTTTTAAGTTTCATTTTATTTTATTTTTATTTTATGTAGGTTTTTTACTATGAAAAAATTAAATTATCGTTACTCACTACTTACATGAAATGGTTTGAGATGTTTGTCATTTAATAAGATTAAAATTGGAATTAGGAAATTTGATTGGTAGCTTTTGAAATTTGCTGATTAACAACATTACATTTTGCTATGAGATTTTTAACAGTATGTTTCATTTAAACTTTATCTGTAATGAACTATGATGTTTAAAAATGTATATATTTCTTAACTATTGTAAGTTGAAACTAATAATTAAAAAACACTTTTTGCTGTATAAAAACTTCATTGGAGGTTTCTCAAGTAGTAAGTTAAGACGTTACATAGATCAATTTGTGTTGTTAAAAAAAAAAAAAAAAAAAAAAAAAAGAAGGAATGAAAATTAAATTTTCTGTTTTTTGTGATTATTTTATTTATTGTGTATTATTATTATAAATTTATTTTTTATTTTAATGTATTATATATACAGCTTATTTTAACATTATGTAGCTTATCATGAATATTTAAATCTTCAGTTATTAAAAACAAAAATCATGTGGTTCACTCAGATTATTAGCTTTTCAAATGTATGTACTCGTTGCATTGTTTAAACTACTTCAATGTACTTTACCTACCTGATCATACTATAAACAGACAGAAAAACAGATAATAAAGTCTATAATCATTCTTAAACACTGTTGGAGAGTGTTAAAAATGGCTAACACAAACAGAAATGCAATTTAGACAATTCCCAATCATAGCCCTTAATGTATCTGAATTTAAGTCCTGTGTAATCTGACAAAAATATTTTCATAGATCCAAAAAGCAATCAGAACCCACAATTGGGAATTTTGACGACATGCATCCTACCCGAACCTGATTTCTTTATACCCAAAACCCAACTTCTTATTATCCAAATCCAACCCATAACTCACAAACTAAATGAAAATTAATAATTCATTTAAAAAACATGCTTTTTTTTTTTTTTTCCTTACTTCCTTATACAAAGTGTAAGGAAGTATAGTAATCCCGATTTGTGAAATGGATTTTGCATATCTCAAAAATGAATGATCGTTAAATGTTTCAAATTTAGATGTATGACTGTCATGAAGTCTAGTTGTACACCTGCAACTTTGGTTTTAATACAAGCTCTTGTTTCAGAGATATCAATGAATTTACACGAACTTTCCTGACATATGTATGTAAGTATGTGTGTGTGTGTGTTTGTATCTTGCATAACTCAAAAATGGTTAGACTGATGCAAATTGGTATATAAATTTGTTATAATATCTGGTTGTGTACCTCCCTTTTTGATCTTTCTGTGACTTTCCTTTTTGGAGATATTTACAAAAATTCTATTCATAATGACTAAAAATATAAAAGTTTTGACCATTATATATGACCTACCATCATAGAGATTTTAAAAGAAGCTAATGATAGAGACAGTAATGATATTGTTATGAAAATTGAAGACATTTTTGCATGTAGAAAGTAATTCTAAAAGGCATAAGCAGGTTCTAGTTGACGAATGCATTTTATTTAATGAATATTTAGCCCATATGATATTGTTATGAAAGTTGTCAACATTTTTGCATATAGAAAGTAATTCTTAAAGGCATAAGTAGATTCTAGTCGACAAATGCACTTTATTTAATAAATATTCAGCTCATAGATAGAGCCTATAATGTTATTGTTATGAAAGTTGTCGACATTTATAGCATGCAGAAATCAATTCTTTGCGACAGAAACAGGTTCTACTCGATGAATGCACTTCATTTAATGAATATACAGCCTGTAGATAGGGTTTGTAATGATAATGATAAAAAAAAAGTTGTTGACATGTTATTATGTAGATAGTAATTCTTAAAAACACAAGAAGATTCTGGTTGACGAATTCACTGTATTTAATGAATATTCAGTGCTTAGATAGAGCTGTAATGATTTTATGAAAGTTGTTGACATTTTCTTGTGTAGAAAGTAATTCTTAAAGATATATGTTGGTTCTAGTCGACGAATGCACTTCATTTGATGAATATTCATCCCGTAGATAGAGCCTGTAATGATATTGATAAAAAATGTTGTCGACATTTTAGCGTGTTGAAAGTAATTCTTAAAGAAATAAGCAGGTTCTAGTTGACGAATGCACTTTATTTAATTAATATTCAGTAAACAGTTGAATAAATCTCTTTTTTGTTCTTCAAAAAACAATAATTAATTAATATAATTAAAACAATCCAATGAAATGGTCATTTTTACTTAGAAAAAAAAAAAAAAAAAATGCTAAATACACTACAGAGCATAAATTCTGCTAAATCAGGAATAACCGAATATTTCGAAGTCTGAATGAAATTTGAATTCATTAAGAGTATTGTCAGTGGTTTATAGAATTTTTGAGGTAGTTCTGCATGAGAAACAAATGCATCATTACAAAATTTCTGGAACTAGACTTCTATTGAGGTTAGAGTTTCCAGATTTTTATGAATCCTATACTACCACTTTTCACCATATTTGAATGGCTAATTTGAGGTTAAGGGCCCTCTTAACTTACCGTCGCCAGCAGCTCAAGCCTATGTTATTCTATGAAAAATTTTCTTTACTTATAACTCATTAACTAATACATATTTTTAAATTCTGTTTTCACATTTAGAAAATTCACAACTGCTAAATTTATCATAAAACAGAATAATTGTCTATCGAAATGAATATTGTAGTCTGAAGAAATTAACTAAGAAAGGAACATTATGAACAAATAGTAGTTAAATATAGTTCTATTCATATTTGGTAACTTCATGTATTTTATAGTTTAGAGTATTCTGTTCACATTGTGTGTTAGAAAGATGTTTGCAATTTATCGAGGTTTGATGGAGATGAAATCAATGATGGAGATGAATGGAGATGAATAGGCTTTTGATATATAGTCAACACAATACTATCAAAAATAAATTGGAAAGAACTTACCATGAACAAAGACAAAGAAGAAGATTAAGCTTTTCATAACAAAATTTTAATTGAGGAATCTGAACTTAAGGAGGATGGATTAAGATCTCTAGTACTTGCTTCCACGTGCCTGGAAATCGTAGTATGGCAATCTGCCTGCATTGGACTTGTGGTAGGAAATCTTGAAAGATACTATTCTATCCTGACTAAACTATGGCATATTGAACTAAAAAAATTGATTATTAACTTAAGAAAATTTACAGTTATCGTTGTATTAAAACTGGCAGCAAAGGGTACACATCGCTCAGCCATACAATGTGGTGCAGCGAGAATGCTGCTACACACCGCTACATGCTGCCGATCAACTGGAGATACTGACTCCGGTAGACTACACATGCCCAGTAACTGGAGAACACATGAAACGTCACTGCTCAGAGCGACCAATGAGAACGTATGCTTACATAGAGAGTGGGGTGACGTAAGGAAGAATATCACAGCCGCTGCACGCAAGCACAGAAGGAAGGGAGAACCGCAAAAGAAGAACCGAGGGAGAAAAATTCGAGAAGTGCTGACGTACGGCTAAACTTATGCCATAATTATGGGAAAATGTTTAAATTATTACATAATTTGGATAGATTGAGTGATTTTTTTTTTGTTGTTGTTCATATGAATAATAATTGTCAATTTCATTATGATTTGTGCAAAATAAAAAAAATAAAAATATGGTTTATAGAAATACCTGACATAGAGTGCAATGCTGTGGACTTTCAGATTGCCTGTACATAAACCAGTAGTGGTATTTACCTCATTTTCGATAGGAATAATCCTATAATGAACTTGAATATTATATATCAGTTTCAAGAAATTCTGTGAATCTTTATGGGAGTTAGAGCACAGACAGACAGACCAAAGTCATAAGTACTTTTCAATTTTGTTCGAAAGTGTTAAAAATTGATCTTACCCTTTTATACTGTTGTTGCTGCAAGATGCTATTTGCAACAACTATTATGCCTATAAAGAAAATTGGATCAGTATTATATAATAAATTATGTGCATTTTTTCTAACATGCATTTAATAATTTCTTTTCAGAAACATTCTTTTGAATTATGGTTTTTATAACCCGAAAATTGGATATACACAAGGCATGTCAGACTTGCTTGCACCCATTCTTGCTGCAGTTCAAGATGAATCGGAAGCATTTTGGTGTTTTGTTGGACTAATGCAAAGAACTATTTTTGTCACATGTCCAAAAGATTTTGACATGGATGTTAATCTGGTATGATATTTCATTTATTTATTTATATATATATATCTTTTATCAATTTAACATTTGTATATGTTAGTAACTTTTTTTTTTTTTTTTAAGAAAAATAATTAAAATTAAATATGTATTACCTATATATTTCTTCACTGCTTCTTTTGCACAATTTCATAAATATAATGTTTACTGTAAAGCTAAGAAACAGCAATTAATATTTTGCTATATTTTTTAATTCATATTTCTCTGAACTTTTTTTGGATAAGGAGTGTGATGTAGAAATCCCATATATTTTTAAAAATTTCTATTTAATTTTAATTGAAATCTATTTTAATGTTTTATATTATTTATCTATTCAGTATTAAACTTTAATAACCATTAATTCTTTCTCCATCTATAAAATAAAAAATATAAGTCTAAAAGAAAATGTCTCTGCAAGTAGAACCCTATGATATTTCGGTTTCTAAAGAATACCACATGGCTTATTTCATTCTTATGTTCTTCCTAAGTCAAAGTCTAATTGCAAATGTAATTTTAATCAGTTAGTCAAAATTATCCTTGTGCAAAATTTAAATTATATATCTTTTTTATGCATGTGTGTGTGCAATCTTTGGTTTTTCAATTCTCATAGCTAAAAGTTTGGTGAAATTCAAAGGATAATATGTGTGGTGTGGCAATCTTGTTCTGTGCATTTAAAATTATTAACTTGATTAGAGTATAACATATCTTAAAAGATGCTTCATTTTATGTGTTTTTGTGGCTGTGAAATGAAATCCCAGTATGTATTTCTAATTTTAAGTTTGGCTGAAATTTATGCATTCTCTTCTGTTCATTTAACCTGTCAGTAATAATCGTATTTTGAGTGCACTATCTCATTTTCTAATTCTCATCCAGCATCTGCAGATTAATAAAGTGATGAAAATTCAGGCCTGTTTTCTTAATTTCCATTCATTAATGTGCTATTAACGTTTTCCTTTCAGTCCTCTGGGTATTTACAAACCTGTGACAAGTTTTCATAAATATATTCAACACAATTTTTACGCTCTTCAGAGTTAAAAATAATGACTGACTTATCTTTGCAAACAAAATTCTGTAAGCAGGAGTTGTTGATAAATATATCTATTTTGATTAATTGCATAAAAGTATATAGTTATATTTCCAGATCTTTATGTAAGTGAGATTTGTTTAAGATCATCTTTAAAAATTTATTTTTTTGCAAATCAAAATGTTTTCTAAATAAAGAAAACTAGTATGTCGTAGCTGTTACAAAACTTTCTTCTATAGTTTCCTATAACAATTTATGCAGTACAAATTATTTATCAAAATTATTTTCTGTGATAAATGAAGCTGATTTTCATCTTTAAAAAAAATTGACACTAGATATCAAAGAAGGTGCACTACACATGACATTTTAGAAATACTACTTTTCAGATTTCATTCTTTTTCTTTGCTCTTCTTTTTCTTTTATTTTTTCCTCTTTTTATTTATTTTTATTTTTTCAATTGGGGGAAAAAAAAAAACATTTAAACAGATTGTGCAAGATTAAGTATTTTGCGTCAATTTCTGATTAAGTATTTGGGTTTCTATAACATTGTTTTGCTCTATCTTGTGTTATATTCTCTTAACATCCTTAATCATTGAGGGAAAAGCCACAACCAAGAGACAAATTGTCCTTTTGGGATTAGAAAACAGAGTAAGCAGGTAGCAGAACACCATAATTTGTAAAATTTGGATTTATGTCTAAACACAATAACTCTGCTGTGATTAGTAATAATTATGAATCTTAAAATTTTTGTAAATATGCAATTACTACTAGTATCATGAACACTTAATGTGAATTCTTTGAATCATTATTATTAAAGATTTTGAATTGAACTTTTGTGATTATCCTACTTTTGTTATCTAAAATGGTGTAGTGTGAATAGTATGATTTGAAATATGAATTTAAAAAATAATTTTTTAACTAAATGTATTTTATGTAACATTTAATTTAGAATTATTTGAGAGAACTCTTCCGTGTGATGAACAGAAAATTTTACAACCATTTAGTTGCTGCTGAAGCTTTAGATCTTCTTTTTGTTCATCGATGGATTCTGCTCTGTTTCAAAAGAGAATTTCCTGAAGCTGAAGCAATGAAAATGTGGGAAGCTTGCTGGGCTCATTATCAAACTGATTATTTTCACCTTTTTATTTGTAGTGCCATAATATCAATTTATGGTGATGACGTGATTGCTCAGTCACTCAGAGCTGATGAAATGATGGTTCATTTTAGTAGTTTAGCCATGCACATGAGTGGAGATCTTGTACTGAGAAAGGTAACTAAATTTTTTTCAATATTTTTGCCTTCTTTTCATATAAATGTATTTTAAAACTGCAAAGACAAAATGTGCTACAAACTTATTGTATTGTTACAACAAAGTCTTTTGTTAAAAATTCAGAATTTTTCAAATGATTTATATTTGATCTAAATCAGATATATTTCTGAGAATTTTACAAAAGTATAATAGCTCTGTGTGAAACAAATGACATCCTGGCATGCTGTTTTTACTTTTAGATTAATACAAAGAGAAAAGCTGTATATCAAACAATAATTTGTAAATGGTTTTTAAATTTATTAAAAGTGTCAGTCACAGAAAATTATCATTGTTTTGAAAAAACTAACAAATTTTATCAATCTCTTATGCATTTAGATAATAGGTCATTATTTTTCATTCTATTAAGGGAGGAGGATTCTCATTGTAAGTCTTCAATAAATTATTATACCAATCTTACTATATTAAAATTTTTTCTATCTACAACACTGATAATTGTATATATATATATAAATAATAATTAAAAAAACCTGGGGGGGGGGAAGGGGAAGGAAAGTAAAAACAGTAAAATACAACTTTGAAAGTCTAAAAATTTTCATTTATTGGTCAGTTTTTTTATCATTAAGAAGGGGACATGGAAGAAAATAAATTGAATTCTCGAAAAAAAAAAAACTGCAAAACATTTTGTTTATTTTTATTTATATATATATATATATCTTTATATATATATTTCTTTTGTGCGTGTGTATGTCACTGAACTCCTCCTAAACGGCTGGACTGAGTTTAATGAAATTTTTTGTGTGTCTTCAGGTGAATTCGAGAATGGTTTAGATTTACAAATGAAAGTTGTAACTTAATTTTTAACCAACTCTTTCAACAACTTTTCCACCTAGATGGCGTGAGTTGTCGTAAACACGATGTCAGAATTTATTTAATGTTGAAATGAATAATATTATAGTTTTAAAAAATTAAAGAACACGCTTTTATAGAAATGTGAACTAAAAAGCCAGAATATCTATCTTAGTATTAAAATTCAGCATAAGAGATAATCGTGTGAGTGACACACCGTAATATTTACATACATTTAAATCTTTAATTAAAATAACTTAGAATTAACAAAAACCATTTTCAAAAAATCTCTCCTAACGGGGATCGAACGCTGGACCTTTAGATTCGTAGCACTGCGCCTTACCTCGACGCCGCATCGTTCACGTAGGGAAAGTATTTTTTTTACAATATAAATTTTTTGTTTGCTCCCAGAGAAGTTACAAACAAACATACATACATACATATATACAGGTGAAGCTAATAGAAGTGTGTTAAAAATGAATTTTTAACCGTATCTTACAAAGTGTTTAAAATATTTTTTCAAAATTAATATTTTTAGAATCGTAACCGTATTTTACGAAGTGTTTAAAATATTTTTTTCAAAGTTAATATTTTAGAATCGTAAACACGATGTCAGAATTTATTTAATGTTGAAATGAAAAATGAATTTTTAACCGTAAGTGTTTAAAATATTTTTCAACGTTAATATTGTTAAAATGTTAAAATTAGTTAAAATGGTATATTCTTTTAAAATATTCGCCAATATCCGACGGAGTTATTTTATGTTAAAATGAAAAATGAATTTTTAGGCCATTATTATTTGTGCAGATGGAAAATGTACTAAAAGTTTTCTGAAAAATTTCACGATCACAAATGTTGACGGATATCCAATATATCGTCGAAGAATTCCCGATAATGGCGGACAATCTTATCATCTATGGCGGTCATCTATGTCAACAACATAGATATTGACATTGATAACCGATGGGTGGTCCCATATTCGCCTCTGCTGAGCAAAACATTCAATGCTCATATTAATGTTCAGTTCTGCAGTTCAGTGAAGAGCATCAAATACATTTGCAAGTATGTGAATAAAGGCAGTGATATGGCTGTATTTCGAGTTGAAAATACCAATGTGAATGCTCCTCTGGTGAATAACAACGATGAAATAACACTTTACCAAACTGGCCGGTACGTGAGCTCCAATGAAGCTGTTTGGCGTATCTTTGGTTTCCCAATTCATGAACGGGATCCAGTAGTTCTTCATTTAGCCGTCCATCTTGAAAATGGCCAGCGCGTATATTTGACGAGCGAGACAGCGAATGATCGTGCTATAAATCCACCAAAAACTACACTCACCGAATTTTTTGAATTGTGTAATCGTGCGGATGCTTTTGGTGCTTTTGCACGGACATTACTCTATTCAGAAGTACCACGCTATTTCACATGGGCTCCAACAAAAAAATGGATGCCCCGCAAGCAAGGCATGCCGATTGATGCATGTCCCGGTTTATTCAAATCAAACACCTTGGAACGAGTATTTACGGTCAATCCAAGGCAGACTGAGTGCTTTTATCTTCGACTGTTATTGGTTAATGTCATCGGCCCTTTGTCATTTCAAGATTTACGTAAAGTGAATGGACAACAGTATCCAACGTATAAAGATGCATGCCTTGCACTCGGCTTGCTGGAAGATGACAACCAGTGGGAGTGTATGCTTGCTGAAGTAGGACTGAACTGTACAGCAAAACAAATTCGTCTACTATTCGCTATAGTGTTGACTGATTTGTTTCTCGGCCAAAGCAGAGACATTATGGGATAATCACAAAGATTCAATGACTAATGATATATTGCATCAACATCGTTCACGGTGCAACGATCTAACGATAGTATTCAGTGACGCTAATGTACAATGAAGCATTGATTGCTATTGAAGATCTTTGCATTATCATTGCCAACTTACCACTCAGTCATTTCGGTATGCATTCAACAAATCGAAATGCATCTGATTTAATAAGCACTGAATTGAATCGTGAACTACAATACAATACTGTAGAAATGGCAGTGATTGTTGCTCGCAATGTCCCACTAATGAATGAAGAACAAAGAACCATTTACGACCGCATCATGCTCGCAGTTTTGGCAGGACAAGGTGGATTCTTTTTTTTGGGGGGTGCACCAGGTGGAACTGGCAAAACATTCCTTATTTCGCTAATTCTCGCCGAAATACGATCAAATAATGGCATCGCATTGGCTGTTGCATCATCTGGCATTGCGGCAACTTTATTGGATGGATGCAGAACAGCTCATTCATTATTTAAACTGCCACTAAATATTCAAAATGACCCAGACGCAGTGTGCAACATAAAAAAACAATCATCCATGGCCACAGTGCTGAAATAGTGTAAAATTCTTATCTGGGATTAATGCACTATGGAACACAAACATTCGATTGAGGCGTCGAACAGGACATTGAAAGATATAAAAAACGACGACAAACTATTTGGCGGCACTCTGTTACTCTTTTCAGGTGATTTCAGACAAGCATTTCCCGTTATTCCGTGTTCAACATACGCTGATGAGATCAACGCGTGCTTAAAATCATCGTCATTGTGGCTTAATGTTGAAAAAGTACAACTGAAAGTAAATTTGTGCGTTCAAAAGCTTCAAGATCCATCCGCTGAAACATTCTCAAAACAATTGTTAGATATCGGCGATGAAAAAGTTACTACAGATGAAACTGGATGCATAAAATTACCGACCGATTTCTGCACAATCATTGATTCTCAAGATGCTCTTATTGACCAGATATTTCCCGATGTACACAGACGATACACAAATCATGAGTGGCTGGCAGAAAGAGCAATTTTAGCAGCAAAAAATGTGGACGTCAACGAATTGAATCTCAAGATACAACCTTTGTTACCAGGAGACTTGGTGTCATACAAATCTAATGATACAGTTTGCGATGCCACCGAAGCTGTAAATTATCCAACAAAGTTTTTAAACTCATTGGATTTACCAGGCATGCCACCGCATATTTTACAACTGAATGTTGGATCTCCGGTTATTTTGCTTCGTAATTTGAACCCACCACGGTTGTGCAACGGCACGCGATTAGTCATAAAAAAATTAATGAAAAATGTTATCGAAGACATCATTTTAAATGACAAATTCCGAGGTGAAAATATATTACTACTGCGAATTCCTATTATACCCACAGATGTGCCAATTCAATTTAAACGCCCTCAATTTCCAATTAGATTGGCATTTGCAATGACTATCAATAAGTCTCAGGGCCAAACGATGTCTGTCTGTGGCTTAGATTTGAGCACATCATGTTTTTCACACGGACAATTCTGTACTGATAAGTATAAAGGATTTAAGTCCATATTCTTGATTTTTCAGGAGATGAAAAATAAAGTTAAACTAACTAAAAACAAATCAGAAGAATCAATTAGGAAAAAGGGATTTCGTTGAGTTGAACCTTTTATACCATTCAGTGATTGTCAACCTTCATTTAATAACGGGAAAAAAATTGAATTAAATATTTTATACCATAAATGTATGGTAAATTTCTGACTTGAACCTTTTTTTACCAATGGATTTTCTCGAAGACTAAATGACATATACTTAAATCCTTTATACCAATCGATTGAGAATTTTTTTCTGAATCTGACTATGTACTTAACTCAAAATCGACATTTTTGGACTTAAATCCTTTATACTTATCAGTACAGAATTATACGTGGCTCTCGAGTGGGCAAACCATCCAGTTTGTTTGTATTGGCGAAAGATGGGATAACAAAAAATATTGTACACTCTGTTGCATTAAGGGAATGATATTGTTTTTTAGTAATATTGTTATAAGTAGCGATATGTATATAATTTTAAAGAATCAATTTTAATCAATTAAAAAAATAAATGATTGGTGTTTTGTTATTTTTATATTCTTTCACCGTTCACAGCGCTCCATACATCTTCCACTTATATACCACATCCTAACACACATACAATAAGTTAGTTATTTTTTTCTAGCAAAATATTCTCTAGAAATAATTTATATGACAAAACAACGTTTGTCGGGTCAGCTAGTATATATATATATATATTAACGATTTTAAAAGTATATTGTTTCTGAAACCAAAATTTTATTTACTTTAAAAAAACAAAAAAATGAAATATCATCCTAAAATCACTCTATCAAGCCTTTAATCAGGTATTTCAAAAATTGGAAAACAAAAGAAGAATTTTTTCCATGGGAGATGGTCAAGGGATGGACAGGCTGGGCAATCTCTGGAATTCATAGCCGACCATATAAAAATTCCTGGATTTTATTCAATGATCAATTTCTGGTGATTCTTAGTTTTTCGATAAGACAGTTTTATTTTGTAAAATTAAAGTGAAAAAAAAGGGAAATTTTAAACGAAAAATCTTTTCTTTTAAAATTGTCTTAAATCAATAAAAAATTGTCATAATTATCATTGTTTTAAAAATCATATATATGAATATATATATAATAAAGATGATCTATTAAGCATACTAGAAGCCAAGCAACAGATACAAGATCACTGAAACACCAATGACCAATAAGATAAAAAAAAAAAAAAAAAAATGAAATAATAATCAGTGGATGAAATACACTAATGTAAAGAAACCAGATCTATTAATTAACAGCCTGCAAAACAAACGAATCAATAAAGTAAAACAACAAATCTTAACTTAAAACCATAAACTTATCAAAATTAATGAAAAAACAACCCAAGAAACACAAGATAGGAAGGAGGAGGCAGGCGGCAAGACTTGTGACTTGCCTGTGGGGTTACACTAGTTGTACGCCGGCAACACTCCCCCAGCCTGCCACAACCAGAACAGGAACCATATGGATTTAAAAAAGCAAAATTTCAAAGCAGATGAACAACAGTGAAACCACGAAGCAACAATGAAATGCACCGATTGATCACATTATGTTTAACAGTATAATTAGAACATTAAATATAGTTGATAACTCAAAAAGGAAGAATCTGAAATTTTATTGGAAAAAGAAAGTTTGCATAGTAATACAAAGCAAATGCAACAAGCCTTCTATTTTTTTTTTTAATTTTTTTTTAAATTTTAATTTCACAAACCCACCCAACCATCCAGCCTTACAACACCTCCCCACCTCCGTAATCAAACATCTGCCCACCCAACCGCCACCTTTTTTATTGTCTTTTATTATTTTATAATTTTTTTGTTGATATACACAAAAGTGTACACAGCTTTTTTTTTTTTTTTTTTTTTTTTTGTACTGACAGAGACATGGTTAAGGATATAAAATAGAAAATACAAAGTTTTTAGGAAAACCCATTTTAGCAGTGGCTGTGATCAGTTTATTAATATTCTTGTTTTTAAACTTTGCAGAGCATAAATTATTAATTCGAAATAATTGGTTAATGATGATGCTTCTGAATACCGAAAGATGCAGACATGAATTAAAATGTGTAAATAAGTTTACATTAAAACTAAAATCTTGCCGTTTGTCATAGATATCTGTGTAAAGTTTATTACCATCGATGATTATTTTGAGATCTAAAAAGTTAATTGATTGATTAGTTAGAGTATTTTGAGTTAGCTTTAAATTAGGTGGATAATTGAAGGAAAAGCCATTTTGTGAGTTCTTGTTGATATAAAATACAATAATATCATCGATGTAACGATAAAATCGAACATCATCATTGCAAATTTGCTTTTCATAATAATAAAGATAGAGATCTGCCAAAATACTGGAGCTACAACCTCCTTGTGGGATGCCTAATTGTTGCAAATAGATATCGTTGTTGTGGAAGATATAATTATTATGGATAACAAAGTTAAGAAGTGTTTTAAATTTTTCTGCTTTAAAATTGTAAGGAAGATTAATTTGAGCTTTATATTCTTGAAAAAGACTGTAAATGATATTACTAAGATCTGATAACTCAATATTATTGAAAAGATCTTGAAAGTCAAAAGTCATAATATTGTCTATTGAATCGAGCGATTTGTGGTATTGAATTAATTGAAAGCTATTTTTAAGACAGTGTAAATTATCAACTTTGCAAGTACATTTGTAAATTTGTTTTAGAATATCCAGTAGAGCTTTATTAGCATTGTTGTTATAAGTGTTACACCCAACAGTGACAGTGCGAAATTTAATTGGAGATTTGTGAAACTTAGGTATGAGAACTATATTAGGATAATTAAAGGAATATATAAAATACCATATACAAATAAACAGGGTAGTGAAATGTGTTATATAGGAAAAACAAAAAGAAAAATAAAGACGCGTATTAAAGAACATAGCCATGATATTGCCACTGGAAAAGTAACAACCGCTTTAACTCAGGTGAATAAAAAAGAAGAAATTAATATAAAATTTGAACAAGTAAAAAAGTTGGCCAACTACCATAACCACGGTTACGCAGCAATCAGGGAGTCTGTAGAAATATTAACAAGTTCAAATAATTGCAATGGCAACGATGGGGCTTTGCTCAACCGCCAATGGCGCAGAGTTTATAAAAAAGGAAGGAAGCCTGAAACTTTAGTTTCGTACAACTTCGAGCACCGAAAAGTCGGAGACCAAGCTGGGGTGCCCCAAGCGAAACTAGTCCGAAGAGAAGACATGAAGAAATAAAAGGTTGTATTTTTAAAGTTTTATATAATTAAAGTTATTGAAGGGAAGTTGAAGTAGTTTATAGTAATTATGTATTTTTCGGTTATTAATAATAAGGTTATTATTAGTTAAACTGAAGATGTTACTATTAGTGACTGAAGAGTTTAAAATAGAGAGATGGTAGGATTTACAAATAATTGCATAATTATTAGGTGATTTGTCAACATAAGTGATCACAAAGTCATCCTGTAGTGATTTGATTGAGTTAAGAAGTACAGATTTTTTAAATAACACCAGATTTGAAGAATTGATAAATAATGCATTTTTAATTTTTTGTAACACTAAAACTTTCCATTGAGTGAAGTAGGCAATAGGTTTATTATGAGTAATAGATATTTTATAAATAAATAAATCTAGGTCATAAGAAAACTGTTGAAAGATTTGTGGAATGCTAGTTTTAACTGGAAGTCTAAATTTGGTGCCAAATTTCATGAATTTTTTTAATTGATAATTATCAATAATATTGAGATTACCAGTGATAATGTGTCCATGGTCTCTGTCAATAAATTTTGAGAAAGAAGGATCATTGCATTTACAGGTTACAGTGTTAGTAAAAGAGGTAGACTTAGATACAGAATTATAATTGAATATCTTTCTGCCAAGAGGAAGAGGATATTTGAAGGTACGAGATAGATTTAAATCTTTAATCGGAAATAAACATTCTTTGTCATTAATGATAGACGTAATGTTAATACTGTTCAATATTTGATTTGTAAAAGTCACAATTAATTGAGTATTTGTTTTAAATTTGTTGGGCTTTTTTTTAAATTTTAAATTAAATTGTTTGATTTTGTACATTATAATATCATAAAAAATGTCTGAAAAATGTTTATTATAGGATTGGCTTTGAAAGACATTCAGAAAGTTTACTAAGTATTTCTTTTTAATTGCAAAAATAAATTTTCGAATAATGAACCAGTTATAGTTAGATAAGTAATTAGTCTGTAGATCTGAAATGAGTTTAATAATGGCACTTTTAGAAAAGATTAAATCTGTTTTTTTACTACCTCGTTTAGTTCTAGAAGTTTTATTGTTAATTTTGTGATTGAGTTGTGCATAAATAGTCGAATAATCATGTAGAAGGTTGATTCGGAATTTAGGCCATATGGATAAATTGTATTGTAATACAGTTGAGGATCTATAATCCGCATACCCATAATTCGCAATTGTCTATAATCCACACTCACTTTGAAAATGTAAACAAAAGATTTTGCAGTAATGAAAATCCAATATTTTGGATGTATATGAGAATATATGTTAATTCACATACTAAAATGGAAAAAAAATGAGTGTAAAATTTAATTTAGATATATATAATTAATTTTAAAAGGAAAAAAAATATATATACTTTTATTACCTTATACTTTTTAGTAAATCTGAACATCGTCTGAATAATATTCAATTAGTGATCAAATAAAACACGTGCAAATACAGTGAGCAATGCTGTTACTGGCAGGAGTTAGAAAAAACTCCTGCCAGTAACAGCATTGCTCATTGGTTGAAAAAAAAAATGACATCATATACGTCGGTGAAATTGTGTATTTTCACAGATGTTTAAGGACCATTAGTGTAAATGTTCTTTTTAGGGTGGTATTTCTAAATTACACAAAACTATTTAAAGAAAAATTTATACCAGCATTTGTTTTGAAGATGCAGTCATTAAAAACTGCATCAAACTAATCACATTGCAAGTATCTGGCTGCATACTGTTAATCACAGTCCAGAAGTAGGAGTACAGTTTATTTTTTTTAATGAATTACTCATTTAAGGGTTTAAATTATACATTGCTTCTACTTCATTAAATAAATTTTATGTTTTATATATTTATTAGTATATTACCTTCATTACATTATATATAAACAAACAATTCTAATTCTAGCTTCATTAAATAAAGTTTATTGTTTTATGTACCTTATATTAATTCATATAGCGAGGAAATGGCATCATTTATCTATAATTTGCAAAAATCTATAATCCGCACAAGTTCTAGAACCAAGGTGTGCGGATTAAAGATCTTCAACTGTATTGCATAAATTTTGATTCAAGAAATAGATTTATTAAAGTATTCGGAATTTAGGCCATATGGATAAATTGTATTGTAATATTGCATAAATTTTGATATATATATATATATATATATTACATTTATTTGCTTTCTGCTACAGGGTTCGCATTAGAGGGTAGAATTGCGAGAATCTTGCAATATTTTGAAAATTTCCACTAAAAAAATATATCATAAGGGGGATTTCTCTCCAATTTTTTCACATTGCACATTTAGTATTTCATCAATTTTTTAGTTCAGTTTGCTAATGTATTAATTGTTTTTAAGCCTTTAGTTATCTTTTTTTAACTTCTCTAGAATTTCTTGATAAAAGTGGTGTAATTATTTCAAAATACTTCTTAATTGTAAATATTTATTAAGAGGATATATGGTGTATTTTTATCAACAAACAACTATGAAGTGTGAAGGCTAAAATTGCAATAATTATATATTAAATAATTTAGGTTATTCCAGTTACTGCACTTCTGTCAAGCACTCTTTTAGTACTCAAAATCAAATTGAAAATAAATTTTGAAACAGATTAAGTAATAACTTGAGAAACTCCTCCTGCATTTTTTGATGAAAATTTAGATTCTGACTATTGAAGCAGTATTTGTCCTTAGACATAAAAGGGGAAAGAAAATAAATAAATAAATTTCCATTTTTAATATTTACTTGATTTTATTATTATTATTATTATTGTTGTTGTTTAATTTGCAATTGTAGTTATCTGAAAGGAAATTTGCAAAATTTACATTATGCAATTTGTCACTTAAATTTTAAAGATCCCACTTAAATTCTTTGTTAGAGTGGGAGAATCCCACTCAATATTTTTTTCTAGTACAAACTCTGTGTTATATATTCAATAGAAAAAAATATTAGATTTGTAAAAATTTTCAATTTTCAATTTATTTGCATGTTTTGAGAGGCCTAGAACACAGTTTGATTATTTAAAAAAAATATCGGCCTGTGTGTTTAACGAATGTTTTGTAGCAGTTCTAGCTGAAATATTAAGGCACACAATATCATAAAAATTACACCTAGATATAAATTAGTGCCTATCAGTTATTGAGTTATGTTTTATTGTTGTTGTTTTGTTCAAGAAGTTGGTGCAAAAGAGTCAAATAGTACCGAAGGTATCCAGGACAGCCGTAGCAACATCTACGACCCTTGAAGAATAGAGGAGTTGATGCGAGGGAGCTAGATAGATACTGAAGAGCTTGGCCAATATAGTAGGACAGTCGAAAAAGGTGGTCAGGAGAAAGTTGAATGTCAGTACAGTGAGGGCAGTAGATATAACTTCGTTGACCATCAAGGGAATTTTTCATTCCTCTGAAGTGTTTTGTCTTCAGTCTGGGAGTAGTAGATGAAATGGCACTGTTACAATTTAGGGCAGGAATAGAATTCTTCATGATTGGTTGGAAGGAAAGTCTACGGCTGGCTGTTGCATCAGCATCGGAGAGAGTTAAGCTGTTGGAAACTTAAGAACTATTTTTTGCTTCCTTGGTGAGGCTGTCAGCCTACTCATTTCCGTAAATATCGACATGTGCTGGTGTCCACTGCAGTATGTATGTCTTCTGGCTACAATAGTTTTGTTCATAAGCACAAAAATATCCTGGGTAAGTTGAGAGTGGCCCTGTAGGATGGCCTGGAGTGCAGATTTAGAGTCGGAATAATAAGAGGCCACTAGAATTCTAGATTGACTTGGAGTGGTAAATTTCTGGAGCTTTTTTAATGGCTGCAAGCTCGCAGGTGTAATTTGAGGCAATTTTACCAATAGATAATTTCTGATGTTCAGAATCACCATTTGCATGAGTGAAAAAGATGCCAGTGCCACCCCTGTCGAGGTCAGAGTCGGAGGAACCCTCTGTAAATGCAATTGCCAGATTTTGGACCATGTTCGAGAGCTCATTGATGGTGTGGATGCCCTTCTCCTTGATTATTGTGGCTGGCTCCTTTTTATTGCAAGATTGCAAAAGGTTTAGATTTACGACTACTTGCGGGGATGGACTGATAGAAAGAAGAGGTTCTTTATATCAATATCTTCATGACGCAAGTCAATTTCCCTCCTAATTTCATTGTTAAATTATAGGGTGGAAGACCGTTTTAGTCCATTCCACACCTTGAAGGTTTTGTTAGAAATATGAAGATCTGTTAGGTTTCTGATTTTGTTCATGAACTTGATGGTGGCCAGTTTTCTTCTATTTTCTAAGGGAGTTAGACCACACTCGTTTTCTGCTTTATTGTTATTAGTTGATGAGGCAGCACCAATAATGATTTTGGATGCTGTGTATTGGACAGTGTCGATCTTATCCTTTGCAGAAGATGAGGCAGGTGCCCATATGGGAGCGGCATATTCAAGGATGGGCCTGACGAGTGAGGTATAGGTATTAAGAAGAGTTGTTGGTCTTGATCCCCAAGTTGCATCACATAGTCTTTTAAGGATATTTAGCCTTTTTAAGGCTTTATTAGAGATTTTTTCAAGGTGTTGTGAAAATCTCAACTCATCGTCAAGAGTTAGGCCAAGGTACTTGGGATGTGTAGTTTGATTGATTTCAGAGCCACAAAGATTTAAAGTAAGTTGGAAAGATTTTCTGTTTTTCCGGTCAGTTGAAAAAATGCAATAATTTGTTTTGTCAGAATTTAAAGTGAGCTTAAGCTCTTTTGACCAGTTTTCAATGCCCTGCATACATCGATTTAGAATCCTTTGTGACCTATGAATGTCAAAGTGAGTATGCCATATTGCAATATCGTCTGCATAACATGCCACCCTTGCCCCCTTGCTGATGTGGGAGTCTATGATATTTAAATAGAGGAGAAAGAGAAGAGGACTTAACACAGAGTCCTGGGGGACAGCCCAAGTGCAATGGATTTTTGAAAAAGTACCATTTACTTTCAGTCTGAAATTTCTTCCTCTTAAAAAGTCATTGATCCAGATGAGAGAGTTACCCATGATACCTGTTCTATGGATAATATCAATTAATCATCCATAGAACAGGTATCATGGGTAATTCTCTCATCTGGATCATGCTTTATAATTCAGAGAAATCAATAATGGAAAAGATCCAAAATCTGGAATACTTCTGGTCTTGCAAGTTCCTAATAATGGATCCTATACTGTATTGATGAATTGTACAGTGTGTGTATGTAATGCATTTAAAATACAATTTTTTGGATAGAAAACTATTCTACTTTTTAATTTTAATTATGTATTTAAAGTTTTATGCTATTTATACTTTATTTCTTTAATAGGCCAGAGGTCTTTTGCACCAGTTTCGGTTACTGCCTAGAATTCCTTGCACATTATCTAAATTATGTGAACTCTGTGGACCTGGTATGTGGGATAGTGGTCATGTACCTATTATAGATTGTTCTGGAAATCATGGTGACCATTCTTGCCCTTATGGTGGTCAAGATCCCACTTTAAAAGTTTTGTAATATTCTACATACGGTATCATTCACATTGTTAAGATACCATATATATGCAATTGAAAAATGTTTTTATGTATAACTGTATATTTTTGTGTTATTTTATGATAAATTTTACATACTACATTCAAATTTTATATTGTTATTTACTGTTAGTTCCTATCTAAAGGAAAAAAAAAAAAAAAATGTGTTCAAGTATTAGATGCAAATTTATTATTTTTACTTTTTATATATTTTCTTTTTATGTTATCTCATTTTAATGGTCTATCTATGTTGTATTTTAAAAACAAAAGTTTTTTCCTTGTGTGCAATTTCAGTCTGCAATTTGAGACTCTAGTCATTGTTTTTTAAAAATTATCATCATGTCTGTTTGTTGTTTAAAAAAACTTGTCAACCTTGACGCACTCTTTAAAAATAAAATTTATAAATTTTAATATGTGTTTGTTCTTAGTTAATATGGTGTTTTCAAACAAAGATTTTCTCTGCTGTGCAATTTTAATCTCTAGTCATTGTTTTTAAAAGTTTATCATATATATTTGTTTTTTTTATAAAAACAAGTAAATATAAAAAGTATTCTTTTAAATAGAATTAATTAAATGTATTATACATTTATTCCGTGTTATTATTGTTTATATTTTAAGCAACAACGCAATAATAATAATAAGAAGAAATAGTTAATTTTCTTTTTTGCTGTGTTTTTGTGTAAGGTGTAGGTTTCAATGAATTTTGTGGCCAAAAAGCGAAGAAAGAGCTGCACAACAATAAACATTTTCCACGAACCTGTGTTTTATAAAAACTCTGTGCTATTTATATAGTTTATATGATCTTATTTTTTATATTTTTTAATTGTATTTACTTTATATATTGACTGTTATTATTATTATTTTTTTTTTCAGTGTTATTTTAGAAGATACTAAAAAAATATGTCTGATTTGTTTCTCAGTATAAGTTGAAAATTCTTTTAAAAATTGTGATCAGTCTTTCTTTAGTAAAGTAATCGTATTTAAAATTAGTTTTAGTTTACTTATTTTTCTCCATTTATAATATTGTTAAATAAATATATATATACAGTATAGGATCCGTTATCCAGAATGCTCCGAAAACCAGAATGCAAAATGCCAACTACCAAAATTTTTAATTATCGTAAAATTTAAGAATTAAAGTTATACAATAGCAGCGGTCAGAATTATAGTTTTACAACCTACCTTCTTTAATGCTACAGTGTTATTCTGAGGAAATATGGTGAGTACAAAATTGTCCAAATAATTACTGAAAATTTTGTAAATTTAGGTTTGAAAATTAATTTTTATGGTAATTTTTAATAGATAAACATTAATAACACATACTTCTTAAAGTGCCCAATAGCAGATGAATTTTATCCTTGAACTCAGGTCACATGCATGAAATCCCAATTATTATAAAAAAAATTTAAATAGTTTTTATTAATTTCCATTATGTTTAGAATTCATTTCATAAAATATTTAGCATTATGTACTAAAAATGTTTGAAACATTTATGAACAATTAGTATCAGAGACACACTATAAGTAAAAAAAAAAAAAAAAAAAATCAAAGAAATGTTTGCAAAATCTAACTGTAAGGATTTTACTCTCAAGTCCAAAATTAAATTTTATATATGTTTTTTTTTTTTTTTTTTTCCCCATTTATTATTACTATTATTATTTATAGTTCAAAATTCTAGTTAAGAATGTTTTTTATTTTGTGGAAATGATTTATTAAATGAACAAATATATAGGTAAAGTATTTATAAATATTATTTATGTTTATCACTGCTATTTATGAAATTTTGTACCATTTTTATACGTATAATAAAGTGTTCCAAATTACGGAAAAACCCCTTATTCAGAATATCCCAGGTCCCAAGCTTTCTGGATAACAGATCCTATACTGTATTAATTTTTTTTTCTCTTTATAGGATTTGGCAATTATATTACGATAAGGCCTTTTAATAACTATAAAAATCTAATGTAAATAAAAACTTTAAATGCTTTTTTTTTTCTCCTATGCATTGAGGATGATATATACAAATCATCCTTTTAGAAATATAACAATGAAGCTTTCATTTAAAGTTTTATTATTCTGTTTGAATTTTTATCAATTTTATAGTAATTTTGTTTCACTGTTGCATTTAATTGTCATATATATTTCACGGTAATAAAAGGCATTCAACTTTACATTATATGCTCTTATTACTACAGATTATTATTATTATTATTATTATTTTTTTTGTAAAATTAAAGAACATAATAACTAAGTACAACTCTTTATGTGGCCAAAAAAAAAAAAAAAAAAATGCTCAAATGTAGCATTAACACAGTAACTTTGCTACTTTAGATAATAGTTAAGAATATGATTCATATTGAAGTAGATTAGATTTTTTTTTTTTTTTTAACCTCTGTATGTATAGAGTTGACTCCGTAAAATACTTAATGGCATAATTTTTAATTCTGTATTATTTTCAGTTCACTATCGAATGTGAACCGTGAAAATCATTGTCGGCAGTTCAGCTAATGGGGACTTTTTATTTGCCATTAAATGAATTATAATTAAAGAATCTTTGGTAGGGAATCAAGAAAAATATTGCTAGGAGCCAGATTTTAATCTCAACTCATGCATAAAGGTTCATGGGAGTCAGAATTCTTTTTAAGCTGTAGGTCCTAGTCTAATGAACTTTAACCGTAGACAACTAAATATTTGTCTGACAGAACTACCCACCCCAGCCAGTTTTTTTTTTTAATTTGAGATGTTTCCATTGCTCTCGCACCTTTCTCATGGTATCTCCATAAATACTAAAATTAGTAAAATTAGTTTTAAAAAGAAATATTATAATACTTCTCTTAAGATACACTAATTTCTTTGAAATAAAGAAAGGAAATATAAAAATATACTTGTTTTTAATTTGCAGTCTTTGAGTTGAATAATTAGATATATACAGAGTAACACTGATATAAGTTCAGTTATCTAGGGTTAATGTAGAAAAAGAAAGAAAAAAGAAGAAGAAAAAAAGTAGAGTTCCACCACAAAACAACAAAATCTGAAAAATTATTTGCAATGGTTAGGAAAATATCTACTTTTACCTTTTTGTAAAAAAAAAAAAAAAACCTGGCTTTTGGTAGATTGTGCTTTTTATAATTGAAAAGATTTTAGTTGAATTCAATTTACATTTTCATCATTCAATCTTTGTTTTGGCATTATTATAGTTTGAAAGCTTATTTTGTGTTGATTTAAAATGACATTTAAAAAGAATACATATTTAATTAATTTTCATTCTTCAATACAATTAATAATACACACATAAGCCAACTCATTCTTTGAAATTTGGAGTTGCATTACAAAGTTTATGTCTGTTACTGATTTAATGCTTTTTAATAACTTTATTTATTTATTTACACTATTTTTACAATAAGACCTGTGTGCACCATTGAAGGAGAATATCAATGTAAAATTCATTAGGTAATTAAAATGAATTATAATTAAAAGACTCACAAATTGCTGCCCCAATCGTTTTGATGTACCACTTCATGCTTAATTTTAGAAACATTTATTTTTGCAGGATTTTTGTTTATTGTTGCTGTTGTTGTCATATGCCACTCGTAAATTCCGAGCCCTGGTAGTGGAACTGACCGGACTTTTTTAAGGCATGAGGGGTGCGTCTTCCGTTATTTAGGAGTGCCTCATAGGGAGGAAGTACGACTTTAGCTCCAGAAGCTGGTGAAAGATGTCAGCACCAGCCAAATAACTCGAATTTTGATCCTAAGTCTACAACTAATATTAATTAAAGCTTTGTGTTGCTAGGTTATATTTTATACGTTATTTTGCTTCTTTATTGATCCTTATACACTTCTAAAAGTAAAACTGATGCCTTCTAGTTAAGTATATAGTTTAGATCTGACAATATTTCTTTGTCCTAATACAGTAACTAAGGATTGATTCATGGTCAAGCATCCAAGGCGTGTGCCCAGAGCCACTAAAAATTCTTACTTTTCAAAATTTTCTTCTGTATGTGGAAAAAAAAAAATTAAATTTAAATATTTGGCAAAAACCATTAGTCAGTGTAACTCTAGTTGTCATTCTTAGCAAACATTTAAGTACTAAATTTCTCTCTCTCTCTCTCTTCCTTTTTTTGTGAGTGTGTGTTGAATTGGGAAGAGAGCAAATTCCGTATTTTTTAAGAAATGCTGAAATTAAATATGCATTTAATTAACTTCAGAATTTTACGATTATTACAGCATTGCTTCTTTATTAATGCCATTTCATTGTTTAAAAGAATCAGAAAAAATCAAAAGATATTTTTAGGGGAAGGTTTTTAGATTTCTAATTATGAATCAGGAACATGTCTTTTGAATTTATGAAAAATCTTTTTAAGTTAATTTTGGGAGGCCTCATAATTGTCAGAACAAGGCTCACAGATGTATAAATTAGTCCCTGGTAGTAAGAGTAAGCTTTGTGTTTCAGTGGTATTGGAAACATATTTCCCCTCGCTGAAATACGTTATTGAATTTGCAAATTTCTGAAAATATAATATGCATATACTAAATTAAAAACTTGTTTTTTATATTTATAGTCTAAAAAAAGGTTTAGAATTTTTGTTTTGTGAAATTTCAATTTAATTTAATTTTTAAATACTTTTGAGTTATTACTTTTCAGCAGAAGACTTTAAAAATATAACAGTTCAATGTTGGATTTTTTTTTTTTTTTTTTAATGTATTAAGTAGTAAAAAAATCTATTTTAAAAATTTCCGTATAAATTAGCGTTTTATAAGAATATTTTATATTAAACAACAATCACTAAAAACTCCTTTAGGAATGAGATCAAATATTTATCCAAGAATAAATAGGTGTATAGTTTAATCTTCATGTAAAATAGTTGTAAATTAATGTAACTATGTGTGCCTTCATAATTTGTAGAATTGATGAATTACTGACTTGAATTTTTTTAAATAGAGATATTCATTATAGATGATAAATATGCTGTCACTTTCAACTTCTTATGGGGTTTACACTATGAAATTTTTGTGTATGCCATTTGCATGTACAGGGATGTATGAATATTTTCAGTTTTTGCATTTTATGTTAGAGCAAATATTAAGAATTGAAGAAATTTTTTATAACAGTATTTTGTAATTAGTGGTTTTTTTTTTTTTTTTTTTTTTAATTTTCTTATACTTTATATTTTTAATTTGTTGCTGTGCATCTGTGTAGTATACAGGTAGAGTTGTAATTTAATTTAAAATTTTTTGCTATTAGAATTATAAAAGATGTAATTTTAAAAACTGCAGCAGCAAATCTTTATAATTTAAAAATATTTTGGATTTCATACATAGAATTTAAATGTTTGTAATGAATAATTTCAAACATTTCCCTTTAATTCTTTGATGTGACACTCATAGAAAGAAATATAAGGAAAAAACAATTTTTATACAATCCTATTTAAAAAATACTGTTATTTCAAAAATGGTTACAGTGTCAAACTTGACACTGGACTTTTAAACAAAATTTTACGAGTTTTTTACAGACAATGACTTCATATTAATTTCAGTCTATACCGTTTTATTAATTTTGAAATAAAATTATGATGATTTAATGTGTTTATTATTATTATTTCAATTAATATTTTCTTCTACCCATTCATACAGATAAATTCTCTCATAAATAACAAGATTATTAAATGTTGACTTTAATTAGCATTATATTCCTGATATATATATATATGCACATATTTGTTTTTGGAATTAGACAAATAAATAAATAAAATGTATAACTCTGTGAGTTGTTTTAATAAATATTTTCATCTGTTTAATTGTTCATTTTTATTGAGATTTATAACTTGTGCCAAATGACAATAAAGTATTAGATTTGAGTTAATTTTACCAAAAATTACATCCACATTAACGTTCTTATAATTTTTAATCTCTAATTTGTTAATCTTGTTTCTCATTTGACAATGTTTTCTTCCATAATTTGATTGATCTTTTATTAATGAAAATATTTTAAGCCAAAGAATTGATGATAAATTATAAAGTTTATGGACAATTTGTTAAAAAGTAGTGAAATTCTAATGTGTTTTCTGTTTGGTATCTTTGAATTAAAAAGTATATAATTAGATTTAGCATATTTAATGTTTATTTTGTTATGCCTCATTAGAAAGATAATTGACTATTTTTTAGAATAATCCAAAATCTCTTCATTTTTAAGCAGTCTATGTTTCATTGAGTTTTGTTGGATGTTAGAATAGATATTATGCAAATAGATTTCCTGCTGTAGATAGTTTACTAGAGATTAATTAATGAAAGAAAAGAAAATGTCAGCAATTTTTTTTTAGGCTGCTAAAAGTGTACCTGAAAAAAATCTGTAGCGTATTTGTATATCTCAAATGTATTTCATATCAAACATGTGACAGTGAAAACTATTATGTCTATTATAGCTAATCTTAAATTTTATGACTACTGTGCTGTAAAATATTTTTTATGTGAAATGTACTGTGCCATGATTGTTATATACAAATATATCATATTTATTTGTGTCGAATTTCAATGTCGTATGTATAAATTTTAATAGCAATTTTCGGTTTATATGAATATTGAGAGAATGGAGTATTAAAAATGAATTATTAACATTAAAATGGGTGTTTGCGTGTATTCCATATAGCTCGTGTTTAACACATTTCTTGTAAGCTATTATTGAAAGAATATAATTGTCCATTAACTAAAATAAAAGTGTAATCTTCCCCTTTAAATGTAATATGCATATAATGTACTTTGTGTGTCTTTATGTGATTGTGATTAACTTCAATAATTCACTCAGTAAATTTGCGTGTTTTTTTTTTTTTTTTTTTTCTTAATATATTCTAATAAGATGCTTCTTATAATGGTTAAGATTGTTCAAATATTCAACCTATCAAGGAGAACATTGGATTCATAAAATTTTGAGATTTTCTTTGTAAACTTTTAGAGCATGGACATTGCTATTTATTTATTTATTCATTTCTAATAATCTGAAAATTGAAATTTTAAGTCTTTTTTTTTTTTTTTTTTTTTTTTTTTTAACTTACTTGCCACTTTTTGCAAATTTTCAGATGAATATTGAAATAATTTTTCTTCCAAATTTTCAGTGGAAGTTTTTGACATAGTCCTGTATCTCTAAAAAATCTGTTTTAGGTTTGCTGATTTTTTTTTTTTAAATAGATTTTAAAATTGTCTTGTCATGTTAATTTTTGAGGAGTCTGTTTTTTTATTTGAATTTGTCTGATGTAATTTGTCTGATGTCACCTCTGAAAATATCATTTTTCCATAGTCAACGGAAATTGCACTTTTTTAGCTAAAATAGGCAATTATTTCAATATTAATTGCCAACACTTGCACTTTCTTTAAAGCTGACTCTCATCTATCGTATGATTATTTTACTGTAAATCATAGCAATTCCTTTTTAGTGTCTAATTTATGAAATATTCTACATTTTTTCTACCCAATTTCTCAAATGCATTAAAAGTTTACTGCTATTTGATTAATTTACATTTAATTACCAAATTATTATATAGTTTTTCAAAAGTTGATTAATGAAATTCATGGTTATGAAAAAAACAGGAAAAGGGGAAAAAAAATGTTGCAGGTTGTTCATTTTTTTAAGTTACCATTTTATTTGGTTTAGTTGCCTTTTGGTGAGTGGATTTTTTCAAGTCTAATTCCTATTTTAATATTATTATTATTATTATTTTCTTTTTACCAACTTGAATATCAGTGAGTATTGATAGGTACTTCTCTTTGAAATAAACTGTGGACAAAATTTCTGAATTGGTCATGGAAATTTTTATAATTGTACAACATTAATATGCATTGATGAAATCATTTCAAAGATTCTCTTAATATAAGAATATTTTACAGATAATTATAATTACAGATAAGAAAAAGCTTATTCAGTAAGCTTGGTTAATTAATTACAAAAAGTAAAAAAGTAATATTCTGTTAGTATAAGCATATTTTCATTGTTTTCTTATGAGTAAGTGCCAAAAGCTATTTCATATTTACTTTTATAAGATAAAAACTCATATGTTTTCATCTTGCCGTTTTATGGTCTTTAAATAATGCAAAATTTTTAGCAAACAACATCACTTTAACTTATATATGTGTACATGTAATTAAATCAACTCTCTTGATTACCAGGGAAAATTACCAAGTTTTAAGTTTATTCAACTGTTAGACAATTTATATTCAGAAATATATTTAAAATTTTACCCTCTCTCCCCCTTTTTACTTTCTCTTACCCATAAGGTAGAGAAAGTATTGTTTTTGGGTCAAATTTTCGAATGCGAGATTTTGTTATATTTACACGTTTTGAGGTCCCCTGAATACGAAAATCATGTTTTTAGCAAATGGTCTATGTGTATGTCTGTGTGTCTGTCTGTATGTCTGTCTGTGTGTCTGTCTGTTATCAGCATATCTCAAAAACAAATTATGGCAGAAAGTTCAAACTTGGTATTCTAAATGTGTATCATATAGGGATGCTACAGTAAGCTTTTCGTTAAGATCAAGCAAATGGTTTGTGTACAGGGACAATCAAGAGAATTCTAATACATTACGTCTATGGGGGAAATTGCAGGTAAGTAGAGTTTAACGTCTATAGACTACACTAAACCAAATGAAACGAATATATATTTTTTGTAATAGAGATAGTGAACTGGGGAAAAAAAAATTGTGTATGTAAGAGCCTCGCCTCCCCCACTGGGGAGGAAGTCCCCCCTCGAGGGGAGTAAATTTTCATGATGGGTATCATTCAAAAGAGCTCGGCAATACCTTCAAAATGAATGGTTGAACCATCGATCTGCGATAATTTAAAACAAAGTTTTTTTTTTTTTTAATTTTAACGAAAAAAAAAACCTGAAAAAATCTTTTTTTTTTTTTTTTTTTAAATATTGAGAATAAAATGGACTTTTTTTGGATATTTAGTGTTATACTACTTCTCTAATATGGAAATCGTCTGCATTATCATAAAAGATAATTTTTTAAAATAATAATTTTAATAAATTATTTTTTAAAAACAGAATTATTTTTTAATAGCCGAATTACGGGGGGCCCCCCTCACACATAATTAATTATTATATAAAACTCTTCCAAAGCCTAATTTGAATTGTTTAACATAGGTTTACATAACATCGTTATCTTACCTCTTAATCTCCAACCTGTATTTATAGTATTAAATTTCAGGGTAAGAGAAAGTCGTGTGAGTGACACACCAGATTATTTTGTATTCCAGAACAGGCTCAAAAATTCTTGCAAAACTGTTTCACAAAGAATGTTTATGAATACTATCTGCAATTTTTAAAAATGTTTGAAATCATTTTTGAGCAAATTGGTAAAAAAATAATTTATTTTACTGGGGAATTTTTTCAAAAATGCAAGTAAATTTTAGGATTGTTTTAGTGAGTGTAGATTTATCACTAAATTCATTTCATTATTGTAAATCTAATATACAAAAATACATTGTCAACTGTAGCTGTAAATGTAAACCTGTGTACATAGGATTATCAAAAAGTTGTGATTTATTCTGTGACAGCTTATGAAATAACTAATAGACCTTAATGAATCTTGCAGCTATTGAAAAATTGAATGAAGCTTTATCAATTGTGAAAAACTAAAAATTTCTACTTTAACCACTTCACCGGCCATCCCGAGATAACTCGGGAGAAACCTTCCACATACTACAGTGTCCAGTGAAGTGGTTAATACTTATTACATTATAAAGTACATGATGTGCCACAGTGATAAAATTCCTTGTAATACTAATTACAAAACTTTTTATGCTTATCAAAAATGTAGAATTCCCTTTCAGATTGTATATGCAGAAACTTATAAGTATTAAAATAACACGAATCATTTATTTTTCTGATATGTTATAAGATAGTATCCCTGTGAGAGATTCCTGGCTGTCTAAAGGGCTTATCAGACACAGCAACTTTTAAGACAGCCAATTTTAGAGCCAATTTTAGTACTGAGTTTTCTTCAATGAAAATGCCGTAAGAGTTACAAAAGACGGGTGAAAAGTTGGATGAAACAAGGCTAATTTTTGACGCTTTTCTTGGCACAAATAAAATATGCAATGATTAGTGTTAAGATTCACTTTCTTCTTGTGTAGTATTATATCGCACTATTATTTATACTTTGATCTTTGTTACAGCTATTGTCATATCACTATGTACAAATGAAAAAGATTAATTCAAAATTCTTTTCATTAAACAATAAAATAAATATGTTTAGTGATAAAATTTCCAGTTCAAATATCCACTTAAAATGATTTCTGTGTTTTAAGTGGTGCGCCAGCTTGGGAAATAATATATCGAAACAACAACCTCTTTGATGAACTTGAGAAGAAATTGAGTACAGAGACAACTTTATCAAAACAGCACTGAAAAAGTTGAGCAAGTTTAGAGTGCACTATCACACTGGGAGTAGAAACAATTTCTTTCAGAAAATTGGCACTAATCAATGGTTGTCCCTAATTGCCTGCAAAGTTGTCGTGTCTGATAAGCGCTTAAAGTTGTGGTTTTTACAGTAGAATATTAGTGATGATTCTAGAACAAAAAAGACTGCTGTGTTGAACTTAATAAAAAGGGCAATATTTGCCTAATTCCTAATAAAATAAAAATAAATAAATAAATAAAAAATAAAATAAATAAATAAAAAATAAAAATAAAAGATTGATCTTAAATTGTTTCCAAAATATTGTTTTGGTAAGTGGAAAAGTATCATCCTAAAGCCTCCAATTGCTAAAGTGTTGGAAAGGGACTCTGGGTGCTAAAGTACATTAGAAAAGGGTCACCAGGTGCTGATGTATGTTAGAAAAACTCAGTGAATGGTAAAATGTGTTATAGAGTCACTGAATGCTACATCATACCTAATTAGCTTTGAGTCAGCATTAGATATTTCGTTTCAGGAATAAGTATTTATAACATTATAATTATTTATTTTGATTATATATAAAATATTGATGATTGTGAAATTGGTTCAGTCAAGTATCATGGTAATTTGTTTTTATTGAAGGTTCTAGTCTAAGGTTTCATCTTTTTATTTCGAATATATATCTATATATATATTTCTAATGACATCTTTACTTTTTAGTATAATGTATTAGATTTTGTTTATTTTAATTCTTCCTGTTTCCTCTTAAACGTGTCTCTTTCAGTGTTGAAAATTCAGATTTTTTTTGTTTTTGTTTTTGTTTTACATTTCATTCTTTCAACTGATATGCTAAAAGAAATCTAGTAATTTTAGTTGCAATATTTAAAATCTTATTATTATTTTATTTTTTAAAATTCTTCAGGGTTTTATTAGTCATAACATATATTAGTTTCAATAAAGTCAGTTTGGCATAATAATAAAATATTTCAAATTAATGATATGAAATGTAATTATCTTTTCAATGTGATGAAAATTCTATAAGTAGAAGCATTTTATATTTTTGAGATCAAAATTCATGAGTGATAATATATAGTTTAACTTAACAAAGTTTTTGTATAAAGAATTCGCTAAACTTTGCTATTTGAATATTTTTTGCTGTAAACAACAAGAATAATTAATAACCCTTTGCAGCCCAAATGCTCTTAAGCACTCTAAACAATGTTTCCAAATTTAGGGACTTCTTTAATTCAACTATTACCAGTAATTTTGAGAAGTGACATTTGATATACACAATGAAAGAATAACCATTGAAATGATTAGACAGCTGTTACAGTTAAAATTTAGTGGTGGTTGAATAAAAAATCTTTAAATTTGGCAATGTTTGAGTAGAGGCGTGAAATTAAATTGGACTGGCAAAGGGACCTCAGCAATTAGTTATATAGGCTGTTTAAAAATTAATGTTTAGTAAATTAATGATTGTAATGAGTACTAATTCAAATCAAGCCCAGTGAAATGGGCTTGTATTTTTGCATTTGACATTTCCCAAAGAGTTAAAATGTTTGGCTTTAATTTGCCTGATCACATTCTATATTTGATAAATATACTTCAATTGCCACAAATTTATTATATATTATTAAAGATTTATTTATAAGGATGCACAAATATGTCAGATATATTAGTCTAGAAGAGTTTTTATACAAAATGAATTTTTATGGTTTATTACTTCTTTCATAATGAAAATGATTTATAAAAGCAGTATGAAGTGTCACTTTTAGAAAATAACATGCATACATTTATCATTTATTTACGTTAAGATATGAATTTCAAATAATTACAATCTTCTTCACTAAATAGTTGAACTCTGTTTTGATAATAATGCTATAAAGCTTCAAATAGAATGAAATTATTATGTATCACTGAGTTTTATTTTAGGGAATTATGCGAGACACTTACTTTTTTTTAAACACTGAGTAACACAAGAATTCATGAATATCATCATTTATGTGCCAAGTATGCATGAAATATTGTTTCAAATGTGTTTTGTGCACAATTAATTTTGATATTATATAAAACATAAAATCTGTATTTTTTTTTTATTAAATCACAAAATAAAAATATATTTTAAAATGATTTTGTTTTTCTCTAGCATGCGTAATTTAAACAATTTTGTATGCAATTTAAGGTTTATGTCACACAAAATAATTCAGTTATATTGTTGGCAGAATCTATTATGATTACTTTTCAACAATATCACATTGTTTCTGACATGTTTAAATTAATATAGAGATGCCCAACTTGTAACTTGTGCAATTTTTTTAATTTTGCTCACATTGTACATTTGATCTCTTCTCAGTCTTGTGAAATCAAATTTTAAGATGAAGAATAAAAAGTACATTTAAGATTATATTAAAAATGTCCAGTTATATTTCAAATAAAAATGCTACTGATTTAGAAATGGTGTTAAAATTTGTAGGAGAAAAAAATATATTTCTAAAAGAATTCTTTTAAAAGTTAAATTCCTGTTTTATATCAGCTTACGTTTGTGAAAGTGGTTTTTCTGTAATGAAAATCAAAGTTTAGAATAACTATTGAATATCTGAATGATTACATGAATTTAGCTATAACATTACCTGGTGTATAATAAATACACAGCGGCATACAATTTCAGATTTCAAATTAAAATATGCTTTTTCTGTGTTTAATTCACATCTTATTGATTTTTATTAATAGAGTACTTAATTACACTCTTATTTTGACATCGTACATTTTTTGTAGGTTGTGCATTAGTAAACATTAATAATTGGAATATTAAAAGTGCAATAAATAATTGTGATTTGTGTCGAAAACTTCTAAATTTGAAGTTTGCTCACATCAAATTGTCGGTTGGATGCTTCTGATATATGCTAAATTTAATTAAAACATTATGTTTGTTAAAGAAAATGGTACATAAAGTGGATATAACTACAGTAGAAACCTGTTAATCCAAAATTCCAGTTATTTCAATCTGATTTTATTTTCAGAAATTATAATTGAAAAGACTACCTGAAAATATTTAAATAATTTACTAAAAACAAAAAAAGTCCTTTTTAAGGATGCATAATTTTATACATGTTGAAGAAACTAATGCAGTAATTCAAGGATCGCATTAACATTTAATAAAAAAAGTTACATTAACACTTCACATACCCATTTACATTAACGACCTTTTGGGGTGAAGAAATTTGTCAGATTTGTCTAATGAAGTAATGCTATTCTTGAGGAGGAAGCAATATTGTGCCAACAACTCATAAACATGATATTTGTAGATATTGCATCTCTATTCTATTTTATATATTGCAATGCTATTTTTAGTATATTTACAGGTTCAAAATAGGAAACAAGGCTCATCAGATTTTTCTAGATCAAAGTGATCTTTTTGTCTAATTGTGAACCGAAGAGATTATTTCTTTGTATGTATTGGCTTCAGTATCACGAGATAACCACTAAATTATAGTGTATTTAGTTATGACTTCATATAGGATAATTCAATTACATCCATCATTCTAATGAAAAGGGAGACAGATTATCTTTCTATAGCTTTTGAATAAAAGAATTCAAGTGGTAGTCGTACTGAGTATTTATAACTTCCATTTTGTTTTCATGAATCTTTTTATTTTTATGAGAATTTTGTCTAATCCGAATTTTTCGTAATTTAAACAGGCACTGATCCCATTAATTCAGATTAGCTGGGTTCTACAATATCTTAAAGAGCCATACGAAATAATTCAAGTATTTTGTGGCTTGTGGATATTAACTACTCTAAATGTTCATCTCTGGGTCTTAATCCTGTAAAATTTATTAATTTCGCATTGAAACCAAACATTTAACACTTTTATGCAACAATCTTTCCATTTTTTTTTTTTTTTTTTTTTTTCTAATTATTATTTAATTGGCTTGTAAACTTTTGTTCCTTTTCTGTTTGTTAGATAGCAGCATTATTCCAAAATTTAATGATGTTTCAAAAGGAAGCCGTATACAGAAGTCACTTTAAATTTCTTAGTAGGCATGAGTGCACATTGCTACTTTGATGATGTTCTCATGCATAGTTTTTATTTTATTTATTTATTTTTTTTTTTTTAATCTGAAAAAGCACCATTCTGTTATTTTATTCTGTAACAACTGTTGCAAATCTTTGAAATTTATAATGTCTAATTTCAAAGTTATTTGATTATTAAATTATTACATATTTGGATTTAATCAGATTAATATATAGATCAGAGCTTGAAAATTACATTGCTTGACATGCCTGGGGCATGCAAAAATTCAGATTGGACATGTATTCTTTCTTATGTGTTTGGCTAGGCATGCAAATATTTAATCAAAAGAACCTTTCCAAAAATAAAGTGTATAAATCAGGGTTCCCACGGGTCAGGGAGAATAGGGAAAACCTGGAAAAGTCAGGGAATTTGAAATTACTGAAAAAAGTTGGGGAAATATTAGGGAAAATTGTAAATATTGCTCAAAACCCTGGAAAAATGATGATATAAACCTGGAAAATGCTTTTTGAGCATTCAATTTATATCGCAAGTCACGTTACTATGTTGTGTTTTAGGTCGCAAGCTATGTTTTGTTTTATACCGTGAGCTATTTTTTATGTTGTGAACCAAATTTTGTGACTGGAATTTTCTAAAAATAGATCTGGAAAACCTGGAAGAGTCAGGGAATTTTATTTTTGAAATTGAGTGGGAACCCTGATAAATATAGTGTCTTTTCTTTGACTCAGTTAAATTAAAATGAAATAAACAATGTCAATACAGGTATGATTTATTTATTTTTTCAAACTGATATGTACTAGACGTATGAATGTTATTATTATTTTATTATTAATATGCATTTGAAAAAGATAATTGGTCATGTAAAAGTTTAATTCAGACTTGCATTCGTTAGAATAACATGTCCAACAGGACATTTAAAAATTTTGAAATTTTTTAAACCCTCATGTAGATATTTTAAACCAACCAAAGATTTCTTGAAAATCAAAAATGCCAATTTTTTCTTTTTACATAATTATGATCAGCATTTTTGAAATTAGTTTTACAGTTTTCAAAAGAAAGTACTTAGTGTACATTAAAGGGTTAACGAAAGCTGTTGTGAGTAGCCTTATTGACATTTATGTTAGGTGATTTCTAAAAGTGCATTTTCAAATGTAATAAGTGTTTTATGAGTGAACAAAGTTATAGTGTATAATGTGCTGTGTTTAATACACATTTACCAAGACTTTTTAAAGGAATTCAAATATATTATCTCCTGTGAATGTTAACTGCTAGAAGTGCAATTTAATTGTGTTATGTATTTTCTCCCAGAGTCAAATTTTAGTATAATATATAGCATGAGAAGAATTCTATGTTAATTATTTATTAACACTTACTTTATTAAATTATACTTTTGAATATTTTGTAATAAATTTTTATGAGCTACATGGTGGGAGTGTGTGTTTTTATGTTTCATATACTGTAAAATCACATAAATCATTTTGAAACATCAACTATGACTAGTTATTGTGGAAAATGAGTTTAGATGATGTTTTTAAAATGTTCGTTAAAAGTTTAACTTCTGATATTCTGGTCGGTGAATAAATTGACATTTGCTGAATAAAATAAATTCTTTGATCTATTAACTTGTGTATTTGCAGTATTATTACCGTTGTAATCAAATACTATTAAAATTCGGTAACAATTTTCCCTTGTTGCTGGAAAGTATTTTGTACTCAAAGCATGATGCATGTTTTTTTTTTTTTTTTTTTTTTTTTTTTAAGTGCTAATTTCGAAGTTTTACGAAACTCAAAATTACAACATTAATTTTTTGTTTAAATGATTAATAATTGCCATGATTTTCTTAAAGTTGAGCTACTTCCCAGGTTCTAATTTGCAATTTTTAAGTTAATCATTTTAATTCTCCTTAAAAAAAATGTAGTAGTAATCGATGAAAATTTTGATACAGAATCAGGAAAAGACAATTATTTCTTTCAATTTTTAAAAAATGTTCTGCACCGATGGCAATGAAAATTGTCAAATTTACAATGAAAGTTCTTAAGCGGAAGTCGAGTAAAAGAACTAAATTTTTTTTATTATATCTTATATCTTTTGTTACATCAAGAGCTATATTCTGTATCTGTGATTTTTCTCAATCACTTTACTTGATTTATGATGTGCCATTACAATACTTGAACTAAACCTGAAAAAAGAGAAAATATACGCAATAAGCCACTTAATAAATAATTATTTAATAATTATTAATAATGTCAAATCTTTTTAGTTGCTACAAACTACCACACTGTACATACAATTCTTGTGATACACACTGAAACTGGAATGGGTTGGTGCAAGAAATATTTAATGGAACTACCTGTTAAAATATTTTTTTTTAATAATCAGGTCAGAAAAGTTTTACGACCACAGGAGGTACAAAATTTACAAAAAAATTTAATCATGACCTTAATATATATTTATGTTTATTTTAATAAATATAGTATAAATACTTTACATTACCTTCTAATATTTTAAAAGTTTACAATACAAAAAATACTCACATTTGAATATTTACAATAAGTCTGTAAATTATTCTTGTGTAAAATGAAGTAAATAAATAAAAAATATGATTCAGTTGTATTACACTGATTTGATTTGAACTATTATATAAGGATATTGATAATTTCTTATACAGAAGTCATCAAAACAATTTAATTATATTTCTTAAATATCTTTGTCTTAAAAAACTTAGTATATTGTTAAAAAGGAAAAAAAAAAGGGGTGGGGGGGGGTGTCTTGTTAATAGCAGATAGCAGTTTGCCATATTTTATTTATACTCGTCAAAGAATATATTAAATAAATATTTAATTTTCAATAAAAGATTTTTGACAATTTTTTTTCCAAAAAGAAAAAGAAAATAAGAGTTCTAGTAGCTTGAAAAGTCTTGTAAGTGGTTAAGTATATTTCAAACGAAGGTTGCCACTTGATGATACCTAGACTGGCTAGTGTTTGATATTTGTGAATACACCTTTATAGTTAAAGAACTGTTTTTCGACATTATTAGTGTTATAGTTTTGGATATTTATATAAAATTTAATATTTTTGTTTATGTATTTCAGTTTCAGTTTATTATTCTGTTATTTATTTTATGTAATGAATATGTTTTAGGATGTATTTTACAATTCAAAGGTGAATCAGAGCATAAAATTATAGTTGATGTAAATTTTTAAATTTTTGTTTTGAGCAATTTAAAAAGAGATTATATGGGTGATTGCCAATCTAAAGGGTAGAAAACGAAGACTAATTTGAAAATATAAAAATTTTACCAAAAAAATTTGAAAAAATTCCTTAATTCCTTTTTGACAACTATGAATCTAAATTACTTGATGAGCTATCTCGTTAGCTATTTTTTGGTTGGTAATTAATTAATTTCAAAATTAATGTGTCAACGGAGCGGACATCATTGACCACGGAGTGGACACTTATAAATATCCAAACCTGAAAGTTATTTTGCAGCTGTATCTTTTCATCCTTATTGTTTTACTTGTGTTTTAGAAAATAATCAACAAATATTTTTACTTTAATTCTTTTGAAAAATGAAAATAACAGGAAAATAATTGTTGGTTCCGCATATTCTTTCTTTCTTTTTTTTTTTTTTTTTTTTTTTTTTAATCTGATTGATCTAATATGTTGAAGACACTTGTATTTCCTTGCTATTTTTCCTGTTAAAACTTCGAAGATTTCTTTAAGTTTCTTCTTTGATTTTGCGCCTTTAAAACTTTCTTTTATTGGCTTTTTTATAACCTCGCCAAAAATAATACATTTCTCAATTTCTTTTGAATTTGCTTCTGTGATAATTTTTTTCACTTTTCTCTTGGGTTTTTCAGAATCAGTAGTATTATTTTTTGACTTCACATCCTTAGATCTTTGCACATGCTTTTTGTGTTTTTCAAGCTTCCTAACCAATTTTTTGTTTTCTTCACAAAGCCTTTCACTGTTCTTTTTCCACCTTTTTCTTCCACTTTCTAGTCTGCTAGATGATGATACAGATGGTTTTGTTTTCAGAGATGGATTAATTTGTGGTAGTGTGATGTTTATGGCTGCTGAACGAGGTGTCTCAGGAGGTGTATCATCTCTGAGATGTTCTTCAAAGATTATTCTGTTTCTTCAATCTTTCCCTTTGATTTCTGTTTTGGTTTTTCCATTTTTTCCTAACACTTCATTTCATTTGTTCAAACATTTTAACTACAGTATTCTTCCTTCTGTGATATATTTATCTTTCTTTAGCTTTTCCTTCTTCATGTCTTGCGGGATCATTTCTTATGCTCTTATTATACACAAAGATGTTTCACGCGACTTTTATTTCATCCAATTTTTGCTCCAATTTTCGAAAGCTGTAAACCGAAAGAAGATTACAATAGTTGAATCAAAAATTGTTCGAAAAACTGGTTTACACGGTGTACAGTACATGTCAAGGCACACCTATTTATCTCTGTTTTAACGGGGACGACATGGGAGAGCGAAGAGGAAAACGGTGAATGAATTCCCGCCGGCGCTGTCATTTCTCGGTACATAGAAATCCTTTAGTAGTTTACTGAAGGATTTCTATCGGTACATAAAGAGCTTTCTTCTCACTGGTTTTTCACAGTCTGACTTGCCAGAAAAAATTGATCGTATTCCCAATTCCTACTACACTGGGCATTGACGTGATTTGAGCCAAATTTACAATTATCTCAAAAGTTGTGTGAAAACGTGTTGTGTGTAATAGGAGCATTAGTCTGTCTCTTGCTCTCTGCATACTTTTTCTTTTTTGTTCTTTACGTTTTTCTGTAGTTTGGCTGGGAAGTTTCCTTTTCTTGTTATTTTTCTTATCTTTTTGATTTTCAACTCCACCTAATTTTCTTTTTGACTGAGTTTGAGCGAAGGTTTGTGCACATTTGTTTGTCCTGCATTGGGTTACATGCGAATTTCCATTTTTCTTGAACAGCATAATAAATTTCTGCAAATAAAATAAATATATATTTTAAGTATTGTTTTTATATATATATATAAAAAAAAAGTTATTCAATTAATAAAAACACAAAACAATTTTAGTTTTGCTGTAAAACAAAAAATATTTTTATTTATTTTTTCTTCTGAAACTAAATTTAATTATATTTTTGCAATTATTTTTCTAAAGTGTTATGTCACCTTTTCTACATTTTACCTTTAAAATTAAAAAGAAAAAAAAAAAAAAAAAAAAAAAGGACATATAGTATACATTATCCTTTTGCATTACTCTGTAAACAACACTCATAAAACTGTTCTTAAAATTATATTAATACGAATTCTGTTGTTACATTTAAACCATGAAGAGAAATATTAAAACAGGAATAAACTACTACGTCAGAAACGCCAAAGAAAAATTATTCAGAAAATTATTCATTTTGATCAAATGATGTCCACGGAGTGGACAGAATGTCTGATTTTGAATTTTAAGGAACAAAGCAACAACGTCAGGAACAATTTAACTTTAGTGTTGAATTAAGTCTTATAATCATTAATTGTAATAATAATTAGATAATAAATAATCCTTATAATTACTTGTATACTTCTGACCACGGAGTGGACTGATGAGATAGCCAAACAGAGGTATCACAGATGAAATCTATTTTAACAGAACGAAATAAAGCATTGAGTTCAGCACATGTAGGTAAAAACAAAGATGGCTTCCCCCTCTTTCTTCTCAGTTACACACTGGTGACAGACAGTGCCATCTACTGAACTTTATGGGAAATTAAATAGTTGTCCACGGAGTGGACGCATTTTATTAGGGACATTTGTTATAAATTAATTAAAAAAACAAGATTCATTTTATAACTCTAAAATTTAATAAATATATTTTTAAGGATAATTATGTCCTGCTTAAATCAAAATGTAATTAAAAAACATTAATATTAAGCTTGAAAATAATGTTATATTCTGCAGACTTCCCTTGGGGACAGTCCACGGAGTGGACATTCCAGGTTTTATCGATCGAGTTCTAAGAAAAATAAATAACATTAAAAACTTTTATAATAATATTCAACTAGAGAAAATCGTAAGAAATAGCCTAGTTGTAAATTTTTTTCTGATTGAAAATATTTTCTATTTTTGAGGGCTAAGGGACATGGTTTCTACCCCTTATGTTGGCAATGACCCATATAAATTTTTAACTTGGAAAAAAAAAAAAATATGTAAACTTATTTAGTGAAAGAATATTTTATTAAGGCAGTCATGTCTTATGATATTTTTAAAGCAATGAATAATTATTTAAAAAGATATACATTAAGAATTTCTGCAGTTATAATTTACATTTGTTAAACTACCATAGAATTTTCTCTTTTCAGTTCTTTGGTGATTGTAATAATCTGTGTATATTTAGTCAATGTTGTACCTGAATTTATCCTTCTAATTTTTTTAATTTATTTTTTATTTTTTTTAAACATTAGTTATGTAAATTACAAATGTCTTCCAAATACTATGTTGTGAACATTGATTGAATAAAAATTTAGCTTGCTGTAAATTATTGCTATAAAAGTTATTTAAAAAAAAAAAATTAATTTCTTTATTATTTTTCTTTTCTTTTCTTCTCCTTCTTCTTTTTTTTTTTTTTTTTTTTTTGTAATGTGCAATTTATGCAAAGAATTGTTTAGATATTGTTGTCATTTTATGCACAAAAAACAGATACCGAATTTGTTAAAATGAACAATAATTATACAAATTTGAATAATATTCATTCATTTCAATCATTCATTTTATAAAAGGAGATAATTAGATCTGTGCGTAATGTATTTTATAATTTGTGTTGTTATTTTATTTATTTTTAATTTGTCCTCTTAAAATTATTCAAATTCAATGAAACAATAATAATTTGGAAATCTAAGTTGTCAAAATCTAATTCCAAATTAGTTGGCGTCGGAAGATAGCATATTACAAGACAAAAAATTTTGATCTTCCAAAAGATTTCTTTTGCATGATTTACATATTTTTTAATTAGCAAAGATTAATAATATGCTTTGATGAAGTCTTATTCATGTTATTTCTATTTTATGTTAAACATATTGAAAAACTGTGCTGTTTAGCATATTTTAATTACTACAGCAAATTATTTCTTTTCTTTTTATATTAATCACAATATTGTGATAAATAAATTATCCAATTTCCTTTTTAATTATGATTATTTTGAACATTTTAATGATATATCCATTAAAATTTTGTACTTTTTTATACAATTTGATTTTTCTGTGCTGTGATATTGTATCTTTGAATGCTGTAAAGCACAGAATTACTATGCATTGTTACTAATAAATTACAAATTTTATTGAATTACTTGTTTTCCTGATTACTTTTTCTTTATTTACACATTTAATTTAAAATTTATTTATGAAATTATTTATTTTGCAAACAGTAATTACATATATATAATACTAGCAGGCTACGCCCGCTTCGCTGGTCACTATTTTTAAATGAATCACTGTAATTAATGAATTATCAAAATTGCATTAATTTTTATCATATGATAAAAAAAGAGATTTTTTTTTTTTTTTCTGATTGGGAAGAATGTTGCACCAGGTCCCCACTGCCTTCGGCAGCATAGACCTGTGCGCGATGCGTGCGAACGAATGCATATATATGAGCGCTGCGTGCATGTATTCCTTCACCATCCTTATGATTTGTCAAAATTCCATATTATTACTCATGAACATTTATTTTTAAGAAAAGGAATTAAAAAAAAAAAAAAAAAAACATTTGTGATCGGGTAAAAACTCACACCGGGTCCCCTCTGCATTTGCCCGCTAGCGGGTCAGTATTTTTGAATGAATCACTATAATGAATGAATTCTCAAAATTGCGTATTATCACTTGTTAATAGTAAACCTATAGTTTCCCGTTTTTTCTTATCGTTATGCTAATTAAATATATTAAAAATTAATCACTCTTAAAATAAAGCTTAAAGAAAAAAAAACGTTAGTTGAAATAAAATTAAACACTTATTAAAAATCCTAATTTCCTTTTAATATATTTTCTACTTACCAGGAAAAATAAATATATCGTTCAATGAAATGCTATGTTAAGGAGTTTTCAAATTTAAATCATCCATCTTAATTTTTCAAACGCGAAACGTAAACAATAGCTAACCTTCCGGAAGTTCCGACTGAGCCGAGTTTCAAAAATTTGCATAAAACATCTCTAAGAACGATAGCCGAAGTCTACGCACGCGCCGCGTCGGCGCATGCCGTGACGTACGTCCGGAAGATCACTTCGTTTCTCCCGCGAAACTATAAATAGCGAACGGCGATGGTAGTGGGTGTTCGCGGTTGCCTTTGCGGTTGCTTTTACCTTTGCTCTTGCCCCTGCCATTGTTCATTTTTCGCCGATGCCGACTTCATAAGATGTCGCCGTAATATGTGGCGTTTATTTTTTATATTCAAATAAAATCTTTTCATTTTTAGTTAGTTATAACTCACGTTAATCCTTTTTGTGAGTTCGAAATTTAAATGAAATTTATAGGTGTTCATATCGCGACAATAACAAGTGGAAACAAGAACGTCACGTCTTCTACATTAAGTGTCACCAGCTTTTTTCTAATGGCACGTAGTAGTTTTTTCTGCAACCTATATGGGAAATAAAAAGATGTTAAATATTGTCTTCGTACTCACCTTGTTTGTCATCCAGCATCTGCTTTGGTATGTTTGTTATATATAAAAAAATATTTGTCTACTTCAATTATCTTATTGTTATTCATATAAACTTATTGTTATATTTATATAAACTTTTTTTTGAATTTATTGTTTCAATTAAAATACAAATTAAATTAAAATTTGTTATGGTCATTTATTTAACAATTTCTACATATTTATCTTTCAGCATATTTACTTACTCTAGCTTCCATGTATCTAATTCATTTAATTAACTTTAAATGTTGTTACGCTGGTGTTTACGTCTAGAGTAGGCTCCTCTGCTAATTCACTTAGCCTTGGATCTACTTCACACCAGCTAACAAGAGAAATAAAAAGTGGTTATGGGCTTTTCCTTTTTCAGCATGTAAATATGCTGGCCCTTTCATAAATTAATGTTTTTCTGTTTTGTTTGAAAAATAAATTGAAAGTTAAATTTTTTTTGCATTTATAAATTTTTGAAACAAGAAATTGTTTGAATTTAGATTAAAAGTTGTTTAATGTTAATAAATGAAAATCTTGAATGTTTTGTTTAATTTAAGTAATAATGACCATTTTTTTTGCATATTGTTGAGGGAATATTGTAAAAATTTTTTTTCAGTAAAGTAGAAAAAAAAAAAAAAAAACTTTTTGAAATTTCATATATATATATTTGAATAGATTTTCAAGTCATAAATGAATTTACCGAATGTTTAATTCGGGGGGGCAAAGGTTTTTATAAGAAAAATTGTGATATTTTTGATATATTATATTTTTAAATTGTTTGAACCATAATTATACAATTTTTTTTACTCAAAAATGGCTGTCAACAATTTACATTCTATTCCCAAACTGAATGCGATTAATTTCGAGGAATGGAGGAGTGACATTAAATTTGTTCTTCTTGACCGGGGACTCTGGGACATAGTTGTTGGTACGGAAACAGCCCCAGTTTTGGCTGATGACAGAAGCAATGCTTCTGCTGTTAATAAATTTAAGTCTAGAGCAAATACTGCTTTGGCTGTCTTATACTTAAATATAGAAACTGAGTATAGGAAAATTGTAGAAAACGAGGATGACCCCGTAAAGGCATGGAATTTAATTAACAAAAGTTTTGTTCCAGATACTCGTGCACAGCACATGAGTTTATTTTCTGAGCTGTGTGATTGCAAAATATTGCCTGGTGAGGGTGTAAATGTCTTTGCGTCCCAGGTCATGAGGATATTTAAACAAATAGAAAATTCTAAGGGGGGACTGACGGAAATTTTTGCATCTTATCAATTGTTACGTTATCTCCCATCATATTTCGACGGTATCGTTCAAAACATACTAAGATGGGAAGATGATAAATTTACATTCAATGAAATTGTAACTTGCTTGGTAGCCGAGGAAACTAGGCTAAATTTAAGAAATAAAGATAATGAATTAAGTAAAGCTAAAATTTCTGCTCAGTTTTCTCATCTAAATGATACAGGTAAAAATAAGCTTCTAAAACAAAAATTAATTTGTACATTTTGTCATAAGAATGGCCATGCTAGACAAAATTGTTTTTCTCTCAATAGAAGTAGAAATGTTGACTTTAAACCCTCTTTTCAAAACCAAAACTTACCTTCTCAGAATTTCAGTCCTAAGAAATCCTTCCAATCAAGAGGTAGGCAGAATCGAAAAAAATCTTCATATCAATCTAGATCAAAATCTAAGACCCGTAATAGTAGTAGGGATTCAAATTCATCTTACTACATTACTGAGGCCAGTTTAGCTCAGCAAACAAATGAATCAGATTGGGTATTCGATTCTGCCGCGTCTCATCATTTTAGTAAAGACCGTGAACTTTTCACATCATTTAAACCTCAACAAAATGAAGAAATGGCTGTAGCCATGGAAGGCATCACTTTGCCAATCGAAGGAAAAGGAGACATTAAATTGCGTTTTGGCCAAAGAAATTTTACTTTAAAGGGAGTGATGTATTCATCAAAGCTTAGGAGAAACCTTATATCAGGGCCACAACTTGACAAAGAAGGTCTACAGTTTATTGGGGGAAGAGGCGAAGTCAAAATTACGTCCAATGATAATATAATGTTCAGAGCAAAATTAAAAAGTGGTGTTTATCGTGTCCAAGCAAAAATCCCAAAATCTATAAAACAACATGTAACTTTCGAAGCCTCCACAACATCTTCAAAAGAACAGGAAGTTCTAAACCTGTGGCATAAGAGATGCGCTCATGTAAATCCTCAAACTTTGATGCATACAAGTAATAAGAGGGGTGCAAAGGGATTACCATTCTTAAAGGGACATACAGAATTTTTTTGTGAAGATTGCAGGTTGAATAAATTTAAACGCACTTCATTTAAATACAGAAACTTTGTTCGATCCAAGAGACCCTTAGAACTGTTATATACAGATGTTTGGGGACCATGTCAAGTAAGAGGCAAACATGGAGAACGATATTTTCTATCAATCATGGACGATTATTCCCGTAAAGTATTCATTTATCCTATAGTCCAAAAATCTGAAGTAGCTGAAACCTTAATTAATCACATCAAAAGGGCAGAAAGATTTATAGGTAAACCTTTAATAGCTATCCACTCAGATAATGGAACAGAGTTTGTCAACAAAGAATTTTCAACATTTTGTCAGGAAAAAGGCATCAAACATGAACTAACAAACACGTTCACTCCAGAACAAAATGGTGCTATTGAACGTTATAACCAAACTGTTATTAATGGAGCCCGTACATCATTATATGAAAGTGGTTTAGACTTTTGTTTTTGGCCAGAAGCCGTTTCACATTTCAATTATGCCTGGAACAGACTATGCCATAAAGATTTTGAAAAATCACCATTCGAATTGTACGGTGGAAGAAAACCATCAATCAGACATCTTAAACCATTTGGATGTGTAGCTTATGTAGGACTGGCAAAACAAAGGAGACAGAAACTGGATCCAAAAGCTGTGAAAGGTTATCTAGTTGGATATGCACACCATACAAGAGGATACCGTATTTGGATCCCAGAGCAAAATAAAATAGTAGAATCTTTAAAGGTCACATTTAAAGAAGATCGTTTGTTCAAAACAGAAGCAAGTGGAGCAGTGCTGGGCACCATCAACCAGCATTACACAATTCAAGATGTATTTCCAAAGGATAGTGACGATGATTCTGATGAAGAGGCTGTTGACGAAACTCCTGAAATAGGGTCCAGCGTACCGTCTGAATTATCTGACACTGAGGAATCCTCAGATGATGAAAAACCTGCTCAATCATTAAAGAACATAAAGTTTGAAAGAAAACAAGTTTTAAGAAGTGATAAATCCAGAACAGACGTATACTACTATCCCGAAAATGCAAGAACAAGATTAAGATCCCATAGAGACGTTAGAAAATATTGCCAAGAAAACAAAATCAAGTATGACCCCACTAAATTTTCATTCACTCCAATAGAAGAATCTGACTCAGACACAAGTGCCAATTTTTGTCATAATTCCTCTTGACTAGAATTAATTATACCAAGAACTTTCAAACAAGCCCAAAAATCAGACCAATTTCAAGAATGGCTAGAAGCAATGAAAACCGAAATAAAAACCATCCAAGAACGGAAGGTTTGGCATCTTGTAAAACCTCCTCAAAATAAGCAAATAATTGGATGTCGCTGGGTATATGCAATAAAACGAGATGAAGAAGGTCGAATTGCTAAATTCAAGGCAAGGCTTGTAGCTCAAGGTTACGCTCAAGTAAAAGGCGAGAGTTACGAAGAAACTTTTAGTCCTGTTATAAACTTCGATCTAATTCGTTTTTTCTTTTCACTTTTGGTAGTGCAGCACAAGTGGAATCACGTACAATGTGATGTCACTGGCGCATACCTATATGCTCCGCTAGAAGATGAAATATACATGCAGCAACCACCTGGTTTTATTAAACAAGGAGAAGAGAAGTTAGTTTGCAAGCTCGACAAAGCTCTCTATGGCCTTCACCAAAGTGGACGAGCATGGTTTTACGAAATTGACAGAGTTTTATCAAATATCGGTTTTATTAAATTTACTTCTTGCAACTGTGTTTATACATTCAAATTTCAAGTTATCCTATTATTATATGTTGATGACATGGTTTTATTTGGTAAAAGTAAAATGTTTTTAGAGGAAGCCATTAATGTTTTAAAACAAAAATTCAAATTAAAAATTTTGGGAAGGACAAAGAAACTACTTGGAGTAGAATTTGTTGAAATTGACTCAAAGCTATTCATTCATCAAGAAAGCTATATTCAAGAAATATGCAGTCGTTTTAATAATTTTAACCCTCCAATTTCATCCTTACCAATCAGCAAAGGCTGTATTTACTCAAAATCAAGCTGTCCTCAAACCGAAGAAGAAACCAAAGAAATGACAAAGTATCCATATCGCAATATTCTAGGGTGTTTATCATATTTATCTAACAGAACAAGACCTGATATAGCATATGCCGTCAATATCTATAGCCAATTCCAATCGAATCCAGGAATTCATCACTGGAATGGGTTGATCAAACTACTGGGATATGTAAAGAAAACAAGCCAATTAAAATTAAAACTTTCATGTGCTGATTCACAGATCATAGCCTACACAGACGCCGACTTTGCTTCAAATCGTGATGATCGGACATCCATAGGTGGACAAATAGTATTTCTAGATAGTAGCCCCATCAGTTGGAGGACCTTTAAAGAGAAGGCTGTTAGTTTATCCACTATGGAATCTGAGTTCATTGCCGCTACAGAAGCAGCAAAAGAAATTGTCTGGCTAGATCGAATTCTAGAAGAATGCCAAAACATGAAGATTATAAAAAATAAGAAAATCTCAAAATTACTAATTGACAATATGGCTGCTATAGACTTTATTAAATCTCCTATAGAGAACAATAGAAGCAAACATATAGAGGTCAAACTATATTTTATTAGAGATCTTGTTATCAAAAATATTTTTGAATTGGTTTTCATTCGTAGCAAATTAAATTTGGCTGACATATTTACTAAGCCACAAACTAAATTTGAATTACAAAAATTTGTGAAAAATCTTTTCTTCGACAATGTTTCAAAAGTTAATCTTAAATTATCAATTTCAAATTTTTCTATGAATTTATAAATTTTTAAAAATGTAAATTTTCTAAAAATTTTTTTTATGAATTCAAATCCTTAATGAATTCAACTTTTTTTTAAGAATTCAAAATTTATGAATTCAAAAATTTAAACTTTTCTATGAATTCAAATGTTTCCTTGAATTCGGGGAAAAAAAAATTTCAAATTTTGCAAGTTAAGCAAAATCTTTCCAGGTTTAGGCTGGAAGTTTTTTTGAGAATTTTAATTTCTCATTCTTCTTTTGACAGTAAGTCAATTTTTTTTTTTTTATTCAATTGCTCACAGCAATTTTTTGTTAATCTCTCTCTCTCCTCTCCATTCCCGAAATAATCCATTCTGTTCTTTTTGTTAAATATTTGTATGTAATTTATACTTTTATATTGTAAGAAAGAATTGTGTTTATACATATATTTATAATATTGAATGTGATTATACTCATGTTATATTTGTTGTTAAACTTATTATACAAATAATTCATTGTATGAATTTCTTTTCTACAGTTTTTTTTAAAAGAGCATGTTAAAATCTTTTCAAAACTGGAGGAGAGGTTTGAGTAAACAGGTATATGTTATTTGTGTTTCAAAAACAAATTGTTTTGTAAATCACCTCTATCCAGATATTGATCTCTGTTGCTGTTCAGCTGAAGATCATACCTAATTGTTTTTTTAGTTCTGAAGAAACTGTTAAACTGTTTAGTCACAGTCGTATGATTATACAATTTGTGCAAAGTTTTGCTGGATGCTTTTTCTTGTTATTAACTTTTTAAGCGTAAAAGTGCAAACGATAAGAGGAGGGGGCCTTGTTAATAGTAAACCTATAGTTTCCCGTTTTTTCTTATCGTTATGCTAATTAAATATATTAAAAATTAATCACTCTTAAAATAAAGCTTAAAGAAAAAAAAACGTTAGTTGAAATAAAATTAAACACTTATTAAAAATCCTAATTTCCTTTTAATATATTTTCTACTTACCAGGAAAAATAAATATATCGTTCAATGAAATGCTATGTTAAGGAGTTTTCAAATTTAAATCATCCATCTTAATTTTTCAAACGCGAAACGTAAACAATAGCTAACCTTCCGGAAGTTCCGACTGAGCCGAGTTTCAAAAATTTGCATAAAACATCTCTAAGAACGATAGCCGAAGTCTACGCACGCGCCGCGTCGGCGCATGCCGTGACGTACGTCCGGAAGATCACTTCGTTTCTCCCGCGAAACTATAAATAGCGAACGGCGATGGTAGTGGGTGTTCGCGGTTGCCTTTGCGGTTGCTTTTACCTTTGCTCTTGCCCCTGCCATTGTTCATTTTTCGCCGATGCCGACTTCATAAGATGTCGCCGTAATATGTGGCGTTTATTTTTTATATTCAAATAAAATCTTTTCATTTTTAGTTAGTTATAACTCACGTTAATCCTTTTTGTGAGTTCGAAATTTAAATGAAATTTATAGGTGTTCATATCGCGACAATAACAAGTGGAAACAAGAACGTCACGTCTTCTACATTAAGTGTCACCAGCTTTTTTCTAATGGCACGTAGTAGTTTTTTCTGCAACCTATATGGGAAATAAAAAGATGTTAAATATTGTCTTCGTACTCACCTTGTTTGTCATCCAGCATCTGCTTTGGTATGTTTGTTATATATAAAAAAATATTTGTCTACTTCAATTATCTTATTGTTATTCATATAAACTTATTGTTATATTTATATAAACTTTTTTTTGAATTTATTGTTTCAATTAAAATACAAATTAAATTAAAATTTGGTATGGTCATTTATTTAACAATTTCTACATATTTATCTTTCAGCATATTTACTTACTCTAGCTTCCATGTATCTAATTCATTTAATTAACTTTAAATGTTGTTACGCTGGTGTTTACGTCTAGAGTAGGCTCCTCTGCTAATTCACTTAGCCTTGGATCTACTTCACACCAGCTAACATCACTCATTAACATTACTCTTAAAAAAATAAAGGAAAAAAAATCATTTGTGATCGGGTAAAAACTCACACCGGGTCCCCACTGCCTTCGGCAGCGCTGCACGCGCGTATTCCTTCACCATCCTTATGATTTCTCAAAATTCCATGTTATTGCTCATAAACTTTCATTCTTAAGAAAAGGAATTTTAGAAAAAGTCATTAATCATCGGATAAAAAGTCGGACCGGGTCCCCACAGCTTCCGGCAGCGCAGTCCCGTGCGCACTGCGCGCGCCTATTCCTTTCCCGTCCTTCCAGTCCCTCCTAATTAACCTACATATACCAATTTTGAACGGTCTCACTCAATTAGCTGAACTGCAAAAGAAAACCTAATCAGGATAACCTAAAACGTATAAATCAGGTGAAATCTCGAATTCCACTTTCGATAATATAAAAGAACTTTAAAATATCTTTCGAATGATGTATTAAAAACAATTTAATCATAATTAGAATGTGAAATATTGAAACTTTAAAATATTACAGCGCCATCTGGTGGTATAAATTTCTGTAATCTACTGTTCGATTCCAAATCAACAAAGCTTTCAAATGATGTATTACTTATGAAATTATTTTAATTAGTAGCTGAGATTCAAAAGAAAACCTAATCAGGAGACCCTAGAACGTGTAAATTGAGTTAAAACTCAAATTCCACTTTGGATAATATAAAAGTACTTTAAAATATTTTTCGAATGATGCATTAAAAATAATTTAATCATAATTAGAATTTGAAATATTGAAAGTTTAAGTGTTACAGCGCCATCTGGTGGTAGAAATTTCTGCATTCTACTGTACCATTCCAAATCTACAAAGCTTTCAGATGATGTATTACTTATGAAATTATTTTAATTAGTAGCTGAGATACAAAAGAAAACCGATTCAGGACACCACAAAACGTGTAAATCAGGTGAAATCTCAATGCCCATTTTCGATAATATAAAAGTACTTTAAAATATCTTTCAAGTGATGTATTAAAAATAATTTAATTAGAATTAGAATTTGAAATATAGAAATTTTAAAATATTAAAGCGCCATCTCATGGTAGAAATTTCTGTAATCTACTGTTCTATTCCAAATCAACAAAGGTTTCAAATGATGTATTACTTATAAAAATTTTTTAATTAGTAGTTGAGATACAAAAGAAAACAATAAAAGCGTTCTGGGTTTTCCGTCGTTTTCTCCGAAACAACGGTTCCTTTTATACATTTTTGCCCCTCCCCCTCTCGTCCCTTCAAATAATTTTACACTTGAAAATATCCGCCATCGATTTATCTTGCCTTAAAATCTAATAATACCAATTTCAAACGCTGTAACACGTTTTTTCTGTTCCCCTCCCCCTCGGCCCTTCCTAATAATTCTACACTTTCTAAATATTCACAATCGAATTATCGGGCGTTAAAGCCAAATATTACAAAATTTCAACGGCATATCTCAATTTAAAATACTGCAAAATATAAAACAAAACTTAATTTTACATTGTGTTTTGATCACATGAGTCGTGATAAATATAATTCCCAATAAAAATGTAATTTTTTTGTCTATCCACATATTTTCATGAAAATTGAACAGTAGCTTTATAATATGCTGTCTAGACTGAATATTAATTCAAATGTAGCGTGAATGAAAATTTGAAAAAAATTGAAAATTGCAATTTTTCTCCCCACTATAAAACATGTGACATCTTAATCGGTTACAATCATTTCCTTTTTCATCTCGGACAGTAGTCTGGCTTTTGAAATGATGTTGCCACAAAAAATTCATATCTTAGTTAATTTTAAAAAATCTAATTGTTGTACCGATAAGCCGCTTGGACTCTTAGATTCAGAAAAATTTCCCCTTTCATTTGGATTCGTAACGATCGGACTAATATCTCTAATTTATTTTCCACCTTTTCTGCTTTTAACTCCATTAAAATACCTATTTTTATGCAATCGCAGTGAATTCTCAGTCATTGAGATTGCTTTCTGATTAGACATGAGTCCACATTTTAATTAATATCTCCACAACTAATTAAAATTTTTAAATTCTGTTTTGAGGAGGACCTCAGAAATGCTCCAAAGCATCCGTATGTCAATTCTTGTACTTCTGCGTTCAATAGGCCTGAACGTATAGAAGAACAGACAGACAGACAAACCTTTCCTTTTATTATTATAGATAGTGTATGTTTATTTACTCTATTAAAACGAAACTTGGCTTATTGCTCCAAAAATGTATATTTTCATAATTTTTTTCAGTTAGATGGGGATAGAGAAAATGATACTACAGTCCTAAATTATGAAAAAGGTCTTCTGTTGTTATTCTCAATGAAAAGGAATTATTTTTATTCTCTTTCGAATGAGAATGCTATTGTTTTCTATATATGGCTATTTTTCAAATCTTGCTTAAATATTGCTTTGTTAGAGATAAAAAGAAATAAAAATTATAAATTAATAGTTTGAGCTGTGCTTTAATTGAAAAAGACTACATTTAATGTATTTAGAATTAAATAAATAAATAAAATTTATTTAGACATGATTGTTTGTTATATTGATGATAAAAATTAATTACTGGAATTTTTTTTCTTAAGCAGAAAAAAAAAAAAAAAAAAAAACTTTTTCCTGTGTCATGTTTGGTGAAAAACTTTACAAGAAATGAACTTGACTTTAATATCAAATCATTAAAAATAATCTAGTGTAGCACTCACATAACTTTCTCTTACCTTGCATTTGAATACTATAAAGACAAATTACATATTGTAGTAAAAACAGTTAAAGATAGTTTGATCTATATTTCTGTGTGAGAGAGAAATATAGGTCCCCCCCCCCCACCAAAAAAAAAAAAAAAAACAATAAGATAAAATAAAAATAAATAAATAAAATAAATTTGTTATATATATATACATATATATATATAATGATGATCTATTAAGCATAGTAGAAGCCAAGCAACAGATACAAGATCACTGAAACACCAATGACCAATAAAATTAAAATTTTTTTTGAGAAGTTCAGAAAAATGAATTTTTTTTTTTTTATCAGTGGATGAAATACACAAATTTCAAGAAACCAGATTTATTAATTAACATCCTGCAAAACAAACGAATCAATAAACTATCACAACAAATCTTAATCTTAACTTAAATCTATAAACTATATCAAAATTTCTGTGGCGTAGTGTAAGTTTGGAGCGCCCGGAGCAATTCAAAATAATGCGCCCCTGTCCCACCAGTGATGGTGTAGGTGTCAAAGCAAACTGATTGTGTGAGAATCCTCGGTCAGCATAGAGTGCCGTCAAGGGGCTGTTTTTTAAGAAATCCTAACACGCATTTTCGCAAGTTTCATTGAAAACCACGGAAAAATTACAACTGCTAAGTTGGCGAGTACGACCTCAGTTAGAATCGGGCACTTCCCTTTTCCTAGCTTAGACAGATCTTCTTGGATATTAGTGGCTTTCTTCCGTGATTATGAAGTTAAATATTAGGTGAGTGCAAAAGTTCTACCCTTTTTAAATACCCACAAAGAAGAGCAAGTAAACATAAAATGAACAGTACCTATTATTGTGCATAATCTCCATTGCTATCTATGACCTCTTGCCATCATTCTGGTAGTAGATAACAGAGAGAAAATTTTCCACGGCTGTAAAATTCCTGAGGTTTCGAGTCAAAAATTCTTAGATGGCAATTTTCAGATTATCAAATATTTTTTGACTGAAGGAATTGTTCAACGCACGAAATAGGTGATAGTTGGTGCCAAGTCAAGAGAATAGGAAGGGTGGGGTAAAGCTTCCCAACCAAAGCCCAGTAACTTTTGACGAGTGATGACAGTAGCATGTGGCCTGGCATTATTGTGATGAAGGATAACAACGCGACAATTGATGAGACCTGGCCGCTTTGCAACCAAATTTGAATACAACCTGTCTAACTGTAGACAATAGAAGACAGCACTGATGGTTTGGTTGAGTGGCAGGACCACCCAGTGAATTATTCCCTGCACATCCCACCACACACTCAATAACACCTTCTTGGGATGAAGTTCAGCTTTCGAAATCGATGCAGGCGGATCAGAAAGGCGACACACAGTCCTATGATGCTTTACGTTACAGTACATAACCCACTTCTCATCTCCTGTCACAATTTGTGTCAAGAATGGGCTATTTTTTGTACCGGAAAAGCAAGGGAACACAGGTGGTGATTTGGTCATCCCGTTGATTAGCTGTCAGGATATGTGGAACCCAACGATCCAACTTTCTCATAAAACCCAACTTAACCAGCTGTCTCTCGGCCGTTGTCCGGTGTACGTTGAAGTTCCCCACTAATTCTTGCACGGTTGAGTTTGGGTTATTCCTTATGACTTGGTCAATATCGTCGCCTCCAACGTGTGATGGCCGTCCACTCCTAGCCTGATCATGGAAACTTCTGTCTCCTTCCCTAAATTTACGAAACTATCGACGGCATGGGCTTTCGTCTATTGCATCCTCCCCATAAACTTGACAAACATTGCTACATGCTGCGGTTGCCGTGCCCTTTTTCTCAAACTTGGATAACAAACAATCTCTTATATGCTCCTTCTCACTTTCCATGTTACACCCTCTGATATATTTTTTGAGATGATTAACTTTGTGAGACACAATGCATTTATATGAGAGACATCCACACGTTTGATTGGTCTACGATTTGCGTCATTACAATGTCATGTGTGACGTCAATTCTATATCAAATTTGCATATCCAAAAATGGGTAGAACTTGCGTTTTACCCAATACGTACAGAGAAAAATTATTTATTTTATAAATAATTCAAAAGCCATTTATAAATTCGCAAATTTTTTTATAAAATACAATTACTTCCTTTCCAGTCGTCAATACCTTTTTTATAATTATAAAAAAAATTACGTCTTTGTTATCTATGAATGAGAATAATCTTTGAAAAAGTTTCCCAAATATTAAGAAAAAAAAAGAACTTTATAGAACAAAAAAGTTATTTCCATACAGTTGGAATTATAGATGAATCACAGAGTAAGGATAATTCTATGAAGAACTGACATCGAGGCTAACTCTTTGTGTATAAAATACATTAAAAAGGCTATTATTTACACTTTGTCTTTTAAATGTCTCAGTTTCTTGAGATTGAAGCTCGTTTAATTTTTAATTTTTTTTTTTTTGTGCGAGGGCAATCTCTATGCAACATTCAACAATAATCTGCTAATATATTAACAGTCAATCGACTCTGAAACCCCCTTTACATTTTCTGATGTCTTGATGAAATGTCTCTCTTTCTTCACTCACATCGCCTAGAATTTTCTTGAAATAACTAAGATGGGAGTTGAAAAAGTAGAGTTTTAAACTCATTTCTGTCAAAAAACCTCATTTTCTGTCAAAACTGTATGAGAAGGAAAATTTTTTAATATTCTTTTCTTAATCAGCATCCAGAAACACATCACATCTCATTGCAAACCTGTATTATTGATATCAGTTTTTCTTTTCTGATCTGTACTATGTGACAGAATACTTAATAGTTCAAACTCAAAAATTACGCAGAACTCTCTCAGCCTTTTCCATTATTTCTACAACAGTTGGAAGCCCCACCAGTAGCTGAGTGGTTCTGCTCTTGAGACCGGTAAACGGGAAGTAACGGATTCAATTTCAAGTTGCGGTCGTCATCCTAACCATTCAGAGTTTTCAGTAGTTTTCTCTAACACTTGCATATATATATATATATAGGCTAAGTTCCCTTAGAAACACCCTCATAGAGGGCATCTCACCCAACTCATTAACAATCGGCCTCACTTTCAAACACCAAAGATCATCTACAACAAAGAGTGAATAATTTAAAGACCTTGTAATTGCAAACCTTATACATTAAGGTAAACTCTACCTTTTATTTCTTTTTTTCTTCCTTGCAATTTTTATTATAATCGTATCTATCATTTAGAATCATGACAAAATTTATCTGTACACTATTATAATAAAAAAAAAAATAAACTTATGAAATTTATTAACAATCGCAGAAAAGATGGTTCTGTTGTACTGTGCTCTTCTGGATTTTGTGATAGTCATATAGTTTAGCACCTCTGGAATGAAACTGTATCAAATTTTATACATAAAATTTTTAGTATAAAAATACCGTATGTTTATGAAAGTTTTGAATAAATCGTAATAGATTTTCTTGATTGCATTACCTTGAATTCGATGAGATGGAAATCTATCAAACTTTATGTATGCAATGCCTAATATGAATATATTTTTTTCTTTGATCAAATTTTAGTAGAAATATTTATTTATATTAATAAATAAAAATCATAAAGGATGTCACTATCAAAATCTGATTGTAAAACACTACCCATTTACGAATAGGAAAATTTCAGTGCCTCTCTTAAGCAATAATCTTGTTAGCAGCCGGCAGATGCAAGCCTCTTATGACTTTATTATAAGTGGTGACTCTTTCATATTAATTTCTGAACTAACAAATTACAGACGCAAAGGGTCCAGTATCTGACTATAGGGTAGGCTTTTGTTATAATGATCAGCATATTAGCGCTTTATGGACACGAAATAAGAAGGGCCGCTTATAGTCATTGCCATACTATGAATGTATAGAGGAGTAGAGCTAAACGTCCAGTAAAAACTTCGACGACAGTGCTCGGCCAATTTATAAATATAAGACGTAAAAATGAAAGGAGAGTTCATTAGAGTTCGCGCCCACATTATAATAATCACAGGGGGAATAATTTAAAGCTATGATGTACCTGAAAATGTTTTCATTTTCATCAAGAAACCTAAGGTTAGCCAGAGGTAAATTTTAAAAGGGTCTGATAAAATTGTAAAAATTTAGAAATTTATCACAATGATCATTTTTAGTTTTTTAGAAAAATAGTATTTGGCACCCTCTAAAATTTCACGCCCGGGGCAAGCGCACCCCTTGCCCCCCGCACGCTACGCCACTGCAAAATTTATGAAAAAATAATTTAAGAAACTTAAGTTAGGTAGGAAGGAGGCAGGAGGCAAGACTTGTGACTTGCCTGTGGGGTTAAACTAGTTGGTAACAGACACAAAGTGAGACACAAAATACAAAGAGTTCCTGTATGTTTTATTATCAAAATTATTCAATTGTTCGCATTTAAGATAATTTAGGTTTTTATTTAAAAAATGTAAATTTGATAACCAATTCAAATTAGAACTTTATTATTATTAAGTTTTCTCTTTAAACAACAATATGTAGGCAAAATTTGAAAAGGACCTCTATACACAGAAGAGCCAGTACATTATGACAACCTGTTTAATATGAAGTAAGACCACTTTTTGCCCTCAAAACCTTTAACACCAGACGAGTCATGACTTGATAAAATGCTGATAGCAAGTCTGATGTATTTGGTATAAGACAATCACTAACTAATCCTGCAATTCCTGCACATTGCGAGATAGTAGCATGGCAGCACAAATTTCTTTTTCCAGATAGAATAACAATTGTTCGATTGGATTCAGGTGATCAGGCAGGTAAATTCGGAAGCCAAGACATGACTGGGAATTTGCCATAAAAGGGTGCAGCTGGTCTACAATGATGTTCACACAGTGCTCAGATGTTAGGATTATTGAACCTAATGTGCATATGAAAACCGTCTATACATTAATACCATCGCCACTATCGACTATCTAGGGAACATACTTATTAAATTAAAAATACCTCATTAAAATCCTTATAAAATTTTGAGCCTTTATATATTTCGGCACACCAGACGGGGCCATCATCAGAGCTCGAAAATGACACGAAAATCACTGCTGGGCGGTTTGTTTATTCTTCTCTTCTTCTTCATCCTCCTCTTCACTTCGCTTTGTTTATTGATATAGCGGTTGCCACTCAGGTGGAATAATACTATGCTCGACATCATTCACTGAATTGTTAGAGGTTAATATTTCAAGTGTTTCTCTTTTAAGGGCATAATAATGAGAGTTATAAGGGGCTATTTTTTGATAGTTAATTGAATTAGTGTTCCAATTATAGACTGCCCAGATTTTTTATGTATTTTTATTTTCCGAACATACATTATGTAAGAAAAATATTGTAATCATGAAAAAATTCAACTATGAGATTTTAAAGTATATGTTTTGAGGTCTCCTGAGTTTGTTTTTGCTATTTTTATAGTGATGCATGTGTGTGTATGTGTATACACGAATATGATAATGTCTAAATGCTTTGTTCAATTCAGCTAAACGTTAGTAGGTATGTTATAGGCAGTGGCGTATTCTCTGGGTATGCTAGGCATGCGCCGCATACCCACTAAAAACTATCTAAACTTTAAACAGAATTTATTTAAAAATAAATTATTTCAACTAATTTTGTTAAAACACTTGCTTCCATTTATACAGAATCCGTCATTCAGTTTTGAAAAATTATACTGAAAGGAAATTTCTTTTGTTACATTATTCCTGGATAAATCTGAGTGTTTTTGTTCTTACTATTGCCGTTACTTCCCTCCCGCTTTGTTTAGGCCAGTATCGTCCCAGAGATACCGTCCCTGTCTTCTCCTCCTGACCGGTTATTGCTTAGGTCATGCTACTTTTGTAAAGCATGCCCTGATATAGGGATTTTTTGCTATTTGAGGGAATATTCAACGTCCCTCTAATTTTCACTCGTGTAAACTACAACAAGGGGAGTTCCGCTGTATAAACGACCGAAGGCATGCTACCCTGGGAGAGCATATTCTGGAGTTTGGGGATATTTTTAAAGCGGTAGGTATTTTGTTACCTTCGGTAGAGATGTTCGCATAGAGGAGAGCTGGCTTTTCCGACTGATTGATAAATTAAAACTTATAATTTATTTTACAATAATGTAATAAAAAAAAACTTAAAAAAAAAAAAAAAAAAAAAAGAATTGATTTGAAAATGATGATTAAATTGCAAAATAAATTTGGATAAATTTCCAAAAGTTGTTTTATGTGCCAGAAAAGTTGCTTTTTATTTATTTATTTATTATTATTTTTTAAATCTAAATAACTTATTCTAAGCGAAGACTTCCGCCAGAAATAAAAGTATGTACAAATTTTGTTTATTCAATAATATGAATAAAGCAAAATGTCTTCTTCATGTGTGCCTGTATGCGCTATGAAGGTCAGGCCACTGATCGCAGATTTACAAAAAATTGGCAGATGCGTAGCTTTGATTTTGCAGGTATGCATAGAATTTTTTCTTTCTTTATTTTTACTTTTGTGTGTGTGTGTGTTTATTTTCTTTCCTTGTTTATTTTCTTTTTTTAATTTTCAAATCTGAATTTCTTAAATTAATTATTTTATTTGTTTATTTATTTATTTATTTTGGAATGTTCCATTAATTTTTCTGCTTTATTTTCTTAAATTTTATTGAATTTCCGTGCTTTTTTTTTTCATCCATATTCATTTCTTAGTAAAGATCGCTATTTTATTTATTTTTCCTTCTTTCGCATTAAGTCATGCGATCAAATAGTTTTTATATAATAAAATTTTAATGCTGTTTCCTTTTTTTTTTTTTTTTTTAAATACACTTAATAGTTGCGTTTTCAAAAATAATTGTTTATGTAAAGGCGTAAAACCTCCTTTTGAAGAAGAATGTTTATTATTTTTAATGCATTGTTTATATCGAAATCAAATGGTAATATGATAGAAAGAATTAAACTTATTAAATTTTTAACTTTATTAAAAATTGTAACAATTAACCTCTTGTGTAAGAACTATCAGAGGTCAGATAAGCACCTACATCGAAACGCTCGCGTAAGGCGCTGTCATTAGTAGTGGGGTCCCCAATCCGACATAGTGCGGTCGGGGAAGACACAGCAGAAAGCAGCAAACACCTGAAGCTATGATTTCAGTGATTTCAGAGGATTTTTTCTTGCCGGTTCTCACTATTCTTTCTTTTTTTTCCTCTCTTTTGTTTCTAAAGTGATATAAAAAAATTCTGATTAAATTTCTTTGAAAATTCATTTAAATACAGCGATCAATGAAGCGACCAAAGCGGCCTTCAATATGTTAATATAAGAGTCCTTTAGATATATGATTTAAAGTTAAAGCGACAAAATTTGTATATAAAATTTTATATACCATTCCGAGAAATTGGAGGCCCACCAGCGGCCGAGCGGTTCTGCTCTCAAAGTTGGTAGATAGGAAGTGTCCGGTTCCATTGTTTTCTCCGAAAGACGCGTAAATAAGGCTAGGACCCCTTAGAAAGACCCACGAAGGACGGCATTCCACCCATAGGCCTAGGACCCAAGTGTAGTCAATCGGACTTGAATCCTACCAACCAACCAAAAAAGAAACTGAAAAAATCCAAGCTTAAATTTGATGTAATGATATCGCCTTGATGAGTAGTGTTCTTTCCATAGTTGGCTTAAGAGCATGCCCAGATTCAAATGTCACGCTACGCCACTGGTTATAGGTCATCATTGCATGAACTATATACTTTTTGATGAGTATACTGAGAATAGTATTAGTTCTCCATCATACTATAGGTATGGGGAACTTAGGTAATTGTGAAAATTTTCGACCTTGGTTTTTTGACTTTTTTATACGTTTTCAGGTGTGAGGAATCCAAAAATGACAAAATTTGTATGGTGTCCATCTGTAGGGTGTCTGTTACATTGTTAGTTCGTTAGTGAGTTTGTTAGTCTGTGTACACGATATCTCAAGAACAAATAGTCACAGAGAAGTCAGATCAGTTTTAAAATATTACTTTTGACGCTGACAAGAACCCTATTCATTTGCAACATACGAATTAAAAAACTTCGTAAGTTAGTTATTATAAATTAAAAAACTTAGTTCGTTATTATAAATCTACGATTTTCTTAATATGGGAGAATAGTGCAAAATTTCACTTAAGCATCCATTAAGTAGAAAATTTTTACTGTAAAGATGTCAGGACAGTTTTAAAATATCAGTTTTGAATACAGAATGAACATCAGTAACTATAAACATGTTACTTTGAAAATTTCGCAAGGTATTGGGAATTTACGAATTTCTTAACATGGCAGAATAGGAGGAAAATTTCACATAAACATCAATTTTGAGGGATATTTTCATCATAAAGATGTCAGACCACTTTTGAAATATTATTTAGGATACTGGCATGAATATTATTGACTATGAATTTTCCAATATAAAAATTTAATTTGTAATACAGGCTTTTAAATGATGTATTACATGTATATATTTTTAAAATTTTTCATTTTAAGGTCAAACATTTTGATCTTTGATCTTCCATATCTCAAAAAGTACATATTTAATTTTTGTTTAAAAATTGTATGTTATTCTTACATTTGTTATCTATAATTACTGTAAGTTTCAACATGCTATGGTCATGGTATACGGAGTTATAAATTAATTGCAACTCTACGAGTATTTCCATATTAACATAACGCATGTTTTACAAAACAATGGCCATCCCATATTGAAACTTACAATAATTATAAATAATAAACATAATAATAACATATAATTTTTAAATGTATTCTTTTTGAGATATTGAAGTTTAAAGGTCAAAATGTTTGACCTTAAAATGAAAAATTTTAAAACTATATATACATGCAATATATTATTTAATAGCCTCTGTATTATAAGCTTTCTAATTATACCAATTTTATATCTCTAAGTTAATTAGGGAACAAAATATGCATAAACCTTATGTTATGATATTATGAAAATAGTGATGGAAGGTTGCATTTTAATTTATAAATCATCATCCCATGGCCGTCCCATGTTGAAATTTGCAATAATTATAGAAAATATTAAATATGTACTTTTTGAGATATTGAAGTTCAAAGATACCAATCTTTTATCTCTAAGTTAATTAGGAAAAAAGATATATGGATACATTTGTAGTAGAAGAATTTTGGAAGTTTGCTTTTTTTAGCCATGTTTGCAGCCCTGTATATCAAAAACTAAAAGAGATAGGTACTTATTAATAGGTAAATATTCATTTCTAAGTAGAACAAATAAATGAGCCCAATTTCATAAGAATATGAGGGGGTCAAGTTTTTAGCTGTGTTGATTTGACATGGAATGACTCATTTACAATTTATGATAATAGCTTGTTTTGTCAGTTTTCGGTGCATTTTATTACTATCGAGAATTTTATCATCCCACTATTGACCAAGCAGTTCTGAGCTCAACGTTGCTACATGTGAAATGCACGGTTGTGCTGGTAGACCTAGCTGTTCGGAGTTTTCTGTGGTTTTCTCTGAAACTCGCTTAAATACAGGCTAATATCTCATAGAAAGATTCCCTACAGAAGAGAAGACACATCATTTCTAATCTAGAACCCTTGTGTTGTCAATCGTCCTTACTCCCAAACACCAACATCAACACCATGAATTTATTTTATCATATATCTAGTTCAATTGAAATTTATATATAGCACATTTTTTCTAATATAGTTAGATGTATATGTTATACACATATATACGGAAGCTCTCGAAACTGGTAAACAGTAAATTTCGGTTTCGAACACTTACCGAGCTCACCTGTTTTGCAGTTGGGTGTGTTTCGCTGTTTTCATAGAAACTATTGGGAATATGGGTTAGGACCCCTTAGACAGACTTCTAGGGAGGGTATTTCATTCAGTCAGAGGATCGTGCAATCGCTTCGCCTTAACCCCTACACCAGTATCTTATATATAGCATATTATTAAACATTAGAATCATCTAAAAATTATCAATTATATTTTATTGAGTTTTAATAATTTATACATAATAATGCATTAATGTTTTGAACCAACACAAGTGAAATAGCGTTTAATTTTGATTTTAGTAGAACAATTGTAAAAGATGTGACTGTCATGAAGTAATTCGTTATCCAATAAACTTTTGTTTTTTCAGAATAATAATTTTACAAGATTATTTAAAATCTACAAAGTTATTACAATTACTTTTTACTTTCAGAGCACTATAGTGAAGGCAGTATTGCAATCATATAAAAAGTCCGAATTTGAGATTTTGGTGTTTCTACACATTTTGAGGTCCCCTGAATTCATATTTACTATTTTTACGATGTATGTGCATACATATGTGAGTTAACATGATAGCGCCTAAACGCTTTGTTTGAATGAGCTGAAAGTTGGTACATATGTTATAGGTCACCATAGCATGAACTCTATCGATTTTGAGGAATCTAGCGCTTATACTTTTTATTTAGAGGGACACAAAGAAAAATTCTTTATCATTATAGTCTATGGGCCAAACATTTTTAAAGTGCGATAGTGTCTCATTGCCTAATTCGACTGACTTGAAAATTCATACACATGAGTCACCGTCACACAAACTGTGTACATTTTGGTGAATCTAGCATTTATAGTTTTACTGGGACACAAAGAAAAATTCTTTATCGTTATGGTCTATATGGGCTCAATTTTTTTAAACTGCGATAGTGCCTAAACACCTTATTCAACTGGGCTGAAAATGTATACACATGCTATGTAAGTCACTTGCACGAAGTGAATAAATTTTGGTGAATCTAACACGTATAGTTCTTTTACAGGGTGGACAACGAAAAATTCTTTATCGTTATGCCCTATGGGCTCAAATTCTTTAAAGTGCAATAACGTCTAAATGCCTTATCGGATTGAGCTGGAAATATATATACATGTTACAGATCACCGTCACACTAACTATATCTATTTGGGATCATGTAGCACTGATAGTTTTTTAGAGAAACACAAAGAAGAATTCTTTATTATTATGCCTTATGGGCTCAAATTTTTAAAATCGCGATAACGTCTAAACGCCTCATCCGACTGAGTTGAAAATTTACATACATATTACAGGTCACCATCGCACAAGCTGTAAAAATTTCGGTGAGCACTTATACATTTTTACAGAGACACAACGAAAATTTCTTTATCATTATGGTCTATGGGCCCAGATTTTTTAAAGTTCGATAGCGTCTAAATGTCTTATTTGATTGAGCTGAAAATTTATACACATGTTTAGGTCACCGTTGCATGAACTACACTGATTTTGGTGAATCTAGCACATATAGTTTTTTTTTTACAGGGACACAATGAAATTCATTATTGTTATGCCCTATGGGCTCAAATTCGTTAAAGTTCGATAGCATCTAAATGCCAATTGAGATGAAAATTTATATGCATATTATAGATCACTTTTCAATCAAGCTGTATCAATTTTGTAGAATATAGCACTTATAGTCCTTTCACAGTGACAATAAAAATTCTTTATCATTGTGGCTTATGGGCTCGAATTATTTGAAGTGCGATACTGTCTTTATATAATTGTTATAGTTGCCTGTCTCTGTCGTAATAACTGTATAGATTTTAATGAGTCTAGTATTTATAGATTTTTACTGGGACACAACGAAAATTTCTTTATCATCATGATCTATGCTCAAAATATTTGAAGGGCAATAGTGTTAATTTAAAGAACATACTGCATGGAGAAAAATACTTGTATACCTTATTATAAATTTTTCTTTTGTTTATTTAATGACATCTCTTATTTAATTTATAAATCTGTTAATTACTTAATGTTCTGAAAGTTAAGTGGAGTCACTCAAGATTTTTTTATGAAATGAAATAACCCTGCATTTGTATAAGGTTTAAATGACGTGTTTGATTTGCAGCAAAACAGCAATTTCTAAGCTTATTCTAAAATTTGGATGATGTTTTGTCAAAACTCTTTTCTTTCGCCGATTCTTGATTTATTAGAAAACTAGCAGGCTTTGTCCGGTTCTCTGGTCACTATATTTAAATGAATTAAAAAAAGAATAAGTATTTTTTATATCATTCTACAAATTAAAACTAAAAAGAAAATATATTGAAATTGCTTAAAAACTTCGCTTCGGGCCCTCGCTGACTTTGGCAGAGGCTTCTTCACCGCAACGTCTTGGTACTGGATAATTTAATTTAATTTATAGAAATGTCAATAATACAGGAAAAACTGCATTAGTCATTTTCTTTCTGATAATAAACAGAACGGAAAACGCATAATATTTTACATGGAGATATTTTGTATAATTAGACCAATTTAAAAATAATCTGGTGTGTCACTCACACGACTTTCTCTTACCCTGAAATTTAATACTATAAATGCAGGTTGCAGATTAATAGCTAAGATAACGAGTACTGTTATGCAAACCTATGTTAAACAATTCATATTAGGCTTCTGAAGAGTTTTATATGATAATTAGTTCTGTGTGAGGGGGGGCTACCGCCCCCTCAACCCCCCGTTTCATTAATGCACCTACATTTATATAGAATTTAATTCGGTTATTAAATAATATTTCTCTTTTTAAAAAATAATTTATTAAAATTATTATTTTAAAAAATTATCTTTTATGATAAGGCAGACGATTTCCATATTAGAAAAGTAGTATAACACCAAATATTAAAAAAAAAGTCCATTTTATTCTCAATGTTAAAAAAAAAAAAAAAAAAAAAAAAAAAAAAGTACGATTTTTTTTCAAAGTTTTTTTTTCGTTAAAAGTAAAAAAAAAAATCGATAACTTTGTTTTAAATTATCGCAGATCGATGGTTCAACCATTCATTTTAAAGGTATTGGCGAGCTCTTTTGAAAGATACCCATCATGAAAATTTACTCCCCCCAGGGGGGGAGGCGAGGCTCCTACATACACAAAAATTTTTTTTCCAGTCAACTGTCTCTATTACAAAAAATATATATTTGTTTCATTTGGTTTAGTGCAGTCTATAGACGTTAAACTCTATTTTCCTGCAATTTCCCCCATAGACGAGACGTAATGTATTAGAATTCTCTTGATTGTCCCTGTACACGAACCATTTGCTTGATCTTAACGAAAAGCTTACTGTAGCATCCCTATATGATACACATTTAGAATACCAAGTTTGAAGTTTCTGCCATAATTTGTTTTTGAGATATGCTGATAACAGACACACAGACACGGACACAGACACACAGACCATTTGCTAAAAACATGATTTTCGTATTCAGGGGACCTCAAAACGTGTAAATATAACAAAATCTCGCGTTCGAAAATTTGACCCAAAAACAATACTTTCTCTACCTTATGGGTAAGAGAAAGTAAAAATGCTTTTCCCTTTTTTTCCCACTCGCATTACAAAAATATTTAAAATAAAATTGAAAAAAATTGTGAAAAAACATTGAAAGAGCTTGGACCTCTTGGCGGAATTTGAAATTTGGCACTGAAGTAACTCGGACGTTTCTCGCCAAAATGTTTACTTATGCATTTGTGATACCTGTATCAACTCATCGCCGAAATGACAACAAAATTATAAATAATTATAAGATTAAAAAAACTTTTTATATGCCATGTTTTTTAATTTTCTGTTGAATCTTATAGCTATCCGCGTTTGTAATGATCGATAGATGCCGCTTTCTGAACTGCAGTTGTTAGTAAATATAATAGTCACGTGTATTTATTATTGTTCTTTCTCCGCCATTACATCATGGAAAATCGATTGCATAATATGATGATATGCAGTGGTATGATAATTTCACCTTAGCCCACCAGAGGGCGAGCATTTCATTACAATCGCGGATAGAACTACATTAGCACTTTATCAATGTGTAGAAAATTCTAAAGTGATAATGACGTCAATTTTTGTGAGATGCATAATTTAATTTTTTACAATTTTTTAATGTTCACGTTTAATTTAAAGGTATTTATTTTTATGTCGAAAGAAAATGAACTCGTAATTTTTTTTTGGCAACTATTAAATTAACTATAATAATAAAAGAAGATGTCTGTCTCGCTCTTTCTATCTGTCTGAGCATCTATACGTTCAGCCCCTATTGAACGCAGAAGTACAAAATTTGACATACGGGTGCCTAGAAGCCTTCCCGAGGAGATAGTGAAAACAGAATTTAAAAATTTTAATTAGTTGGGGAGATATTAATTAAAATGTAGACCTATGTCTAATCAAAAAACGATCTCAGTGACTGAGAATTCACCGCGATTGCATAAAAATAGATATTTTAAGGGAGTTAAAAGCAGAAGAAGTGGAAAATAAATTAGAAATATTAGTCCGATCGTTACGAATTTGGTACCAAATGAAAGGGGAATTTTTACCGAATCTAAGAGTGCAAGCGGCTTATCGATACATCAATTAGATTTTTAAAAATTAACTAAAGTATGAAATTTATTTGGCAAGAGGCAAGACGACTGTCTGTGATGAAAAAGGAAATGGTTGTAATCAATTAAGATATCACGTGTCTCATAGTGGGGGGGGGGGGAAATTGCAATTTTCAAACTTTTTCTAATTTTCATTTACCTTACATTTAAATGAATATTCGGCTTAGACAGAATATTATAAAGCTACTGTTCAATTTTCATGAAAATATATCAATAAATAAAAAAAATGACATATTTATTGGAAAAAGATTAAGTTTTCTTTTATATTTTCCAGTATTTCAAATTGAGATATGACGTTGAAATTTCGTAGTATTTGGTTTTAATGCCCGATAATTCGATTGTGAATATTTTTGAAAGAGTACGATTATTAGAGAGGGCTTGAGGGAGGGGGAAAAGGGTCCAAAAAAATAAAAAAAAAGAGTTACAGCGTTTGAATTTGGTTGGTATATTTAGATTTTAAGGCAAGGTAAATCGATTGCGGATATTTTCGTGTGTAAAATTATTATTAGCGACGGAAAGGGGGGAGAGCGGAGGGGCAAAGATGTAGAAAAGGAACGGGGGGTTCGGAGAAAACAACGGAATACTCAGAACACCTTTATTCTTTAATATTTTGCAGAGTTTCGAATTCCAATTTCTGCTCACATATTGTACTAAGGATTTTTAACGTTAGATCGCCCGGAATTATGCAAGTTTCGGAGAAAACCATGGATAAGTCGGACACAAATCTTTTTATAAAAATGTCTATATTAGCTTTGTATCTCAGCTTCTAATTAACATCATTTCATAAGTAATATATCATTTAAAAAGTTATTTGAATTAGAATTGATGAGCATATGTTGCAAATCTCTGTCGCCAGAGGGCGCTTTGATATTTTAATAATTCAATATCTAGAATTCTACTTATAACACATCATTTGAAATATTACGGACTTTTAAACTGATACAAGCCGTACAGGAGTTTCAGAGAAAACCACAGAAAAGCCAGAACACCTTTATTACAATATCTCCAATTCTAATTATGATGCAGGCTTTCGAATTCCGATACTTCGTTCACATTTCGTATTAAGGATTTTTAACACGAAAGTTTCATAGAAAGAAAACGAAAAAATCAGACACAAATTTTGTTATAACAATGCTTATATTACCTTTGTATCTCAGCTTCTAATTAACATAATTTCATAGGTAAAATATCATTTTAAGTCTTTTAAACTGAAATTGAGGAGTACATATTGCAAATCTCTGTCGCCAGAGGACGCTTTGTCATTTTAATAATTCAATATCTCCAATTCTGATTATCAGTAAATTACTTATAGGGAGAAGATTGGGAGACCGTAGGCCCCACCGGGTTGCGGATTTGCCACGATCAGAATTTTCAAGGTCCTTTATATGGTGAGCGAACTGGCTATGTCAAAGCATGAAACGTAAAGCGGCACCTCAGTCGCCACAAAGCGAAAATTTGCTACAGTTAAAAATTTCAAATCTATTTGTGGTATGAGCGTGGAAGCTGTTCTAAATTCTAAAACGGGGATAAGGCGCCGCAGAGCGGGACTTTGCTGAAGTCAGAATTTTGAAAGACAGTAACACGGTGAGCCAACAGGCTGTTTTAGATATTGAAACGGGAAGATGGCGCCGCAGGCGCTACCGAGTGGTAATTTAATGCGATTAAATTTTTCAATAAAGTTATTTTCACTATATGTTAATGAGCTGTTGAAGGACCTGAAACGGGAAAAAGGTGCCGCAGGCGCCACCAAGCGGGAGTTTCGTAGAGTCGAACTTTTCAAGGATCGCGAGCCAGCTGGTTGCCGAAGGCGGCTAGTAATTAATATTTATTTTCATATTTTTATTAATTAAAAGAAAACTTTGCAACGTAATATCTTTAATAACTTGATATATATAGTGTCCACACAAAAAGTGAACAGTTTTTAGAGCTCTTTTAAAAAGTATAACTTCTATGCAGTATCTTTGAAAAAAATTCATCAGTTTTTACTAAAAAAAAATAGCCAACTTTCATCACCAAAGTAGTTAAATCTAGACCAATCAAAAATAGAAGTGGTCCACCCGGATGTGTTTCCGACAAACTCTTTGATTTATTTATATAGATGATTTTGGTACATTTACTTTAAGAGTAATAATTATTTTATAAGTGGTTGAAAAAGAATATTTACGAAGTCATGATAATCGGTTTATATATATTGCCGAAAGAAATATAGTAGTTTTTTTAGGAATAATACTACACGCCTTATTACAATCTCTCAATGCCAAACACACAGCTTAGAGTTCAATAAAAATCTTTCGAGTATAATTGGCCTACTTTTATTCTCTTTGGCTAAAATTAGTGTAGAGAAATGATACACTTTACTAAAACAATTAACTTCGTTAAAATTGAGTAAGGGTTTACTAATTCTGGCTATCCCGAAACAATAATTTACGCGAAATTCAATTGCTAATCTTGCCAAGCCGCCAAGTTTGTAGGCAGCGTAGAATTTGATTTTGGCATCGATTTTAGAGATTTGACGTCGGATTTCGTAACTTGGCGAGCGAATTTGGCAAAAATTTGTAGTTTAGGATTGCCAAAGTTTAGAAACCCTAACTTTAATAAGAAGAGAGTTCTAAAGTTTCATTGAAAGTTTCATTGGTTTAAAGCACTGAAGTTAATTCTTCGAAAGTTCTATAAGTGACTGACAAGAGTATAAAAAAAGGAGAGTGATTATGGTAGACTAGAACTTGCCTATATCTTTACATGCTACTTTCTACACGGTATTTTACAGTAAAAGAGAAAACAGATGATAATTTTTTCATTTCCACAAAGATGGGTGTTGACTTTCAAAGAGAGAGTCAAATTAGGCATTAAAATGTGGCGAAAAGTGGTAGCTTAGGATTTACAAAGTTTGGGAACTCTAACTTCAAAAGAAGTCAAGTTCTGGAATTTTTTGTAATGTTTCATTGGTTTCTAGTGCAGAACTATTTCAAAAATTTTATAAACAACTGACCATACTCTCGATGAATTCAAATTCCATTCAGACTTCGAAATGTTCGAGGTTTCGGCTGTTACTCAATTAGTAAAATTTTTGTTCTGTAGTGTATTTCACAATGTTTATTTGATTACTGTAGTTAGAATGATTGTTTTATTGGATTCCTTTGAAAATATTCACTGATTATTGACTTTTGTGGTACAAAAAAGAGTTTTATTCAACTGTTTCCTGAATATTCAGTAAATAAATTGCATTCATCGACTAGAACCTGTTTATGTCTATTAGAATTACTATCTACACACAAAAATGTTGACAACTTTTATAACAATATCATTACATGCTCTAGATATGGGCTGAAGATTCATTAAATAAAGTGCATTCGCCGATAAGAACCTGCTCATGTCTTTAAAAATTTCTTTCTACACGCAAAATTGTGTTGACAACTTTCATAACAATATTATTTAGGGCTCTATCTATGGGCTGAATATTCCTTAAATAAAGCGCATTTGTCGACTAGAACCTGCTCATGTCTTTAAAAATTATTTTCTACACGCAAAAATGTCGACAACTTTTTTAATAATATCATTCTGTCTACGGGCTGAACATTCATTAAATAATGTGTATTCATTCAATAAAATCTGCTCATGTTTTTAAGAATTACTTTCTACTCGCAAAAATGTCTACAACTTTAATAACAATATCATTACGGGCTCTATCTATGAGTTGAATATTTATTAAATAAAGTGACGAATCTACTAGAACCTGTTTATGTACTTTCTTCACTCAAAAATGTCTGCAACTTTCATAACAGTGTTATTACGGGCTGAATATTCATTAAATAAACTGCATTCGTAGACTTGGACCTGCTTATATCTTTAAGAATGACTTTCTACACGCAAAAATGTCGACAGGTTTCATAACAATATCATTACGGGTTCTATCATTAGCTTCTTTTGAAATGATATTGAACACATATGATGGTAGGTTGTATATAATGGCCAAAACCTTTCTATTTTTGGTAAATATGAATGTAATTTTTGTAACTATCTTCAAAATGGAGAGTCACAGAAAAACCAAAAAGGGAGTTTCCCCACTAGATGTTATAACAAACCTATACCAATCTGCAACGTTCTACGTCCAACCGTTTATCAACAAACCTACGAACAACCTACGTCTGAGTTATACGAGATACACACAAACATACAGACGTCACGGTAAATCATGTAAAGTTGCAGATACCTCTAAAACGAGAGCTCGTATTAAGACCAAACTTGCAAGCATACAACTAGACATCATGACAATCACAAATATAAGTTTGCAACATTCTACGATGATTCGTTTTTCAACTATGCGTGATACAAAATCCATTTTGCAAATCGAGATTACAATATTTCCTTATACTTTGTATAAAGAAGTAAAAATCTATAGTTAGTTCTACTCAAATATTTTATATATTTTTTAATAAATCTGTAGATTTGAATAAAATGCTCCAAAAATTGGTGCTGAATGATTAAGAAACTAACATAAATTTTAAATATATTTAACAAATGTTTTGTGTCGAAATAATTAAACACGACTTTTTATCAAGTGAGACGATAAAGCCCCGAGTGCAGCGTGAATGCTGCAGCATAGACGTTAAACATTAAGTTCATAAGACGCACGGAGGTAAGACGTTAAGTTCGTAATTATGGCAAATAATATATATATATATTATTTGCCATAAAAAAAATATTATTTGCCATTCTCTTTCTCTTAAAAAAAAAAAAAAAAGTTACTGTCGCTGGCGTCAATTTTTTTTTGTCTGCGACCACCATAGATATAGTAATTTATATAGATCTATCATCCCCATGTTAACGAGCAAAGATTTTTGATGCCGAAAAGGTTTTTTGGCATCAGCCATTAGAGAGTTAAAACTCGAAAATAATAATAGAATAGAATGTTAATGAATTTTGAAAATGCCGAAATATTGCGTGGCTTTTAAGTGTTCTAATAAATATATGAAAAGAAATGGGATAATTTTTCATAAATAAGTTATATTCAAGTAATTTATTAAAAATATGAATTTTATAATCAGTTGCTTTATTATAATTATGAAACAACTACTGTCTTCATATTTAGTGGAATGGCTTTTTTAAATTTTAATATTTTTTAATATTTTATATTAGTAAGTAATACGGAATTCTCAAAATTCTTTTAAATGTAGTTAGCAGCCGCGGAAGTTTTAATATATAACTAGTATGTTGTGAACACCAAAAGATTTTCTTCTATATATAATCCTATACAAATTTACGCAATGCAAATTATTTATTAAATTATAACTTATTAAAATTATTTTTCAGGATGAATGCAGACGAATTTTATCTCAAAGAAGTATAATAATAAATACCGAAAGAAAGAAAGTCAGTTTTGTGCAGACATGAGTATACTAGAGTATAGTAAAAAAAAAAGAGAGAAAAGAAAGAAAGAAAGAAAAATGGGTATCTGGTGTTTTTCATTCTCTTTTAGTACATAAATTTTATTTACTAAATTATCTTTGTCTATTGCCGTGTATATTCACTCGGGAAAAGGTACCCATAAGAGAGTAAAATGGCCGTCTTTTTCCAAATGAAAAGGTATCACTTTTTCCCCCTCATTGATCAATCTGTGTCTTATTACTATATCTATGGCGACCACATCTCCTCGTGGAAGGCATTTTCTTTCGCGTCATAAGAGGTATCAGTACTTGTGAGATACTCCAAGGAAGACATTTCAACTGCTTAGGAATTTCTATCATTTTAATTAACGAAGTTATTAACTGAAAACGTCGGGTTTATAAAGGTACTCTATTTGGCACATTGAAAAAAGTTTCTCTTATGAAGTTGTTTTTCTGTCATGATGTCATTTTCCACGGGAAAATTAAAATGCGATCCATGGTGTAGTAAAAAAAAAAAAAAAAAATAAAAAAATTGTCAATGCTGCTATACGTAAGCGAAGTGATGACGTCACTGGTCGTCTGTGGATGTTAGAAAAAGATTTCCTATGTTAATCGCCCATTGGATTTTTTGTAAAAAATTATAAAAAATCGAGGGGAATTATTTCCCGATTTTAATCTCCATATTTGGGTATAGATATGTATTAGTTATCGTGTGCATGCGTTAGATTAAGTTGTTTTTGCTGTAAAATTGATAAAATTTGAATTTTAAATTTCAAAACTCTAGGGGAAAAAAAAAAAAAAAAAGGCAAGCTCCCATATTCGATTGAAAACATAAACCTTTTATTTCAAAGGATGATATTTACACAATAGAAAATTTGTATAAGCCGCGGTTCATCGCCACCTTTAGCAGGGTACCGTACATTAGGATGAAACCGCAATGGTTAGGAAAGAATTAAAAATTGAAGCTATAGGAAAATTTTCGAATTAAAATAATAATAATAATCTCACCAATAATAATAATCTCGCCAATAATTAAAATCTCGCCAAGCAAACTTTATTGGTGATAACAATGGATTAAAAGTTTATTACTTTCTTCTATATTCAATAGAAGAAAGTATTGGATTCGTAAAAATTTTCGACATCGGGTTTTTGATGGATTTACACGTTTTGAGAGCTGTAGAACACGATTTGACCATTTTTAGAAAATGTCTGTCTGTCAGTCTATCTGTGTGTGTGTGTGAGACAAAATTTTGTGGCAACTGTATCTCAGGAACTATTGCACAGAATTTCATACAAATGTATATGTAATTGCACCTTGACATAAATTAGTGCCTATCAACTTTTGGTAAAAATTGTCTTACAGGTTGCGTTGCCATCCCGCTTTTTCTAAATTTTTAACATGGTGATGTAGGACAAAATTTTGTATAAAAGTTGCTTAAAGATAATTATTTTTTAGTAATCATTATGGAATTTACAAGAATTATTTATAATAGAGATAGTCAACTGGGAAAATTTATTTTGTATGTGTGGGAGCCTCGTCACCCCCCTTGGAAAGGAAGTCTCCCCTCGAGGGGAGTAAATTTTCAAGATGGGTAATTTTCGAAAGGTCTCGTCAATACCTTTAAAACGAATGGTTGAACTATAAATCTCTGATAATTTAAAACAAAGTTATCGATTTTTTTTTTTTTTTTTTTTTTTTACTTTTAACGAAAAAAAACTTAGAAAATAAATCTTTTTTTTTTTTTTTTTTTTTTTTTTTTTAACGAAATTTAACCAAACTTAGTATTTAGTTGGTCCCTGACATCTGGTGCTGATTAGATTTGGGGATCAATCGCTCAACAGGTGGCGCTGTGATAGTATTTTTTCTAAATTTTTAACATGACAGTATAGGACAAAATTTCGTATAAATGTACATAATGATAATTATTCTTAACCTGTGATTGTAAAATTAATATGAGTTATTGATAACAGTAGTAGTTAATTTGGAAAAAAAAAATTGTGCATGTGGGGGCATCGTTTCCTCCCCCCCCCCAACCCCTAAAAAAATGAAAAAAAAAATAGTAATTTTTTTTTTTATTGTTACTGAGTGAATTTGTATAGGAAAATATAGAAGAAAGTCTTGTGGTGGCCACAACATACTAGTTTGTAACTTGGATTTATTTATTTACTTATTTATTAATTATTATTATTATTATTATTTTCAAATTTAAAGTTACTTTTTATCCGTTATTATGAATTTGATAAAGTAAATGTTATATTTGTTACGGGACAACATTTTTAAAAGCTAGCTTTAAGCAAAATTTCAGGAAATTTGCTTATTAAAAATATAAAAAACTAGTATGATGTGGCCACCACATGACTTTCTTCTATATAATTTTACACAATATTTATTGAATACAAATTGTTTATTAAATTATCAAATTATTTTTTTATTATAAGTGCACACGATTTTTATCTGACAGAATTATATCACTAAATGCCGAAAGAAAGTCCTTTATTTGCAATTACCAGAAGAAATGCGATTTTTTTTCTAAGTTTTTTTTTTCGTTAAAAGTAAAAAAAAAATCGATAACTTTGTTTTAAATTATCACAGATCTATAGTTCAACCATTCGTTTTAAAGGTATTGACGAGATCTTTCGAAAGATACCCATATTGAAAATTTACTCCCCCCGGGGGTACTTCCCTCCCCAGGGGGGAAGCGATGGCCCCACGTGCACAATTTTTTTTCCTAGTTAACTACTACTATTATCAATAATTAATATTAATTTTACAATCACACGATTAAAATAACTCATTATGTACATTTATACGAAATTTTGTCCTGTACTGACATGTTAAAAATTTAGAAAAATGCGATCACAGCGCCACCTGTTGAGCGAATGATCCCCAAATCTAATCAGCACCAGTTTATGTCAGGGTTCAACTAAATATGAAGTTTAGTTAAATTTCGTTCATTGGTTCGTGAGATACAGCGTCCACAAAATTCTGTGTGTGTGATACACACACACAGACAAACTGATAGACAGACATTTTCTAAAAACAGTCGAATCGTGTTCAGGACATCCCAAAACGTGCAAATTCATCGAAAACTGGAGTTCGAAAATTTTCACGAATCTAATACTTTCTCTATATATACATATAGAAAAAAATAAAAAAATTAAGTAAACGATTGTGTTTCTTTGATTTCTTATTATTTTCAAAGTGGTTTGAAACAATTACTGTTTCTTAGGTGCATGATTCGCGTCGGTTGTATGATTTTTGGCGTCTTTATCGTCTGTGCCGGCGAAATTAAAAAGTACCAAAATTTTATCTTTACAGATATTTTCGAATGTGTAAAATCATTACTTAGCTGTGCATTAAAAATATATGCAGAGTATTATATACTTAAAAAAAAAAAAAGATTAGTAAAATGTATAGGCATTAGAAACTAATAGGTTGTGGCCACCACAAGACCTTCTTCTATATTGTCCTATACAAATTCACTCAGTAACAATATTAAAAAAAAAAAAAAAAAAAAAATCCATAATTTTGTTTTAAATTATCACAGATTTATAGTTAAACCATTCGTTTTAAAGGTATTGACGAGACCTTCGAAAGATACCCATCTTGAAAATTTACCCCCCCCCCCCCCCAGGGGCTGAACCGGTGCTCCCATATGCACATTTTTTTTCCCTAGTTAACTTCTACTATTATCAATAATTCATATTAATTTTACAATCACAAGTTTAAAATAACCCTCATTATGCACATTTATACGAAATTCTGTCCTATACTGCCATGTTAAAAGTTTACAAAAATGCGATCACAGCGCCACCCGTTCAGCGATTGGTCCCCAAATCTAATCAGCACCAGTTTATGTCAGGGTGCAACTAAATACCAAGTTTGGTTAAATTTAATTCATTGGCTCGTAAGATACAGTGTCCACAAAAATCGTGATACACACTGACAGACACACATTTTCTAAAAACTATCAATTCGTGTTCAGGACATCTCAAAACGTGTAAATCCATCAAAAAACAGAGGTCGAAAATTTTCACGAAGCCAATACTTTCTCTATATTACATATAGAAGAAAGTAAAAATACGTACTGCTTAAAAAAAAAAAAAAAAATCACCAAAAAATTTATCGCCAAACAGGGTCAAAAATTTGAAAGTCATATGCTAAAGCCGTAACGCAAAATAATCTAGAAATTACAATATTTATATTTAACGTAGTATTTAGTTAAAATATTAATAATAATGTAGTATTAAATATTATGTATTTCAATTTAACATTGAGTTTGTGGATTTTTATAACATTTTTTTTGCTTTTGTCTTTTGCGATGCACTATTAATATTCATATTCAATGGAAGGCAGAGCAGCGAATAAGCGGGCAGAGCCCGAAGGTGTTAATAAGCAAAGCGAGTCGAGGGCAGGTGAGCGGAGCGAGCAGAATGCAGAGCCCCCTAGTTAAAAAAAAAGTGAGAAATAAAAGAAGAATTAGTTTTTAATATATTAGGGGAAAAAAAAAGAAAGAAAGAAAAGAAAAGAAAAACTGGGAGAGAGCGATGGATATGTAAGTTTCATTGAATTGATTCTTTTTAGGAACGAAAATTTTTAATTTACAACAAAATTCGTTTTAGATCTGCGAATCAACGTTTTTGGTGACGAAAGATTTCCAAAATAGATTGGTTTCGTTGTAGATCTGAAATAAATCGTGTTGTAAGTTAAAACTTTTCATGCCGAAAACGAATCGATCTGTTTCAGATTTTTTTTATTTTATTATATTTTTATTTATTTTTTACAGTACATATATATACATATACTTGTATATATATATATTTATACATTGCATTTGCAAACTGCAAAGATTGGAACAATTTTAATCTGAAATTATATGTTAAAATAAATATACATCCATTATTTCTTTATTCTATACCCTAAATTGTTAAATTATTATCAAAAGTAATTGTATAGATTCGTACATATTTTCTAAGTTTTAATTAAGAAAATAGTAAAACTTATTTTAAAGTTAATATTAAATTTGTAATATTATTTATCTGCTTTCTGCTGATAATAATCTTTTAGTATGGTAACCTGAGTAGAGAAAATCAAGTCTATTTACGGAAACATAACCAACACTGACCTATACAAACTTCAAAGAAAATTTCGAGTAAATTATTGTATAATTCAAAAGGCAAAAAGAAAGAAGGTAAGAAACTGAAAACGATATCTCTGTCGGAGCTTATATATATATCTGAAATAAATGTAACAAAAACTCACATCCATTTAATATATATGTTTTTAAAAATATCGTCTCAAAAATTAATTAAATAAACAAACAAATAAAAATTCTTGGAAAGACATAAAAGGATCAATAGAAGAAAAGCAATATATTTTGTCTGAAAAGCGTACCCATCACGTTAATTCAATTTCGAATCTATATAACTGTCTTCTATAGTTAGTCTAGGAACTTCTAAATATTTATCTAAATTTAATAAAAACCTCTTATTTTATCAATTTCAAAATTCTACTTAACTCTAGTATGCTTTGTTTGGGAAACTGTCCAAAGCTATTTCTCATTGAATATAAATTAAACAAATTTCTTGAAATTCTGAAAAATAAATTATATTATGAGGAACAAATGGTAGATTTTTAAACTATATTAATGTTGTACTCAAAAAAAAAAAAAAAAAAAAAAATCTTTTGGTGAAAATTTGATTTTTAGTTTATTAATGTATAGCGGGTATTGACCGCTTCGCCGTCATTGTATTCAAACGAACCTCTTAAAATTACACGGTGCACTAACAAGGGAGGGTCACTAACTGTTGAAAAGGTATTCATATACATTATATATCATCTGAAAGGTCTTACTAAGCTGACAACAAAAATATCCATCTTATCGGAAAATGCGCCCCCTAGCGCAAGTTATTCTCAAGTAAAGTTTTTAAATTACAGAATGTTTAACAATGTACTTCGTATAGTTTCTATCATTATAATCAGTTTTGTAAAAGATTCTCATTCTGAAAACCATTGTATATATTATTAGTAAAGATCGCCCGTATATTGTTATGGTTAGCGTTTCTAACTACCTCCCAGTAGGGCCGTGTTCGAATTCTGGACAAAGCATGGATTTGTTATCCCTGCAAGGGGTGGCGATGGCCGCCCATTGGGTACTCCTTCCCAAATGGTTATCAGTTCAGCGCACAGTCAATGCTCATTTGCAAGTACCATGCCATAGAAAAATAAATAAATAAATATGTGTGTTATTATATATATATATATATATATATATATATATATATTTTTAATATTATCACATGTAAAATATTTTACTGCTTACTTTGTGTCAACAATAAATTTATACATGCTAAACTGTATGAAAAGTATTAAAAAGAAAAAGAAAAGCAATTAAAGTGAAAAAGAAGCTATTGTAATTTTTATAGTAACGAAGAAAACTATTACTTTATATATTAATTTTCATTAAAATATTATATTGTAGGTAATAATATAAGTATTCATTTTTCAAAAGTAGAAATTTATTTTTCCGCTTAAATTCCCCCCTCCATTACTATGTTAGTGCATTAAATTTCTTTTATTGTTCCCCCATGCAATGTTAATATCCAAAATATCGATTATGTCGATGTACAGGAAAATTTTTCTGATTGTAAATATTTTACACATGGCTACATATATAAAGTATTGGATTTATAAATTTAATGCTGTCACAAAACAATTATTAAACACATAATAAATTACTTTATTTACAATATAAATAGTCATAATTAGCACGAGAATCTGTTAAAAAATTTATTCTAATGATAGAAATTCTTCAAAGTACATTACTGAAGAGCCTGCAATTTAGAAACTTTAATTGAGAATAACTCAAGCTAGGGGGCGCATTTGCCGATAAGATGGATATTTTTATTATCAGCTCAGTTAGAGCTTTAAGAGGATATATAACATGTATAAATAACTTTTGAACAGTTGGTGACCCTCCCTTGTAAGTCGGTAATGAGACAACTAGCATTACATCAAAACTAAGAAAATTTTCAATTTTGCAGTTAGATAGATTTAAAATAATCCGCTTGAAATTCCACACAATGTTTAGGTCGATCAAAAAGTTCTAGAAAAAACGCTGGAATGTACCTGATTATGTATCTCCTTCAGTCAGTTACTAACGTTGGATGTTCTCAATGTCTCTAAAAATGTTCCCCTTTTAAAGCACATTTTTTCCTGAAATAAAAAAAAGTCTACAGATCCCAAATCAGGCGAATAGGTCGGGTGTTCGTGCACACAGATCTGTTTTGATGCTAAGAACTGTTTCATGGGCAGTGTGCAGTGAGCCACTGCTTTGTCATGCAGAAGAATCCAACCTTGCTTTGGAACAGATGCGTCCTGCCACGACGCATGCAAGTTAAGAGATGTTGCATTACTCTTAAGTATTGTCCAGTTGTAGTTGTGCCCTCAGAGAGGAATTTACGATAAATTACTTCAAAGGCATTAAATAAATAAATAAAAACCAACATTGTCTTGATGCAGGATTTCTGCGCAATCTGAGTTTCTTAAGCCTCGACGTTCCATGTTATTGTATACTCTATTTTTTACCATGTTTTTATTAACTTCTATTCTTGTTTGTTTGTTTGTATGTATGTTTGTTTGTCCGGTACAAATCTTGCAATCGAATTTTAACTAACTTCCCTACTCTCTAGACATTTGAAAGTTTCACAGTAGCTCAGAATCCGGTGACAACACAATACTTCGAAGTCCGATTTTCGAATTTTTGATTAGTTTTCTTATAATTAATTAAAATGTGAAAATAATAACATCCTAATAGCGTTAAAATAGCCATTAAAATATTGGCTATAGTTTAATTGTTGCCAAAAAAAAAAAAAAAAAAAAACTTACGAGTTCATTTTCTTTCAACGTAAAAATAAATACATTTAATGAAACGTGAACGTTAAAAAATTGTAAAAAGTTAAATTATGCATCTAACAAAACTGACATCATTATCATTTTAAAATTTTTATGCACATTGATAAGAGCTCTATAATTCATCAGAAAATTAAAAACATGGTATATAAAAAGTTTTTCTATTTATCTTATAATTATTAAACTTCTGGTGATGTTTTTTCCTAATTTACCGTACAACTTCATCAGAGCTCTTTGATCCATGATTCCATGATGCTGGGTTTGGTCGCCGCGACTTGGCAGGTATCAATTGGTAAAACTTGATCGTATTGCATTTCACCATATTACGGAAATTCAATAAAAGTTATATCAAGTTGTGGGTGTTGAAAGTATAAATAAATTCTACACACATTGCAAAACCATTAAAATTTAAGAATGAAGTGATCAAACAGGGTAATATATTCAATACTTCGAGATAAAAATTATGGATGCACATTCACAGCTGTTATTCAATATTATTATAGCAACGAATAAGCTCTAATAATATTAATTTTAAAGCTATTATAACGTCAGTTTTATCTGAAAATTTTCGATCGTGCAAGTTAAAATTTTCAAAAAAATTTATTTCAATTTCATTATTCACGTGTAATGTGAGCTCGACTCGAATGCTCTTGTTTGACAATCGGATTCATTTATATTGCCGAATATTAAATGTGATGATTTTGCTGCATTATAAAGTTAATCTTTGTAAGTACTTTAATTCATTTTTTGGATAACATACGAAATTATAACACATGATTTTAATGACTTCGCTTGATGCAACGAATATGTCAAAATAAAAGATTCAATGACATCAATAGTAGTATTCAGATCAATAGTGACTAAATTATTTAAATATAGATGGCGCCGCGAGATATTATATTGCAAGGTGCCCTATCATTCTTCTATTTTTAACGTGGAGGTGTTTGGAGAGTAAGGCCGATTGACTGCACTGAGATCCTAGGTCTGAATTGGAGTGCCCACCATGGGGTCTTTCTAAAGTATCCTTGCCCGTATTTAGAAAAGTTTCGGAGAAAACCATGGAAAACTCTAAACGGCTAAGATAACGAGTGCGACCTAAGATCGAACCCGGCACCTCACGTCTAACAGCTTTGAGCACAGAACCGCTCGGCCGCTGGTGTCTTTAAAGTGAAGGGTTTCAATAGCTTTGTTAAATCTAGGACCAACTTGACAAGAGGATCACCTTGCAGAAGAGCACGTGTAAATCGTCCCTGTAGTCTATAATGAATACAATTTTTTAGTCTATAACGAATACATATACAAACATTGCGTTTTACAAATATAAATTACTAAATAAAAGTAATAGAAAATTTTCTGTAACGAGTTTGCAATGAATACACATGCAAACATTGCGTTTCATAAATACAGATTATTAAATAAAAACTAGCATGTTGTGGCCACCACAAGACTTTCTTCTATATTTTCCTATACAAATTCACGCAGTAACAATATTTAAAAAAAAAAAAAAAAAAAAAAAAAAAAGATTTTTTTCAATTTTTTTTTTGTTAAAAGTAAAAGAAATCGATAACTTTGTTTTAAATTACCACATATTTATAGTTCAACCATTCGTTTTAAAGGTATTGACGAGACCTTTCGAAAGATACCGATCTTGCAAATTTACACCCCCCCCGGGGGCGGGGGGTACTTCCCCCTAGGGGGGAAGCGATGCCCCAAATTTTTTCCCTAATTAACTACTACTATTATCAATAATTCATATTAATTTCACAATCACAGGTTAAGAATAACTCTCATTATGTACATTTATACGAAATTTTTTCCTATACTGCCATGTTAAAAATTTAGAAAATATACGATCACAGCGCCACCTGTTGAGCGATTGATCCCCAAATCTAATCAGTCTCAGTTTATGTCAGGGGCCAACTAAATACAAAGTCTGGTTAAATTTCGTAAAAAAAAAAAAAAAAAAAACGATTTTTTTCTAAGTTTTTTTTTTTTTTTGTTAAAAGTAAAAAAAAATCGATAACTTTGTTTTAAATTATCACAGATTTATAGTTCAACCATTCGTTTTAAAGGTATTGACGAAAAAAAAATGTTAAAATTAATATATAAAAGACTTTTCAAAGGTTCACAAGTTAACTCCTCGGAAACCATATTTGATTCTTTTTTCACAGGTTGTGCACAGTTATTTTAAGTGGTATAAGGTTACATAATAGCTTTTGATATAATAACCTGCAATTAATAAGTTTTTCTATTAATAATGTTTTCAAAGTTTTTTGAAGATCACCAATGGTTTTTCAATGAACTTTTTGAAACAGAAAGTGTCTGTCATTGATAAAGAGGAAATTATGTTAAAATTGTGTTACAATTTTGCAGTGAATATAGTTTAGCATCCTCAAATTTTCTGCATCTTAATAAAAAGAATATTCTAAAATGCAACGTTAAATAGAGAATGAAAACATAAACATGAAATCAAAGTAACTGCATACTTGTATATTTGCTTTAGGAAAATGGATGATTAGTAATATGTTTCGGATATGTATTCCATGGCAGTATTTACTCTCTTGAAACAAAGATGAGAATTTTGCGTGAGGCAGAATCTGACATGACATCGTACAGTTCATGATGTCTTTACATACTAATAAATAGTCTCGTTTTGTTTAAATAAGGATGAATGACTTATTTCTCTCATATAGAGCAAATTCGTGAGTTCTCATCATTTTAAGTTGAATGCCATGTACTGTTAAACATCCAGCAAAGCCAAATTTGTATGACTGCGTCTCATTACCAATATTACAAGAGTTCACTTATAGCTAATTTTCATGCTGTTTTTTATTCACGGATATTTACCATTACATTAATCATAATATATATATCTATATATTAATAGGCAAGCATAAAATTTGTTGTCCCTTTTTAACATATTAATTATGGGAGTAGAGGGTTGAAAATGGTATCATTCGAAAGGTATGGTTAGCCGGAAGGTGCGAATACAAATATTATTTTCTTACGATGTCAAGAAGGTATTTAAAAATACATTTATTTTTTATGCACTTTCCCCCATTTTTCCCTTTATACGCGTATTCTTTCACATTAAAAAATACCTAAAAGTAGAAAGTTGTTAAATCTGGCAATTTCATAAAGCTCAAATAAAACCATAGACACAGTAATTTGTATAACGTAGCATCACTATACGCAAGCGAAGTGATGACGTCACTGTCTGTCCATGGAGCCATGAAAAGGATTTTCTATGTTAATTGTCCATTGGATTTTTTGTAAAAAATTATTAAAAAATAACGGAAATTATCTGCCGATTTTAATTTCGATATTTGGGTATAGTTATATATAAGTTACTGTCTACATGTGTTTGATTGAGTTATTTTTTCTGTAAAATTGATAAAATTTTAATTTAAAATCACAAAACTCCAGAAAAAAAAAATGGCAAACTTCCAGTTGCGAATGTAAACATAAACATTTCATTTCAAAGGGAGATATTTAAACAATAAATATTCAACTAATATACTAAATAAAAGGAAAATGGATTTGTTACTAACTGCTGCATGTATAAGTAGACGATACGGAAAAAATTCCGATTTCCGTTTTTTGCTGAATTTACATGTTTTGAGCTTTCTTTACGTTTCAATTAACTGAAATTGGCTACTTATTTTTTTAAAAAAGTGTCTTTATTGCTAGCTTTTGTGGGTAGAAGAAGCAAGTAGAAGATACATAAAAACTTTTGATTTCCGGTTTTCGAATTTTCGATGAATTTACACGTTTTGAGATTTCCTTGCATTTTAATTAAGTGAAATTGACTACTTATTTTTATTTTTTAAAAAGTGGATTTATTATTCTTTCCTCTGCATATATAACTAGAAAATATAAGATTCAGAAAAGTTTTGGATTTTCGGTTTTCGATAAAGTTACACGTTTTGAAATTTCCTGAACTCAAACTCAATTCGACCATTTTTGAAAAATATCTTTTTTTTTTTTTTTTTTTTTTTTTGTTCAAACACTGTACTTTATGAACCAATGGAATTAATTTAACAGAATTTGATACTTGGTTGGGCCTTGGTTTGACATGGTACCTATTAGCTTCTGGGCTGTATCACACAACAAGGGGCGTTTTCACGTTGCGATTTTCTCTCATTTCAGGAAAGGCTAACATCTACAGAGAGAAATAGTTATATTAAGTAAAACTCTGCTGATTCAGTTAGAGTGAATATCGGCAAACAATTGCCGCAGCTGTGTTGCAATTGCATTCCGTTTAGGACAAGGCAATAACTTTGCTTTGCCTCGCTTTGCAAAAAAAAAAAATGGTCGAGTTTCGACCACTGGGCGATACTAGTATATATAAATAAATATATATATATATATTATTGATGGTTCCGATACTGCATTAAATCATCTACTATTTCAAGATATGGTGCAGCTTGGTAATAAAACTGAGCACTTATTTTTTATGTTGATGAGAATAACACTTTGAAAATAGTTACCCAATAATAAACACCTTTTTTTACAGACTATATTAATAATTTTGATTGATTCAAGTAACTCATAAAATCTTATCTTATTTATTCTGTATAAGGCATCTATCTATATATATATGTACATATACTACTCTAACGAACGTAGAACAGTGATTGGCGTTATTTGTAGATTGAGAATATCAACGTCATCTGCCAGGAAATTTTAAGCGAGCGCCATGTTAGATTTCATAACGGTCGTTAAATTGACAGCTACTGAATGGGCATATTTATTATTATGCCCTAAGGGCTCAAATTCTTTAAAATACTGTAGCGTCTATACCCTATATCCGATTGAGCTGAAAATTTATATACGTGTTATAAATCACCGTCACACCAACTGTATGATTTTTGAAGAATCTAGCACATATAGTATATTACAGGAACACACAGAAAAATTCTTTATCATTGTGGCTTAAGGGCTCAAATTATTTAAAGTGCGATAGCGTCTAAACGACTCACTGGAATGAGTTGAAAATGTATATACATATCATAGATCACCGTCGCACAAACTGTTTAGATTTTGGTGAGTCTATAACTTACAGATTTTTACAGGGACACAACGAAAATATCTTTATTGTGATGATCTATGGGCTCTAATTATTTTAAGGGCAATAGCGTTAATTTAAACAGCATGCTATATCGAGAAAAATACTGAAATGCCCTATTAAAATTTTCTCTTTTGTTTATTTAATGACTTCTCTTATTTTAATTTATTTATACAACCGGCAATTATTTAATGTTTGGAAAGTCGAGTGGAGTCACTCCAGATTTTTTTTTAGCTACGTTTTCATATATTAATTTAATACAGGTGTTAAATTCGATAAATGGCTGGAAATCCTATTACAGTTTTTACTTTCCGAACATACATATGTAAGGAAAGTATTATAATCATATCAAAAGTTTGACTTTGAGATTTTGGTGTTTCTACACGCTTTGAGGTACCTTGAGCTCGTTTTGACTATTTTTATGGTGACGTATGTGTGTATGTATGTGAGTGAACACGATAGCGTCTAGACGCTTTGCTCGAAAGAGCTGAAAATTGGTATGTATATTATAGGTCACCATAGCATGAAATCTATTGATTTTGGGGAATCTAGCATTTATAGTTTTTTTTTTACAATGACACAAAGAAAATTGCTTTATCATTATGGCCTATGGCCCCAAATTTTTTAAAGTGCGATAGCGTCTAAATGCCTTATTCATCTGAGCTAAAAATTACATGTTATAAGTCTCCGTCACAGAAACTGTATATATTTTGGTGGATCTAGTGCTTATAGGTTTTTTACAGGGACACAAAGAAAAATTCCTTATGCCCTATGGGCTCAAATTTTTAAAGTGTAATAGCGTTAAAATCCTTATTCGTTTGAGCTAAAAATTTATACACATATTATGAGTTCCTATTGCACGAACTCTATAGATTTTGGTGAATCTTTCATAGTTTTTTTTTTTTTTTTTTTTTTTTTTACAGTGACACAAATTCTTTATCATTATTGCTTATGGGCTCAAATATTTAAAGTGCTATAGCGTCTAAACGCCTTTTTCGTTTGAGCTCAAAATTTATACAGATGTTATAAGTCACCTTCGCACGAACTGTATAGATTTTACTGAGTCTAACATGTATAGATATTTTCAGGAACACAACGAAAATTTATATCATAATGATCTATGGGGCTCAAATGTTTGAAGTACTATAGCGTCTAAAAACCTTATTTGATTGAGCTGAAAATTTATACACGCATTATAGGTCATTGCTGCACAAACTGCATAAATTTTGGTAAATCTAGCTTTTTTTTTTTTTTTTTTTTTTTTACACAGGGGCACAACGAAAGATCCTTTATCATAATGCCTTACGGGTTCAAATTATTTAAAGTTAAATAGCATCTAAACGCCTTATCCGATAGAGCTGAAATTTTATATTCATATTATAGATCGCCGTCACACAAGCTGTATTAATTTTGAGAATCTAGAACTCATAGCTTTTTTTAGAGTGACAAGAAAAAAAAATATTTATCATTATGGCTTATGCGTTTGAAACATTTAAAGTACGATAGCGTCTAAATGCCTCTTCCGATTGAAATGAAAGTTTATATACATGTTACAGGTCAGCGTCGCACGAACTGTATTGGTTGTGGTGAGTTTAGCGCTTATAGAATTCTACAGGAACAGAACAAAAATTTATATAATTATGATCTATGGGCTCAAATTATTCGAAGGGCAATAGCGTTAAAAAAACAACATACTATGCAGAGAAAAATACTCAAACACCGTACTGTAATTTTCTCTTTTGTTTATTTAACGATTTCTCTTTCTTTCTTTATACAACTATTAATTACTTAATGTTCGGAAAGTCAAGTGGAGTCACTCCAAGTTCCTCTTTTTTTTGGTTATGTACTAAATTAAAGTCACTAAATTTGAATATATATATATATTGTTGTAAATATTATTTTATCAACGTGAAAGTTGAATCATCTAAGACTTTTGCATACAATATATTATTTCTGTTTGTGAATTATTTTCAGATATTGTTAATTATTTTCACTTTCTGTTATCTATATGGTAGAGAAAGTATTGTTTTTGGATCAAATTTTTGTTATATTTACACGTTTTGAGGTCGCCTGAATCCAAAAAAATAAGTTTTTAGCAGTTGGTCTGTGTGTCTGTCTATTGTCAGCATATCTCAAGAGCAGAAAGTTCAAACTCGGTATTCTAAATGTGTATCATATAGGGATGCTACACTAAACTTATTGTTGAAATCAAGCAAATGGTTATCGTACAGGACCATCACAGAGAATTCAAATGCATTACGTCAAAAGGGGAAATTTCTGGTAAGTACACTGTAACTGTAATGTACTCACTTTAACAAAACGGAATGAGTTTTTTTTTTTTTAATATAAATATGCATAAATGCATGTTTGGTGTGGATTGTGGTATGGAAATCACTCATTCGTTTAAGATCTACCCAAAGTATTTCGATAAATTGGGGTTATTTCAAGAGATATTTTAACATTTTTTTAATATTAAAATAAAAAACATTATTTTTGTACTTTATATTTAAATTTACATGTATCTTTTTTTTTTCTTTTTTCGCATTTAGCGATTGGTTTTAAATTAGTAAACCAAGACCCTTTCTTTTAGACAGGAAAAAAAAAAAAGCGTCGCCGCTATTAGCAATGGACCACTGGATCACATTCAGTTTTGTGTAATTATAAATAGTCTATTGCAGAATGTAAGAGTTTAAAAATATGTAAGGAGGAAAAGTCTGAAATAAAAAAGACTCGATACTCGGGTACTAAATTGAACACTGTTAATATATATAAATATATATATTTAAATAACTTTAATATAATTAATATAATAGTTATCTTTTTAATTAAATAAGTATACAAAAAACGTAGAAAATGAAAAAAAAAAAAAAAAAAAACAGATTCCTCGTTTTAAAATATTAATTTGGATTCTTCAGCAACGATTTTTATTTAATTTTTTAAAATTAATTATTTAATATAACTCTGTGAGTACCTAAAGTACTTTGTTGTAATTAAAATTACACATTTATTTATTAACGAAAATTAAACAAAAATGTGTATAATTAAAATTACACATTTATTTATAGAAGGATATAAAACAAACATGTGTGTAATCTAAATATATATATATAAATACTTTATGTATGTATAATACAATTTAAAAAGTGATGTGTATATAAATATAGGCAAGTAAAAAAATGTTTCTTTTCTAACATGAGCGATGTAAAAGCGGGAGGTCATCATTGTAAAATCGTAGGAGGTAGAATTGTAATGTATCTCTGATATGAATCTACCAGACAGTCAGGCGACGAGCGGAGAAAGCATTTGACACTAAACTACAAAAGCTCAAGAAAGTGGTTTATAGCAGCCATAAATGAGAGAAAAAGAGATGGAGGAGATTTCCAAGGACTGAAATTTTCTAAGAAGAGCAGAGGGAATCAAGAGAAGGTACATTGGTTAAAAAAAAACGACCACTAAAAAAAAGGGGGAAAGGTCCCATGTGTGGCAGAAGGCGGAGTCAAAATGGGCCTGTAAGTAAAATATACAAAAAATATCGTCAGATGATAAAAAATTTTTGGAAGAAAAAAACAAGCCATCAGCCCTGAATCAGCGGTTGGACCCTCGTCGATGCAGACCGGGGAAGCGGCCGGTAAGATTGCCGAAGCAGAAATCATCGCAGGAATGTAGCCTTAGGAGGCGATACGCTGAAAGGGAGATGCTTTCCGGAATTAAAGGTTGGATTCTCATAACCTCGACTGATGATGCCCTGAGTATTATAGTGAAACTTCTCAAAAAAGAGCCAAAGATGCTGGATGCCTAATTGCTGCATTAGTGTATATTGAACGCTTGTCGTCGGGTGAGTCTCTAATTTTAAATTATATTAAAAAAGAAAATATTTAATTTTTAAATTTCATTTATTCTTCCTCCTAAACAAAAAAAAAATGGCTGAGTCCCGCTTAAAGTGCTCACAAAAGGATATATTTAATTTTGATAAAGAATTTTATGTTTAAAATAAAAAATGAATAAAGGATCATTGGTTAGAAATTTTTAGTGTTTTTTTTTTTTTTTTTTTTTTTATTGGTTTCTAGATAAATTGTTCTTATATTTTTTTTATTGGTTTCTAATATATGATTCCAAGAAGACAACCCAATAAATAGGAGAAAATTTTAGTATTCAAAATTTCATTTTATGACCCAGTAAAAAAATTTAGTGAACTTGGGTGTTATTTAAAGTATAATTTAAATTATCATTTAGCTTATTATTTTTTTAGAAACAACGCAATGTGTCATACAGTTGGGAGAGTATTTCTAAATAACAATTTCTCTCCAACACTGTAAATCAACCAAAAAGCGATTTGGTGCCTATCCAGTTGAGGTCATAAAATGATATAATAAAAAGAAAAAAATAAATAAAATAAGATAAACTAATTTAGGAAAACTTTAAGGTGGACTCAGACAAAATAATAATATAAAAATATACTAAGCAGTTGCTTAAATAAAATTGGATAGATATAAATAAAGGAAATCATAGCATTATAATGTTATTGTATTTGTATATGAATAACTGATAAAAAATATATATAACGAGTAGATATGCAAATGTGTACATATAATATATATATAGATATAAATTACACTTTCAGTAATAATGATAAGTAGAATATGAAAATAAATGAAGTGTATTTGAAATAATTACAGTTGAAAATTTTGAGAAATTACTGGAAATATTTTATATGTACACTTAAACAGCAAGATTGCTCAGAAAGGTTTCTTGAAAACAATTAATCGAATATTTTGTTTGTTTGATAATATTATTTTGGATGCCTGTATACATATAAAATTTGAATATTTTACTTTGAAGAAAGTAAATAGTTTCCTAAAATAAGGAATAATAATAATAATTGAACTAGAATAATCTAGCTAGTCAGTAAATATATGTATACAAGCATAATTTGTGTTAATGTTAATACATATAAGAATGATTTTTTAAGAGTTGATTTAAAGTAAAGATTAGAAAGTAGGGGATGTAAATGAAAAGTACTTATAAATTGAGAAATAAAGTTGCGAATAAGTGTGATACAAAAACTCAAAATCAGAAGAAAACGGTGGAAACAAATTCTGAGAAGGTAGTACCGGGTAAAATAAAAATGGAGAAAAAATTAACAGTGTCATTAGATACGCTATTAGTGGGTCTTCCACACTTCAGTGGGGACAGTCAGGCTAATATAGATAAATTTCTAGAATCATTTGAGACATTAACAAATGCGACAGAATTAGACGATGGAATTAAATTATTAATTTTAAAAAGTAAAATCAGCGGAAAAGCTAAGGAGAAAATAAACTTGGATGAGGATTTAATAAATGAGAATGTGTATGAGCAATTCAAACTTAAATTAAAAGAAAAATTTAAGAGCAAAGTAAATTTCTCAAAAGCTCAGGCAGATTTCATGAATATCAGGCAATCACCAAAACAAACTATAGAAGAATATGCAACAGAAATAATAAAAAAATCAAATGAATTTTTAAAAGGGTCTGGATTCGAAAACAAAGATGGGGCAAAAGAATTTGTAAACAGTTTAAAATTAAATAAATTTATTGAAGGCATGAGGGCAGACATAGCATTTGAGTTAAGAAAGGCAGATATAAAAGATTTTGAAAGTGCATTAAAAATGGCTAAGACCATTGAAAATGCAATGCAATTTAACGTGGAGGAAATAAATACTATAGAGAAAAAAAATAGCAACGAAACCGATATGTGTACATTATTATTAGAATTAACATCGAAACAAACTGAACAAATCAAACAATTAGAAAAAAAAATCGAAGAATTAGAAATAAGAAATAACAGATCAGAAAGTCAAGAGAGACAAAAACATGACAGCACAAGATTTTGTGCAATTTGCAAAACTAGATCACATAATACTGAACAATGCTGGTACAATTCAAGAACTAATCCCAATATTGTAAAAAATACAGTCCCTATAATACAAGAGAATGAAAATGCAGGGGTTAGAAACGTAAGATCAGACGAAAATAGATCTAGTAATACAAATTATGGAAATTTCGATAGGGGTACTAGAAATTATTTCAGAAGAAGTTCACATAGAAATTTTAGACAAAGGGGTACAAACCGCCCTGCTATAACGTTTCCAAGGCAGTCGGGAAACTAAATGAGGGGTTTACCAAGAGTAAAAATAATAATAACATAGTCCCTCGTAAATCCCTTAACATATCCAGGGGACTAAAAATGCATCAAAATAGCGATAAAAAATATGAGAATCAAACAGACAAGGAATTAGACAGAAATTATTATGAAAAATATTATAAAGTAGAGAGGCAGAGAACCGAGAAAGATAACAATTCACGCAGGTATAATAAAAACAAAAAGAAATCAAATGTAATTCATACACCAGATCGATATCTGTGCACAAAAAGATGGAAAAACACACAAGAGATTAAATATTTGACAAATATTGATCAAAATGATATAGGTAACTTACCCATCTTAGATTTGAATATAAATAGGGTACCTACACGAAATTTAATCGATACAGGCGCAACTTTAAATGCAATGTGTCCCAAAATATTTCAAAAAATCAAAGAAACAGGGATAAAAATTCAGTATTTGTCAAATAATGTAAACATACACACATTAAACAATCAGAGAATTAATTTCAAAAAATGCATTAAAATTACATTCAAAATTAAAGGGAAATTCGTGACAGGTGTATTTTATATATTGAACTTTAATTTTGATAAGAAGTATAATGTAATATTAGGTTATGACTTTCTAAAAAGAAACAAAATGATAGTAGACTGTAAGGCAGGACATGTACTATTTAAAAACATGAAATTGGAATTAAATAAATCTCCAAACAACCAAGAAATTCCAAATCATATAAATACCATGTCAATAGAAACAAATACACACACATCACAGATGGAGGACAAAATACAATTCCCACAGTCAGGAGTGCATGATCAGGAACAGGAAGAAAATGGAAAAATTTATGGGTATTTTAAATGCTCAAAAGATCAGACAAAGTCAAAAAATAATGAAAATGAACTAATAAATTGGGAGGCATCTTCTAGTAAACAAATGATAGAATTAAATGAGAAAAATGAAGAAAACATTATAAGGCAGGACAATCAAAATTATCACTTTGCAAGACTAATAAGAAAAATGGATGTTGCACCGAAACAAACAGTTTGGGTGGAAATAAAAGTTCCTAGAATATACCAACACGAAACAATATTCCTTGAACCACACAGAAATAATTCGGGTACAAACATAAATTGCTCTATACATAAAATAGATAATGAAAATAAACTAAAAGTTCAAATTTCAAATACAAAGGACCACAAAATTACTTTGAATAAAAATATGAAACTGGCGAAAGTTACACAACAATTCATAATAACGGACAAAACAAAACCAAAGAGAGAAATTATTAACAATTTAAACATGGTAGATGTTAAACAAATGAGAAAAGCTGACTTAAAAAAGGAAGATTTTAATCTAAATCATTTAGATTCAGTAACACAAAAAGAAATGCATGAAATATTAATGAAAAATTATGCGGCATTTTCCAAAAATTACAAGACACTAGGGCAAACATCATTAGTTACACCAATATTTAAATTAGCTCATAATTACCCCATTCAATTAAAACCGTATAAATTGGCTTATAATATGAAAGATGTTGCGAAAGAGGAGATAAATAAATTATTAGAGGCAAAAATTATTGAACCAACAAACTCGCATTATGCAGCCCCCGTAATTTTCGTAAAGAAAAAATGTAACTCAAAAACAAATGATCCCAAACACATTAAAGTGAGAGCAGCAGTAGATTACAGGGTCCTTAATGAAATCATAGAAGTTTCACCACATCCCATCCCAGATGCGAAAGAAATAATTCAGAGACTTAGTGGCAAAAAATACTATACTGTGATGGACTTTCACTCGGCATTCTTCCAAATTAATTTAAAAGAAGAAGACCGAGAAAAATTAGCATTCATTACGGAATTTGGTTGCTATCAGCCAACCAGATTAAATTTTGGTAACAAAATATCAACTATGACATTTGCTAAACTTATGGATAAGATTTTAGGTCACATAGATAAAAATAAAATTGGGTACTTCATCGATGACATTATTTTAGGAACAGACTCAATAGAAGATATGAAAAAATTAATGCAGGAAGTTTTAGACATTTTAATAAAAAACAATCTAACTATTGACCCGCAAAAGATGCAAATATGTAAAAATGAGATAGAGTTCTTAGGGTATAAAATCAATGAACATGGTTATTCACCTTCGGAGGGAAATTTAAACAAAGTAAAAAAATTAATGAGACCAAACAATAAAAAAGGTATCTTACAACTGTTAGGGTTTTCGAACTATTTCAGAACATTGATAAAAAATTACAACGACATAATAGATCCATTATTACAACTTACAAGAAAAGACATAAAATTTAAATGGGGTGAAGAACAAGAGAAAGCATTTATAAATTTACAAACCGCGTTATTAAATGAACCAACTCTAAGAGCTCCAGATATGAACAAAGAATTTTATTTGATCACGGATGCTTCAAAATACGCAATATCGGCGATTTTGGCACAAAAAGAGAATGGAATCTTGCATCCGATTGAATATTATGGTAGGAAATTAAAAAATTCAGAAAAAAATTATCCAGCCATGAAACAAGAGTTACTAGCAATACATGAATCAGTATTAAATTATAAAAACTTACTGTTAGGAAAAAAGATATTTTTGTTAACAGATGCGAAGGCGTTAACATATTTTATTAATTTGGAGAAACAGCCTGACATAATTTCGAGATGGCTTTTAGATCTCCAAGAATTTGACATAACAGTAGAACATATATCAGGATCACAGAATCCGAGTGATTTTTTAAGTAGGCACATAGCAAACATAACGCATGAAGATCAAGAGAATGAAATGTATTTATTTAAAGCCGAAAAAGAGTTGTCAGAAGAAAACATTTTAAATGAACAAAAAAAATGCGACAAAATACAAAAAATAGTAGCATGTTTAAAATCAAAGAGAAATAATAAATACAAAAGAAAATACTCTTTATTAGAAAATGATCTATTAGTATTGAAACATTCAAATAATGCTACGGAAAATACGCAAAATATTATCATAGCTCCACATAGTTTAAGAGAGAAAATCATAAATACCGCGCATTCCCCACACTTCGGTTTTGAGAAAACATATCAAATGATTAAAAATAGATTTTACTGGATTGGGATGTACCAAACAGTAAAATATTTTTGTAGGAGATGTATTCCATGTAACTCTTACAAATCGCATCAAACAATAAAACTTCCGTTACAGGTAATGAATAAGAACTATGCATGTGGCCAAGCATTAAATATTGATATTGTTGGAAACTTAGTACCAACGCTAAAACAGAACAAATTTCTTTTAACAATTATTTGTGCATTTTCTAGGTTCTTAGAAGTAATACCGCTAAAAAATACCAATGCAACTACCATCATAAATGCGCTGCTAGAATATTTCGGAAAATATGGCCTATGCCAGTATATAAATTTAGACAATGCGCCTTATTTTAGAGGCAAAGAATTTACAGACTTCGCTAAGAATCTAAATATAACATTGCGTTATTCGAGCATTTACAAACCCAGTAGTAATGGTACGATTGAGAAAGCACATTTAATTTTAAAAAATTCCATCTCAGCCATGTGTCAGGAAACTTTTGATTGGGACACGAGAATAAATTTTTTTAAGTTAAACTATAATATGTCGAAACATCGAGCAACGGGATACGAACCCGCGGTGTTATTTTTTGGGAGAAAATTAAAAACTCCATTTCTAGATTGCAATGACAGAAATAAGGAAACCCCTTCCCAATATATATCAAAAATAAAAGAGCATATGCATCAGGCGAGAGCAAATGCATTGCTGAATATGAAAAAAATCTCAGAAGAGTACAATAGAAATAAAAGTATAAATCATAAGGAATTGGAGATAGGTGATGAAGTCTATCTTAAATCACTAAGAAAGAATAGAAAATTGGGTAAAAGGTTTGACGGACCATTTTTTATAGAAAGAAAGTTCAGAAACTCGAATTACTTGATACGAGAAAAAGAGGGAAATAGAAGTTTAAAAATTCATATTTCAAAAATATTTAAAGTACCACCAGAAAAAGAAAATTAAAATAACCAGCTAAAGGATATAGGAAGGATCTACGTCAAATAATAGCACAGGTAAAAAAAAAAAAAAAAAACAGTAATAATAATAGATAGTAAAATAGTGTGGTTAGTTGAGACATACATAATTTTATTGTTGTAGAGGGGTGCTTCAGATTTTAACTGGTAACTGTTTGAAGCTGGTCTTCAAACAGAGAAATTAATATTTATGGCGGGGCCCCTTTATTAAGCTATAGATGTTCTTTTCTCCTTGCCAGTGAAGAATTTTGAATGTGGCCTTGATAACAATAATAAAAAAGTTTAATAGTAATAAGAATAGTAATAAAGCTAACATTAGAATGTATACAAAAATGTATCAAGTTGCGAGTGTGCAGATAATAATAATAATAATAGTGATAAAGTATTATTGCATTTTGGCTGGAAAAACATAGAAATTGGAGTAGAATAAATCAATAACAGCTGTAATAATAGAGAAATGAACGTGAATTACATTGAGAATAAATAGAATGTAAGATAGAGATTGGATGAAGGCTCTAAAACGGGGATAGGAATTTTTTTTCTTAAACACTAGAGGTTAAAAATAACAAACAAATCCCAAGCACGACAAAAAAAAAAAAAAAAAAAAAAAAAAAAAGCACGGGTTTTAGACTGTAACATTAAGTAGATAAGGAGTTTTTAGATAAACTGTGTATAAAATAAAATAAAACGAACGAAGAAATAAATAAATAAAAGTTGTGTACAGAATGTTGAAATATGCAAATAATCCAGAAAAATAAGATAATAGTATATATATAAACTGTGTGTGAAATGCTATGATTTTGTTTATTTATATTTATGTATAGATATATATATAATATAATATTAAAAAAAAAAAAAACTTTTAAGAAAAACATTTTTAAAATAAAGAAAAATATTTTCTTTTTTTTGGGAGTAGACTCACCCAAAAACAATTAATAATAAGATGTGCTCAACAGCAACAAACAGATATAAATATATATAAAAATTACAAAAATATGTGTAGACTTTTTAGAAACAGAATGATCAAAAATGAAATATTATGTTTATCTATTATATTTTATGTCTCTGTAGGAATATACACAGAGACATAAAACAAAGAAAAAATGAAATGAACTCTTACATTAAATGAACATTTAAAGTGCTATGGACTGAAAGAATGGACAATACTTCTTCTGTTTTCTTCATATATCAGTATCATATGAGTATTAGTATTTTGTTTGTGTGTATTTTTGTATTTTATTTTATAGGTCAAAAATGATGTAACAAAGGCTTATATATATATATATATATATTTGTAGAAAGGGGGGATATAAATGTTGTAATTAAAATTACACATTTATTTATTAACGAAAATTAAACAAAAATGTGTATAATTAAAATTACACATTTATTTATAGAAGGATATAAAACAAACATGTGTGTAATCTAAATATATATATATAAATACTTTATGTATGTATAATACAATTTAAAAAGTGATGTGTATATAAATATAGGCAAGTAAAAAAATGTTTCTTTTCTAACATGAGCGATGTAAAAGCGGGAGGTCATCATTGTAAAATCGTAGGAGGTAGAATTGTAATGTATCTCTGATATGAATCTACCAGACAGTCAGGCGACGAGCGGAGAAAGCATTTGACACTAAACTACAAAAGCTCAAGAAAGTGGTTTATAGCAGCCATAAATGAGAGAAAAAGAGATGGAGGAGATTTCCAAGGACTGAAATTTTCTAAGAAGAGCAGAGGGAATCAAGAGAAGGTACATTGGTTAAAAAAAAACGACCACTAAAAAAAAGGGGGAAAGGTCCCATGTGTGGCAGAAGGCGGAGTCAAAATGGGCCTGTAAGTAAAATATACAAAAAATATCGTCAGATGATAAAAAATTTTTGGAAGAAAAAAACAAACCATCAGCCCTGAATCAGCGGTTGGACTCTCGTCGATGCAGACCGGGGAAGCGGCCGGTAAGATTGCCGAAGCAGAAATCATCGCAGGAATGTAGCCTTAGGAGGCGATACGCTGAAAGGGAGATGCTTTCCGGAATTAAAGGTTGGATTCTCATAACCTCGACTGATGATGCCCTGAGTATTATAGTGAAACTTCTCAAAAAAGAGCCAAAGATGCTGGATGCCTAATTGCTGCATTAGTGTATATTGAACGCTCGTCGTCGGGTGAGTCTCTAATTTTAAATTATATTAAAAAAGAAAATATTTAATTTTTAAATTTCATTTATTCTTCCTCCTAAACAAAAAAAAATGGCTGAGTCCCGCTTAAAGTGCTCACAAAAGGATATATTTAATTTTGATAAAGAATTTTATGTTTAAAATAAAAAATGAATAAAGGATCATTGGTTAGAAATTTTTAGTGTTTTTTTTTTTTATTATTATTGGTTTCTAGATAAATTGTTCTTATATTTTTTTTATTGGTTTCTAATATATGATTCCAAGAAGACAACCCAATAAATAGGAGAAAATTTTAGTATTCAAAATTTCATTTTATGACCCAGTAAAAAAATTTAGTGAACTTGGGTGTTATTTAAAGTATAATTTAAATTATCATTTAGCTTATTATTTTTTTAGAAACAACGCAATGTGTCATACAGATGGGAGAGTATTTCTAAATAACAATTTCTCTCCAACATACTTTTTTATGCGCAGTAAAATCGCAAAAGATATGATTTTCTTTTCGAACTATATTATCATTATGCAATATACTTAGAAGAAAAGCTGAATTATTAGGAGAATCGAGCTTGTTACAATTCTAAAGTAAGGGGCAGTATATTTTCATGAACGTAGTTTCATCTTACACACACTTCTTTTATGAGAACGTTTTTCCCTTCTTCCCATCTTCGATTCATCCCTAATCTCGAGTGACAAGTTAGAAAAAAGGGAAAAATATTTCATAAAACTTTTCCCGACGGTATCATTATTTTTTAAAACATTTTCTTTCTACTGTTTACGGCAGTCTAATTTTGCCGTTCGCATACGGGGAATTCAGTTTCTTGTTTTACAGCTCATATATTTCTATACGAAAATAATGCCGCAACCTATCCAATTAAACTTTTCTTAACAGCCTATGTTTGGCAATTTTTTTTTTCTTTTCAAATCACTCGATATCTTAATGTAAAAAAATAATAGATTTTTTTTATTTTTTATTTTTTATAATACATAATATTTTGTTCTTTGCTCTTATACCTTTCTATCACAAAATATATGTGGTACCGTGTATAAATTATATACCGTAATATAATAAATTACTCTAAATTATGTACCGTAATATAATAAATTACTAATTATGTTTGTTAAGATATTTCATTTTTATATAGAGAAAAATGTTACAAATTTTTTCCTTTACATTTTTTCGCAAAATCCATACATAGTTCTAGATACAGTTTGTTATTTTCGAGCCAGATCATGCCAAAAAAAAAAAAAAAGTTTTAGGCATGAAATTATGTGTTTTTAGATTATAAATGCATTTATGTAGCCCTCTACACAATAAAAATTGGCTCGACTCTTTTTTTCATTGAAATGGTAGATTCAGATTTTTAAACGTGTAAAATATTAGTAAAATTATACACTCATTTTATGCTAATTAAGAACATTAAAAAATATAACGTAATAATTATATTTTATAATACTGTTTAAAGAACGATAAACTATTTACGGGTTATTTGTAACAAATTCACAAAAAACGATGTCATTAGATTCAAAGTGATATCTTCATAGGATTATGAATATACATTTGCATAAAATGTTTTATATGTGACAAAATTATACCAGCCACCATTTTTTTCCCAGTAATATAACATAAGCTTTTAATATAGCTGGAAGCATATTCGTATGTTAAACATGTAAAATATTACAGTAAAATTATGGGCTCATTTTACATTAAATGGAAATTTAAAAAAAAATTTTGAAAAGTATAATGTACACTTAGTATAATTCAGTTTGAAAAAAAAAAAAAAAAAAAAAAAAAAAACACTACGTTATTGCCGGGTTATTTGCAATAGAATTGCAAAAGTGTTTTCTTTAGATTTAAAATAATATATCATAGAGATATGAACATACGCTTTTATATAAAATGCCATCTATTTATATGTTTAAAACTCTACCAACATTATTTAATTTTTTCTAAAATTTAACGTCTTTTTACTCCGTGATAGACACACACCTTATGCATTTTTTTTTTTTTTTTTTTTAATGATGGCAATATTAATAGACGTTAAGTATTACCGTTCATTGACCTTTACGTAAGCAGAAACAACATGATATAAATATATGAGATAAATAGTTTTAATGCTTTCATTTCAATCATTTGAACACTTATTTCAAAGACACACGGGACTTTAATTTACGATTGAATTAAGTTGTTCTCTCTGAAAAAAGTAAAAAAAAAAAAAAAAAAAGAATGAAAAAAAGAAAGAAAGAAAGAAAAGAAAAGAAAGACAATAACACGAAGTATACAGGCACAGAACTTAATGCCATGCTAAAAGTTACGCTGTGAAAGGATATCTTATACTATTAAGTGAGCAATATTTGTATGTATATTTCACTGTTCTCGAAAACGGTAGCTCGGACAGTCACGAGATTTAACACAAAGGTGCCCCCCGAAGGATCATTGCGCACATCGAAGTCAGAATTTCGAATTTCTGTTTAGTTTTCTTTTAATTAATAAAAATATGAAAATAATAAGCTAATAATAGCGAAAAATTAGCCATTTAAATTTAATCCATAATTTAATTGTTGCCAAAAAAAAAAAGAATAATAATAATAATAAAAAAAAATAAAATAAATAAAAAAATAAATAAAATAAAAAAATACGAGTTTAATTTTTTTTTTCCAACAGGAAAATAAATACATTTATCTAAACATGAACTACTAACACACTAGTGATCGCAGAGCTTCCAAATTTGGCATATAGGTACCTGGGACCCTACAGGTGTGTACCTCATCGAGATTTTTTCGAATTTCGAATTTGAATTTTTTAAATTAATGTTTTTTCGATTTTAAACATTGGCTTTTATGTTTCATTTTTAATGAATTTATTCTTTTATTGTAATCGTCTGCGTATCTTAGCAACGGCTATATTATGCAATTTATTTTTTATTTAATACATTTATCCGCGTTTGTAATGATCGATAGATGGCGCTTTTTCAGTTTCTGTTGTTACTCGGCCTCTTGGCTAAGATCAAAGTGTAGTAAATATAATGGCCACGTGTATTAATTTTTGTTCTATATGTGTTACTACTTAATATTCGTGCTATAATTTCTCCGCCATTACATCATGGAAAATTGATTGCTTTTGGAAAAAATATTTCAGTTTATTCAACGTTCGATCGGAAGTAGATTTTTAACTGAAGCTGAACAAATATTAGTTTCAAATCATCTGATTAATTTTTTACTTCCATTAGCCGAAGCAACTGAAATTTTAAATTTGTCATTTGGAAATAAATGGAAGCTTAATTCTGGATTTTTTTATTCTTGGAGTTACACTGTGGCACACAACAGTAAGTGTTATCTTTTTTACCGGATTTATTCATTTTTATTCAATAAATATATGTGAAACTAAATATCGGCCAGCAATGGCGGCTAGATGAATTCGAAAGCTATGCATGTTAATTGTAATTTCACCTTAGCCCACCAGAGGGAGAGCATTTCATTACAATCGCGGATTTGAGGGAGAATCTTTTTTCTCTTTTTAATTTATTATATTTATTGAAAATAAAATGGTAATGCAGTAGAAAAAATTAAATATATTAAATTTAAAATTTAAAAACGTATTTATAACAGTTATATTTATGTATAATTTTTGTAATATAACAACAATTATTTTTCATTTGTTAATTTAATTTCTTTAAAAGTTTTTTTTTTTTTTTTCTAATTTATAGTATTTGTCAGGAAATAATGGTAGTAAATGGTAGAAAATGGTAGAAATGGAAATAAAGGATTAAACTGATTGGAATTTATTTGTTTTTTATGTATTTAATTCCTTCTAAAAGAAAATCTACTTTTTATTTTATTTCATTACATTGGTCGGAATCAAATTGTAATACAGTGTAAATAGCATGAGCAATAAAATACTTGGTTCAAAAACTAAAATATTTAATAGACGCTGAGATACAGTTATCTTTAAAATCGTAGTTCTTAAATAATGGCAGACCCACCTATCGTCAATAAATACCCATATTGAAATACATAGGATAGAGATTTCTCCAGGCAGTGGGAACCTGCTCCCGATACAGTGCGGGCAGAGAAAGAGCTGCCGTAGTCAGCGAGTACCCGATGAAAGGTCTAGAGCGATTCCAATGTAATTATTTTAGTTTTTATTTATAATGTGATGTGAAAAATAAATAATGATCCAATTCTTTTGGAGATTCATTTAAATATAGTGGCCAGCGAAGCGGGCGTAGCCTGCTAGTTTAAATTAATTCATTCAAAGTTGGAATTATTAGAATGATAAACGTGAAATGCCTAGTTATTAAAATTTAAGTTTTAATCTTTAATTAAATGAAAGATTATTGAAAAATGGAAACAACACAATTAGACATATAGTAGCGTACTAATCAATTGAAAATTGAAAAAAGAAAATCAGTTAAAAACTGAAAATATAAATGAATTGAAAAATAATTTGTTTGAAGTTGATAAAAATGAAATTCTTTAAAAGGTGATAAAAAAAAAAATATTCATCTAGTAATCAATCCGCTGAGTTTATATTTTCATTATATATACATCTATATATAAAAGAGAAAGAACGAAAAGCTTGTTAATAAAAATCATTCAAAAAGCAGTGAAACACTTTATTAATTTTTAAGTTTTTAATGAACAATATAAAGCATTAGCCATTTAGCGATCGAATTACTGTGGGATAAACTATCATAAAAGTGCCTATTATTTTAACGAACAAATTTGTGTGAAAATAAGTGTATGATGTACTTTTATCGATAATTCATTAGTCTGGTGTTATCTTTTGGTATGTGAAATAAGAAAAAAAAAAAAAAAAAAAACTCTCAGTATGAGATATTGGTTGTATTTAATATTTTTCGTACGTCATTGTTGAACACTTTAACGAGCAAATATCTCCGCCACAATAAATACAGAATGAAATTCAACCCCGTAATTTTGACGCGAGTGGGATGGAAGGGTTTTGGATGCTTTAGAATTTATATATCTTCATATAAAGAAAAACCCTTATGTATATGTATGGATGTATCTTCTGCTAAATCAAGCACCAAATTTAAACCACAGTTTTCAAAGATAGCGCACTTACTGCTACAGAAAGTATATTTTGTAAGCGAGACTTATCGAAACGAACGGAAGTATATCACAGACGTGCGGAAATTATATAAAAAAGTCTATTACAATATTGATATCGATAAAATCCACGAATTTTATTCGCTTTAAATGAGGTAGAGAGTAGATAGAAGTGTGAGTATTTAAACTGCGGTATATTTATAATCTGAATACCCTGTAATATTTGCATGGGCAGTTTTTGAAGAAATGAAAATAATTTGAATTAGCTCGCCAGTCACTAACAAGTCTTCAATAAAGCATTGGAAATTAAGAAAAACTTGAATATCGCAGAGTTAAAGGATTATGGTTCTGTGATTATTTCCAATTATATTCTATATAATTGCAGCTTTTAAATCAAAATAAAACTAAAAGTGTATAGAAGCATTGAGGTATGATATCTCAAAACAGTATATTTCTTTAACACTTTATCACTCACTAATTTATTATTATTGTTAATAGTATTTGAAAATTACTAAATTAATTTAAAAGAGGGCTATTAAATATGTAGCTGTTCATAAATATGAAAAAAGAAAACATTAGCATTTTTAATTTTCATGAAATTTTTAGTTAGTTTGTTCATTGATAACATATACATCAGATTTGTATGCTTGACTATTTGTCCACTTGTAAATCTTCGTCAGATTATTACAGATAGCACATGGCAGAATTACAATACGAAGAAATAGAAAAATATCCAGGGCCAGCGCGGGAATCGAACCTGCTCTCCTACGCTCGAAGGCGATTAGCAGTGTCGTGACATAACCACTCGGCCACGGAGAGCCCAAATTTTCAGTTTGATTTATCTACAATACTGGCCAAAAATATTGCTAGATTAAAAATTCTAACACTTTATTCATGTTTTCCCATGGCCAGGAAACTCTTCAGATTTAAATCCTATTGAGAATTTATGGAGTATAATTGGCAAGAAACATCTTAAAATTATCCCAAAAGAAAACGAGAGTTTCAGGAAACTATAATTAAAGTTTGCCTAATGAAATACCGAAAGAAATGTTAGAAAACCTTGATGATTCCATGCTAAAAGAGTGGCTGCTCTGATCAAAGCCAGAAGCGGTTTAACAACACATTAAAAGTTTTTTGGCTAAATTGCACTCATTTATTATATTTTCTGTTCAGAAGGACTTAGGTAAACTTTAAATTGTTTGTATATTGCATTTTATTCCGGGGCAACGAAATGTATGCTGATTTCTAATAACTTATAAAAAATTTTGTATGCTATTTCTTTTAATAAAAATGAATAATTATTTTTGCTCAATAACTTAGCCAAATTTGTCTTTAAACTAATTTAACGTATTAAAGTTGAAAAAATCAGTTATATACATACACACACGCACACACACACACATATATATATTAGATATTACATTTTTTCTTCTTCTTCTTAAAAAAAAAAAGAAGAAAAAAAACTTAGCGTTTTCTATCTTGCAATACTTTTGGCTTGTAGTGTATATATGTTAACCAAATTCAATTCAGTTAATATTTAATTTAATTAATAAATATATTTGTAAGTAAACTTTATAAATTGCAAAAACCTACAACAGTAGTTTTTGGTTAGAATAATTGCACTGTTTTCTATAAGGGGAAAATACCAGACACGAATGCATCACCAACGCAGCAAGGTGTACTTCGTGTCAACTAAGGCATTTCTAGTGACTTTTCCATTTGACTTCCCCTGAAACATCATTTGTTAAATTTCCGGATAGTACTGCTATCTACCGAATATAAAAGGAACAAAAGTTAAAAAATTGATTAAAATAAGGAAAAAAATACTGAAAAAAAAAAGAATAAAAAATGTTAAATGATATTTAATGTTTTGTTTCAAAGAACATTAAATGATAAACGATATCACATCAGACATGCATGACTGAATTATAAAAATTATCAGTCTAGAAATGTAGCTAATCATTAAGAAAACTCTATCAACTAAAAAAATGAAGTTTTTAATAGTATTCATTTTTATTGATATTGTATTTTTCTATCTTTATTAAAAAATTAATATTAACAAAACATTTTTCTTTTGTTCATTTATCATCAATTAACCTTGAAAGCAAAGGTAATTATGAATTTTCAGTTCATCGTTAACCTTGATAGTTGAAAAAAAAGAGGTTTCTTTTTTTTTTTAATGGTTTTTGCTTATAATCTGATTTTATTCATGTGTTAAAAAATTCATTTTTTATTTAATGAACCAACTCTTTTAGATATTTTTTTCCGTAATTAATGTTTAAAAAAAAAAAAAAAAAAAAGGCTAACTAATGAGGGCTTAAATGATTCAAACCCACTTTACGAACTTTAAGCAAAACTACTGTAAGATCGATATATACATACATATGTATATATGATTAAAATATGTTTTAATATGTGGACAATGTGGATTGAGAAATTCTTTAAGATAGGGGGGGGGGAAGAATCTGCTAATTTTCAAAAAGCTACATAATACACACACACACTTACATATATGTATATATTTATGTACATATAGAAAATTTTAGAGGAAAATAAAAAAAATATATATGTAGGTATTAATAATGTTTGTTATAGAATGCATTATTATTATTCTTTTTCAATTTAAAAGAAAAGATATTTAATACTATTGTTCGATTTTTTCTTCTGTTTTAGTTTAACAAAAACAATGAAAAGTTAAAATAAATTTATAGATGCTGAGTTTAAATCACACTTGGTTAAAAACTATTACTGTAATAAAAGAATTTCTTTTTTCTTTTTTCCTTTTTTTTTTTCTTTTTACTATTTTTACGAATTTTAATCTGGATCAACTTATTATCGGTTTTTACTTATTTTATTCGCGATGAAACTGTTTTGCTGTAGTTAATATATGTTTCTTTTTCAGCAAAACTGTTCTTCTGTGTTAATGACATCTTCCCTTAAAGCGATTCGTCATCAATAATCTCTAATCAAATGCTGGATTTCATATTTCTGTTCCACTGCATACACATTAGCCAACTTAAGATAAAAGAACTTATTGAGTCTTCACAGATCACGACATCATAAGCCTGTGCCCTACACCACTTTTATATTAATTTAAACATTCTTAGAGAAAAAAAATAAGTATTTCCGGTTTCATGAAAAAAAAAAAATAATAATAATATAAAACATGAAATATGGATAAAGAGCTGTCTATTGCATTAATTTGACATCATTCTATAATTAATAAACTACATTTATAGTTTTTTCTGGAATAATTGAAAAAAATTCACAAAATATTACAGTTTTCTCTAGAACAACTGGAAAAAAAAAATGCAAAATATGAGTAACAATTTTTTTTTAATAAATGCATAAGTATATTTTAAAGCTATCAGTTTTAGGAATATACGTTCTTATTTTATTGGTTTATCACATATATAAGTTAAATATCTTGATACACATTATGTATCATTCTTATATAGGGTCCAAAAACCCCACCTCCTCCCCTGTATCTAGGGAAAATGTCAAAATTTCTGAAAATTGCAAAAAAAATGCATTTAATCAATTTGATTGGGATGATAAGGACTTTATATGGTTTAAAAATTTTAATTTAGGACATAAAGAGGCCCCTAGATTGATCAGTTTTGAAATTCGACATAAGAAGGGCGGAAGATTGTTGGAAATACTCAAACATTACTATTAAATGCTTTATTGTACGATGACTTTTAAGATAGTGTGGTTATGACTGATTGAAGTTTTCACCCAAAGTCTTATCTTTCGCCCTATACTTTGAAACTAGCTATAATTTAAGAAAATTGTAAAAAAGGTGTTAAATCAGTTTGTGAAGAATGCCGTTTAGCTAAAAAAAAACAAAACAAAACAATTTGAAGGAGATAGGAGGCCCCTAGGAAGGGGCTAATTTTAAAATCTCACATGGGGTCAAATTCTTTGTTAGCTCGCTAAAAGGTTCTTCTTAAGAGAAATATTAACAAATATCTATCTATCTATCTCTCTCTATATATATATAAATAAAAATAAAAGGTTTTGCCATACTATGCTGTGAAGAAGTTTCATTGTCCGTGAAATTAGTGGAACCATTATGAAGTACATTGCTTACCAAAATACCCAGGCTGGAAATCCATATATCCTTTTAAAAGAGAGTGCCACTTGACAAAAATAACACCAGTCATTTCAAATAAAATAGTTTTTTATTTTTATGCTAAAAAGATGAACAATCAAGTAAGCACTTGCACGGTTCTCGTAGAATTCTATAGGCTAGAGAGAGAGGGAGAGCAAACGAGGGCAGTTGTTTTTTAAACCAGTAAACAAGAGATACTGACTGACTGAAAGCAAAAGGTGTACTCAATTGCATTCGCCTATTTAAACCCGAAATTAATAAACCAATGCCAAATAAAGCGCCAAAAGAATGTTCTAATTGGTTAATTTAAAAATTTCATCCGTTATTCAAAAGACAAAGCCAAGCTTGGCAACATAAATTATACTAAAGTAATTACTTTTTATCGGCGCCACCAATATATCATTAAGAATTTATTTGTTCTTTATTTTATTTTATTATTATTATTAAAAGAAACGAATCCACATCTGTTGACGCCAATAAGACTGAACTAAGCTATTATGAAAGCATAAATCACCGGAATGCTTTTAAAGAAGATTATGACAGATGAAAATTTTATAGTAAATATATAGAATAATAATAAAACTTGTTCCATTACATTATATCATTTTTTTTTATTCATGTCATTACTTTGTTTTATTACTTACTATTCAAAATGTGCTCAAATTTGCTTCTATCCGCTTCTTGGAAATAAAAGATTTGTTGTATGAATTAATTTGTAACTGTCTCCGTTTGTGTCTCCGGAAAGATGTTTCGACAGCATGCAGGCATTTGTTGTTTTAGTTCTTTGATAGAATTAGGTTGCGTCTTATATTTTATAGATTTCAAAATTCCTGGGGAAAAAATGTAATTTGAAAATAAATCTGAAGAATGAGAAGGTTGTTCTAAAACTATTTTTTCTTGAGGCCTTTTCGATGAGCTCCTTGCCAGTTCAAATTTCAAAAGTTGGACCCTGAAGGGCCTCTGTGCATCTAACACATTTTTTAAAAAAGAAGATATCGCTTTGAAACCAGTTAAATACGTTTCTTACAGTTTTTGTTAAATAATAATAATAATAATAAACAGGTAGTATATATTTGAAACATAGACACTACCTGTTTATTTGAATCATAGGCAACATCTGTATCTCGGGAACACGTTTTCTGACGTCTTCTATCGTTTTCTGATGTGTTCCGAGATACGGGTTAAAAATTGGGACTTTTGGAAAACCTTTAATTAGTTATAATTTCCTACAAAAGCATTGTAAAATAAAACCTTAAAAATTCATATTGAAAGTATATTTTCAACGGTTAACAAAACACTTCTTAACATTCGAAATTTCATATATTGTTTCCATAAAAAGATCTCCAAACTCCTGAACGTCATTTATTTCTTTTCAATACGAAACAAGATTCCCTTAAATTCGTTGAACACCATTTTTACAATTATCAGAAATTCTGAATGTTCCCACCCGCAGGTATTATAATTGCATAAGAATTTAATTCATTAAATTACTACATAATTTTGGTTGAAAAAAAGTATAGGAAGAATTTTCTGATTACCCTCTAAAGTTTTCAATTTGAGCAAAGCCTTTACTTTTTCTCCCTATACTTTACTAGTGATTAAAGATTACTAACCTGATTAATAAGAGCTGTGCTCCATGTCCTTTATATTTCTCTTTGAATCTTTTTAATTTATAATCGGTGATTGAGACTCCTATTTCATATGCTGCGTATGAATATATCCTTTTTACTATCATTTATTGGTCATAGATGGTATAGAAAGTATTGTTTTTGGATTGAATTTTCGAAACTGTGTTTTTTTTTTTTCGATATATATACAAATTTTAAGGTCCATTGATTCTGAAAATCCTTTTTTAGAGTTTTATATGTGTCTGTATGTACAGTCGGTAACAAAAGTGTCCGAACACTATCAAAAATTCCTATGTAAAAAAAGTACACTTCATACGGTTTTGTTAAATAAATCCTTGTCGAATCCTGTTCTTAGTCAGTCTAAGAATACGATCTGATAAGGATTTATTTAACAAAACCGTATGAAGTGTACTTTTTTTACATAGGAATTTTTGATAGTGTTCGGACACTTTTGTTACCGACTGTATATGTCCAAATTTACTATTCTAAATCTGTATCATACAGTAATTTTACTTGAGTAAATTTCCTTGAAAGCTTTATTAAAATAGCCAAATATAGTTTATGAATTGGGACATTAAAAAGTGTTCCATTGCATTTACACTTAGTAAGACCGCACTAAATAAAACAAAAAAAAAAAAAAAAATACTTCATGCAAACATAAAAGTATTTATAATATAAAATTTAATATAAAAGATTTTACCATTCCTCTCAGTAACACACAAAATAATTCAGATTTATTAGGAGATATATCTGAAAATTCCTCGAAGCGCACTTCGAGTGGTGTTATGTGCGTCTCTTAATGTGTTAAGTATAATTATATTGTGTGATGCGTATGCAATTTACAGACAATATAAAAATCTACTCAAAATAAAAGGAATACATAATTTTCTATAGTATATAAATGATAAGTAAATTCATTAGTACACCGAGAAAAAAAATGTACCTACTTCATCTAGGACGAATAGGTGGTCATTTTCTAAATTCCTAAACTAGAAATATAGATTTCTGAGCTATGCATATAAGGCACGCCAATAAGTTGAATAGACGAAATGATCGAGAATTTCTGGTCTATATATTTTTAGATGGTGAAACAATATTCTTAATATTCTGAATCCATTGTATTGCGAGAAAATATAGTTTGATTTTCTAGAATTGGAACATAAACCAAAATTATAGTTGCTGAACCTCGCCTGTTGTATTCACATTTATTTGCAGAGATTTTTTAACTAAGTTTGACCTCGATAATATCGGCAAACGTTCTAGAATTCTAATAGGGGTTCTAGAACTCGCTTTCAAAGGGGGACTAGAACTTATAAGGATGACATGGAACTATTTTTACTAGAGCCACAATTTAGATTCTAGATGTCAATTAGAGAATTTTTCCCATATTAGTAAATTACACCATGTCCAAGAAAAGTGCTTAAAATTATAATTAATTTCTCTTATTCATATTGTAGACAAAATTGTCTGCAGTCCAATTTTTGATATTGAGTTTTTCTATAATTAGGCATTTTGAGGTGTACTGAATATGGAAATGAAGCTTTTAGAGTTTGTTCTGAGTGTTTCTTATTAGCATAATTTATATATATATATATATATATATATATATATAATAGATATCGTAATAAAATTTAATCTTAAAATTTAGCAATTAATAGAACTAAAACAATAACAGCACACTAAAATATAGAGCTGAATTTAACATAGAGGAAAGAATTACACAAAAAGTTGCAATATAGATTAAGAACCAATTAGTTACGATAGTAACATGAAAAACTTACACAGACCTGAATGATAATAAAAAAGGACCATTATACGTATGAGAGAGAAAAACATATAAAAAATCACAGAATTAATTGGATGTAAATGCTTAAAGTTAGAAGCGTACTTTTCAAGGGGCGCATACTTCATAAAGCTGTGAAAACTGCAACGATTTCGTAAAACGATATTGCTATTCATAGCAATTTATATCATTTCACGCCCCGATCGATGCAGTAAGAACAATAAAGAATGAGAAATATGTGAAATATTAAATAAAAACAAAGATGAAATAAAGATTAATTAAAAACTTAATTGAAACCAAAGTGATATCATGAAAAAAGCTGAGTAACCACATGCATAACATTTAACACCAACTGGAGAAAGATCGATGCAGTAAGAACAATAAAGAATGAGAAATATGTGAAATATTATATATATATATATAAAACTAAATTAAGTAAATTGAAATTTGGTACTTGAAGATAATATGAGGATTCTACATAAGAAGTTCGTTTAACATTGATAAGTTTTCCAGAATAGAGTGGGAAAATTTTCTGTGAATAATTTGAATTAAATTTTAAAATTTAATAATAATTTAGATACGATAATTATCGGGGAATTGAAGGAGTGCCATCCTATCCTTCCTTACACAGGAATGTATGCCAAATAGAAGCGTTTCTAATATTAGCAGGGGTAAATGAATATTGTGTGATTGCCACACCAGATTATTTCTTGTTATTATTATAAAAAAAAAAAAAAAAAAAAAAAAGAAAAGAAAAAAGAAAAAAAGATTTTTTGTGGATGTAAACCATTACACCGCCTCCATATCTTTCGCTATGCCCTCATAAATATCGATAAGTAAATATCGACCTAAATTTTATTTCCATAAATTATACTGTAATAAAAATGTAATGCTGTAATAAAAATTTCCATAAATTACAGTATAGCAAAAATGTGACTTTTACTGCTTGGACCATCAACTTTAACGTATCTGCTTGATATTTCACCATTAGTAGTAAGATTTCTCTCATTATTGAAAATACAGCAAATAAATTTTCTATATGAAAGTGAATGCTGTTCATAAATAAATCTAATTTAGGCAGCTACTAAACTGAATTTCTGTTCTGGATGCAAAAAGCTTTTACTTATTTCAAGATCAGTAGTTTTTCAGAAGAGGTGAATAAAACAGAAAGCATGAAAAAAATTATTATTATGAATTATTATTATTATTACCTTTCATATTCTAATTGTTTCCCAAAGCAATCTTTTAGTTCCCTTTGAATTTAAATAAATAATTCTAAGTGCTGATTTAATCCAATTTTTCTGTCTGTTTATTTATTTCTATTTGTACTTGTTGTTTATTTATTTCTATTTGTAAAAAAAAAAAAAAAAAAAAAAACTACCATCTTAATAATATTTGATTACAGTCTAAGAACTAGAGAACTGCTTTTAGAATTGTATTATGCATTTAATAATTTTTCCAATTTTACGTATGATGTGTAACGTTAATGTTATAAAACTTATATAATGTGATTATAAAAAGAACATTTCTGATACATGAACCTATGCCTTTGCTATGAACCAATCGAAATGAAATGTTATTTACTGTTATTTGAAAGTATGTGCTTGAGATAGTGATGTTTTAAAATAGCAAAGACCCCATAGTTTTGGTTACAGTGAAAATATTTCGAAATTTTAGAAAATCAACACCTACTTTTTTCCCTGCCAAAATTGATCAGTGCATTGAAAAACTATAAATGGCATTGATGCGACACATGCATGAGGAAAATTGCTGATGTAAAATCATTTCTGAAGAAGAGTATCTTAAAGGTAAAATGGCTATAAAAGAGAAGAGAGGGGGGGATCTTTTATTGTAATTACAAGTTTTCAACGTGCCTATTTTCGCTGACGATAATACATCACATACGGAGGATTTTTGGCAATAATGACAAACGTAATATCGCCAGAGGAATATATATAACTTCACATAATATGGTATTTTTAAATTCTGACAAATCTCATGGCTTTGGTATGTACACCTGATATTTCAGTTAACAGCAAAATTAGAAATCCGTTAGAATGTGCTCGGAATGGTGGTGGCTACGAAACTGCAAAGTTATGGGGACAATTCTGTCCCAAAGTGCTTTCGAAGAACTGTTGAAATGCATGTGGCGACGTGTGTAAGGGATGCAATATCACCATGCAATATCATTAACGATATATCGCTGCTACAGTAGTGGAATTATGTAATTCTGCAACTGAATACTTTTAATGGAGAACGTTTTTAGGCCTATGGAAGTGACCTCATCGAAGAAATACTAACCGAGAGCGAATGTATTTGTGATGTCGCATCACATGGTCATTTTAGATTCGTGTAAAATGTCCATCATAAAACAGGTCTTCTATTTATAATATCCGCAGCGGCCATTTGCTATCTGCATCACATTTGACGAGGAAAAATTTCAAAGTTGTCACCTTGTTGCTGATCTCTAAGTTGCAACATCTGGACGTGCTGAAACCAATAAGAAATCATCACAGAACTCAGTGGCGGCTCGTGAACCGAAAACAGGTGAAGAGCTCAAAAATAATATTTAAGTATTTTCAATGCATGGTTTTTGATTAAGCATGGCCTTAACTAAAATTAACTAAAAATACTTATCTAAATGTAAATTTATATTCCACAAATGAATACAGTGTAAAATACAGTGTGCCTCTTCACCTATTTTCGGTGCACGAGCCGCCACTGGCAGAACAGAGTAAAGAAGCTTGAGGGCTGCAATTTTCAGTACATTCGAATTGCGGGCAACACTTCCTACAGTAGGTAGTGGACCTGCAATAATTGTATTATGCACTTCCTCAGCAACCTCAACACAAACAGATGATCATACTGAGATGATCATACTGTTTCTTCAAAATTGTTAACCAAATTATATATAATTTTTATGAATTATGGGATTTATCTTCGTTTATGATTTTGCTGATAAAATTACATTGCTTCGTCAGCATTTTCTCCGTTCAGATAAAAGAGCTTCATCAATTCACGTCGTTGTGTTCCTGTAAATGACTTTTTGTCAGCAAAGTTGAAAGTTAAAACAAGAGCTGAATAAATAGGCGGAAAAAGTACTAAAATAGAATGTAAAATAAATAATACAATAGGAATAAATAAATAATAACCAAACAGTATAAATAAAATTGTGAGTTAAAAATAATTATTTCAGATATATACAAATTATATTCAGATATACACTATATATATATATATATATATATATATGTGTGTGTGTGTGTGTGTGTGTGTGTGTGTGTGTATGTAGGGTGCTTGTTTAAAATGTTCTTTAATTATATTTCATAAATGATTATGTTTCCCATGGAATGAATGCAAAGTAAGAGGTTGTAAAATTAAATGACCCTGATTTCCTTTAAAAAAGTCACTGTGAACTATTGTAATTGAAATTTGGTTCTCTGTGATTCTTTGTATTCTACTTATTGCATTACAGTAAAACCTCGATCTATTGTTTCCGCATTGATCGTTTTATTTCTATGGTTCCTGCACAAACTATATTTAAATAATGTTAATGAAACCCGCATGTATCATTCTTCAAAAAGTCGTTTTCCCGCATTCATCGTTATAAAATTTTTCTTCTAACTGAAATGAAATTGAAAATCAAGCGAATCCATATGGCATTGAAACTAGAATTACTTCTTTTATCTTAAAATAACTCGTTTCTTCCTCCATGGAGGACCAAAATTGTGATGTCTACGGACCCTCCTCAAAGGTGAGTTCCAGACAGTCGCCATTTGCCATTTTGTAGCACTAGTGCGATGTAAAACCCAAGTAATCTCAACTTTTCAACCTTATGCTGTTTTAGGTGAAGAACAGGGATTGTGCAGATATTGTAATATGTATCTGTGAATTACTGTACATGGATCGTGTGTTGTTGCTTGGAGAATAAGTTATTCTATTTTGTGTAAAGAGGAGAATGGATGCATACAGTATGGCCAGCTACTACGTTTTTTCACATTCCTGAGGTTTAAGACTCCTATATATACGAGCTGGCGCATCAGGCATTTTGTTGCCTTAGGGTTGCCACATGTACCCAGCGCGTTTCTCTGATAAACAAAGGACAAACATTTTTTTTTTATCGTCTTACGTTACTTTAGAGTAATTTGTTTTATTATATTTCATAATTTTAGCTATGTAAACTATGATATGGAAGTTTGTTTAGCGATAAACTGCTATAATCATTCAAGAAGTGAATATAAAGTGTTCACAGACCTTCTATTACTGTGTATTTGAGTTTTGGCGACATTTTGTAAAAGAAATAGAAACCGCCCTAACAACACATCGTACATCCATAGGATATCCTCAGAATAAAATGACATCCTGAGAATGTACTGTGAAAGAAATGTGTTTTTAGGAACATTATTGTGTCTTATTGCTTTTATCTTGACCGGATTAGCTACAGATCAAGATTTCTTAAAATCATTAGGGAAGCGATAAGGACGCCAAGCGGGAATGCTGGCCTCTTCGGAGGCAAAAAAATGGCGGTGATGCGCCGGCTTATTATTTTATATAGGGGCTCTACTGAGGTTGAGCCTACGCCAGTTCCAAGTGTGTCTGACGTAATTACGTCATTTGAAAATACACATTTATACATACATACATACATACATATATATATATATATATATATATGCACATTAAATTACAGAAAAAACCGGAAAATGTTGTAAATCTGGAAAATCCTTAATTTATAAAATGAACAAAAAAACCAACATAAAATTACTGATTTTTAAAGATAAATATCACTTAATGTTCTACAACTTTGATTTATTTCGTTGATAGTTTGGAAAGTAACAAATTAGTTTTTATTAGTAGTTTATTATATATATTGCGTGTATTAGTTCATAAACATTGATTTATTCGTGTTTTGACCTTAACCCGCATTTATCGTTTTCCCGCTTTTATAATTTTTTTTCACGCACCCCATGAAAAACGATGGATCGAGGTTCTACTGTATCAGGTTGATTTCTTTTCAAATCGAGCTATTATAATCACATTCAGGTAGTTTATCTACCTACCTATCTACATATTTAATGAAAAATTTGCCATCACGTTAACTTTCGATATAATGAATCAAAGTTGGACAATGCATCCACCAAATATCTTGGATGAGTTAGCTGGGAAACTTACTCCGCCACTTTTTTCCAAGAGGGCGGAAACTTGAAAAATCGTCATCGTCTTAAATTTTGAAATACTGATTTTTTTCGAACTAAAGTTGAAGAGTGAACTTATCTTACAAATATCTTCGATGAATTCGCTGGGCAACTTGCTCTGCCATTTTGTTTTTAAGTTGCTGTCACTTAAAATCAGGTTGCCATTTGAAAAATTCTCATCACGATAGCTTGTTATGTACTGAACTAATTCAAGCTAAACTTAGACAGTAGGTTTATGTTACAAATATCTTCGATGATTTCACTCGACAACTTGCTCTGCTATTTTATTTCCAAGCAGTGACCACTTGAAAATTTTTCAACGGGATAATTTTTGAAATGTTGAATTAATTCAAACCAAAGTTGGACAGTGAACTTTTCTTACAAATTTCTTTGATGAGTTTACCGGGCAATTTTCGACTAACTTAATTATTTTTAACTTTTCGTGACCGAAAACATTTGAAACCTATAAAATAATATAACACATTATATTTTTATAAAAAAATTATACATCATTGGTTAAAATATATATATATATATAATAATAATAATAATAATAATAAATTTAAAAAGAACTAAGCAAAAAGTAATCCTAAATATGTCATGTCTGTCATGCAATTAAATAATTTTTTGCACGTTTATTTATTTAAATTTTGGAACTTTTTTAAACATTACATGTAAATTGAAAGTCCTGTTTGTGTAAGTTAAAATTTCTAGACTTCAGGCGTGTCTCAGTTTACAGCAGTTGAATGAGTCACTGAAAATATGTATATCACGCTGTATTTTTATCTTATTAAGTGTAGTTATTTTTTCTTAGGTGAAAAGTTTTGTATTATTTCTGAGCAAAACATTTAGACATATCGGCACACAAAAATTCGTTAAGATAAATTAATATTTAGCATTTAAAACTGACAGGAAAGCAGTACAATGTCATGTCTGTCACAAATGAAATCAACCCAAAAACGAATAAACGAATTAAAACTTTTAAGGTGATAGTTTTGTGAAATTACAAAATTAATACTTTTAAAACTTCATAAATTTTGCACACGCATAAATAAAAGCAAACCAACATATGAACAAAGATCGGATGTATTTAAAAAAATTGTTTATTATTTTATTTCATTATTTTTATACCTGATTTCAGAAACTTCCCATAATATATGGTAAACAATCAAAGCCCATAATAAAAATTATTTGAAAGAATAGCCTGCTTTATAGTTAAGCCTACAAGAATAGTAAATCACCTCATTTAGACACAAAATATTTTTATGAACCTTATTTCACAACGTCCTCCGTTTTCAATGTTACAATCACCTCACACTTTTAATGGTGACTTTTATGGGTTCTGCCCTCAGAAAAAGCTATAAAGTTAATTTAATCACTGTCTTCTCGGATAAACTCATCGGCTTCATTAACAGGTCTTATTCATTACAGAGATGTAAAAGAGAGGGAGAGAGTGCGTGTAAAAGGTAGGACGTGAGATAAAGTATAGGTGTTTACACCTGTAAGAATTGTTCATTGAAGCCAAAATTTATTCATCGCTGTATTTAAATGTAAATTACTTTTATTCAGCAAAATGAAGATTTCTTTTAATTATTTTTTAATTAATGTATAATTGTTTACTGGTATATAGAAAATTTAGCTGACGATTCCTGCTAAACTTGTATTTAGTTTTTAGTACTTATAATAATTTGAAATATGTTTTGATAGTCTAAAATTAAAGAAAACAAAGTTTAAAGAAATTTCATGTAAAAAATAAATAAGAACCCTATCATATAGAATAATACAAAATAGAACCTATGCATATGAAATTCTTTACGACATTGGAAGATATAGTTTTGAAGAAAAAAGATATGTTAAGCAAAAGTTTACAGCTCAAAGAAAATGCCTCATTCATGCCTCGTATTTGAAAATCACAATACACTGATTGTAATTTAATTTATACTAGTATCGCCCAGTGGTCGAAACTCGACCACTTTCAAAATGGGATTAAACTTAACAGCGCCACGTGTTGGCCGATACGCACTCAAACTGAATCAACAGAGTTTTACTTAATATATATTTGTAAGTTTGGTACACTTTAGACGCTGATCCTTTCCTGAAATGAGAGGAAATCACAATGTGGAAGCGCCTCCTGTTCGGTGATAGGGCCCAAAAGCTAATCGGCAAAAATTCAAACCAAGGTCCCACCAAATATCAAGTTCGGTTACATTAAGTCCATTGGTTCATGAAGTAGAATGTTCGAGCCCAAGAAGACAACCATTTTCTAAAAATGGTCGAATTGAATTCAGGAAATCTCAAAACGTATAACTTCATCGAAAACCGGAAATCTAAAATTTTTAAGAATCTTGTACTTCCTTCTTAAACATGAAGAAGATATAGTAATAAATCCATTTTTTAAAAAACAAGCAGTCAATTTCAGTTAATTGAAATGCATTGTTCTAGTTTAAAAATATGGCATCAAATTAGAGCTGACGCAAATCACACAAAAAAAAAAAAAAAAAAAAAAAAAAAAGAAAGAAAGAAATTAGATCTTAAATAAATTAGAACTTTCATAAATCAAATCCTTTTTTAATTTGCGTATATGTTCAATTGTACAAACTTTCGATCTATCACTCATTCACTTGAATTTCTACCACTCTAATGGCTGTTGTCGCTTAGAAGGAAAAATCTGTAATCGAGAGTATAGTGATGCTACATCTATACAAATTACTGTGTCTATGGTTTTATTTGAGTTTTAAGAAATTGCCAGATTTAACAACTTTCTTTTTTAGGAAGTTTTAATACAAAAGAATACGTGTATAAAATGAAAAAGTGCATAAAGTAAAAGTATTTTTAAGTACCTTCTTGACATCGTAAGAAAATAATTTTTGTATTCTGCAAATTTGGCTAATCATACCTTTCGAATGATACTATTTTCAATCCTCTACTTCCATAATTAATATGTTAAAAGTGTACGACAAATTTCATGACCACCTAGTTAGTGTATATAGATGACAAAATTTACATGTAAAATACATAAAACGTAGAATTGTGTACAACATTAAGAGATATAGTTCTGAAGAAAGGATATATGTTAAAAACAAAAATCGTTTCCACTTAAAGAGAGAAATAAATCAACGAATATCTGCACTCATTGCATTCATCGCAAATTTACGAAAACAAAGCAAACAAAAGAAAAATCATCATACAGTTACACATACTTATCACAATTTATATGATAAAAATTATTAAATCATAATAACTAAAATACAATTTATGATATAAATCATGTACACAATATTATTAAAAAAAAAAAAAAAAAAAAAACATAATTTTTTGTAGAGAGAAAATACGGTATATATGTAATTTTAACAGCACAATTTGCTGTAATTGTTTGGTTGAAAGAGAAAGAGAGAAAAAAAAAATGAAAGAAAGAGAACAGCATACGAAATTTTGTCTTTGCGAGGATCATCTAGACCGTAGTCGAAAACTCTGTAGCTATGCCAATGGATTCATATATCCGAATTCGTTAATTAACTGCTATAAATCATTCTCAAATGACTCTAAACGTATTATATATGGATTTTTATTTCACTTATATACATTAATGACAGCTTATGTTCGTAAAATCCTTCGTGGCTGCAATGTTCTTCATGATCCATAAAAATAATACCAGTCGGCATTTCCGAAGTGGAGGGGTCCTTTCCCGCGAAGGATAAAAAAATGTGTTGGTATGTCTTTGAACCTTCCTTACGGTTGAATAGAATACCAGATCATGCCAAGTGACCACTGAGTAAATCTAATGCAACGTTAAAACCCACTCAACTCAAGCCTCAACACCAACCTATAACTTTATTACAAAATAAATTGGATGATAAAGTACAATCCTTATAGGACATAATGTGACTTTTACATTGTAAACAGCCTATTTTACCTGCCCTACTAAATGTTTTGTAAACATTTAGCTCATAGCCTATACTGACCAAACGTCCCCATTTTCTGGGGACAAATGGGGACTTCTTTTTCTTTTTTTTTTTTTTAAGGCATTTTTCTAAGTTTTAAAAAATTGCAAAAGTAAATTATTAATCAATAATACTTTATTTTTAGTCCTTATTTATTAGGAATGAAAAAAATACATCCATAATTGGATAATTGTAGCAATTTTTAACTCTTCTCTATTATAAAGGTACTTTGATCTGGTCAGCCTATTAGCCATCTTATATAATTTAAATTCGCCATCTTTCGTTCCTGTTTTGTTAATGGTAGAAAAGAACTGAAATAAAGAGTGTTAATAACTCTCAATTTCAGACTGTTATGAGAAGATGCGTTATGTTAATTAAATATATAAAAGTTTGTTAAAAAAAAAATCTTTATTACTTAGTAGTCCTTATCAGCATATATAGTTACGCTACTCAGTGCCTGTCTCTGTCACTCTTAAGGCTTAAGGCTCTGTGTGTGAACGCAAGTTGCCACCTACTGCCTTTATTTAATTTTAAAAAATCTAATTGTCCGATCGATAAGCTGTTTAATCTGACGGATTCAGAAAAATCTCCCCTTTCATTTAGTAACTTATTTGTAACGAATTTTTGATTAGATTTTTTAAAATTAATTAAAATATGGAAATAACAGCTTTATATTAAACATTTAAATTTTTAATTGTTGCCATTTTTTTCAGTATAAAATAAAATATGCTTTCACGTGAAAAAAAAAAAAAAAAAAAAAAAAAAAGAATTATAAAATATTAAATTTGCTCATGCATATGAAAAAATGACGTCTATAAAATAATAATAATAATTTTAAAGGTAACGAAAAGATAAATGAAGTGTGAAAATTTCGAACGGGCTTGCTAGGAAATTAATTATTTGAAGTGGGACATAAATAAAATGAAATTATCATTTTTCAACGGGCGCCTTAGTCGCCCTACAATTAACTAGTTGAGTACATTAGAAGAACTACAACTTATAATTATTTACAGGGAAATATAGGAGAATTTACAGTTATTGCGTCCCAAGGGGGCTGATTATCTGAAGTCATTAAATTATTGCTGAAACGTCAGTAGATGACTGCCCAGAAACTCAACAAATTTTTGGTGTGTGTGTGTGTATGTATACACCGCGATAGCAATCACAAAAATCATTCGATTGTCTTGGCAGTTTCTATAAAGGTTAATCAGTCACATTTAAATTAAAATAAGATTACAATAAAATATAAAATTATTTGTAAATTTCTGAGGTCGATTTAGGAAGAGAATCACTTTACTTCTAGAACGAAAGTAAGTTTCATACATTTTATTTTCATGTTTAAATGATGTTAGTGTAAATGTAGTGTTAGTGACCTAAATGTAGTCAATCGGTCTTATTCCCAATCACTATCACTAATGAAAGTGGTAAGTGCTCACTCCAAAAATCAAGAGTTGACCATATATCCTCGAGAATGAGAAATTATTTGATGGGATCTTCATGGAAATTATTTAAATTTACAGCCTAGTGAGCACATAACAGACTTGACAATTTTTTTAATTTATTCCATAGAATCCTTAGTAAGCGCTATTTTTTTTAAACTTTTTTTTTTTACTTTCTTCTGTTTTAATCGTAATAATATTGAAAAAAAAAAAAAAAAAAAAAATCTACGAAAAAAGTGGTGCGGAAAAAAGAGGCAGGTACAAGCAATTTTAAGGAATGAATTAAAAAGTTGGAAAGTCTAGAATAATAATATACAAAAATAAGTATTATTCCTTGTATTATCGCAGTCATAAGACAATTTTAATTTATTCCGGAGCAATTTTTGTACCCGTTTTTTTCCATATCATTTTATTTGTAATGAAATTTTTCGCAATATATAATTACGATTAAATAAAAAATGAAGAATAGTTGTGTAATAAAAGGCGGGTACTGACAAGAAATAAGTAATTTTTGTATTTTATTACGTCAGACTTCCAAACTTTTTAATTTATTCCATAAAATTGTCTCTACCCGCCTTCTTTTACACACTATATTTTTGGAGAATAATTTTACCCAATATGTAATTACGATTAACTTAGAATAAAGTTGCTCTTGAGCTGAATTTGAATGACATTGTAACTTTATATGATACTAGCAGGCTTTGCCCGCTTCGCTGGACATTAAACTTAAATGAGTTGTCAAAATGCCATATCTTTATTAATAACCTAAGTTCTCGCTGTGATTGGTAGAGGTTTTCTCGCTCCCAATGTGAGGAGTCTGGGTCCCCACTGTCTTCGGCACAACTTACTCATTTCTTACTTCCCCACCCTCAGCGGGTGAGTTCGAAGTTTTGCAAAATCCCACTAATGTACATAATGCGTACACTTAATCAATATCCACACACCAAAATTCGCCCTTCTAAGATAATTCAAAGCGAATTCAAACGGAAAAACATGTTTTTACACATGTTTATTGCCCTCCGACTCCGAGAAGGGGGGGGGGGATTTCGAATTTCGTGAAATGCAGTTACAATAAGTGCCGGATGCATACAGACAATTTACGCACCAAATTTCGTGACCACAGAAGTCTTTAATAGACAGTATTATAAATAAATAAATACAAAAAGCACAGCTTAAGTATCGGAACCCTTTGGTGACTTTAAATATTTTAAGCCATTTTTGCGATGAACTGAATTGGCTATCTCAATTGTGCAATTAAAGATCTTGGCGAGAAACGTCCGAGCTACTTCGGTGCCGAATTTCAAATTTTGCCAAAGGGATCCAATACTAAAGCTGTTCAATATCGAATCTGGGTTGAAAACGGAAAAAGGGTAAAATAAATTAGAAATATCAGACCTATATTTATAAATTTGATACCGAATGAAAGGGGTGATTTTGCTGAATCCAGGGGTTCGAACAGTTTTCCGATGCAACATTTAGATTTTTAAAAAATAACTAAAGTATGAAATTTAAGTGGTAACGGAAAAACGGATAAAGGGAAAAATAAATTAGAAATATCAGACCTATCATTACAAATTCAGTACCAAATGAAAGAGGTGATTTTTCTGAATCCTGGGGTGTAAACAGTTTTTCGATACGACAATTAGATTTTTTAAAATTAACTAAAGTATGAAACTTAGATGGCAACACTTCATTTCAATCTTTTCATAATTTGTAGTGCGAATTACGCGAATACAAAAGTCTTTAACTTAAAAAATTATTTTTATATTTTCCATTCAAAGCGTTTTAGTGAAAAAATATTTATGGTGCATGCGCAGGCGTTTTTTACCCACAATTTAAACACTAATCATAATTTTGAAAATTTCTATAGATATAATTTCAAGTTGGGTGAAGAGCTAAGTTTCTGCCAAGCGCCGTTTAATTCCGTCCAGCAGTTCTCTCTAATGATGCCCGGACAAACGTGTTTTAGTCATTTACCCCCTATGGGGTGAACGGGGGGGGGGGAATTTCTGAAAAGTTGATAGATATAATTTTAAGTTGGGTGAAGACCTAAATTCCTGCCAAGCGCCGTTGAATTCCGTCCAGCCGTTCTCAAGTGATGCCCGGACAAAAAAAAGCGACATTCGGACACGATGACACACACACACACAGGCAAAATTTTCTGAAGTTATTTTCGGCTTTCATGGGGTGTAAAACGTGAAGATATCGCAAAATTTTTTGATTCCGACAAATTTACAGACAAAAGTCTGATTTTATTAATATAGATACATGTGTGCAAAAAAAAAATATATATATATAAAAAAAAAAAAAAAAAAAGGCTATAACTCCAAGTTTAAAAAGTTTAAATAATGCATTATAGTTAAAATAGTTTTTGACTAATATTCCTGGATATTCTCGGAACTAAGTAAATATATTGCAACTACTTGGTTTCTTAAAATTAATAATGTTTGATATTTAGAAATATCTTTTATGTTATCAGTTTTATTAAAATGCATTCTGAAGAATATAAATCAAGTTTTACCATACGTTATTTGTGACATTTTTTTGTTTTCATCAGATATTTTGTTCATTTCGGTAATTTTAAGACGAAATTTTTAATGACTCACAGATATTTTATTCAATAAATAAATAAAATAAAACTACATATAGAACAAACATTGTTTAGAAAGGCGCAACAAATTTTGTGGTAAACATGCTTATTAATTGAAAGATTGTTTAAACTTCAAAGTGTTATAATACTTCTAATAATACGTCTTCGGTTTTGAGAATTAAAACCTTTTAAATGATTCTTTCGTTGCAAACAATACTATTGTGTTAGACAATGTGTTAGATTATTTTTAGCTACAATTATTACTTAAAATAGAACATAACAACACTTCACCAGAATAACGAAGTTAAACATTATATTAAAGTTAAATTATTATTTTATGTGCTCTTCAAAAAATATGCAGAAGTTCGTTTTGTTAATTTAATATACATACATACGTACTTTTTAAGGTTTGCTCATGACAAAATATATTAAAGGCTCAAATTTATTAAGGGATATTTAAATGTACGTGGTGGCTAATAGAAAAGATTCTTCTTTATCATTCTTATAACCACTTCATCTACCGGTTAACACACACAAAAATTTAATCAACGTACCTTCTCATAATAAATATTTTTCATATGCAGTTTGATATAATTTTCTCCAATAGATGCTAAGATATAGCAATCTAGAAAATCGCAGAAAGTGAGAAAACGAAGAGCCACCTGCTATGCTGATATAACCCGAATTAAATAAGCATAATCTTTCATAATAGCCATCTGACCTGTGGCTATCTTGGTCTGAATTTGGTCTTTTTATATGTTATAAAAGCTGATCTATAGTTTTCGATACGAGGAAAAATGCAGCATAGCAGCGACACGTGTTGGCTGATATTTTTTCAACATCTCTATATCACTTATCACGTTTTTTGTAATTAACGCTGTAAAAGTTAAAATATAGTTTAATCTTAATTACGGGAAACTGCTGCATAGCTGTGCAACCTGATAGACGATATATGTTAAAACCTAATCGCTACAAATTTGTGTCAATGCCCAAACAAAGGTAATTTTCCCTTGACTTCCGTAAATATTTCATGAATTGTAGCACTTACAAAACTTTAGCACTACATATACACACATACAGATATTTTTTGAAATTGGTCAAGTCGAGTTCACATCATTTCAAAACGCTTAAATCCATCGAAAACTGGAAGTTGAAAATTTTGACTAATCCAATATTTTTTTTATGTATATATAGACGACAGTAAAAGTTTTTGTGATAATATTATTACAAAAATGAAGACTGTTAACTTTTTTTTTTTTTGTTGATTGCATGAGGTTTTCTACAATATAGCTGTTTAACAAACTAATATATAAATATTTATTGAAATTTTATTTTTCCGACTGAGTGAAAATAATGCCTGGACCGGGAGTCGAACCCCGGATTTTTGACTTCCAGCTATCCAGGCCAACAACCGGTCGGCATTACTCACTCAGAAAACCTTTAGGCAGAAACATCTGGTCTATCATGTAGATAGCTCGACAGAAATATGCCGCAGGTAATGGAAAACACCATTAAACAATGGGAAAGAAATACAATTGTTTTAAAAATTAAAATCACACAATCAACTGATTGGAAGAAAATCATATTTATTGAAATTTTATTTTTCCGACTGAGTGAAAATAATGCCTGGACCGGGAGTCGAACCCCGGATCCTTGTTTCTTTCAAAGATCCGGGGTTCGACTCCCGGACCTCGACTCCGTTCCATTACCTGCGGCTTATTTCTGTCGAGCTATCTACATGATAGACCAGATGTTTCTGCCTAAAGGTTGTCTGAGTGAGTAATGCCGACTGGTTGTCGGCCTGGATAGCTCAATTGGTAGAGCCTTGACCTTGTAAGTATCCGGGGTTCGACTCCCGGTCCAGGCATTATTTTCACTCAGTCGGAAAAATAAAATATCAATAAATATGATTTTCCTCCAATCAGTTGATTGTGTGATTTTAATAATAATAATAATAATAATAATAATAATAATAATAATTATACATAAATAGTTTTTAACACCACTCATATTGTTATTTTCTTCTATATAAATAAATAAATAAAAAATATTGGATTCGTAAAAATTTGCGACCACCACCGGTTTTAAATGGATTTGAACATTTTGAGATGTCCTGAATGTGATTTGAACAGTTTTAGAAAATGTCTGTCTGTGTGTGTGTCCAAAATTTTGTGAACCAGGTATCTGCGAACTAGTGGATGGAATGCAATATTAGTTTATATTTGGTTGGATTTTGATTTATATTGACGGTTGGTGTTGATTAGTTTTTGGTGCATATCGCTCAACAAACGGCGCTGTCGTACCGTTTTTTCAAAAATTTCGATATGACAGCATAGGACAATCTATATAATATTTCTCTAACGTGGTCCAGTTACGATTATATTTTGTTGAAACGATACGATAATGATCTAATTAATAAAATACGCAAAGGAAAAAAAAATAGTATTTTTAAATGGGCAATATTTAAGCACGTGCACTCAGCTCAATGTTCTAATAAGAAAAAAAGGACGACATTTGTCTGATGAGATTATTTTACAAAAAAAAAAAATGTATTTTTAACAGTTGCTTCTTCAGTATCTTTGCAAGCATAATTTTAAACACAGCAATACTTTAAAGAAATATGCAGACTGTGAATTATTATCATAAATTGACTAAAAAAAGCAATGGTAAAAACTATAATCAAAATAGTAATTGGCATTATAAAACAAAAAATCATACCAAAATAATTAAATAAAAAGTCGTCGCCAATGTCGCGACAAAAATGTAAAAGGCGTCATGGGGGTGCTATAATTTTTTCTATATCAATCCACTTTTAACTGAAGTTTGTTGATCCATGCGAAGCCGGACGGGTCATCTAGTCGTGTGTAAATGTGCACAGAGAAAGTTATTTTTAACAAATCATTATAAAATTAAAAAGAATTAGTTATAACAGTAACAGTCAACTAGGGCGAGGGGGATGATGTATATACTGAAGCATCATTTCCCTCGTTGGGAAGGATTTGTGTGTGTAAAATTTCAATATGAGTGTTTTTCAAAAGAACTCGCAAATACCTCTAAAATGAATGGCTGAACCATAGACATGTAATAATTTAAGAGAACGTTATATGTATATTTTCAAATTTTTAATAAAAAAATTAAAAAATGCTCATAACTAATCACTCTAGTAATTAAATAGTTAATTTAATTAGTTAAATAATTTTTTTTGTTTCAAAAGTTATAATTAGTTATGCAAAAAACTGAAATGTTATTGCTACTTTTAAATGTGTGTATATATATATATATATATATATATATACATATATATACCGGGTGTCCACTGACTAACAGTGTTCTCTATCGCCATCTAAGTGCAAAATAGCTCCAAATTATGTAGGAAGATTACACAAGGCGGGGACGAAGGTTTCTGAAATATAAATAAATAAATTTAAAAAAAAAAAATCCAAAATTTACCGCTAGGGGATTATGCAGCGCTGTTTTTCTAAGCAAAGCCTTTATCGCAGACAAATTAGCACGGTGTCTCCAATTTCAAGATATTAAACGGAACAAAAATAGTGTTAAAAAAAAAAAGTGCGCAATCATAAATTTTACTATAAATTGCGAAAAAAAGCTTTTGTTAGCAAAACAGCGCAACTTTTTCCCCTAGTGGTGAATTTTATAAATTTAAATTTATTATTATTATTATATTTTTGGAGAATCCTTCGTTCCCCGTTTTGTTTAATCCTCCTACAAACTTTGGTGTCATTCTTTCAATTAATTCGCGCTACAGAATACAGTAAGCACTGTCAATTTAATTATGTCTACCCTACTTATATATAAGGCTCCATCAGTTCGAAAAAAACTGGTCATCAGCAAAAATTTCTGATAGCCAGAAAAAACTTCCCCCAGCCTTTTTACTTTCCGAACACTATAGTGAGGAAAGTATTGTAATCATGTCAAAAATCCGAATTCGAGATTTTGATGTTTCTATACGTTTTGAGGTCCCCTGAGTCCGTTTTCACTATTTTTACGATGATGTATGTATGTGTGTGTGTATGTGTGTATGTGTGTATGTGTGTTGGGTGTATGTTTGTGAACACGCTAGCGTCTAAAGGCTTTGTTCGATTAACCTGAAAGTTGGTACGTATATTGTAAGTCACCATAGTACGAACCCTATAGATTTTGGTGAATCTAGCACTTATAGTTTTTTTACAGGGACACAAAGAAAAATTCTTTATCATTATGGCCTATGGGACCAAAATCTTAAAAGTGCGATAGCATCTAAACGCCTTATTCAATTGAGCAAAAATTTTATACCCATATTATAGGTCACAGATACTCAATCTGTATAGATTTTGGAGAATCTAGCACTTATAGCTTTTTTACAGGGACACAAAGAAAAATTCTTTATCATTAAGGCCAATGGGGCCAAATTTTTAAAAGTGTGATAGCGTCTAAACGCCTTATTAATCTGAGCAAAAAAATTGTACACATGTTATAGGTCGCATTTGCACCAACTGTATAGATTTTGGTGAATCTAGCACTACAGTTTTTTTACAGGGACACAAAGAAAAATTCTTTATCATTATGGCCTATGAGACCAAATTTTTAAAAGTGCGATAGCATCTAAACGCCTTATTCAATTGAGCTGAAAATTTGTATGAATATTATAAATCACTGTTGCACTAACTATAAGCATTTTGGTGAATCTAGCATCTATAGATTTTTACAGGGACAAAACGAAAAATTCTTTATCATTATGATCTAAGGGCTCAAAGTTCAGTAGCGTTAAATAAAACCTCGTGTGATATATGGAGAAAAAAACACTCTATTATGGTTTTCTCTCTTTTGTTTGTTTAGCAATTCCTCTTTCTTTATTTTATCTACAAAACTGTTAGTTACTCAATGTTCGGAAAGTCGAGTGGAGTCACTCCAGATTTTTTTTTTCTTAATTTACTTGAACATAGAAATTCGAATTCTATGCATAAAGCACAAACATTTACTAGGCTAGTATGATATATTAGGAAAACCTGTTTAAATTTAACATCATGAAACAGGATTTATTATTTTCACAAATCATACACCATCGTCATTGATACATCATTAGCACCAGGTTACTAAGCATGCACAAACAGGAGCAGTGTAAACCTATTACCTAAAACGTAGCACTAATTTAACACCGAAAACATAGTTGCTAGTTAAAATATATTGGTCGCCAAGGGCAACCAGTCGACCGTATTGCACGAACCATGTATATATATATATATATATATGGGAAAAAAATATTAGAAACAGAAAACAACATATTTGAATAAAAACAAAAATAAAATGGTTTTCATTTATTAGCATTTAGTTATTTTAGAATTTCAAAATAAATATATAAATAGAGTAAAATAAGTCAAAATAAAATACATAAAGCTTTATTAGTAGGTTTTTGTAATATTTAAATTTAAATAAATAATAATAATAATAATAATAAATAATAATGGTATATTAGAAAGATAAGGTATTAAAAATTTAAGGAATGAATGTCAGAAAGCATGCTAAAGAAGTTTAGAAACTTGTGCTATTATAAAAAAGGAATCATCAGTGAAAAGCTTTTTCTATAACGGACTAATTTTCCTTTTATCAGAGTAATTTATTTCGATTATCCATTATGCTTAGTTTCGAGATAAATGTTAAGTTATGGAATATATCAAAAAATCTAATACTATTTAGTAATATTTACATTTCAATTGTATTGTAATGTAAATATCATTTTTTGTTTGTATATCATGCAACAGTAGATAAGCAACAAGCGTTTTCGATAGAAAGATCCCTATCTTTCATATACAAAAGAACTTCAAATACAGAACTCTCTTTAAATTCTAAAGAAAATGTTTAAATTGGAAAATAAAAGGATTTCTGTAAAATTTTGATATAACCGAAGCATCAACTCTTATCAGACGCAAATACATTATTCTTTTCGAAGTTATCGTATTTTCAGACATATAAATAAGAATTGTTAAAGAAATTGAATAGTAATGTTTTTATTTTTGTTTTGCTCGTTTATTTGTAGAATTCTGCCTTGTTAAAGTGGATTACTGTTTTGCTTAACAACCAGTGTAGAGATATTCTGAAACTTTGTATAGATTTTGACTTTCATTATGAATAAATTTAAATAAAAGTGGCGGGAATTCGGTATAGAGATTAATTATCACTCGAAGCTATAAAAATATTCTTCAATTTAAAATGGCGCTGGAAAATAAACAATCGATCAAATTTTATCCTTTGTTGAGTGAAGTGTTCTAATTTGATTATTAAGGAAAAGTATTAAAGAAAGGAAAAGTCTATGATCTTCTTATGAAATTTTTTTTAATTAGAAGACGATATCTTATTTTATTTATTTATTTATTGTAGTTTCAACAAAATAGCGAGGAATTTTGGTTAATAAAAAATGATAAACTCATCATCTGATCAACTGTGGGTCAAAAAAATATCAACATGGGCATTGACGTGACCCGTACGGCATAGAAACGGTAGCGTATCAATATGCCGATAAATTATTCTTCTGAGATACTGATCCGAATTGATGTAAATATCATTTAACGGCTTTGTGGTGGAGAGGACAAAAACGTCATGGAACCGATACAAAAGATAGTTTGTGGCTAAAAAGTATTGTAATCAACTTTCCAGAGTAAGCTTGCTCACACAAGGTTAAAAAATTCGCAATGTAAACTCGACGGCAGCGAATTCCGGTGTGCAGTGGTTGCGTTACCCAAATAAAAGTCATGGAAAATCCGCCCCTATTGTTCTTTCTTTTAAAATGTTATCTCCTATGTCTTTAATGTAAACAAGAATTAATTCTGGCCCTAAGTTAACATTATATATGTGATTATTTACTTGAAATTATTAGCGTACATTTGACTTTAAATGCAAAATATGTTAGATGTTCGCTAATAATTTCAAGTAAATAATCACATCTACAGTTTTCCCTTAGAGAGTCACAATTAATTAGTGTAAAATATAATTTTTTAAATTGATTTTTCTAATGGTATAAATTGTACTGTAAAATACGAAAAAAAATCATGTATTAGTTAGTAGTTCAAGAAGAAAATGTTAATGTATGCAATTTTCGAAATTAAAAATTTTGGAAAAAAAAAAGAAAGAAATTAAAATTTTAGAAAAGGAATCACTCATAAAAGACGACATTATTTCTTTTACTAAAATAATCTGGTGTGTCACTTACACGACTTTCTCTTACCTTGAAATTTAATACTATAAATACAAATTGGAGATTAAGGAATAAGATAATGAGTACTTACTGTTATGTAAACGTATGCTATAATAATTCCCATTAGGCTTCACAAAAACTTTATTTGACAAATAATTCTGTGTTAGGGGGGCTATTGTCCACCTCAGCCCCCCGTTTCATTATTGTACCTACATTTATATACAATTCAAATCTGTTATTAACTTCAAAAATTCACTTAAAATTAACCAGACAACTTTCACACGCAGCATTCCTTGAAACTTATCAATCTTGAACAAACTTTCTAGGAACAAACGTATTAACTTCAAAATACAGCATTTGAATCGAATGAAATTTTTTGTTTTTAAGTTACTCGAACAGGCACAGACAAATATCAAACGTTAAAAATTTGACTTCGGTATTTAGGAAGCCTCAAAACATGTAAATATACAAAAAACAAAGCAATGAATATTTAACTTTAAAAAATATATTATTTACCGTATGGCTATTAGGAATTAATTTCAAATCCTGAGCAGCTTTCCTGGACATGGTAAAATATTATAGTAAAGCACTTTCACTAACAAAAAGAAAGAATGTTATGGCTTAAATATTGTCATCTTTGTATATCTTCTGAAGGTTATGGACACATCACATGGTGCACATAAATATAATCCTATATTAATAACACACGGCACAACTGAAATACACTGTCATCAATTTTCAAGCATTGTCACTCTGTAATCTACTTCTTTTGTGTAGCCCTGCAAACGACAGTGATAGATTTCCATACCATATTCTATATGTTAAACATGTTTTTACGCATATAAAAAAAATATATATTCGTTTCATTTGGTTTAGTGCAGTCTATAGATGTTAAACTCTACTTACCTGCAATTTCCCCTATAGACGTAAAGTAATTAAATTATCTTGTGTGTCCCTGTACACGAACCATTTGCTTCATCTCAACGAAAAGTTTAGTGTAGCATCCCTATGTGATACACATTTAGAATATCAAGTTTTAAGTTTCTGCTATATTTTGTTTTTGAGATATTGTGATAACAGACAGACACACACACAGACACACGCTAAAAACATAATTTTTGGATCAAAACGTGTAAATATAACAAAAACTCAATTTCGAAAATTTGACCCCAAAACAATACCTTTTCTACCTTATGGGTAAGAGAAAGTAAAAAGCATTATGTAATGTTCCATAATATCAATAAGACGCCGACGAAATCATTCGTAAAAAAATTATCTAAGCAAAATATGTTTGTAATCACTTCAAACAAAACCTATAACTAAAATAACATTTAGGAATGATAAATACAATATACACTAACTTCTTCTGACCGCATAACAAACTAAAGCCACCGAATTCAAAATTCCATAGATTTTCTCTTGATTCGTAATGGATGAAAAATTGAAGAAATTAAGATTTCAATAATTATATAAATAGTAAGAAGCATTCAAAAATTACTTTTTAAAAATAAGTTGTAAAATATATTACTTAGCTTAAAATACGAAAAAATATACGAAACATGAATATTTTAAAAGTACATGAATTTTTCCGCTCAGATATGAATTCGTTCAAGCTACAATTCTATGTTAATTTGAAATATGGAGCATCATTCGAGTAAACAAATTCTATTCGAGCATGCGCAGTGTTAGACTGAGTAGTTTAGGTGCTGCCAGCACCAAATGGTTTTATTATCGATCAGTGACGTAAGTATGGCGTAACCATGACGTAATTACGCTTCCTAGAGCTCTTCTAAAGGACCTTGCACAGCACATATTCTCCAAATGATATCCTCAGGATGTCTTATGGAGGAAAAGACATCCTGTGAACATCTTCAGGGTGTAGTATGGACAAATGGGTTGTTAGGGTAGCAATTTCAATACAGCAAGGGTGGGTTCTATTCATATCTCTTTGATGTGTGATTTAAGATGCCAGGAGCCTGTAAGAGCCGTTTTCTCCTCTGACAAATCTCTACTGTGATAACTAGTACGGGAAACTTTGGTCTCTTTTGTAAAATTCCTAAGCAAGCAATAAAAAGTAATGCCTTTCATTGTAAACATGTCCAGAAGTTCAAGGGTCACTTTCCGACAATCTATAATTTATGACTTTACGTCTCTGCTTTGTTCGTTAGTGTCTGCAGGGTCCTTAATATAGGCTGCTCATCAGGAATTTTGTTTCCCACTCAGCGATAGTTGCCCACGTGGTCCGGATTTCACGTGTTATCAAATTATATAAAATGGGGAGCGGGTTGTGCATCCGCAAATTGCTCAAATCATTCCAGAAATGGTTTTAGAATATATAGATTTCCAACAGACGAAAAAAGGCGAAAGAAATGGGCTATTAATTCTCGAAGAGAAAATTGGACGCTTAGCATTCAATTACAAATATGCAGTGTTATTATGATATGTTTTCTTTCAATTTTTGTATCAGTTATTGGTTTTTACTACTGTTTGATTATCTAAATGTTGTATCACACTACTTTTTAACATGTATAAATATTTAAAATAAATAAATTTAACAGTAGCAGTGATGTTTACATTTTACTAGGGTTACTAAGAAAATTTAGCCAAATATTACCACCAAATTTATCAAATGCAAACAATACTTCGATTTCCTATTTAGGCATACTTTTGCATTATACATAATTTTACAAATCAATTAATTGATTTATAAAATAATTCCCTGAAAAATCTATCGGGTCCAAAGCAAACGAATGCATTCAATCCAGACTAGCCTTTCATTTCCATTACGATTAATACGATTATTTCCGTTAGGCAACAATGGTTGGCTGTGGTGAGTCAGCTCCATGAAGCTAGAGAATCTAGAGCCCTCTATCTTCATGGTCAGCTCGTATTATAGGACACTTAATGCTACCCATTGCTCCCATTGTGGTGAATACACTACTAGTACTCGCTTTGATTGTAATCGGCATGCCGTTATGTATTCCATAACGGGTCCGATTGTCATGTGTTTGTGGAATAAATCACAAATTTAAAACAGATATTCGTCGAAACTTAAGCAAATATGATTAAATTGTGTTCTAACAGATGCGAGCGAGATTAAAAATCAATAAATAACTTTAAGTGCCAAGAGCTCCAAATGAATGTCTTGTTTTCCAGAAAACGTTTCACACGCAGATTAAATGGAAGGAATCTTTTGTTTAATTATGAGAAAGTTCAATGTAATAAAAATAGTGAATTTTTATTGTATACCTCTATTATTTCGAGAAAAAAAAAAGTATGAATGTAGGGGGTTTTTGGATTCAGCCTTCTCGAAAACTTATAGTGCACTAAAAAATTTCCTGCAGCTGAGAAAATAAATCTTAGAGAAGTGTAATAGTTTTTACATTGATAAATTGCATCTTACATTCAATATGTTAGCGAAGAATGGTCATACACGTATTAGTATGCAAAGGTATCACAATTAGCTCAATTCTAAACAGAAAATCATCCTTTAACTCAAGGATATCCATGCAATTTATGCCATCAATATCATCCACATAATATGCCACTGGAGTTCAACGCATATAAAACTACACTGTAAAAAAAAAAAAAAAAAAATCCCGTAAGATTACGGGGAATGCCCGGCAGCAGAGATTCCAGGCAAAGCCCGTTGAAAGAAACGCTTAGACCATAAATAAAGTATGTAGTAACCTTAAATTACGTTACATGCCTGTTAAAAAGCATTTTGCCTGTAAAACCAATGCTTTTTTACGGGCTTTGTCTGGAATCTCTGCTGCCGGGCTTTCCCCGTAATCTTAAGGGATTTTTTTTTTTTTTTTTTTTTTTTTTTTACAGTGTAGTTGGCATAGGTGGACTCTGGTCAGTTCCCCATCATATGTATGTTCTCATAAATTTCTTGTGCAGGACATATTATATTCATGTTAGGAGAAACAGATTTGATCAAACGCTTGACGCAGTGATAGAATGAAATCCCTCCTAATAAGCTATCCACCATTCAGTTCGATATATTTATCTTATTCTAATCTATTAATTTATTTTATTGGGGTCAATTTCATAGTTTAGTTTTTATGCTACTGTTTCAAATGCAACAATCCCCAAAATGAGTATTTATATGGAATATCGCCCAATTTTGCTATGTTCTTAAAATCTTAAATTTCGAATAACTTGCAAAATTTTCCTTTTAGAATATTTGTAGTCAATGATGTTCAAACAAGTATCATAAATGTTATTTTGAAATTGTCTGATACATTTATGATCCTAAAAATGGACGTTTATCTAAATTTTGCCCTATTCTGCCATGCTAAAAAAACGTAAATTCCAAATAACTTATGAAATTAAAAATTTCGTAAGTTATTTGTAATTTACGTTGAAGTAAAAAAATCATAAAAAACGTTGAAGGAAAAAAATCATAGTCATGTATGTTCATGCTAGTATCCTAAATGATAATTTAAAAGTGTCCTGCCTTCTTTACGATGAAAAATTCCCTCAAAATGGACGTTCATGCGAAATTTTGCCCTATTCTGCCATAAAGTAAACTTTAAATTTCCAATGATTTACGAAATTTTTAAATTGAAAAATTCATAGTCAAGGATGGTTATGCCAGTATTTTACGTAACATTTTAAAAGTAGTCTGGAATCTTTACGATGAAAATAACCCTCAAAACCGACGTTTATACGAAATTTTGCCGTATTCTGACATGTTAAAAAATTCGTAAATTTCGAATAATTTGCGAAATTTCTAAAGTAGCATGTTTATAGTTAATCATGTTTCTCCCGGCATCAAAACTGATATTTAAAAGCTGTTCTTGCATCTGTACGATAAAAGTATTTCTTTTCATGCACCTTTAAGTGATATTTTGCTCTGTTATCCCATATTAAGAAAATCGTAAATTTCGATAACTTCTGAAGTTTTTAAATTAGAATGTTGCAAATGAATAGAGTTTTTGCTAGTGTCATAAATACTATTTTAAAACTGGTCTGACGTCTCTGCGATCATTTATTCATGAGGTATCGAGTACACAGACTAACATACTAACACACTAACGGACACCATACCCATTTTGATATTTTCGGACTCCTCACACCTGAAAATGTGTAAAAAAGTAAAAAAAAAAAAACGAGGTCGAAAATTTTCACGATTACCTATTTTCCTCATAGTTGTAATATGATGGGGAACTAAAAACATAACAAACAAAATTTTTTAAACCCTTAGTTTGTTACACTAATTATTTTCGCAAAAAAAAAAAAAAAAAAAAAAAAAAAAACGCATTTTAATGACAATTAAAAAAAAAAAAAAAAAAAAAATGCACACATTGTAACTAGAGTTATTTGATATAAAATAAAGTTTTAACTTAATCAAATGTTCACTTGTAAATATACTTTAAATAAATTGATTTAAGTTGATGTGATACTATGGTATTATTCGGAGTTAAACGTCTCTATTTGAAATATAAGCCGTTCAGTGCACACATCGACTAACTCCACTTTTTGAAAAATCTTAAATTTTATGTCAAAGCACTTGGTATAATCATAACTTTTTGTATTTATAATAACTTTCCGGAATAATAAAGATTAGCACCGTTAAATGGCAAATTTTTTTTGGCCATTGAATAATAAGTAATTTATTTCAGAAGCCATTTCGATTAACTCCATACTCTAATGTAAATCGTTTCGGTAACGCTGTATCTGTTCTGGCCGTGCATCGACGCTTATTTGTTTTTAAACAGCGGAAGATGCTCTCTCCCTCTCAATAATATTCTCAATAATGGGTCTCAAGAAATTTCATCTTGTCTAATAAAGTACATAAAGACTTACGCTGCAAACTTCGAAAAAATAATAACATATTCGGATTCGTGTACCGGGCAAAACAGAAATATTAAAACCGTCTTAAGTTTATTGAAACTTGTTCAAAGCACGAAAATCAAAGCTGAATCAATTGAAATGAAATTTTTGGTAAGTGGACACAGCTATTTGCCCAATGACTCAGATTTTGCCATTATTGAGTCATGTGCGAAAAAAAATCAAAACATTTTTTCACCAGATGATTGGTACCATATAATCAAAACATGTAAAAAGAAAGCGCCATTTCATCTAATCCAAATGACTCACCAAGATTTTTTGTCAACAAAACCTTTAGAACAGTCTATCATTAACAGAAAAGTAACCGTCACAGGGCTTCCAGTAAATTGGTTTAAAATGCGCTGGATAAAGTTAGAAAGGTCCAAACCCTATCTCATACAATTCAAATGTGACTATAATGAAGATACAGAATTTCAAACCATTAATATAAGAAAATCTTTAGTGGGTAGACCGCAAAGTTTGAAAAATATAGATCAGCCTTTATTATATCCTAAAGGTAGAACTGTGACAAGGGAAAAATGGAGAGACATGATGGACCTGCTAAAATTCATTCCTCCTGTTAAACACGATTACTATAAGAACTTGTCAACAAATCGAAATGACGAATCCTCGCATACAGCTGATGAAGAAGACATTATTTATAATATTGCTGAATCATCCCAAAGAATAATGCCGCTGACATAAAACTGCTATGAATTAATTACAAAAATTATAATATAACAGAACTGACAACATACATTCTTATGGAAAAGCTGTGATAAAAATGTATAATAACTAACTTTTTCTGTAATAAAAAACTTAAAAATGTAAAGACTTAATTTAACTTTATTAATTTTTTCAGTTGCCAAATCGATTAACTCCACCAGTCACATAAAAACTGTAACATTACTGACGATTGTTTGTTGGCTATTCTTTTTTATTAATTTTATACACCGTTAGATGAAAGCTATATCTACAATTATGCATTCTACATTATATATTTGAATTCATATTATCAGAGGAATTTTAAAAAACAATATACATTACATCATCGCGTTTCTCAACTTTTTGTTTTATGGAGTTAATCGATGTGTGCACTGAGCGGCTCATATAGCAATTGGACATTTCCAAAGATTTGTTATTTTGTTATTTTTCTTCCTTTGCTGGAAGAATTCATTAAAAAAAAAATAATAATATCGCTACCACATTGGAGTTTACTAAACAATCTAAAATTTCCATAGCTGCTAATCGTTCCGAATTTTAAATACTGGTATATTATTACATTATAGAAATTTGAATTTTATTTAATCATAGGAAACTGCTATTGTAGCTTATAAAGATTTCTATAAAGAAATACCGGTGTCCAAAAATTAGAACAATTGGCAGATATGATTTTCCATGAATTTCAAACACTTTAGAATGTGGCTATGACATCATAACTACCAAAAAGGTTTTCGATATATTTATGCCATGAAGATATAATACTTTTATATAACAGTTTTTTTTAAACATAACATGTGCAAACATAACTCGATTGGCAGTGATTAATGATGTTTTAACAAACAAACATTTAATTTCGTAAACATTTATTTATTTAAAAAGGCTGTTACTCAAAAGAAAAGGAAAAAGTTGTAACAAAATCAATTATACTGCACACACACAAGTATTCATTGCAATTTAAATTGTATTATTTGTTTCAAAATTAAAATATTTCAGTTCGTTTATTGGGCTTTTATTGAATAAAGAATGCAGGGAAAAGTTCAATATTTTAAAAACAAATGTGATTTATTTACTTCCTTTTCAGCAAAGATTTATCTTTAGATTACATTCTCCTACAAGTAAGCGAGAACTTTCGCAATCTTTTGGAAAAATAACTGGAGAATGTCGGGATATTTACATACCTGTGATGGAAAACCAGTTTCGGTTGAATTATTTCTTCTCCTGACACTTTAATATTTCCTTAAAAAAAGTATGGGAAAAAAAAATGCAATTTCTCAGTAACAGAATCTATATTTTATCTTGAATGATTTAAAATGTATCCGTAAATGGAATCAGTGAGTCAGCATAAAAATAATTTTGGAAATTTAAATTATCTGATATACTGATTATACAAAAATATATTACAATAATAATAATTGTATCTGAGTTTTCATTCGAATTGGATTTCAGTAAATCCTGAAATTTCAATGCTTTAAAACACTGGAATCTATTCTCCAAACCTGATTTTATTCGGTTTCGTTAAATTTTTCCACTTTTTGTTTCAATGGATTTACACGTTTTGACAGGTCCAGAACGTGGTTTGACCATTTTTAGAAAATGTCTGTTTGTGTGTGTGTAGCAAAAAATTTGTGTTAACTAATTTAAGAATATATTGAAGTAACGTTAAATAAATTAACTGTATACTTCTAAACGAACGTTACATTTTTGTCTAACAAGGAAACATTCAAAAGGTGTCATCTTCAAAAAAATATTGAAATATATATATATATATATATATATATATATATATATATATATATATATATATATATATGAGATTTTACTCTTTATAAAACACCAGAAAGTGAAAAATTATCGGCTGAAATGAATTACAGCTACCACAAAAAATTATCAAAATTAGCATTTTTGGTGATTTCACACTGTTAGGCGATTGATTATGAGTACTTGGCGGAGAAGCAAAACACGGTTCTGTTCGTACACGGCAATCTCGATGCCAGCGAACTTATCGCCTAACAGCGCTAAATCGCCAAATACGCTTACTTTTGATAATTTTTTGTGGTCGCTGTAATTCATTTCAGCCGAATATTTTTTCACTTTCTGGTGTTTTATGAAGAGTAGCATCACATATACATTTTTCAATATTTTTTGAAGACGACACCTTTTGAATGCTTCCTTGTAAGTAAATTTAAAACTGTTCTGCATTTTATATTCATTTTACTACGATTGTCTTTTAGTTTACATTTTGAATTGTCGAGTTAAACAATAATTAAGTGTATAAACATTTATTTATTTATAACGTAGTCTTTAAGGAATTCGTTTTATATTATAACGTGTAATAATATATAATACATAATTTAATATTAAAATATATATAAATTATAACAATATTTATATTATTTAATTTAGAAATTGTGTCAAGCTTTTTCGATTTTAATAGGAAATTTGAGAAGTTGCATTACCTCTAATCTTCGATACTCCATTTAATATCTCGCTGTAAGACTCATAAGTCACATAATAAAAGAGAAATTTTAAATTATATGTCAAAAGGATAAGATTAAAGGGAAGTTTGTGATATTTTGCTTTTCAGTTGTCTGTAATTTCTGCTAGTTCTCAAGAGAAAATGCGAAACTTTAAATTCACATCAATCAAAGAATTTTACCGCCAATAGCTATTGAAGTACATGTATTACAGAAAATTTACAAAGAAATAATATTTTGTTACAACACCAAAGAGTAATGCATTTTCTGTTTTGTCTTTACTTTGAATTCAGAATATTTTTATACTAATAAACTTTTAAACACCGTGAGCATATATATATATATATATACGTTTAATTAATTATTATTTTATTATCATTTTAAGTTAATAAAATAAATGAACTCATATATAATTGTGTATAACATCTTACTATTACCACGAAATATTAAGATAATATTTTTTTTACTGAAAAATTGGTTCAGTTTTTAAATTATTCTGTTTTTAAGGGAAATAGAATTCTGTACTGATAAGTATAAAGGATTTAAGTCCAAAAATGTCGATTTTGAGTTAAGTACATAGTCAGACTCAGAAAATAATTCTCTATCGATTGGTATAAAGGATTAAAGTCTATGTCATTTAGACTTTGAGGAAATCCATTGGTAAAAAAGATTCAAGTCAGAAATTTACCATTCATGTTTGGTATAAAAGATTTAAGTCAATTTGTTCAAAAACGGCATAACAAATCTGTTCCAATATCAGTGGAAAAGAGAGATCTACTTACTTTGCTTCCTCTTGTGCCTTCAGTATTCCATAACTTCTACAAAACTTTTCGAAGATCAGCTGGCGCACAGAACATTGACCCTGACTTAGAATTTAGTGATATTCATGAAAATGATCATTAATGACCATGATTCAGTGGAAGGAAACACAAATATAATATTGTGATGGTCAATAGTCTATTAATCCTAATGCTTTGTATTTTGTGTTTTAACTTTAGTGTTTTGCTTGTAGATTATTAATGACGTATTTTGTTGCCATTTAATAGGGTGATACATATTTTTGTTTTTTAATCTATTATTTTTTTTAATCATTATTATTATTATTAACTATTTTCAACTACAGTATATTGTTTATTATGATTTATATTCTTCTAATCTTCAAAAGTTTTATAACAAAAAAGGACAATGAAATTTTATAACAACAGCTTCTAGAGGTAAAATACAAAAATATCTAATAATTTTAGCTTGAGTAGTATTGTACTACATAAGATATTTTTTTATTTGGTACATGTTATCAAGTGCATATTATCTTTATTTAATTACTTCATAGTCATTGAAGGTTTTTGAGTATTAATTTTCTATAATTGTGTAATAATTCCTATCTTTAGTACGATAGTCTATAATATTGTATTCAATTTCCTTGTTTGAGGTAATAAATTCTTTCAATAATGTTGATCGTTCATGTTTCACTAACCTGGATTTACCATGGATTGACCACTTACCTAATAACCTTCCATTAACCTTAAATTTCTAAGATGAAAGCATTTGGTAATCCTGCACCACTTTGTTCGTATATCTTATTAAAGTCATGAATCAATAATGCTGAGGAAGTTAGAATTGGTAAGACTTTATTTTTATTAGGCTCAAAATCTTTTGAACATCCACTGAGGTCATAAATCCAGTATTTCTTGATGCTGGAGCCAATTATTTGGACTGTTAGCATAATCAAATTGTTAAAGGAATGTACAAGTCAAAGTGGTAAAAAGGAGTTAAGTCCTGGGTTGAGTGATACGAAGGATTTAAGTCCTGCAGTGAATTTTTACAAAACTATATAAATCTGTTAAAAATAAACAAACTTCAAAATTAAATGTATGTAATTTATTCACAAAATTGTATATTATGATAATACCCTGGTTAAAACTGTATTGGACGGATAAGTTTTTATACAGAATTTTTTTAACTTTATTTTTCGTCTTCTGAAAAATCAAGAATATGGACTTAAATCCTTTATACTTATCAGTACAGAATTATCTGAAAGCTTTTTCTTTGCATATATGTTCTTGCAGAGTTTCTATACCATGAATTTTTAATTAAAAATATAACGTTTTACATGGAGAAAATGTATTTTTTTGTAAAAAACCCGCAAAAATGTTCTTCATTCCTTTATTTCTTCGTACAATAGAAAATGGTGGAAGTTATAAGCAGCGCAGCTAAGATTTTAGAGGATCTTTAGTGTTGTAAAATTCTCGAGAATAATCTTTCTGAGAATATTCTCCTCGAAGAGAATAATCGAGAATTTTTTCATAGAAGCTATAATTATTGGTAATTTAGAAATGTGTGCTCCTTATGAGTATTAATTTATGTGAGTAAACACTATATATAAAGATCAGCCAAAATTATCGAATCAAATTTTTAAATGTAGAACTGTGTTATTCATTATTTGCTGTTAATTGATTTTTGTCTTTAATATGTAAGGAATATTTAGGAAAATTGTTTTGTGGAACTTATCGGAGAATATCCCCCAATTGAAAATTATGAATTATAAAGAGAATATAGTGAAATAAGGCTTGTTTATTCTAGCAATGCCTGTCAAACTGAATAACTATGAATAACTATTATAATTTAAGTCATAAACATGAAAAATGTTTATGTATTTAAAAATAAAAAGAATATTCTCGATTATTCTCCGAATTTAAAGCTTCAGAGAATATTCTCGTCCTCGGAGAATATTCTTCAGAGAATATTCTCACCTTACATCTCTAAAGCTCTGTGAAGGAAAAAGTTTCACCCCAACACTAAATAAAAATGCTATCTAAAAAAAAAAAAAAAATGAGAATAAATACAGAAAAAAAAAGAGAGAAACAAGAAAATGTTCGAGTAGTATATTTTTCTTAAACAAGGGAAGGGTAACGATTGGATTATGATAAGGCTAACGATTGGACAATAGATAGTTGAGATAGGCGATTGATAACTGAAAAACTTTATGCAGAAACAACATATGCACATTTCATTAAAGTTTTTAGTTTTAAGTGTCATTTACTGTTTTACAGCAAAGAACTTCATTATCTTGAATTTTAAAAATACATTCTTAGACAAGTCAACATAATCATTCAGTGAGTCAAACTCTGAATCACTGATATATGCCACCTGTGCTGGGAAAATTTTCCATGACTTTTAATGTAATAAACTGATGGACAATTATTTGGTTACAACTCCCCGGAAAACATATAATTTACTTTAAAACACTTTATTATTATCACTTTATAAACATCAGTTGAATACCAATAGACATAAATAAACTTGTTTACACGGAAGTGTTACAAAACACTTGAAAATGTTTAATTTAAACAAACTTATTGCTTCGATTTCTATTTCTCACTCAATTTTTCATGAATTGAAAATGTGAGACATTTAATTTAATTCCTTTTTCAAGCCATTATTAATTTTATGGTTGAAACTATAATTATAGGATACTTTATACACGCTTGCAATTAAATGTTTTGTCGCATTAAATATGAGTGTGATACCGAAAAATTTTTGGAAGGCAACTTATACTGAGAATTTATTTATAGAAGTTGAATAAATATTTCAAAAGTTCTAGACTAGCGAAAGTTTTAATTGTCTAGGAAAATAAAGGTGATTTTTGTAGTTATATTAAAATTTAAAATACATTTTCTGTATTCCTTTTGAAACATAAAATTAAGAATAGTAAATTATACTATTTTAAAACGCATGAAAATTCATTTTAACAAACCATTTTACAATTAATAAACATTCGTTACTTGTAATATTCTTCGTCGTACAATAGATACTCAGTTTTTTTAATTTTAAATACATGTCAGTTTTTTTTTTTTCTTTTTAATCTATGTATAGTAGAGAAAATAATGTATTTGTTTCAATTTTTCGAAATAGAGTTTTTACTATATTAATAATATCTTTTCAAATAGCAAAATACAGTCAAAACATTTTTTCATTACATATTATTTTCCGCTCCTCCCTGTATGAAGTAAAGAAAGTAGGAAAATATGTTACATCTCGTATCGCTCAAATATGGTTCCCCCTCAGAATGCGGAAATTTTGTATTTGAGGTTATTATACCATCGAGTTGTGTATCTTCTTTTTCATCACTACATGATCTTCCTTGTTATTCCAAAATTGATAGTTTAATTAGTGATTTTATTTTTATTTTTTATTTTTCCGGGACGACTCAGCATACGAAGTATGTATGTATCGTATGATTGTGTGTCGCGCATGACTCAAAAATGGTTAACCAGAAAAGTTTTAAATTCAGTATTTAAAATTTGCATTATACCTTTTATTTTCATTAATATGGGAAATCCTGCATTAAAATTAAGAAATAATACTTCATATTTCGGTTCTTAAATTATATGCATAGCCACCAACTTTCTGGTTTTTTGTTTCGAAAGACTTTATGCCAGGAAGTTTCTATAACTATTTTTAACTTATTTAATGATAGAAAATAAATATCTAAAATTTATTAAAACATTCTATCTATCTCAACCTTTCTCATTCTTAACATATTGTATTTCTTTTTCTTTCTTTTTTTTTTTAATGGAATCATTTTTTTTAATTCTCAATTTCTGTTTATTATATGTATTGTTGCTTAACTTAAATATTTTTTGCTATTTTCCTACTGGCAGACAATTCAGGCAATTCCTGATTTCCTCACCCCGTTATTTCCTCATTTTGTTATGCAGAGGAAGATGCGTGGCATTGGCTACAGGTGCTTCCAAGCTCCAAAATATTCGAAATCAAGTAAAATATGACATATTTTATTTAAAAATAGTGGTGATAAATCTAAAAATTCGGAATGTTGACAGCTCTGGGTATATTATTGTAGACTCCTGTACAACGCAGGGGCAGGGTTCCCAGATAAATACTACAATACACAATACACAAATTTTATATCAAAGCAACCACTTCATACAAAAACTAAATAAGGTGTAATTGAAATAAGAAATTGGTACTCTAAAAATTTAGTGATGTTAAAAATAAATTGTAGTATTTATTTGGCAACCTTGCCTTCGCGTTGTATGGGATATATATATATATATATATATATATATATATATATATATATATATATATATACATAGATGGATAGATAATGAGAGCTTACAGTTATAATATAAAGATTAATAATTATTACCGGCAATGCCAACAATTAATATGATCAGTATCAAAGACAACTCAAATGAAAAAAAAAAAATGAAAAAAAAAAAAAAATCAAAATAAAATAAAACAAATAGGACTCAGATAATGACATGTTTGCATTCTAACGTCATCAGGGGTCTGGTAGAACACAAACATGCAAAATGAATGTTTTTCTGTCACTAAGATAGCAAAAGCTAAATATTTCTTTGCGCCGGCACAAAACATTCAACCAGACAAAACAAGAAAAAAACTGATATCAAAACTCACCAATAAAATGAGAAAAATCCTACACATAAATGGAAGATATTTGAATTATTAAACACCCAGTTAAATAAATAAGAAAGATAAATTTTGCATAAAATGAAAAGTGACATTGATAGAAAACATGATCTTTATCACACAGTACATGTAAAAATTAAGCAACAGTAAACCATTAAAGTATATATGTATTTCCTTGACTGTTCTTTATTTTTATTTTTTGTTGAAGTCTGACATGGATGGATACTCTAATTTATTGCCAATGTGTACTTTCTCACTTGTTTAGAAATCAATTACTTTTTGTTATTGTCTAACATAGCTGGACACTCTTTATTAATTGTCAAAGTGCAATTTCTCACTTGTTTAGAAATCAATTACTTTTTGTTATTGTCTAACATAGCTGGACACTCTTTATTAATTGTCAAAGTGCAATTTCTCACTCTGTTTTAAATCGGATCCTTATTCGATATAATGGTTCTGAGGAATAATATTCAAGGGAGTATTGTGTTTTTTTTCTATCTTTATTAAAAATATTAATTGTTATTTTATTTATATCTTTTTTTGTGTTCTTGTGGATTATGGCGGCATTTCATCATCCGCTTTCTTGCATTCTATAATATTTGTTATAACATATATATTATAAACCTTTTAATATAATATTTCATTAGAGGAATTTTAATTTATAAAAGAAAATAATTTCACTACAACTTGCTTAATACATTTAAATATTTTCATATTTTACAATTCAATTAATCAAATAAAACTACGTCAGTTTGCGTATATCATTATAATCTATTCTTTTGAAAATGATTACATATTTCATAAAATATTATCATTTAATTTTAAATCCAATTATCCTTTAGCTATTAATATGTAATATATTTATTTAAATTACTAAAAATTGTGCAAAGAAATCATATTTTTGTAACATTAACAAAAGAATTTTTTTTTTTTTTTAATGCTGAATATACGATGAATTATTTTATTAAGTAGCCTCACTGTTAATCTGAAATATGAATACAAAGGAAGATAAAATTATTTTTCTCACTTATGAACACTTAAAATATTTTATTTAACGTTTTTCGTGGTACTCGATCACGATTCTTTTTGTAAACAATGTATATTGAAATCTCTTTTCATAAACAATCTGATATTGCAATTCAAAGCAAAGAAAATAGAAAAGCTTTTAATATTCTAATAGCTTATTTACAGGCGTAAACGCCTGGAAAAAAGTTTTTTTTTTTTTTTTTTTTTTGTAAAGATATTTTAATGTGTTTCTTTCAGCATCAATATCAAATGTAATAATAAATTCAGTAATTTATCATAAATACTTTTATTTATCTTCAATATTTGTTCCATGTGATAAAGTTCTTTTTCTATAAAATACGCTGCACTTTATCTCAAATTCTCTAATCCAAGTGCCAAACCCAATGAAATGGGTATAAACACAGAAAATTTTTTCAGCATATATCATAGTTTTTTTTTTTTCTGTAAGAAATGGTTTAAACTTTTGGTAAAATTTAGAAGAAGTTTGAGGAGAATTGTGGTTTTCTTGTAATGTAATTTTAAATTTCAGTTTCAATTTAATAAAAATATACTTGATAGTCGAAAATATATAGAGCTTTGGAAAATATCATTTTATGTTATGCTAATAATTTAATAAATAGATTCGTTTTGAACTCTAAGTATTATATATGAGTTAGAAAATGATTTACAGACTTATATTGTTCTTTTACTAGTCTGATGAATGATATAAATGTCAAACTGAAACTTATCACAAAAGGACTTTTAATTTATAACCCTTTCAAAGACTTCTTCTATATACGTATGTATCTTTTTTTATCAAAATATAACATTGAGTAAAAGAAATATTTATACGCGTACCAAAACGATTGAAACGCGCATAATTTTTTTTATCCGTCAGGTATAAAAGGTCAATCTTAATTAGAAAAAAAATATTAAAAATAAGGTAGGTAAGATAACTAAGTTATGAAAAAGAAAATTACACTATAAATTTCAAAAAGTTAGAAATAAAAAGAACTTTGGACATTCTAAGCAAATTTAATCAATTGAAATTTTTTTATTTTCCATCACAGAAGACCATTAAAAAAAAAAAAAAAAACACATAACTGTATTTTTAAAATTCTCTGAATTTTGATAGAGTTAAAAAAAAAAATGACGTAATACATTATGAAACAAACAAAAAATTCATCTGAAACATATATATATATATATACGTAAGATCTTGGCTGGGTATCTAGAGGTGGGGTCAATGAGGAGATGTAGATTAAATAACGTCACATTTATTTGAAGATACACAAAACACAAATAACACATAAATATTAATGTAACAGCAGAATCACTATTAACCAACAACGGGTTCTTCGGCTTGATACACAGAACATCAGAATATCACAAAGCAACATTTAAGCACCTACTCTTACTTTAATATACAAAAGCACCTACGCGTACTATCAAATGGTGAGATTAAAGTATTGAGCCATCCATGGCTCTACCCAACTACTCAGAGCTTTTCAAGCTCTAATTAGAAGAAAATGACCACATCAGTCTTCGCACTGACGGTCTCAACAGCTTTCCATGGTAGCCGGATGCTAACTGACTCTTCCGCTTGTCAGATCGTTCCCTGGATAAATCCGAGAGAACGCCATCTGTTGACTGTGCAAGGAATTACTTTCCACAGAGTTTTCCACACACACACACACATATAGTTACTTAAGAATATTTCTTACGCAATAAATCTGCAATAAAAATTTTACATATCACTTTAACATAGTAGTTAATGAGGATTTTGTGAGATGGTTTTTCAGTGTGCCATTGGTACATAGACGCCGAAAAAAATATTTGGTCTTTAAAAATGCATAAAAACGTATTTACTTTTCCGTTTCTTATATTTAATCTACACTGTTAAAAAGTTAGCGTTAATTTGAACCAGAACTTGGTACTGAGGTAGCTGCAACCACTCGATGGTTTAACCTTTTACTATGATTTGTAATTTTATGATGAACCAAATATGGATATTACGTTTTAAATAATAATAATAATAATAATAATAAATATCTAAAACCATTAAAAATTCTGTCAAAGACAGAATTTAGTTTAGTACGGATGACTATTAATTTCAATCTGTAAAATATTTATTTTTATTTATTTTTATCTATTTTTATTTATTTTTATTTTTAATTTTTAATTTATTTTTTATCTCTTTTTTTGACAGTAAAACTGGGCCCCGTACTTTTTAAAATGACAGAAATGAATTAAAAAAAGTTTTTCCACCTAAATTTCATACTTTAGTTCATTTTAAAAAATCTAATTGTCGTGTCAAAAAACTGTTTGCCCTTCCGGATTCAGAAAAATCGCCCCCTTCATTTGGTACTTAAATTTGTAACGATAGGACTGATATTTTCAATTTATTTTGGTGTTACCCAAAACTGGCCTACAAAAAATCCAGATTGAAACTAATGGTCCTCTGCCGTAATAGTAATAAAAGAAAACAACAACAACATTCAACCTAAGCGGGGATTGAACTGAAGACCTTCTTGTCGCAAATCTAACATTCTGGCACTGTGCCACTCGTTCTGGTCCGCTAATTCTGTTTCGTTGATTTTGATAAAAGGGGGTAAATTTTCGAGGATCTTATTTTGACCCATGGGTGAGTTGTTGCATAAAATTTGCAGTATGTTTTCTACTACGCTTTTTAATTTAAGCTTGGTTTGGTTTCAAAAACAAATTTACTAATTCATACTTCCTGGACTGTTAAGGTTTTTCTCTCTTCTTAAAAGGATATACTTTAATAAATTTTCTTATAGTAACAACTGGTTAGTGATCAATTGAACAAAGAACATTTTTTTTCTTGTAGTGAATGTTAGTTTTGAATGACATAATATTATGCACATCATCACTTCACAGATTTTATTTTCACTTTCCGGCTTACAGTCAGTGAATTTCAGCGCCCTAGTGGCACCATCTTCTGAATACAAAGGGAATTACAATTGCTTGTACGCCAAAACATTTCACCAAGTTTTGGTGCAACTGAAATTCAATCGCAAAAAGTAGAAAACTAAAAAGTGAGGTTGAATCATATTATGGTATTATTTATAACTTTACTCCATACAGTGGTTCAAGTTTGAACTGAAATTTTTAACAGTGTAAGATTGGTGTGAGATTCTTGAAGTAATATAAGAATTAATTATAAAACGCATGAAGGTCGTGAAAAATGATATTCAAATACAGAAATAGCTCTCTATAAAAGCCTTTTTGGAATAAAAACAGGTAGCATTTAGTGCCTTATAGTGAAGTTAAAGTGAGGTATAAACTTTCTATTTTTATAAATACTTTCGAAATTTCTTCTGTATGCTCGATTTTATGTTCTTTTTAAAATAATGGAACTGTGAACTATTGTCGGCAGATAAAGGGTTAAGCTATTTTTCAGCATCACTTAAAAGTTTGTTACTTGTATGATAAGAAGGATTATATAAAAATTAATAATGAGAAATTTTCATAAAAAGTACAATATGTTAAAAATATCAAATGCACTAAAAAATGTCTTAATAGACAAATATAAGCAGACACCTGCCTATGGAAGACGTAAGATGCACACGACCTTCAATTTTATTTTATGTAGTCTTGCATTTGGGGAACGCAATTTAAAAAGTATGCATAGAAATATATAAATGTTTTATTGAGGGCATTTTATAAGGAGCACACAATTACTTTTAAAATTAAATACAATGAAAAATTAACAGACAATTATAGAGAACATATATTCAGATATCTTGTGTAATATATATATATATATATATATATATGTATTGTTTTTCAAACTTTTTAGTTGAACAATTTTACTGGAAAATGATTTAAGATGATAAAAATTAAATACTGATCTCACCAAAAAAGAAAAATTGTCTGAATTTCACGTTGAATTTGTTATGTAAGTTACATTTTGTCATAATTATGTTTTCTCACATTATTAATATTTACATTCGTTTTCACTGCTAATAAATATATTTAAAATTACAATTAATAAAATTATCGGTAAATACCTATAATACTAAAACATATATATTATTCAAAAATTAATATTTACGCATTAGTATTTTATAAATATAATCGCTGTAGTTCATAATGAAATTTTGACAAAAACGCAAGCGCGGTTCTCAATTTCTCTTCCAAATTGAATTTCGTATCTTAAGACATTTTAGTAAGGATAATTAATATATTAAAACAAATTATTTAACAGTACCAGAAATACAAAAAAAAAAAAAAAAACAATTTACAAAACATTTTCTACTCCAATTCCAGTAATAATAATAATAATAATAATAAATCTGTAGTAACTCCACCCGATTTTCCGAGCATTGAGTAATTAACGGTTGTATAAGTAAATTAAAGTAATAGAAGTCATGAAATAAACAAAAGGAAAAATTATAATAGGGGTGTTTGAGCATTTTTCTCCATATAGAATGTTGTTTAATTTAATGCTATTTCTCTTCAAATAATTTGAAGCCATATATCACAATGATAAATAATTTTTCGTTAAGTTCCTAAAAAACCTACACGTGATAGGCAATAGTTTCTCCAAAATCTATGCATTTCGTGAGAAAGTAATGTAATATCATGCATATAAATTTTCAGCTCAATCGGATAAAGCATTTAGACGTCATCACACTTTAAATAATTTGAGGCCATATTTCTTAATGAAAAAGAATTTTTTGTTGTATCCCTGTAAAAAAATTGTAAGTGCTAGATTCTAAAAAAAATCATACAGTTCGTGGGGCAATGATCTATAACATGCATATAAATTTTCAGATCAGTCGGAGAAGGCGTTTAGGCGCTATGGCACATTTATTGATTTGAGCCCATAAGCCATAATAATGAAGAATTTTTCATTGCGTTCCAGTGAGAAAACTGCGAGTGCTAGATTCACTAAAATCCAAAAAGTTCGTGCGACTGTGACTTATAACATATGTAAAAATTTTCAGTTCAACTGAATGAGGCATTAGATGCTATTGCACTTTAAAAATTTGATCCCGCAGGTCATATGATAAATTTTATTTGTGTCCCTGTAAAATAGAATGTAAGTGCTTGATTCCCCAAAATCAATAGGATTCGTGTTACGGTGACCTACAACATAGGAGGAACCAGGGAGACCAATTTTTGGTTTTTAACTTTTAACTTTTTTTGTATAACAGTTGGAACAAAATAAAAAATGTGAACAAATAGTCTTATATTTTACATTACTGTTGTTAAAATTAATAGCATAATTCTTACTAGAAATGGTGCAATAATATAAATTTTTAAGTTAGCATATGGGTCAAGTGTCCCTAGGTCTAGGGAGATTTAGTAAGTAATTTTATAGTATTTTAATAAGCGTATAAAGAATACACGTGGTAAACAGATTACATTTTTATTGTAATCGTTTTTCTTTTTTAACATATTGGCATGGATTTCATAATTAAAAAATATAAGATATTAATTTTAAAGTTCACAGTTTTATTATACGATTCGAAATTAAAAATATGAAAATAAATGATGATTATAAGGGAAAAAGCACACCTGAAAAATAGTTTTTAATCAGAAAAATATGTTCCTGTAGTTTTATCAGTCAGTTTTAAAACTGCTAAAATATAGCAAAGCTTTCAAGAACAATTTTACAGTTCTCTTTTTAAGCTGAACCACTACGAGCAGCTGTTATATCTTCCAAGCCTTTCGTATGATTACCAATATGATGATGACGTGCAGATGATGATGTTTCTACTATTCTAAATTAGCATATAGACGACTATGTCAGAGGTTTAAAGGATGATTAATAGAAACGATAACAGTTAGTTTATTCTATGTGGCTTATCCCTCCTAAAAAATAAAGAAGAGTTACTTTTACTGAATTTTCATTTTCAGAAATTATTTTTAGATTCCGTAAAAGTAACATTCCACAAAACAACGTTTATGTCTTTTCTAATCATACGTGTGAGAAACAACGCAGTAATCTATAAAATAAAACTCGTCACTTCTGAAGTATAAAATATATAAATGGCTGCTTTCAGTAATAGTAGAAATGTAGAAATTATATAATACAAAATCATAATAATTTAATAATTATTTATTTACGGAATTAATTAACTTTAGAACGAAATCTTTTTCGTAATGAATGCTTTCTAAAAATTTAGACGTTTCTATAACCCCCATTTTTTTTACTACTAGCAAACCCGTGCGAAATTTTCGCACTTTATTTCTTTTCTTATTTACCTGTAAAATTTGAAACTCATAAATATTATAACAATTTTACAACCCAATTAAAATTTAATTTACCGGAAGCCAAATTATTATTAGAACCAAATTAATATTGTGCAATAGTGAAATTAAAATCATTCAAAGAAAGGTATTTCAAAATAAAATTTGTAGTTCTCGACTCAGTTTTTATCCTTTTGCAAGCAGTACAGTTTTAGTATAGGACCCGCATAGTGCTCTTTACATTTTTATCACCATGTTGGTAATGATTTTTTATTTATTTAGGCATAATTAATAGAAGCTTTTTATTGAAATTTGATTTTGTCATCGCATCTTCGTGTCACGCTAAAAAACAAGACGCCTTCACTTTAAAGATAATATAAGCATGTTCTTTCGTCGCTCGTTGGCTCAGTTGGTTAGAGCGCCATGTTGATAACACGATGGTCGTGAGTTCGATCCCTGAAAGGCCGATGTGTTAACTTTTGCAGAAAATTAATAGAAAACAATAGATAAGGGAAAAATTTTCATTTTCTACACAGTTGGAATTTTTGAAGAATATATATATATTTTTTAAGAAGCTTTCTTTTAGTTACTAAAAAGGATTAAAATTAAAATTTAAGTTAAAAAAGTTAACTTTTTAGAAGCCTTTTATTAAAATTGTTTTTTTTTTTTTTTTTTTTTTTTTTTTGTCAACGTGTGTTAGTGTAATGCTAAAAAACAAGGCGCAGTAAATATAAACAATCCTTCTTCGTCGCTTGTTAGCTCAGTTGGTTAGAATGGCATTTTCATGACACGATGTTCGTGGGAGCGGTCCTCGAAGAGCTGATGTGTTACTTTTTTGCAGATAATTAATAGAAAAGATTTCAATTGATAAAAGAAAATCTTTCATTGTCTACTCAGCATCCTAAGAAATTTTTACCTTTTTTAAGAAGCTTTTTTATAGTTACTAATACGTACAAAATAAAAATTTAAGTAAAATAATAATAATAATAAAACTAGAAACTTTTTATTGTTGAACCCTAAAAAGCATAAAATAAAAATTTGTTCTTGCAAAAACATGCTATAAAAAAATAGAAGTTTCAACAATAAGGAAATTCTAAAGAAAAAAAAAATATTATTTCATTTTTGCAAGAGATGAAATTTTTTTTAAATATTCAAAATACATTAAAATAATTCGAAAACAATATTCTTAGTCATTATTAATTTTTCTACAAGTAATTGTTAGGATTTTCTAGCATGTCCTCTAACTTTTCTTGACTGTTATTTGACTTTTGGTTAGAGCGTCATGCTGGTAACGCGATGGTCGTGGATTAGGTCCTTCAAGGGCCGATGTATTAATTTTTGCAGATAATTAGCAGATCCCTGCTGCTTTTGGCAGCGTCCCACTCATTCGCAGACTTTCGGGTGTCTGTCCCTATTGTCTGTGACAATAACTTACTAGTGGGCTTCCATTTGGGTGATTATCAGATGACAGTTTCGAAACGGACAGTATATATATAAAAAAAATTGAAGTAGCAACTTTATATTTGAATCTCAGTTACATATGATCAACATTATATGCGGTGTACATAATATTTTCTTTCACGTTATTTTCTATATTTATTTAATTTATTCGATTGACCATTAAATGACAACAATTTTACGCCAAATATAATATTACAAAATGCTAAGATCAGCTACGTCTATCGCATGAGACAATTAAATTTTTGTGGTTATAATAGTAGTTGAGTTAGTTAATAGTAGTTAGTATATAGAAAAATAAATAAATATGTAAACCTGATCATGGTACAGCTTTAATATAGTTTCCCGTGGCATTTTTTTGAATTTTTATCGCCATTTAAGACCAAAATACATAACGACCAAAGTACATAATACTTGAACGAGGCTAAAGCTATTCCTCCTGAATATATAATCTTGTTATGATGTATTATGAATTTTTGTAAATGTTGAGCTTGTACGTTTGACACTGAGGAAGGCTAGTGTTCTAGCCTAAATGTCTGTCGTGTATTTTAATGATTTTAATTAAAATGTATTTTTAAAGTTTTAAAATTTTTGTATTTATTATCTCATTTTAAAAGTTACATTGGTTTCAAAATACATAATTTATGCGATTATTTTTTCTGTTTCTTGCTTTTCTTTCTTTTTTCTTTCCTTTTCTTTCTTGTCTGTTTTTCAATATTTTATAATTTATTTTTATTTTTGATGTGCTATTTGCTTTAAGTGGCTTTCGCGAAAGTAGAGTCTTTGGCGAAAAATGTCCGATCTATTTCATCATCAAAATTTTAAAAATTACGCAGGATTATCAATAAGTAAAGCTCTTTAATATAATGCTGAATTAGCTTTCATGCCAAGCGCGATTCATTCGTACCATAAACGTACTGTTTAAACAAAACAAAAAAGAAAAAATATCTGGAGTGATTCCACTCGACTTTCCGAACATTGAGTAATTAACAGTTTTGTAGATAAAGTAAAGAAAGAGGAGTTGTTAAACAAAGAAAAGAGAGAAAACCATAATAGAGTGTTTGAGTATTTTTCTCCATATATTACACGATGTTTTATTTAACGCTACTGAACTTTGAGCCCATAGATCATAATTATAAAGAATTTTCATTGTGTCCCTGTAAAAAATCTATAAATGCTAGATTCACCAAAATGCTTATAGTCAGAGCGACAGTGATTTATAAAATTCATATAAATTTTCAGCTCAATTGAATAAGGCGTTCAGATGCTATCGCACTTTTAACTAGTATTTTGTGGCCACCACATGACTTTCTTCTATATTTTCTTATACAAATTCACTCAGTAAAAATAATTTATTAAAATTATTATTTAAAAATATTATCTTCCATGATAATGCAGATCATTTCCATATTAGAGAAGTAGTATAACACTAAATATCCAAAAAAAAGTCAATTTTATTGTCAATATTACATTAAATATATATATATATACATATATATATATGTATATATTTTTTTTTGTTAAAAATGAAAAAAAAAAAAAAATCGATAACTTCATTTTAAATTATCGCAGATCTATGGTTCAACCATTCGTTTTAAAGGTTCTGGCGAGCTCTTTTGAAAGATGCCCATCATGAAAATTTACTCCTCTCGAGGGGGGAATTCCCCGCCCCTCAGGGATGGGGGAGAAGGCGCGAGGCTCCTACACATACAAAAATTTTTTCCCAGTTGACTATCTCTATTATAAATAATTCTGGTAAATTTCAAATTGATTGTTAAAAAATGATTCTCTTTATGCACATTTATACAAAATTTTGTACTATACCACCATGTTAAAAATTTAGAAAAAGCGGGATGGCAAGGCAACCAGTAAGACAATTTTTACCAAAAGTTGATAGGCACTAATTTATATCAAGGTGCAACTACATACCAATTAGTATGAAATTCTGTGAAGTAGTTCCTGAGATACAGTTGCCACAAAAGTTTGTCACACACACGCACACAGAGACTGACAGACAAACAGACATTTTCTAAAAATGGTCAAATCGTATTCTACAGCTCTCAAAGCGTGTAAATCCATCAAAAACCCAAGGTCGAAATTTTTTACGAATCCAATACTGTATTTCTTCTATTGAATATAGAAGAAAGTAAAAATTTGGTCCCACAGGCCAAAATGATAAAGAATTTTTCTTTGTGTCCCTGTAAAAAAACTGTAAGTGCTAAATTCACTAAAATCTATACAGTTCGTGCATCTGTGACCTATAATATGTGTACAAATTTTTTGTTCAGATTAAATAAGCGTTTAGACGCTATCGCACTTTTAAAAATTTAGCCCCATTGGCCATAATGGTAAAGAATTTTTCTTTGTGCCCCTGTAAAAAAACGGTAAGTGCCAGATTCTCCAAACTCTATACAGATTGATTAACTGTGACCTATAATATGTGTATAAATTTTTTGCTCAATTGAATAAGGCGTTTAGATGCTATTGCACTTTTAATATTTTGGTCCCATAGACCATAATGATAAAGAATTTTTCTTTGTGTCCCTGTAAAAAACTATAAGTGCTAGATTCACCAAAATCTATAGGGTTCGTACTATGGTGACTTACAATATACGCACCAACTTTCAGCTTATTCGAACAAAGCGTTTAGACGCTAGCGTGTTCACTCACAGACATACACACACACATCATTGTAAAAATAGTGAAAACGGACTCAGGGGACCTCGAAACGTATAGAAACATCAAAATCTCGAATTCGGATTTTTGACATGATTACAATACTTTCCTCACTATAGTGTTCGGAAAGTAAAACAAATCTAAAATTGAGGTATATTAAAAAAAAGGTTATGGTTGTTTTTTTACTCCATTTTCATTTTATCATACGCATGAGCAAATCTAATATTTTATAATATTTTATTTTTCGCGTGAAAAAAAAAAAAAAAAAAACTCGTAACATCTTTGGCAACAATTAAAAATTTAGATGTCCAATTTTAAAGCTATTACCAGGTTATTATTTTCATATTTTAATTAATTAAAAAAAATCTAATGAAAATTTCGGTACAAATGATGTACTAAATGAAATGGGCGATTTTTCTGAATCTGTCGGATTAAACAGCTTATCGATCGGGCAATTAGATTTTTTAAAATTAACTAAAGTATGAAAAATAAGTGGCAACTTGCGTCCACACACAGACAAACAGAGTCCAAGGAAATCTCTTAGCTATTCATATATATAGATTGTACCGTTTTCATGAAACTTAGTCATAAATGGTTCACATTAGAAAAATATTATACAGACAAGCATGAAGAAAGAAATTATTATGTATTTTAGTAAATAAATCTAATTATTGTTTGTTTCTTTCTTTTTTTAATGTTAAATGCGGCATGGAATATCAAATTCTTTTTATTGTTTAACATTTACTTCAACATAGAAAATACACAAAAGGGAATTTACGTAGAAAGATTTTGAACATTTTTTGAAAATATTGTTTTGTTTCTAGGTAAGAGAAACATACATCATCTTTTTCACCTCCAGAGAGAATTTCCTAATATATGCATTCAGCACTGAGGCGGAACGCAGTGGCTTATATTACGAAGACGAGATACAGGAAATACACTAAACTTGTATTAAAAGTGGATTTTAGCTTCAAAGAAAAGAAATTCATTTCTTAGATTTGGAAGAGCGGAGCCATGATGATGCTCAGGAATCAAAAATTCCAAATTTTGCAGTAAAGGATTTCTCTTCCAGGGATTGCAGAACATTAAGTAAGCGTACTTACATCGATTTTTGCGGAAAATTTGAAATATTTGGTAACTTTAAAACGTATTGATAAGAAAGACAAAAGATTTTTTATCGAGAATTTTATAAAGGATAAAAAAAAAAAAAAAAAAAAAAAATTAATATTTATTTATAAAACTGCACTAATAGTATAATTTAGATAAAATATTTTTTCTCCCAGGAATTATGAAGCATTTACTAATCACAATTATTTTTTTTTCGTATTAAAATATGTGTAAATAAAAAATATATTTATTATTTAGACAAAACATACTTAATCCAGCTACATATAAAATAAATAAATTAAATTAAACTACGCTAATATTATAATTAGGGGAGAATATTATGGTTTCTTGTTTGATATTATACCGATATTTGTCTTTTTATCATGTCTGAATGCAAATTTAATTGCATTATAAGTAAATAGCTGGTATATTTAGCTTTGTTAGCACGTTGAGCGCCATGTCAGCCATTCTAGATTCTAGACATTTTGTCATGTATCTCTAAGTACTGAAGGAATCATTTTGAAACTTTAGGAGTGTGCAGAACATGTTATACTTCAAACATTTCAGTAAGAGTTTTATCCTGAAAGTAAAAGCAGTACTAATAAAAAATTGAAACGTTGAGCGCCCTGTCAGCCATCGGACAGTGTCAAATATGATATAAATCCGCGTCAACCATCGGATATAAAATAGGATATAAAACTAAAAGTATTACATTTAATGATTGAAAATTTATTAAAAATTTGCTTAGTTTTTATTTATTGCAGGAGGAATCATTATGGAATTTTAATAGATTTTTAAGAATTTGCGTGGCGCTCAACGTGTTAATGTTATACAATTTTGTTTTCTTTAGTTTTTAAAGCTACATAAACAGTAGACCAAAATGTTGTAATACATTTCACATTTATTTTAATATCCTTAGCCAGAACACGATTGAATATGCTTTGCAATACAAAATCAGATTGAAATATAGATTGCACCTTCAGTTAAAAAAAAAATATTTCAATTGACTTTCGATTTTCACTGAAATAACCTAAAGATATTTTATTTTGGAAATAGTGTGAAAAGTTTTTTTTTTTTTTTTTTCAGTGTAAAAAAAATTATCCGCAACTATTTTTCATGATTTAACTCGACAGATATTTAAATGTGAGTAGAAATATTCCCTCTTATTTATATAACGGTAACTTATTTGTATTTTTGTTAAATACTCTAATTTTGAATAATAAATATTAAAGTTATAATATAATTCCTTACCTAAGTAAAATTAATTTTTTTTAATAAATAATTTACTTTTTAAACCTTAACAGAATAATAACGAATTAAAAAATTAATTGAAAATCCTTAATAATAAACATTAAAAAAAATGTTATAAAGAATAAGTAAATAAATAAATAAATAAATAAATAAATAAATAAATAAATAACGTTCATCGATTGAAATTTCTAATAATTTTTTTCAAAGCTAATCTTATTCTTTTTAAAGACATAGTGTCGCACACTTTTTAATTTTATTATTCTGTTAAACTTTAGTTTAAATTAATTAAAGTTGTCAGAGCAAAATCAAAATTATACTACGATTACGTAATTTCTATAGCACGAGTTACCTATATTGGATGCATCATAATAAAACATTTGCTAAAACCCAGTTTTTCATTTAATTAACACAAATTTAATATATGTAATTTATAATTTATAATGTTAATATTTTAATATTTTTAATATTTTTAAAATATTTTTCAATTTAATATTTTTTTTTCATGTCAAGGCCTAAACAATAATAATAATAATAATAATAATAATAATAAATCCCATTCAAATGTTATTTTGGGATATGTAATATGAATGACGCCCAGGATATTATTGCTTTCATTGAATTTTCTCAAAGGGGATATATATGTGTATATGTACATATACTGTGTCTTTTTACGATATATTTCCCTTTATGAACATTATATTTATATTGCTAATACCGAAAACAAGATGAAAATATCAAATATATAGCTAATACAACCAGCTCTTCGAATATACTTTGACACTTGGGAAAATTAGCAATTATGGCTAAAGCGTGCATTCCAATAACACTGCTCTGCAAAAATAAAACTAAAATTTTCGAGATCTGATGCCATTCTTGCTGATTCTTATGTAAAATGACCTCCTGAATCCGAGTATGCCACCCATTTTGAACAGTCACCCACCGTTTTCTAGATACACCAACCCCTTCTTCAATTTTTTTCTCTGTTCGATAATTTTATGACTATGACTATGAATTTGATTTGAAAAATGAAAAATGATTAATTTAACACCTGAAAACAAAAAAATATAAAGTTTAAAAAATAGCATTAATAACAGATTAAAAAAATATAAGATATGTAATGCATAATTTCAGTGGCAACCCCCCCCCCCCCCCCAAAAAAAAAAAAAAAAAAAAAATCTCCCATGACGAAAATGTTCATGTTTTACAATTTTCCAATTCTGTAGCCCATCAGAAGATATTTAACAGTTAAAATAATTCCCCCCCCTCCTAAAAATCAAATCTATAGCCATAAAATCACCGAAAAATGATTCCTAAAAAACGGTGGGTGATAGGACAAAATTGGCGTCCTATTCGTATTCAGGAAGTCATTTTACATAAGAATATGCTGAAATGGTGTCAGAGGCAATTTTCATGCCGAGTAGTGTAATTACTAAAGTTAATTTAACCAAACTTTTTTTTTTTTTTTAAATAGCTATCAATGAGTTCAATGGTGTTTCGGTTTCTTTAAACCCTCGATAATACAAGTAAAATTATTATTATTATTTTAAAGAACTACGAGTGCTGTTTTGAAGGACTAATTATTGATTGTTGTTTGCCATGTTCACAGTAATTCGTCATCATAAAATATTTCTTTTTTTTTTTTTTTTTTTTTTTTTTTTTTGATGGATGGCTTTATGTGGTTAATATTTTAGGCTACATAAGATGATCACACGAAGAATGTTTTTTGCATTTTGAAACATGATTTCATAATACCAATATTTTATTTTAGAAGAATAATGTGAATTCTCAAATAAACTTTTTTCGCTGGCGTGATTGTCTGTTATTTGTATTGAAATGTTTCAAGTCTTATACCTAGATGTCGAAAACGAAACTGCAGGAGGCTGCGAGATGAAATTCAGGGTTCTAGTTTGAGGGCTCATTCTATTGTCAATTTTTCACATTAAGGTTGCTGTGTACCCGCCATCTTGAATATTCAAGGTTCCATGTTATTGTCCAGTAATAATTAGTACAAAAACCAACAGTTTTGCAAAGTATTTGTCAGTGCTGTAGAGCAAAATTTTTCACACCTTTCTAGAGTTTTATTTATTTTATTTTTTTAAGGAATTATTTTTAATATATTTAATTTAAATTTATTCCGAAAGAATTTGCATATGTTTTACTTTAAACATCGATAAATGTATTTCAGTAAGCAAAATCTAAAAAGAAAAACTCTACCGAAATGTAATTTTTTTTTGTTTTAGGTTGTACCACTTTTATTCACGTTTATGCATTTTTGTATTAATTATTAAAGGACAAAATTTCTCCACAGGTTAACATTGGAACCTTGAATATTTAAGATGACGGATACACAGCAACCTTAAAGATCATTCGACCGGGACCTAAGGCCTAGAGTTGATTCTGAAGAATTCTGAACATTCTTTCCAGAACGGGATTCGAAAGTACATCTTTCAATTAAAGACCAGAACGCTAATTATTTGGCCACCAGATGAGCATTTATGTTCAGAATATAAACGTGAAATAAGGTTTAAATGGCTTAAACCAATCAAAAAGTTGAGAAACTAGCTCACATTTAATTGATAAAGCAGAAAATTACACGATGTGTAATAAATTCATACAAATTTAAAAAAATCATATTAAAAGAAGTAATCCTCGGAAAAAAATTCAGTTTGCGGGAATATGATCAGAGAAATATTAAATTTCTTTTCCATGTTAAAAATAAATAACTTAAAAAATAACTGTAAGAGGGTGCTCACACTTCATACGGAAACATTCTATGCAAATCAAGCTAGCAATAAAAAACCTAGCTGAAAATGTATTTGGCAGCATGCTATCATTACCCGATGGAGTGCTGGTGGTTAGACTTTTCTACAAGAATGGTGAATCCACAACTGTTGCATGCCGACATTCCGCTGTAATAGGCGTAGTGACGCGCTTAACTTGCCTAATACCTTGTGCTGGTGGTCATGTTAAATATCTTTTACTTTAAAATAAATGCATAGTATCATATTATTGTGATTTGTTTCATTGCCTGTTTGTGTTTGCTTAATTTGCATAAAACGTCTGAATATGATGTGTGAGCGTCCTCTTTCGGCAGAAGAAATTTTAGAATTTTTTTTTATGTATATATATATATATATATATATACTGCACGGCGCGAAATTTCCGCTCGCTAGCTCGCCATTGGCGAGTGGAATTTTTACTGTGGCGAGTAAAAATTCGGTCTAGTTATAGATAGAATTCTTTCGCGATACGGTCACAGAAAACATTCTTTTTATAGATTTAATGCGACAAAATCTTGCCATCTAATAACCCCATATTTTACCCCAGCCTGGGAGAGGAAAAATTCTTAGTGTATGCATAAAAGTTTTAATCTCTTCGGCAGTTTCGTTTCTACCACTGTGATTTCTCCAAGCAGAGTGAGAATAGACGAGTAGAGAGCCTCTTTGCCCGTCGCCCACTATCCGAAAGAAGAGAAACGTGAAATTTTGCCTATGCGATATTGGCGCATAAAAATGAAACCGAGCCATTTTAAAGATACTACCTATGGTTATTTTGTTGAATAATAATCAAAAAAGAGTTCACATTTTTTTTTTTTTTTTTTTTTTTTTTTTTACTGAAATGCCAAGGATTTGCGCTTGTAATGATTTGTAAGCATGTAAGCAACGATTTTAGCGAAAAGGTTATTCCGAAATGGCTATTTCAAATGACAACAATAAACAAGTTATACCCATCAACATTCCGTCTGATTACAAAAATAAAATGGACGAAAAAGGCATTTCTGACGTAAAAAGTTAAATAAATAAATAGGTAAATAAGGAAGCTTAATCTTTCATAATAAAAAAAATGTCACAGGATATTGTCTGACAAAGAGTGTTTTTCTTTTTCTTCTTTCTTTTTTAATGATTCTTTCCTTTAATGATTCTTTTTATTAGATATTTTAATCTTTTTCAAATCTCAAAAACAATGCATTGTAATGATTTTTAATTATAGATGATTATGAGACATGATGGTATATGACGCACTTTTAATATATATAATTTTAAGCATATTTGTAAATGCTAAAAAAATAGTTAAAAAAAAAATGCGTTAAATAGAAAAGAAAAAAAATGACAATCCAATTTTCTGGCGAGTAAAACTTTTTTTTCGCGAGTGTAATCTGAGTTGAAATTTCGGGCTCTGTAGGTAGGTGGTCTAGTGATTGGCATGCTCCAGTAATTGGCATTTATCCGAAATAATTAATAGATAAGAAAAATAATAAAATCGTATATTTTACATATAAGAATTTTAACATTTTATGTCAAACATTGGATCATAGGGTGCTAATAACTGGTAAAATGAATAAATAGCAGTGTCAAACACTGGAACATGGGTGCCATTTACTGATAAAATGAAAAATTGGCAGTGTCAATTACTGGAACATTGAGTGGGTTTCAAATAAAAATTCATAAAAAAAAATAATTGTTACCAAATTTATATATTTTAACATATGTGTGGTTCTGAATGTCTTTCATGCCACATGTACTAACTTAAGATTTCAAAAAATATTTTTTCATGACTAGAACATTAAGAACATCAGAGATTGCTCTAAAAGTGTCAATTACGGGTGCGCTTACCCTATACATGAAAATAAAATCCAATGTCTTTTTGATCATATTCTCACAAACCGAATTTTCTTTCGAGCATTACTTCTTTTACTATGAATTTTTGAAGTTTGCACGAATTCATAAGGCATCCGGTATTTAAAACCCAAAAGATCACATTACAAAATTTAGCTCGATAAATGTGAACAATAACAAAAATTGTAGACGAACAAAGACTGAGCTTAAAGTCTTTATTTTGACGCATTAAATCTAGAGAAGTTGCGATATACATGCCTAATATGGAGTCAATATTTTGCGTTATGACGAACAAGGAGCAAACGTATTACATTTCCAAATGCCTAAAACGAACAACCAATAAAATTACACACTTCTTTTGCAATGAATCAATATTATAGGAAAAGTTTGATTAGTCGAGTCTTAAAAGACTAATTTCAATCCGACACAAACAAGTTAATCTTAAGCTCGGAACATGTTTGAAGCCTTTTGATGTGAGTAGGCGGTCTTCTTTTTATTTTCTAGATGTTATAAAAGTATAGTTTTCAAACAAGTAGAATTTTCAGTGCTCATTAGACTGGAATAAGTGTGGTCTAGTTCAGTATTGCACAAATTTCATGTTTGAGTAAAAATTAGCAAATGTGCCAACTGGCTGTAATAATAGCCGAACGTCGCTCCATACTATTAGACGTTCACTGTACGACAGCAAAAGCAACCTCTATATTTTCTATATTAATTTAATGTGAACTTATGTCAATGCGCTGAGTTGTTGCTGAGGTCCAGCATTACATAGATGATTTTTTTTTCTTCAGATTCAGCTGTTCATCGACTAATTTTTCAAAGTAAAATTGTGTGTTTCTGATTTTTCATATAACATTTTTTTATACAAAGAAAGTTTTGAGTTTTCATCTTACTAATCATAAGAGTTCCATAATATTTTCCAATATATGTGATATATCAATTCTGACATTTTTCTGAAAGGGGGTATAAAAATTTTAACATGACAAATCGAACTAGACAAATCGAACTGTTCATCGAATCAACTAGACAAATCGAACTGTTTTTGAATTGTTAACGTAGTTTTGAAGCGATTACTTTTTCTTTTAATATTTATATTACGAGCCTTATAATAAAATTCAAAAGTGTATTTTCAAATGCCAACATGAAGAAATCAATTGTTTTTTGTCATTAAATTTTCTCACTGTATTACTTTATAATTTTCAAAAATTTTTAAGATAAATAAATGTACTTTTAGTAACTGCAATTTGCCATTCCTGTATTCAATTTTACTTAATACAAAACATAAAGCTAAATATAAACTTTATAACGTTTAAAAAATAAATAATTGTTCTAAATTTCTCTAATTTTAATGATATTGTTGAAATTTCTACTTTTTCCTGTTATATTCTCCAAATAATTTTGAATAATTATAAATTTGATACCTACTTCCATAAAATTATTTAACAATACATTTTTGAAATTTATGTATTTCTTGAGATTTCTCTGCTTTTTTAAAAACTATAATAACATGTATAGATAATTGGTGTGATTAATAATGAAAAATATTTTAAAGTTATTAAAAAAAAAAATTACAAGATAAAAAGATCTTTTTATATACCATGTTTTTAAATTTTCTGTTCAATCATATAAACGCTACCGAAGGCAGCGGGAACCCAGAGCAACTGTATAATTTTTTAAAAAAATTCATTGCTCTCGTGTTTTGAGCTGTTATAAAAGTTTCAAATGTCTAGCTAGTTGGGAAGTTAGTGAAAAATCGATTGTAAGCTTTGTACTGGTAACGCTGCCGAAGGTAGCAGGAACCCGAAACATTTGGTTACAAATATTTAAAAAATGCATTTTCACCGTATTCTGAACTATTTTGAAAGTTTCAAATGTCTAGCTAGTCAGGAAGTTAGTTAAATAAATTTTCTGTTGAATCATATAAACGCTGCTGAAGGCAGTAGGGACCTGAAACAGTTGACTAAAACTATTTAAAAAAATGTATTGTCGCTGTGTTCTGAGCTATCCTGAAAGTTTCAAATGTCTAGCTGGTCGAGAAGTTAGGGAAAAACCGATTGCAATCTTTGTACTGATAACGCTGCCAAAGGCAGCAAGAACCCGAAACATTTGGCTAAAGGTATTTAAAAAATGCATTTTAACCGTATTCTGAACTATTCTGAAAGTTTCAAATGTCTAGCTAGTCGGGAAGTTTGTTAAATAAATTTTCGTTCGAATCATATAAACGCTGCCGAAGGCAGTAGGGACCTGAATCAGTTGACTAAAAGTATAAAAAAAAATGTATTGTCACTGTATTCTGAGCTCTCCTGAAGTTTTCAAATGTCTAGCTAGTCGAGAAGTTAGTGAAAAATCGATTACAAGCTTTGTACTGGTAACGCTGCCGAAGGCAGCAGGAACCCGGAGTAGTTGGTTAAGAATATTTAAAAAATGCATTTTCACCATGTTCTGAACTATTCTGAAAGTTTCCAATGTCTAGCTAGTCGGGAAGTTAGTTAAGTAAATTTTCTGTTGAATCATATAAACGCTGCCGAAGGCAGTGGGGACCTGAACCAGTTGACTAAAAGTATTAAAAAAATGTATTGTCACCGTGTTTTGAGCTATCCTGAAAGTTTCAAATGTCTAGCTAGTCGGAAAGTTAGGAAAAAATCGATTGCAATCTTTGTACTGATAACGCTGCCGAAGTCAGCGGGAAACCGAAACAGTTGGCTAAAGGTATTAAAAATATGCATTTTAACCTTATTCTGAACTATTCTGAAAGTTTCAAATGTCTAGCTAGTCGGGAAGTTAGTTAAATAAATTTTCTGCCGAATCATATAAACGCTGCCGAAGGCAGCGGAACTTGAAGCAGTTGACTAAAATTATTAGAAAAATGTATTGTCACCGTGTTGTGAGCTGTCCTGAAAATTTCAAATATCTAGCTAGTCGGGAAGTTAGTTAAAAATCGATTGCAAGATTTGTCCCTGACAAACACACAAACACACAAACACACAAGAATCGAAGTTAATAAAAACATGGTAATAACTTATGTGAAATGTTCTACATTCATATAAATAAATATACTGTTTAATTATTTTTAAAAGAAACTGTAGTGTATTCATTTTTCTTTTTTACTAAGTAAAGTAAAGTAAAATAAATAAATAATTAAATAAATAAATAAAAACAAAATAAAATATAAATGTTTCGTTTGAAATAAATATTTATGAAATGTTTCTAAATAAACATTCTAGAATCAGCATTTGACATTTGACTGTATTTCATTTCTATAAAGCTTCTAAGCATTTCCATCAATGACTGTTAACGAGCTTTGATAATTATTCTCCTGTACTTATGACAATCAGCATGAAGTAAAAAATATATATCACCCAAAGCATTCTTATGTTAAAAGCAAACTTCGATTCGGATTTGAACAATACGCTTTGTGAACTGTAAACGAAAATGTATTAATCTCAGCGTCCATAGCTATTATTTAAATATTCATTCTATTGAAATATGATTCATATCATATATATTATTAATTAACGAATGACAGATATAACTTGGCAGACTATAATAATGGCAGATAATGACAATTTTGAAAAAAAAAAAAAAAATAAATAAATAAATAAAAAAATAAATAAAAATAAATAAATAAAAAAGCTTAAAAAATAGAATTATATGAACTTCAAATATGTTAATAATTATAATAAGGTTTCGTAAGAGTTATTTTTAATCTAAAGATATTTATCAATTGAATGTTAATAACCATATTTATATATATATATATATATATATAAGTAATAGATAATAAGAATAAACCATTGGATAACATAGTCTTTGGAGGGTATTTGATAACATCTTTGGATAATAAGGATAAATCATTGAATAACATATAATTTGCTGTGTGACAAAATCACGGTTATAATAGCTGGATTTATTTTTGACATTTGGCAGTGTTTCATTGGTATATAAAGCCTTTAAGTATTTGCATCAATATCTCTTAACGAACTTTGATAATTATTCTGCTGCATTTGTGATAATCAGCATCAAACAAAATATACATATTATATTTGACGTAAAATATTCCTCTGTTAGTAGAATATTACGATCCGGAATCAAAAGACAATTTTTGTAAACTATAAACGAACTCCGCATTGATAGCTATTATTTAAATTTCCATTCTGCTAGAAATATGATTCATGTGATACATATTGTTAACTAGCAGGCTTCGCCTGCTTTGCTAGTCACTATATTTAAAGAAATAATAATAATAATAATAAAAAAAAAAAACATTAATCACAATATTTTAAATCACTTTATATACATATATGTGAGGAAAAGACTGCAAGTCATTAGATTATTAACGAACATTGACAAACAGGTGCGCGCGCATACAGAGAAAAGATGACACAATATGTAATGATGCAATGACCACGTCATAACTGCGTAAGCAGTGACGTGACACAGCAGAAAGAAAGATGATAGCCGGGAAATAGAGGATTTCTCATATATGTATATATATATATATATATATATATATATATATAATTACCTCTAAATATCTTAAAACTTGTTTCATGTACCCGCTGCCTTAGGCAGCATCTTTCTCGCCAAAACTGTATCGGTTCCAGATCTCCGCTGTACCTCAACCGGACATTTCAACCTAGGTGCTAACTGGATGGCGGTTGGCGCTGCTCTTATTCAAGAACTAAGTTTTTCAGATAAACATTTCTCAGACAGATTACCATCTTCCCTCTATGACAACACATGGTAGCAACAGATACTCTCCCGAGTTGCAAAAAAATTAATAATAATAATAATAAAAATAAAAATTAATGAAAATATCGAAAATCGAGCTTTGTATGTGCATCAAGAAATATTAAAATAGACCTCCATGCAAAATTCTGTAGCTCTGTGATCTGTCGTTCGCCTACCAAGTAACCAACACCCCTCTAAGTGTCACTTTCTTGTTATAAATACAGTTTAGGATACTGTGAAGGCATTGAAAGATTCTCTTTTATCAACTGAAATCTTTTCTATTAAATTTTTGCAAAAAATAACTATTTGGCCTTCGGATAATCGAACCCATGACCTTCAAGTTATATGAATAACGCTCCAGCCAATTGAGCTAATGGGCAATGGAAAGAGATTTTACTTTTGTGTTTCTATCTCCAGAGTCGATCATTTTAAAAATTTATGTATTTTAAATTAATTAAAAAATTTGGAAATCGGTCTTCGAGGTGTATCATGTAAGGTCAAAACGGACTTTCATGCAAAACTAGCGAGCTTCGCCCGCTAGCGGGTCAGTATTTTCAAATTAATCACTAAAACTAATGAATCACTAACAGTAACTTTTAGTGTTAAGAAAAGAAATTAAAAAAAATATATTATTTCTAATTGGGTAAAAAGTCGGCCCGTGTCCCCACTGCCTTCGGCAGCGCAGTCCCTTGCGCGCTGCGCGCGCACAACTTAAGGGATACACGCGCTGCGCGCGCGTATTCCTTCCCTGACCCTTTGTGCCCCCCCCCCCAAAAAAAAAGCGCACAACTTAAGGGATACACGCACTGCGCGCGCGTATTCCTTCCTTGACCCTACGTGCCCCCTAAAAAAATCATTTCTGATCGGGTAAAAACTCGCACCGGGTCCCCACTGCCTTCGGCAGCGCAGTCGCGCGCTGTGCGCGCGACTTTCGGATCCCTCTCCCCACGCTGCGTGCACGTCTAACCTATCATTCGAAGACTTTTCATTAGTTTTTATAAAAAGTTTTGATAATTAAAACTTATACAGTCGGCAGCAAAAGTATCCGAGCACTAGCCAATGATTCTTATATCAAAAATGTACACTTAATACTATTTAATTAAATAAATCCTGGTCGAATCATGTTCTTAGACTGACTAGGAACATGGCTCGACAAGGATTTATTTAACAAAGCAGTATTATGTGTACTTTTTTTAGACAGGGATTATTGCTAGTGCTCGGATACTTTTGCCGCCAACTGCAGCATACATATTTGTTCTTATTTAATTTATTTTCTCTAACAACACATCTTCTCCGAAAGGCATCCTCAATATGTCCTGTGAATTAAAGGGAAATCCTATGGACCTCTTCAGGACGTTCTGTGGACAAGTGTGTTGCTAAGGTTATTTGATATTTTGGTGGTGTACAAAATACACCACGCGTGCACTTGTATTAAAATGTTAATCGCGTGTAGTTAAAGGTTAAGGTAAAAGAATCTATATCTCTGGATGATAAGGTTAATTCACTTGATATCGTATAGTTTTCTATGTGATATATCCTACTATAAATTTATAATAGCCAAATTTCACGAGTTTAAATTTTAGTAAATGTTTGTATTGAGTGTTCGAATACAAACTTTAGAATTTTTTTTGTAAGATATTTTAGTCTAAAAGTAATTTTAGAAAGAAAATAATGATAAATATATGCATGAAAAAATTTCCTTATTACAGTATAAGTACTTTTAAGGCCTCTTGAAACAAGAATGCACAACATTTTTTGATACTTTCTATTTTCTGAAAAAAAAAATCATCTTTTTTAAAATGACAAACTTGGAAAAGTTTGAAAAGTTTATTCATAAAATCGAGAATTTAGTAAGAAGAAAATCTTCCCTCAAATACTGAGAGTTCTGAGCCGAATTTCAATACCTGATAATAATTTTAAATTAAAGAGTATTCTTGCATAATAACTGACATGTTTTTGTATGAAAGTAAGTAAGATATTTTAAATGAATGTAGGTCTAGTTAACTATATCGATATTAATAGATTAAAAACAATAATAATTAATTCAATATACGTTTAACTCTTACTAAACATTATAAAATTAATAATTCGTTCACTACACTCTCAGAAATAATATACTCAATTTTGACGATTCAGACATCCTCGGGCTTAATTTCGTTGTTTTTGACAACCATTTCGTCAAGCGATCACGTGATTTTTGAGGAAACGTGAATTCTCAAATATTTGACGAAACTGTTTACTCACAATAACATGTGCTAGCTTTCATTACCGCCATATTGGTTTTTTTCCTGTGTTCTTTCGACTTTACGCTACAAGGACTTTTATTTGCCGGCCTGGTTGTTCGGTCGGTAGGGCGCTGCCCTCTGGATTCCCACGTCCCGGGCTCGAATTGCGGTGCGGGCATGGATGTTTGCGATGTCCTATGTCTACAAAATATTGTGTGCGCTTGTTTCTGTGAATTTCTGTAAAAATATGGATCAATTGAGACAAAAATCATTGTAACTATAGATCTCAAAGCTGTCAAATAAATGTCCGAATGATTTTTATTTGTTTGCTCTGTTTTATTTATATTTTCATTAAATATGATTAGGATTTAATGCCTAAAGCAACGAACTTGCAAGTAATTTTATAATTTTATAATTTGTATTTTATTCTGTATCACGATACTAGGATGAAAAAATGTATGTTTACTTTTGACGAAATTCGTATGTTCAAAAAAGTGACGAAAGTAATTTTCTCAATTTGACGAAATAAGAAGGAGAAAATACTTTTCTATTTTTGACGAAATTCATATTCTCAAATAGGTAACGAAACAAATTTCGTCAATTTGACGAAATGTTCGCTCGGAGCATATCCCTAGAAACACTTTCGTCAAAAATGAAGAAGTTTTCGTGAAATTTGAGTATCCATTTCTGAGAGTGTAATAACGTAATATGATGTAAATATTTTCATATGGTCTATAAGATTGCGAAGCTTTGTTTTTAGGAAATAGTGGATATTAAAGTATCAAATAATCAAAATTGAATTTTTTGAAAGTATGTTTTAAAGCAAGAACAGACAAGAAAAAATAAGTTAGGTAAATATATTTATAAATATTTAAACTAAGTAATATTATGAAACACACACATTTCTTAAAAGTACAGTTACAATTAAAATTTATGTGCAAAAAATATAAGGGAAAAAAATTGAGACATTATAAAATTACACAGAAATAGAAGTTGATTACTGTTGAACGTCTATAATATGAAATTATAAATTTTATTGGTAAAAGTCCTTTAAATTAAAATTATAGATTGATGACGAAATTGTTAATTTAAAATATTCAATTTATATTACAGTTTTAGTTTTTTAAAGATATGTTTAAAACATGTTATGCAACATCAGTCATGCCTGTTGCAGAGTCTACGCCCTTCTATGCAAAAGGTTTTGCAGGGATTTTTATACAAACTTCGTTTTATAGATAAAAGCAACAGCGGATCAATAATTCAAACAATGAACAAAATTTATCAACATACTACCATGCTTTGGCCGCATCTCTGGTTACTATGATTTAAGGATTTTTTTTTAAAAGTGAATCACATTTTTTTTCCCTAATCAGTTTACGATTTAAAAAAAAAAAAAAAAAAAAAAAAAAAAAATTTCGTTGAAATCGATCAAACTCTCGTTTTGGTGATTACTTATATTTTTGAATTTTAGGTTTCTCTAACATTTCTCGCTGCTGCTGATTGTGTTTTGTCGCCTAATCGCTTCAGGCAGTTGGTGCTGGTGTAGGCAAATATGTTTTTAGCAGTACGTTGTGGGGCTTATCTTGAATTTGCTTTTGGTTTTAACTTGATATTTTTCTAGCTGATTGGAATAATTTAATTGAAATGGGCAACTTGGAATACATGTTCCTTTTTGTATTCTGTAAAACCATTACTACCTGATTTTTTTTTTTTTTTTTTACATTCTTTTTAACTGAGGAAATTATTCTATGAAAGAAGTGATGTGAAAGCGAATACAAACAATTTTACGAAATAAATTTAAAAAGTTGGCAAAGTTGCATCTGTTTCTTTCTCTGATTTTAATAGTATGATTTGCATTCATCTTAAAGGTTGAATACTCCTCTAAAAAATAATCTCTATCAGCTTTTACGCAATATCCCCTACCCTTTCACTACATTAGAAAATTAAAATTTAATTCTTTGTTGCTGACCGAAGATGATTTGTCTGTAATGTCCCCTACCCTTTCACTAGATTAGAAAATTAAAATTTAATTCTTTGTTGTTGACCGAAGATGATTTGTCTGTAATATCCGCTTTTATTTACTCAAAAATTTTAAATCTCTCAACTTTCAGTTCTCTTCTCATCTTGCCAAGTAAAAAAAAAATAATCCCAGAGAGCTTGTTTAATCCAAAGAATGTGGCATGACTATTCAACAAAAACTATTTTGCTATTATTAACTCATTGGAGGCGAGTTTTTGCGAATAGCCTACTTTTTAAAATTTATTTTACAAGCTATTTTTAGGCCTCCCCTCAAAACAATACATTATTAAAAAAAAAAAAAAATGCGGATTTGTATTAAAATTCTTAAGTGCCGTCAGCGTATATATATGGCATTTACCGCATCGAAATCTGAGGAGAAAAATTAAATGATTTAAACTCGAATACTTAAAATTCTTTTAATAAATATAGTGATGTTTTAAATTCAACACAAAGAGGCGGATCTCACTGCTCAAAATTAGAAAAATCTGCTGTTCAAAAAAGGGCTAATGTCACTATTTTAAATTTTCATGTTTCTTTCCAGATTTCTAAAATATTTTTCTCTCTTCATTATCAACTACTGTTAGGAAATTATATTTTTTAATTTTTTATTCTGTTGGAACGTGTAAAACTTGTGTATAATAGGATACAACTTTAAAGAAAAATGCGTCCGACAAAAATAATAAAATAATATAATTATATAAGTAAATCATTATACTTTATGGTTTCGAACCTTGGCTTCACACAGCACTGAGTTGTTTATGCCTAGAAAGATTTGATTAAAAAGACAAAATGTGCTTTGTTGAGGTTATTTTGTTAATATGAACTAAATTTTCATTAGAAGTTAAAAAGAAAAAAAAAAAAAAATGTTTAGTTACGACAACACAAAATATATTGTTAACAAACTTGCAAAATATCAACAAAATTTATTTGTATTTCTTTATATTAACAAAATATTTTGTTTAACTCTGTACTAGTATTCAGTGTATTTGTAAGAAAAGAAACAATTTTTGTGAGAAAAACAAAATATTTTCTTTTTAGTAAATGCAAAAAAAAAAAAAAAAAATATATATATATATATATATACATATTAATTTAATAAAAATTTCTATTGAAACATCTTTTAACAGAAATTTTTGTTGTGTACACTAAATTTTTTTATTGGCTGATGAAAACTTTTCTCTGAATGTAGGTGCTTTTCAGCTGTTATAAGGAAATAAATATAGCAGCTCCCGATTATTACAGAATAATACTGATTGATAAAAAAAATTTTAAACTCTTTTCAACACATTAGTGAAAAATGTTTTCTATTAAAAACCTCCCTGATTCAATCAGTACCCCAAAATAAATGTTTTAAACTTCACCATGCATAAAAGTCCCCGAAGTTTGATTTTAATTACAGATTTAGAAAACAAGAATTTATGTAATAAAGTTCCAAGAAATACACTTCAGTGGGATACAAAAAACGGATCATTGTCTACTGTAAAAGTGATAAGTGGACAAATTAATTAATATTTTTGTCTCTAATCCCACCTCTGATTCCCAACCCCTTTAAGTATTGTATTTATGAAGGTTTAATAACTAGTTATTAATTTTCCATACGTATGCATGAGTGGGTGGTGTATCTCTCTCCTCGTGTATAAACAAGGGAAATTATTTTCTATATTTACAAAGAATGAATTTTAATTAAAGTTCAAGCTTTGGATATTTTGTTACAAATATCGAGAATTGCTGATTAGTATGAACAAAATTTAAATTTCCCACGAGATTCATGTTAATGATGTTAGACTGTATTAAAATACTTAAGTTAACGGGATTTATAGATCACGAAGATTTAAATTAAAAAGTGTTAGATAAAGAATCTTTTATATTAAAAATAATAGTTGAATTAATTTTAAAAATGCATATACATTTATGATTTTACCTAACTATAAATGCACTCTTCAGGCATATTTTCATATTATTTCGATTATACATTTTCCTAAGTATATAAAATCTTTAAGTAATTTGTTTAAAAGTAATATACAATAAAGAAAATTTGAAAGTTTAAAAATAATTTCAAAATTTCCATTGATCTTTTAAATAAATTTAAAATCTATTGAAAAAGTTTAACCCATTCCTTTTCTTGGAAATAAATTAACTTTCATTTTTCATTTTTTATTTTAAAGTAAATGAAGAAAACTTTCCTGATTTTTAACAAACAAACTGTTAATATTGAAATTATTTTTAATAGTTTTTAATAAAGTTTAAAAAGCTTTTATGATTTCGCTTCGTCTGTCTGCATGTTCTCTAACTTTCGTAAACATTCTTTGAGTTCCTTAAAACAGATATATAAAATCGAACATTTGAAATTGAAAACATCTGAAATTGAAAGTACCCGGTCATTTACGATTGCATAGTGTATATAGGTGTTTGTGTATATTTTAATAACATCTGTTTTTGTCATTGACACCAAAATTTAATCAGAATTTTTTTTTTTTTTTAAACTCATCTCACATATAAAGTTTAATGTATATAAATATTGCCGAGACTGAAATATTGTTTTTACAAAAATGCTAAAAAGTAATACAGAATAGGTATTTATCGTAGGTTATGCTTCAGAGTTGGGTCCGTCGAAATTTGTAAAATAAGCATCAGATATACAGGTTTTGTGCGGTTCCATGTCATAGAAGTGGAGATATAGAAATCAAGCATATATTGAAAAGAACGACGCAGCAATATTATATTTTGCATAACATGAAGATCTAATCAGCTTTGATTAACGTCAAAAATTCTTCTAGTATTAAATTTCGTGGCATTGTGTGCATTATTTCTTTAACTAAGCCTACAAAATATCGGCTACATACAAATACGCAAACATCTACATTTGTCATGGAAAACGATTGTTGTATTAAATAACTATTTTAATACATAATTTGTACTCCGTGAACTTGTATAGGAAAATATGGAAGAAAGTCTTGTGGTGGCCACAACATACTAGTTTTTAATAGATTTTAATAAAGTTAAAAAAGCTTTTATGATTTCGCTTCGTCTGTCTGCATGTTCTCTAACTTTCGTAAACATTCTTTGAGTGCCTTAAAACGGATATATGTCATTAAAGTTCATTATGGGATGCCGTTGTTGAAAATGATATAAATAGAATTGCGTGTACACAATGTTTTGTGTATAGTTTCTGTACACAGGGACACCCAAGATATTGCATAACGTTCGCTGAGAAGTACTTTGTACGACACAACACAAAATGAAATTAACATAAATTATTTGTATGCATACAATCATCCATCTACATAAAATGGTATGATTAGTATTGATAATTGTTTTGTAAGGCTAGACAAAAATATTTAGATATATTAGACGCTATAAATGTAAATTGATGGACGTGCGTTTTCATTTGTGTTATAGCTTTTATATTGCTTATGCCCACAAACATTAAAAGTATTTTGGATACATGTATTTGTCTGACCATCATTCTGCTCTATAATTTGCGTATATATTTTCAGACTGCCTAAAAACTGTTATAGGTTATTAAGTTCACTTTGGTATGTTCTTTACGGAAAATGGTATAAATAACACTGCTAATTTGCGTACAGGGACTCGCAAACACTTTCCTATGTATTATTGTCTATGAGAAATATTCTTAAAGCATTTTCACTTTATATAAGTACATAAAACCTTATTTCTTTTAGAATAAAATAGATTAGTGTATTTTATTGGATTACAGGGCTTCACAAAGTTATTCGAGTACATTATACAATATGAATGAAAAATGTTAAATTGCGTTATTAGATGATTTTATAGTAGGTATGTATATTGTTGACGGTATACACGGCTACACAAAAGTAATTTTATTATTATTTATTATTTTTTTTTTTTTTTGCGTGTGTGTGTTTGAGAATTAAAGCTACGAGGATGTTTTTGTTAGATGTTAAATTTGAAAAGTAAAATATATTTTTGTAGTCTTATTGCCATATTAATATAGACAAAATCAATTTGCTGTATGGTTTTTCTTTAAAAGTTAAATCTTAAAGAGAATTGTTTAAAAGATATTTCATGCATAATAAGAGAGTAATATCTATTTTAAGGCCTTATTACAAAAGTAAAATATATTTGAAGGTTAATTTATACAATGGATAATTACAGTTGGAAAGAGTTTATAATCCACGCGAACTGAATTTTTTTCTTCTTATTATACTTACGATTACTTTCAAACACATTTATTAATAAGTTAAATTTTTAAAAAATAATCCTTTTAAAATAAATATAAAAATTTAAGATTATATTTAATAGAAAATAACTAAATTCCTCCTATAAAAAGTGGTTTATTTGCCATGGACGTTAATCAGGCTCTGAATGTCTGACTACAAAATCTTTGCATATTACATAGTAAATTTTTGCATTAATGTTTGCATATTACACAGTAAAAATGAAAAACTCCTACGCATATTGTATTTTCATAACTGTTATTATTTTCGGGTCGATTACTTATTGACTGAAACTACATTAAAAATTTCATTAAAATAAAATTTATTTGAGTTATTGAAATTAACTATTACTATCATACTCCAAAAATATATGTTATAAACGTACTTTTTTTGCTTAATAACAATGTATTAAAATTCTCTAAAGGAAAAAAAAAAAAAAAAAAAAGAATATGACACAAAATAATAAAATACATCATTAAATACTTGGAAACTACCTCATTTAAAATACTAATTTTGCGTCTTGCAAAAACATAATTAATGTCAATTACATAAACAATTATTAACTACTATTTTTTTTTTTCAATATTTAATTTTAAATTTAAACTGTTACATAACTGATAGTAAAGGAACTTAATATTCATAAATATCTGAAACAATTTCGGCTAAAACTATTTATAGAATACAAATTGTCAGAAAAGGCGTAGCGAACTTTCCGGTAAACAGGTTGATTAATTGGAATAATGATCAAATTTCGAAGTGCTATAATTCTGTGAACAACGGAACTTTCAAATGAGTTAATTTTATTATTGCGTTAGTCACATAAAAATATTAAATGTATATAAACGTAAATTGATTTATTAAACTTATATTAATTTATTTAATAAATGTATATTAATTTATTTTTGCTAAATATTAAGGAAAAAAAATTGCTCCTGCACTTTAATTCTTTAAGCGAGTAGCTTTTATTTTAGCAAATCTGTTTTATGCAGAATGTAAATGTAGAGCTTCAAAACTCATAAATTATCCATTGTCCGAAAGCGCCCCTTGAAACTTTGCACACATTTACAATGAAGGATATTACTTTTTATTGCTCTTTTACAAAAGAGACCAGTTCTCATGCAATTATCGCACTAGGGGGTTTGTGAGAGACGACTTGAGCGAGCGTCGGTTCTCAAAAACCACATCAAAGAAATATCAATGGAGCCGCACTTGAAGCTTTCTAAGTTGCCAGTCTCTGAAGGCAGCCTAAGGGATGAAATAAATTGCCAAATTAAACATCTTGTACCATATAATGTGGAGTCGGAAGACAAATGGCGAGCCGCAAGAGGGCACGTTCTCAGGAGTGTAGGAAAAGTCGCTTTTCGTAGAATCGGCCGTTCAGATGCGTTTGTTGCCATTAGTTATTAGATTGTATTTGAATGCGGAGAAGACCGATATGTATCTTATGTATGGGGCTGTAAATGACAGTGCTTCTGAAGCTGTAAGAAGAAGGATTTTCAAACTAAGCACTGTTCAATTGGAGAATGTTTTAACACCTGCACAGTAAATCTTGGACACTGGCTCGTACCTCGGATACAGGCTCCGGCTCAGAGACATGATGCAGGTCAAACACGGAGTGTGAGAATGATAAATCGAATGGAAATGATCTAGGTAATGCACGTCTATTCTGATCGATGCATGCGAGTAATAGCTCGTGACTAAAATGTCAGCCACCTGACGGTATGGTGTGTGTTGTGTGATGAAAAATTAAAACCCTTACCATTTCAAGCGTGTTTAAGGCTTAAATTTAAAGGATTTTCCACAACCTGTAACACGTGCACGTTGATTCCTGCAAAAGAGCATACTGAAACCACAATATGCACCGCAAGAAAAATACCCAGTAAATCTTACAACGTCTGCATGATTCACTATGTCGTACTGTGAAGCTCTATTGCAGCTGACGATCGCTTATTTGAGCCTTTGTTGCAAATTTTTGAGTAATAAAGATTCCTTATCATCCATTTTATCCTTTATCTTCTCCTTTATTATATTCTTCATTCTCACCAAAGAGGCGCCCTCTCACGGATCACACTTTTTCTGCTAACCCCACATTGTACTGTAAACGTTGTATATTTTGGAAAGTTTTACCATTCCCTACAGTTATGATCATTCGTTTTGTTACAACGTGTATTAAAGAAAAAAAAAACTAATAGAGGAGACCGGGGCGAGTAGTGACGGTTTTGTCACTTTTGATATTAGCTCTAAGATTTGAACTGAAGTGAAACATTTAATATATCATACCATAGAGTAAACCTTGTGTAATATATATATAACTATCATTAATATTATTAACGTTTTTCATGTCATAAAACGAATTCTGCGTAACGTCGAAATTTGTCACAACTTGCCCAGTAGCGGGGCTAGTAGTGACATGCATGGGGCACATTGTGACATACAAATTACACATACAAACACGTTGTAAAATATACACATTATTTGAGAAAAGTAATAAAATGCGATATTTTAAATCAACAATGAAAATTTTGTCCACTTCTATCGTTCTTAACACAATGAAAACACTTTAGTATTCTTCTTTTTATTCATATACCTAAGAAGTGACATTCTGTTTACACGAAACAGTTCTTGGGTTTTCCTTAAACTGCACCTTTCAGAATTTACTTCTATAGCAGCCCTCTCACAATCTTCTAAAGTAGCTTTAGGTCTTCCAGTAAGCCTTTTGTAATTTAACATTATTTTTCCTGAAATATAAAAACCTGCATTAAAAATCATGTCGGGGCAAGCAGAGACACTGTCACAACCTGCCTCCTACACTTCGTCACAACTAGCCCCGCGTTACGCCGTCTTGAACTTTATTCATTAGTTTCCGAAATGTTGTTATCCTTAAAAAATGAAATACATAGAATAACAGCTCAAAATATAAATATTCAAATGATGTTAAGGAAGTTTACATACCTTACGATCCTTCGTGGCAATGACGATTCTAACGTAGGTCACAAAATTTACTTTTGCAATAGAAAACACGATAAATAATTTATCTGGAAAACAACTCAACGCTGTACTTCCAAACATACACAGCACATTACAATGAGCAACATGCTCACTCACAAAACACGACAGGTTTTGCAACCTACTGGATCATTCAGAAAGCCCTATGGCACTACTTGCAGCCTGGCACTACTAACCCCGGTCTCCCCTACTATACAATGTGAAAGTACGAAAATTCGTTTATTAAGACAGCAAAATTTTATTTTCTAAATAAATGTATACACACACACATACACACACACACACATACACACACACACACACACACACACACACACACACACACACACACACACACATATATATATATATATATATAGTGGGTGATCAAATTATTAGAATTTTTTTTTATTTGATATTTTTTCGATTTTCTAAAAAAGTTCTAGACGAAATAGCCTGGAACTTCACAAATGCAAAATACATTTAAAAACTCATTGTTTCCAGTATCGATTTTGTCCAGAGGGCAAATATGGGAGCAACCACAAATTGTAGAAGAACGAAAATACTCTGGATCACCCTGTATCATAAAAAAGCTACAAATGATGTGTAACTTGAATACATTATTGCAAATACTATGTACAATATTTATATGTTTTGGTGCGGGAATTGCGCAATTATTTAGGTGGATACTTTTTTTTTTTTTTTTTTTTTTTTTTTCAAAAATTACTATTTTTGTTTTGACAATTCGGATTTCCGTAAAATTTTGCAAAACTTGCAGAAAAGTTGACACAACAGAGAAACATTATTCTGAAACATAAAATTCACCCGTGTAATATTTGTTGAGATAGGAGCATTTTAATTAATATTATTTTACTGTGCATACGCGAAGGATAGAAAGAATTTTATTGTATAGGTTGAAAGCTAAGTATAAAGGGCAATTTCTGTCAAAAGCTCATACGAATAAAGTAAAAATTAAGAAAATTGTAAAAGAAAGCAAAAGAATTGCAAAAGAAAGAGCTAAATTTTAGATATTTCCTAAATTTGAAATTTCATAAGGGGTTTTTCCCATGCTGCGCATTTAATTTGAAGACCCAATTATTTCAACCACATTGCAAAAGTTCTTTTGTGTCAAAAAACAATTATAAGGCTTTAACATATTTTTATTTATTTACTAAGATTTGCGAGTTCATAAGTGATTTTTTAGAAAAAAGAACTTTTACAACGTGATTGAAGTAACTGGATCTTTAAATTAGATACGCGTCATGTGTAAAACTCCTTACGAAATTTCAACTGTAGAAAATACTTAAAATCTAGGTCGTTCTTTTGCCGACAATTTGCTTATTTTTTATTTTATTCAAATGAACTTTTAATTAAAGTTGCTCAATATATTTAGCTTTAATATATTGTGATCAATATATTGTGATCAAGAGTGTGTGAAGAAAAAGTGGATCACTTTGGGGATAAAATAGCAACAGCCAATGACAAGATGGCAAGAGGCAACACACAATGAAAAATAAGAAAGAATGTAATAATGAAAATGTGCAAGGGTGGAGATCCTGTTAAGATATAAATAATAATATTTATAATAATTAATCTGATATTCTGTTTTTCTGCATGATCGACATTTTGCGAGGTTTTCTTTGTACTATAATAGCGGTATGGACTTGCCCCAGCTACGGATTCTGAGATGTCAAGCTTCTAAAACGTTGCCCTCATACCGCTGCTCCTCTGATACTTTATTTATTTGATAGTCAGAGAATTTTCTCGTATTACATGTAGTACATCATCATACTGCTCAAGAGATTACCTTCACAGAATTTAGATATCTGCTACCTAAGACCTCATTGTAGGGTATCTTTTGCCGTTCAAGTGCCTACCATCGTGTAATTCAGATGTCTGCTATCTGAGACCTCATCGTAGTGTGTCTTATGCCGCTTAAGTATCTACCTTCACAGAATCATAATAACTGCTACTTCACTTACCAGCTACCTAATGTTTAATTGTGAAACATGTTGGTAGATAATATCACTTTTATTTACTTTTCTTTTAATCCCAGGCTTTTAGTAGTTGAAATATATTGTATAATTGTTATTTAATATTTTTAAATTTATATACGGAAAGTATTAATATACACCCGAATTATAATTTCAGGGAACAAATAAAAGTATATGAAATTAAATTGAGTGAAATGTAATGAGTTATTTTAAATTGTCTAAATTTTTGTATATTGTAATACTTTTAAGTATTAAAATTGTGCTTAATATAGAAAGAAGAACGTGAATTAAAATTAAATATTTAAAGTCATTTTTAATCGATTAAAAATTTCAAACATGGAATTTAAAATTGCACATCCAATGCATTTTTTTTTTTTTTTTTTTTTTTTTTTTTTTTATGGAAATAAAATTTATTCCTAACAGAGTCAAACCTAAGAATAGAATTTTCACCTATTTCTTGATCACCCGATTGAGCTAAAATTTTGCATACCTGTGTAATTCCAAAAACAATACGTTCTTAAGTAGTAACGGACTTACCTAACAACACATTTGTCCATAATAATTCTGAAGATGTCCATTGGATGTCCATTGATGCCCTCTTCATCCATAGGATATCCTGAAGATGTTATTTGGAGAAGGTTTGCTGTCAGGAGGCGTGAGATTCTGGGAATCCTGGACCCCAATTCCAGTTCAGATAGCATTAGCAGACGTAGAGGTGAAGTCTTTTTGAGTTTTAACATACTTATTATCATCCGATTGAGTTGAAATTTTGCATATATATTATATATATAAATATATGTATAATTTATTTTTGCACAAAATTTGCACGAAAAAATAAAAATAAAATAAAAATAAAAATTAATTAATTAATTAATTAAAAAAAAATATTAAAACTTAAGGTTAGCATTAAAATTTAATTAGTTGAAAATCAATTTTAAAATTAATTTTAAATGAAAGACTTACAATAATACAACTCAACTTCTTACAAAGCCATTTTCACATACGATGATCTGTGTTTGCTCGTGTTTCGATTTTATTTTATTTTATTTTAATATTTCAATATTTCAAATATTCAGGATATTCTGTTTTTATTACATCTATTTCATTTCAAGGTAATTTTTTCTTGAAGGTTCATGTTACGCTTTTATTTTTTCTTGAAGGTTCAAATATTATTTTTATTTTTTCTGGAAAGTATTTTAAAAATTCAGAATAAATTCTGTCTTTATTTCATTTCAAGGTAATTTTTTCTTGTAGGTTCGTGCTATCATTTGATATTTTGCTAAAATGCTTATCAAATACAGAAAATCTTCATTTCTTTGCTCAATGCTATGGGGATAGCACTTGAAAACGTTTTATAGCATTCTGAGCTTTTCAGTTAAAATTCAAACTTATTTTGCTTTGGTCTAAAATTCTTTTGCTCATTTCGAAATAAAAAGGTTCTTTTCATTAATAAAAGTTCTATTACGTATTTCCCCTTAAAATACTATCCTAAAATAATCCTTCTTTTCTTCAGCATCAAAATACACGGTCCTGTATTATATTTAATCAAGTTTTTTAGTCTTATAAATTAAAGTAAGCATTATTATTAATCTTAAAGATTAAATCAATTTAAGATAACTGGTTACTTTCTTTGGCTTGTGTATATGTGGTGATTTATTTGACTGACTATTCTTCATTCTCATTCTTTTCAATTATTATTAAACGGATTATATATCACATATGCTATTCACTGCCGCCGAATTAGAGTTTTAGTCCATTTTGAAATAAAAACGTATTTTTAATTATTATTATTTTTAAATTTATGCATTTTTTCGCTTTTGAAATTCGCAGTTTGTTTCGTATACTAGACGATAAAGTCTACTGTTTTAAAGGCTTTTCCTGGTGAAAAAAAAAAAAATCTCTGCCATAAAAAAAAAAAAAAAAAAAAAAACTAGTATTATTAATAATAAATTTTTTGTTCACATAATACATTTTTTAAAAGCAGGAAATAAATATTTGTTAGAAACGTGAACTAATAATAATAATAATAATAATAATAATTAATCAATGGCAGAAACCAAAGAATTATAGCAAAAATTAACGCAAGAAAAATGCGCAAAGAAAAGTTATTGCCTACTTTTTTTTTATTATATAATTTTTCAATGTACAGTTATAAAATTTCTATTCATTTAAGAATATCATGCAGTAAATAAATAGTTATATAGTATTCGTTACTATGCTCTTTTTTTTTTTTTTTTATTTACTTTCAAAAATATAGATTTTTAAGCGCAATATTCGAACATTAGTATATAAATCCGTAAACAATATATTTTACAGTAAAATTTCCATGATTTGAAATTAAAAATTAAAAATACAAATATTTGAATATATTAATTGGTATTTTATAATCAAGATACTAGTATTAATTAAGCCAACAGACGTAATATATTTGAATAATTTGAATGTTTATAGACAAACTATTTGTTAGGTTTAAAAAAAAAAAGTATTAAGGAATATCCTCATAAGATACAAATTTAGAATACTAAATGTGGACTTCCTGCTAATATTTGTTTTCAAGTTATGCTAATATTATACACATACACACACACATACACACACAGAGAGAGAGGGGAGAGAGAGCACAACCACTAAAAACTGAATTCGGACTGAGGGGATCTCAAGACATGTAATTATATCAAAAACACAATACTGAATATTCGATTCCAAAACAACACTCTATCAACACACTATGGTTAAGAGAAAACCCTAATTATATGTTCTACTTAACCCTCTTCTTCTATACTTCATAAAATTTATTTCGGATGTCGTTTTCACCAGCTGAAGTCTTCTATAGAAAATCGCAATTAGAATTCATCGAATTATACCAAACAGTTTTTAGACAATTTTTACTATTAAGTAGAATACAATAGGTGTGAATTTAATTGAATTACAGAAAAACGCTCGGTTTATTTTTTGTTTAAAGATGAATAAGTAATTAATAGTTCTGTATAAATTTATAAATAAAATAGATTATTATAGTCAATTATAATGACCTCTAAAGTAATTTACGAGTAAGCTATTGTTATGTTTGATCACTTATCATTTTAATTTAGTATTTACAGACATAGATAGTACAATAAAAAAGTTATCAGCGCATTGTATATGTAATTAAATTGTAACTTATTATGGAGAAATTTTGTAATCGTATTCAGAGCTAAATTTAACATTTACATTTTTATTGTTTTTAATATTTAAATTTGTAAACTTAATTAATTGAACGTAGCATTTCATTTTTTTCACTTGCATAGCTGTCAATATTACTAATTTTTAAATCAGATTTATACACCAGTATTTTTACAAAGAAATCTGTCACATGTATTTTCGATGAATATATAAAACTAAATAATTGAAAACATCTATAAAAATTTCCGGTATGAAGTTTTCGTTGAAAGTAACGGATACGTGACACCTGTGAACTTGTCAAATGTTGTTAACAAACCCGTGTTTTAAAAAAAAATAGGTATTGATTATATTATTGAAAGAAGTCAAATGTTTCCAAGATGGAAAAAAAAAAAAAAAAAAAAAAAAAAAAAACTAATCCGTTTGAAGTTAACAACAATATAAAATAAAAAGGGATCAAGTTATGCTGTTAAATTTTTAGAAGATATAAATCTACAAGTACAGATAAGAATAAAAGTAAAATTATATGAACGAAATTATGTAGTGGAATAAAAATAATTTATTCTTTATTAGTTATGGAACAGGTATATCCTATTTCTTTAAAACAAATATGATTTATGTTCCTTTTTTAAGAATAGCCATTTTTGGGTTTTATTTTGAGATTACATTCTTTCCCAAGTAAACGAAAAATAGCGCAATATTTTATGAAAACAGAGTAGAGTATTTGCATACACCTGATGAAAAAACCTCTTTTGTTTAAAGCATTGCTATTCTTGGAAGTTTATGTTACGTTACAAAGAACAAGAGAAATATATTTAAATGTTATTTTTAGGTAACTCATCGTAAGACCTATCATCCATAAAATGAAAAGGAATCATAAATGATAAAATATACTTTAACACCAAAGAACGTGTTCTCTTAAAAAAAAAAAAAAAAAAAAAAGAATTATGGGAATTATTATCCTTATTCATAACGACAAATTTATTGGTAGTGATAGCAAATGAGCCTATCATACACAGAAAGCGTGCATATTTTTCTTTATGAAAATATGTCAAGGAAGAAAAATAACACTTTTCGTACTGTCTAACATTGCAATTACCCATTACAACCTTTAACATCCAATTTTTTTAACATCCAATTTTTCATCTTTTTTGGAAAATATAAAAATTCATAACACCAGTTTAAAGGAGAAATATTAGTAGAAATGGGATACATTAGTTAGGGGTAATGGGACATGTCCCAATCGAAGAAAATGCTAATTAGATGTGCCCAATTTGAAATATAACATTAAAAAGGAATTTCAAACATAAGAATATAATATCTAGGTTTCCTGCTACTGAAATTCTTTCATTAAATTGCAGTTTATTTAGTAACGAAAATTTTCTACCATATATATATAACACATTGTCTATATTCCGAATTCGAAGTGAATGAGTCTTTTTTATCATCGTTTACACCTCTTAAACAAATTGAATTAGAAGTGACCAAGACTTCTACATAAGCCAATTACACCTGACACAGTTTGCATTATAAATATCCACATTTGGTAGAAAGCAAAGAAAATTCAGCATTCTTACAAATTTATCCAGGGGAAAAAATTGAAAATGGTGAAAAAAAAAAAAAAAAAAAAAAACTTGGTAAAGTGGATGAAGAAATCAGTCCGAAAATTAAAACAAAAACGAAAAGTCTGTAAAACTGAAGATTGTGATATAGTACGTCCCAAAAGTTTATAGACAACCCTTTTTTTTATTTACGAGCTAATTAAACGAGTAAGAAAGACGAAATAAATTATGTAAATATGTATTGACGTAATGCAAATAATGAAATACTTAAAGAACTTTAAACACATATAAATTTAATATAAAAAAAAAAAATAAAACGAAAATAAGGCTGTCCCAAAAATATATAGACAACCGGTATTAAAAGCTGATTGAAGTACTGATCTTCAAATTTGCATATTCCAAGGTTATATACTTGTGACGTAATAGTTTTCTGAGATAAAAGCGAAGCTATCTTTCTTTTTCTGACTGATTATACAGATGCTTCACAACGTGCAGTTTTCCAGTAATGAAATTTTGAAATTTTTTTTTTCAAAACTCGTGGAATGAAAGTTGCGGACATTTCTAGAAAAAATGGACGAAGCAGGGCTGGTATTTACCATATTCTGTCAATGACAATTTTGAAACAAGATCACGTTCTGGGCTACCAAAGAAAACTAAATGACAAGACATAGAAATTTTCAGATTAGTTTCTACCCAGAATCTGTCTGTACGGTCAAGTTCTAGAGATATGACTGTTCCAGTATCAAAATCCATGGTGCATCGATGGCTGCAGGTGAGTAAATTGCTTGCTTATCGCAAAAAGCGTCGTTCACCAAAGTTGACAAAACGGCATAAAGACGCTCGTGTTTAGTGAGCTCTAAATCATGTGAATTGGACATATGAATGTTTGAGTGTTCGGTTTAGTGATGAAAAGAAGTTCAATTTAGACGGCCCCGATGGCTGAAAATATTACTGGCTCGATATTCGCAAGGAAGCACAAACTTTTTTCAGCAGACAACAAAGACGGGGTCCACTGATGGTGCGGGGAGCATTTTCCTTTAAAGGAACTACCGTCGCTACCGATATTGTTTTTTTTAAAGGTAGCCAATGTTCCGAAGATTACCAGAAAATGATAGAAGTACGGTTACTTCTTCTTGGAAATTTATTAAGAAGGGAAGAATGGACATATCAGCAAGACAGTTGCTCTATTCACGTGTCAAACTCTACATTGCAATGGTTTAGATAAAACCAAGTAACTGTTATGAACTGACCAGCCTTAAGTCCTGACCTAAACCCAATGGATAACCTTTGGGAAATATTTGCTAGTCACGTATATGCTAATTTCGTCAATGTGCATCAGTTCAAGACCGAATGCTGCAAATTGAAAGAAGTTGGTTTTCTCTAAAGCCAGAAATTCTTCAAACTATTGTTTTGAATATGCCTGATGGAGTTTCTGAAGTGATTAGGAAAAATGACACAAAAATCTAAATGTTAAAGAAAAAATAATGAGTTGTTTATAAACTTTTGGGACAGTAAATTTTCAGTTTTAGTTTCTATCACAATGTCTGTGATTGTAATATATTTTTGTATAATATTATTATTGTCTTGATGTTACTTATAATAAAAAATGATTTTGAAATCTTTATTCATTTTTTTCAATAGTAAAATAAAGAAAAAACCGTAGTCTATAAACTTTTGGGACGTACTGTAGTAATATCTCTGCACAGAGTAAAATGGCGTATTATCTTGTAATTTGAATAATGGCAACAATACATTGTAGATTGAATCTAATTTATTTAAATAATATGTCCCAATAAACACCATGGTTAGTCCCATTAGTTTACGTATCAAGAGTCTAACGGGGAAAAATTTTATATTACGTATTAGGATTTTTCTCTTTTAATAATTAAAATGTGGCTAACATTTTCTAGCTATTAATAGAAAACTGTTTAAAGACATTGTATATTTAAAAAAATTCTAATAATTTAAAAAATTGCTTTTTTACAGTAAAAAAGCAAAACATGCCTCATTAGCCTTCAATCACCCCTTTATAATAAGTCGCATATAAATATACAGTTGATAAATCTTTGATCTCAGTCGAACATAATAGAAATTTGAGAAATTGCTCATTTTCCAATGTTTAATACTTTATTTACTATAAAATTATATATTTTGAAACACTTGCATCTTAAATTTTGTAATAAGCGAAGATTCCTTAATTAAGTGTCAAAAGGATAACATTAAAGAAGTTTGTGTTACCCGGCTTTACAATTGTTTCCATTTTCAGCAATTTCTCAAGAGAAATCGTGCAAATTTACATTTACACAAGGCAAAATATTTTACTGCGATAGGGATCAAATTACATAGATTGTATTAAATTTACATGCAATGATTATTTTGTTGCAACGCTAAAGCTAATGTATTTGCACTTTCTCCCATTTTCGAATTCAGAATATGCTTTCTGTAAGAGGCAATTAAGCATTGTTGACAGGTATATATTTATGCAATGGCGCGAGCAATAGCTCAATAGATTTATTTTCACATCTACTGCTTCATTTTAATAGAACAGATAAGGCTATACACAATTTCGATGTACTTAATAATTAGTCACAGTCACGAAATATTAAATGATATATTATATATATGTCGCATATAAATAAATCTTATTTAAAGTTATAAATGTAGAAGAATTTTCAATCATTATGATTCGTAGTACCAGTTGGAGACAGGCATGGATATCACACACACACACACACACACACAAAAAAAAAAAAAAAAAAAAAAAAAGATGAAATATTTTTTATGAAAATACATAATATTTATTAGCTTCTGACCGTTCTAGGAGATAGACATATAAATAAAATTAAAACATGACTTTGAATTTTAGATTTTTCTTTTCTCTATATATTAAAAAAAAGTTACTGTCACTGGCGTCAAATTTTTTTGTCTGCGACAGCATCTTTTAACGGAGGGCAGGGTTCTTCGCGTCAGGAGAGGTATCAATGTGTTCCGAGTGCTCCAAGGAAGACATTTTAGCCGCTTATAAATTTCTATCATTTTAATTAAAGAAGTTATTAACTAAAAACGACAAGTTTATGAAGGTACTCTATTTGCCATTTAAAAAAAAAGTTTCTCCCAGTGACGTTGTTCTTCCGTCATGAAGTCATTTTACTAGGAGAAAATTATTAAAACATGGTCCATGGTTGTACGTAGGTAGGTAGGTAGGTTGGTTGGATTTAACGTCGCACCAATACTCGCTATGGGTAATTGGCGACGGTCTAGGACGTACCCCTAGAGATGTTCCGGAGACATGTCATCACAATTTAGAACCTTCACGGAGGGGATCACCCTCCGCTTTGGTGATCCCCAGAGGTATAGTTAGGCTGACAAAATCAAAGTACCTTTATAATTGAGAAGCGTTAAAAATTTCTACGACTGTTCAATTATGGATGTATTTTTTATACCTAATAAATAAGGACTAAAAATAAAGTATTACTGATTATTAATATACTTTCCACAATTTTTTAAAACTTAGAAAAATGCCTTTAAAAAAAAAAAAGAAGTCCCCATTTGTCCCCAGAAAATGGGGACTTTTGGTCAGTATAGGTATAGTGAGGATGGGAACATGGACTTTGCGACCACGACAGATTTTATGAGCACCAGCCGCCATTAGTGTACTGTACACGACTGTCTTTGGCCGGCTCAAGTATCGAATCGGCAATCTTCCAATTACGTGCTCGGCGCTTTACAGACTAGGGTACCGCGGCCCGAAATCATGGATGTAAAAAACAAAGAAAATAAATATCAACTTTTTTTTGTCTACTTTTAGAAAATTAATCTTCTTATGCGGGAAAATTAAAATATGATCAATGGTTGTAGGTAGGTAGATAATTAGGTAGGTTGTGGTTGACGTCGCACCATTACTGCGCTATGGATAATTGGTGACGGTTTGGGACGCACCCCTACGGATGTTCCGGAGACATGCCACCACAGTTTTGGTCCTACACGAAAGGGATAGCTCCCCATCTTCGGTGATCTCGAGAGGTATAATTTTGATGGGAACACGGTGGATATTGTGGCCACGGCATATTTTACGTGCACCAGCCACCATTAATGTACACAACGGTCTTTGGTCGGCTCGAGAACCGAACGCAAAACCTTCCAATTACGAGCTCGGCGCTCTACCGACTGGGACACCGTGGTCCGGATTTAAGGTTGTAAAAAAGAAATAAAAAGGGTCATACACTAAAGCTGTTATGCAAAATGGTCTATATATTATGATTTTCTTTCTATTAATATATATATATATATATATTTCAATTTGACATTGAATATGAGGATTTCCAAAATAATTTTCTGCTTTTGTCTTGTAATATGCACTATTAATATTCCTTTTCAGTGAAATAAAGCAGCGAGTAGGCGAGCAGAGTTCTGCATGTGTCAATAAGTAAAGTGAGTCGAGGAGGAGGTGAAGCCTTCTTCGGGGGTTGGTGAGCGGAGCGAGCAGGGGGCAGAGCCCCCTAGTCTAAAAAAAAAAGTAATTTGTTAGTTGTTTTTTATTCTAAAGTTCATTTTTCTATTTAAAGTGATTATAAAAAATCACATAAGAATAATTTTATTTTATTATTTTTAACGGTTAATTGAAACTTATTTTAGAAAAACAAAACTAAAAGAAATTACACTAGTCTTTTCAAGGCAGTTCCAATTTTTATATTTTGATGTATTCTGATTTTTGTTGCAGACAGTTTAGAAATACTAAGTTTAGTTTAGGACGTCTTAATATATTTATATATATATAAATTATCCTATGTTTACTCGTAACTTTTAAAAGAATTTTACAATTTTTATTATAACTTTTAATGGCTTGTTTTCATGTTAGCATTATTTAAAACATCGATAAGTTTTATAAAACGGCAAAATTGTTTGTCTACATTCGTTTCTTTTGTCAACATTTGTGTTTTGTCTATGTTTGCATTTTGTCTCTATATTATTTTTTGTCTCCATTTGTTGTTAGTCTCTATTTGTATTTTTCGGTCATTAATCTAAAAAAAAAAAACAGGTATATTGCACTATTTAATATCGAAAATGTTTCTAACAGATTCACAGACGGCCAAAATTTTGCTATTCTTTTAAGTTATTTATGATTTAATTTTATTTAATGGTCTGTAATTTGCAAAATTATTTCTTTAAAAAATTATAAACCTTCAATATTCCGATTACGTGTATGACACGATGAAGATTACCATTATTAAAATTATTATTATTATTATTATTATTATTATTCATTTATTTATATAAACACTTAAGAATAAATACAGATGTTTCAATTACCTATAAGTTTTTTAAAATAACTATTATACTCATGAGCTTTTTAAATGGCATTAGGAGGCGAATTACACACAGGCAAAAAAAATAAATAAATAAAAATAAAAATACATAAATAAATAAAGAATTTCATAAAAAACAATTAGTTGAATATTATTTTACATTTCAGTATGTCATTTAGTTAAAAAAAAAATGAAAAACTAAGTAAATAAATAAAAGTAAATAAATATGCTAGATGTTTAGAACTATTTCGTTTGGACAGAGATTTTTTTTTTCTGTCTGTAAATATGAATTAAATTTTTTTATATGTCTTAAATATTTATTGTACACCAGTTCTTTAATTTTTAATTAAAATGCGATATCGAATAAAAACGCACCCAAACAAAAAAGTATATATAAGTACATTTTGTAGTGTAATTGGATAGGGAGAAAAGCGGATTTTCATCTGTTTTATGAGATTTATTATTATTATTATTATTATTATTATTATTTTAATGGTACTAAATTTTTAGGGAACTATCTGGTGCATAAGTGATTTTTTTTACTACAGAGATACCTATTTAAATCAATTTTATACTTTCGCATTAATAGTAAAGTTAAGAAAATAATTTTTTCGTGATATTTCTCCCTTCATAATTTAGACATAGCTATTTTAAGGCATCATCAATAGGTAAAATAAATTGAAGGTTAAACATTATAGAACGTAAGTAGACCTTAGTATGTAAGTAGACACCTGTAATCTGCATTATAATATATGCGATCCAGGTGATTTTCCTTCTTGTTTTATACTCTTATGGAAAAGGGTAAAATTTTGAAATTCAGAAAATAGCGTTTGAAGATGAATTTTTTTATGTTAAAAAAAAAAAAAAAAAAAAAAAAAAAAGCTGATAACCAGCTCTGCAAATACGGGTAAGGTCTCCTTAGAATGACCCCTAAGGAAGGCATTTCACCTTGGCTAAAGGTTCTGCGCTCAAAGCTGGTAGATGGGAGGTGCCGGGTTCGATCCCAGGTCGCGCTCATCGGCCTAGCCGTTCGGAGTTTTCCGTGGTTTCCTCCGAAACTCGCGTAAATACGGGCTAGGACCCCTTAGAAAGACCCCCACGGAGGGCATTCCCCCTCTTGGGCCTAGGACACATCAGGAGTCAATCGGCCTTAAATCCTACAACCAACCTTGGCTAAAGAGTCTAGCGTAGTCAGTCCTCCTAAACCTACACAACTACAACTTTCTACTTCATTATGTAAGTCATTCAAGTTCTCTAGACGTTTTTAAGCGTTTTCTAGTATATAAATGCGCATGAATAGCTTACCTTTTCTTTGTGGTTCCAAACTTTAATTTGGAAGATCTATGTTTAATCTTTGCCTTTTTTTTATTTGTGTATACGGCCTGGAAGACAAAATAATTACAAAATGTCCCAAATTAAACACAATAATTTTCATATTGTTTAAAGAATGCGTAATAATTTGATTAATCTTCACCACAGCCTCCATTTACAGCACTGGTAGGTATTTGAAAGGTATAAAAGTTTCTAATTCCAACGACTGAATAATTCATTCGCATTTTAAACTTCATCACTCATACACCCTTCAACAACTTTGATGAAGATAATTCTACAAAAACAGGTTTAATTTCGTCCATTATAACTATGGTTATAGTATTTTTATGCTTAAATGACGAAGAACTTTTTGTTACATCTGCTTTTGCACCGAAGGCAAGTATCGATTAAGCAAAATTAATGCACAAGTTCATTATTTGGGAGCCTACAATATTTTTAAACTAGCAAACCCATGCTAATTTTTCACATTTTATTTCTTTTCTTATTCACCTTTAAAATTTGAAGCTCTAAATATCATATGAATTTCACCACTTAATTAAAATTTTAATTCACCAGTCGCCAAATTATTATTAGTACCATATTAATATTGTTCAATAGTGAAACTGAAATCATACAAAGAATGGTTTCCAAATAAAATTCATAATTGACGACCCTGTTTTTATACTTCCGCAAGGCAGTACTGTTTTATTATGGGATCCCCATGAACGCCTTTTAAATTTTTGTCGCCATGTTGGCGATTACTTTTTATTTATTTATTTTGACATAATAATGATAATATTAACAAAAAAAACCTAATTCCTATTTTGATAATTCTTCTTACGATCTGTTTTTTAGTCAATTTATATTAATAATTCATATTTTCTATATATCTTTAAAGTACTGCAAGGTTTGAAATGACGCTTGCAAAGATTTTTAAGATTTAACTTTTAAAAATGCATTTTTCTTTAAAATACTCTTATCAGACAAATGCCATGATTTTCTCTTATTAGATCACTGAACTGAATCCGCATGCGTGAATATCGTCCTTTAATAAATATTATTTTTTATCCTCTCGTAATTTATTAATTACACCACTATCATATCGTTTTGACAATATTTAATCGTAACTGGACCACGTTAGAGAAATATTATATAGATGGCACCATGTGGTCTGATGCAAACCTTCTATGTAACTATATATTTTTTAAATTAGCATTTATCATAAAACTATAAAATCCTAAAACAAATAAAATAATTATAACATGTAGTACTATTGTCTATTAATTTATAATAGTATTACACAATTCGGAACTCAAGCAATATTTTAAGAAAGCATTTAAATAAGAAATATAAAAATTCTAAATTCCCATATAAACAATGTCTTTCGTAATTACTCTATACTTAAAAAAAAAGAAGAAAGTATCCCTAATAGCATTTTTTTAACATAACGATGCATATTCCCATGAACTTCTCTATCTATTTGCATCACATCCCAAGATTTACAACATTGGGTCCTGCAACGAACGTGCAATAAATTATCATTTTCACTTTAAGACAACACATGGTACAACCGACATCTTCCCACTTTATACTGCCCGGAAGATTGGTAGCTACACGTGTATAAAAATAATGGTATTTTTGCCTGACTTCTTAGCTTCATATGGGAATATTTTTTTTTTCTGCAGCACTCATTATCCATAATTAGACAAGAAACGTTCAACAAATTTCACGTTTGCGTTTTAATATATAAATATTAAACGTTTTTAACAGACACTTTTGCTACATGATATATATATATATATATATATATATTACATGATTTGCAACTTCAAACATTCTCCGTCTATTACCCACACGGTTTTGTATGTAGTCTGCTCCTTTATATTTTAATAATTGCATGGAGCAGTATTTTAAGTCTGTAAAAATGATCTTTTCTTTCTATCGTTAGTGTTAACATTTGGCATTTTTATTGCTTTTGGCGTAATTTTGACCTTTTATAGATGCGGTTTGCCTCAAAATGTTCTAATAATATAGAAACTTTATTTATTTTATTTATTTTTTAAAATATATTTTTTTCTATGTCTATAAAAGATGATTCTTTTCTATATCTAACACCATCTCCTTAAAAGACTACCTTCTCTTAAGAAAATGCTGGAAATTACATTTTTTTTTTTTTTTTTTTGTAAATTACTGCTTTAAAATAACAAAATAATGCATTTAAATATAAGAATTTTAATTTTATTAAAAGCTTCCAAAAATTATTACAATTTAAAAATAAATTAACTTTTTTTGAAAATTTTTTAAATGACACCTGGTATCTAATTTTTCAATTTTCCCCGTCATTTTTAAATTATTGTACATGGTATCCGAGAGTTAGGATGACAAACATTTCTTTTATGGTAAAAGAACTTGATAAAATAAACACCTTTGAGATTCATACATTTTATTGTAAAAACTTTACTATCATAGGGATTACTAACAATGTTGAAAGTTTCTGTGATGATGGAGCTTCTATTTCCAAAACCGCCACCACGACGTATAAGAAATTCCAATGGCGGTCAACATCACGATGATTACCAGCAGGGCTTAATTTCTAACAAAAAAAAAAAAAAAAAAAAAAAAAAAAAATGGGAACGCTAATTTTTAGAATTTATATGCTCATATCTAACTTTCATTTTCAGGTTTATCAATGAATTTTGAGAATTTTTACTCCAAGTTAGTTTTTCCAGCGTAAATCAAATCTTACAAAAAATCTGCAAGATATTTTCTCATTTTTCATTCAATATTCCAGTTAAATCGATTTTTTTTTAATAAATTGCTGTTTACTTTTCTCCTTTTGATATTTTGATTAAATTACGGTTTGAATTTGATGCACAGTGAAAGAAGAAATAAAAGAACAGAAACAGTATACATTTATGGTTAGTTTTAACAATTTCTAGCCGCTGTGTGAAAAGTGGAAGAGAAAAACTACTCTCCTGATGGTAAAATTACATAGAAGAAAAAACTTGTGTCTCTAGTTGCATTCCAAATATAGATGTTTTTATAAGAAAAGAAAAGTAAGATTAAGAAGAGATTAAAAAAAATAAATAAATAAATAAATAAAACTGGGGCTTAAATTTTTTAGAAATAATGCACTGGTGCGTTCCAGTACTCACTATTAATGCGTTTCCACGCATTCCATCTAACATGCAAAAATTCACTAAAATAAAAGAAGTATGGGAACTGCGTTTCTGTGCGTACCCATGCAAATTAAGTACTCATGCAAATTACCAGGATCAATGAAAAAAGCAAGTATTAGTAACTTCCTTCCTTACACTTTCTGTTAAGTTATAGAAAAAAAAAAAAAAAAAAAAAAAAAAAAAAACATAATGCTTGCAGCATTTAAAATACAAATGTGTCCCACTAAAGCGCGTATCATACACGACGAGTTTATAGGCAATTTTAGAGCCAACCACTGATCAGCGTCGATTTTTCGGAAAAAATTGTCTCTACTCCCAGTGTGATAGCGCGCACCGAACTAACTTGCCCAACTTTTTCAGAGCTGTCTTGATAAAATTGTCTCTACACACAATTTTTCTACAGACTTATCCAATCAGGATGCGCTATTTTGATATGCCATATTTCCAAGATGGCGGAACACGGGAATTGCTTAAAGTGGAGATTTGAAGAAGAAATATTATCGTTAAGCGCGTTTATTTTACCGTTAAGCATGAAATGATAAGAATTTTGAATTAATCGTTTTTATTTTCGTATGGCGTTATGACAATAGTTGTAACAAAGATCAAAATAGAAATAATAATTTTAGAAAATCAAAGGGAATTTTAACACTAATCACTGCGTATTTTATTCGCTCCAAAAAAAGTGGTAAGCGTCAGAAGTGAAGTCTTCTTTCATCCAACTTTTCACCCGTCTATTGTAACCTCTACGATGTTTTCGTCGAGGAAAAATCGGCGCTAAATTCGGGTCAAAAACTGGTTGTTTCTAAAGTTGCTGGGTCTAATACGCCCTTAATACATTGGAAACGGTGTATAATCAAGAAATTTAACGATCAGAATTCGTTTAATGGAATTAGTTTTCAAGAAAAGCAATTTTATATTAAGGGAAAATACAAAAAAAAGTGAATTATAAAATCATTAAATTGAAATGAACCACATATTTCATTAAATAAAATAATCTTATTTCAAATATTAAAAGAAGCTTTTACTTCTTGTGTAATTCTAAAAGATACTAATAATACATAAAAATCAAATAATTACCTACAATTGAAAAGGATTTGCCAGTTTGAAAAGCAAAGTATGAAAGAAAGGAAATATAAATTTTGCATTTTTGCAAAATATATATTAATACGGAGAAATGGTCTTTTCTTATATCAGATATAACACGACGTTATTTAATTTATTACATTAGTTAATATCAAAATTATTTTACTGTTTAAATTTCATCATTGAATAAATTACATTATTTGGGTAAATATAAATATTTTAATCTGATTTAATAACTTTATTATTATAAATATTAATTTTATGGTAAAACATACAAAACATTTGTGTAAAAATATATTCTAAAGTGAAAATTCCATAAAAACTGTTTTTAAAGAGATAAAATTCAGTAATAGTTAACAACTGATATTCAGTATTGAAAATCTAATAAACAGCAGAGTAATTTGCATTGCATTTGTTATTGGTTTAAAATTTTAGTGACATTTATTCAGATATCTTTAAATAAACTTTATAATTATATATATATATATATATATATATATAACAATGCATTTAAATTATGATAAGTGAAGATATGAGAGTGAAATGTAGAAACAACAAGAACAATAATTTGACAATGTTAATGAACAAGAAAATTAGTTAAATTTAACACTATTCAACCTAAAAATTTCAATTATGTTGTGTTTTCTTCATCAGTGTTTTCTTCATCTAATTTAATTTTCTTGTTTATTAACATTGTTAAATTATTGTTCTTGTTGTTTCTACATTCCACTTTCATATCTTCACTTATCATAATTTAAATACATTGTTTTATTTTTGTATATAAATTTAGTGCTGCTTTCAGCGCCTATTTTATGCAAATTAATTTTTGTCATTTATTTTGAAATTAATATATATATATATATATATATATATATATATATATATTTATTTATTTATTTATTTATCATTCGAATTTGGAGAAATATTTTAAAAAAGAATGATGAAATTGTATATTGTTAGACAAAAGAAATTATCTAAAAGTTGCAAAAGATGAAAAGGAAAATTTAAAAAAATGTTTTATATTGATATTGTTTCATATTGAAGTCCCTTTTCTCTAGGCATGTACTTGCAAGTATCTTACACAATTCTTCTGCGGTACATGCAATAAATCAGCTTTGTTTCAAATATTTTTACTTTTCAAGTTTCCACTGATAAACTTCTGAACTTGAGCATGTTATGAGTATAGACGTAAATAATAAGCAATGTTTACAACATTGTTGTTTATCACTATGTAAATATAAATCAGAAAGTTGCCCTAATACTTAGTACTGGGACTGCATTAATTCCTGTTAGTAATTTTTTTTTTTTTTTTTTTTTTTTTTTTATTGAACAGTGCTTACTTCAATGCATACAAACATATTATTTATATTAATATAGATACCCATAAAGAATTACATTTATTCTTAGTACTAAGGTTGCCTTAAACCAAATATCAAAATTGCCTATACAGAGCATTGATTAAAATATGCGTATTTTTTCGTGGACATTGATTCAACATTGAAGCAATTTCCTGTTATTTATTGCACTCCGGTATTTCTGTTGTTTGTCCGTGGTATATCGTTTGTAATCGAATTTTCAGTAAGTATAAAGAACAACCGTGTCATTTATAACAATGTCAATACCCATTTAGTGTTTTCTTAATTTCTCAGCTGTTATTGTGCCTAATCACACTTGCTGAAATGCGCAATTGACACCAGCGCTATTAGGGAATATTAATTGTTTTCAAATTATTAATTCTATTTTGAAAGCTTTATATAAATTTAGAATGCCATCAACTGCAAAGAATGTTTTGTAATTGGCGTCTCAAATTTATCCGCTGATTAAATAAGATATAGAATATTTTATACGAGCATGGTTAAAAACTGTAAGTTCAATATAATCTATCATTTATATAAAATGAGGTTGATTGATGTAAATGCCAGACAAAAACTATTGAAAGAAACATTTTGGTTTTTGTTACTAATAATATATATTTTAGTACACTTGTATAAAAAAAATCCCTGGAATGACATTTTCATTTAAATTAAACATTTTGAACACTTTTTAACAATTTTTAAGTGTGAATATGATTTCAATTAATGTATCTGTCGGTCCGACGGTCCGCCTGTTTATCCGTCTGTCTGTCCGTCTACAGCGTTCGTAAATATTCTCAGATTAAAAAATATATATATACGTTTTTCAAGTTCGCTATGGAATATTCACTATTTGAAATGGCATTAATTTGTCTTGGTTTGTGCAGACCCCCAAAAATCTCAATGCGTTCCATTTTATGTCGGACATATTTACATATCACATTTACATAACTTTCTACTGAAAAAATCATAAGGAAATTGATATTGTTACAAAATTGTAAATAATTGTGTTTATTTTTGTATAACTTCTTTCAAAGAGGCTTTGTAAGTTGATAAAGTGATAATTTTGTGCATTTCTAGTCGTTTTAGCGTTGAAATAGCCTTATTTTCCCTTAAAAACGCATTAAAAAGCCCTAATAAGGCAGGTAGTGGATTTGGCGCCAAATTTGGCGACTTTTCCCCACCTTGGCGATTTTTTTTGGCGACACTGGCGAGAAAATACTTATAAGGGATATACCAAATATGGAAGCTCTAATCCCATTGGCTGAGGAGATATGGAGATTTCTCGAACGTTCCACACTTTTCTACAGGGGTATATAAGCCTGCTTTCTTCGCCAAAGAGAGTCAGTTCAGTTCTCAGCCAGCTTCGCTAATGCTTGCATTGTTTGAGCCTCTTTGAAAGAGTCTTGCTTTAAGTGTTATTGCTATACAGTTTGTACTGTGGATTTGCTATTGACAGCTGTTGTTTAAGCTGTGATTACTGTTTGAATTGAAGCTGATACTTGGTTTATTGACCTGTATTTTTCTGGAACTTTCTGTGAATAAATTCCTGAATTTTTGTAAGTTTGGCCTTTCATTCTCGGACAACTCACGAACGCCCAAGTACGCAACATATCTGGTGTCAGGAGTGGGGTTCGAACCTACGCTCTCTTACGAGAACCAGAGCTATGGAGCAAGAAATGAAGAAATTTCTAGAAGGTCTCACTGCTCAGATGAATGAGTTAAGATCTGGATTGATAGAGAAAATGGAAACAGGACAGGAAAAGATGGAAGCATCGCAAAGAGAGATGAAAGATAGCCTGAGCCAAGAGATGAAAGAAATGAAGGCAGCACAAGAGAAAATGGAAACATCGCAAAGAGAAATGAAAGACGGCTTGACTGAAGAAATGAAGGAAATGAAAGATGCTATGGGTGAAGTTCAGGAAGAAATTAAATCTAATCAAGATGAGATGAAGAGAGAGCTTTCAACGGTGAAAGAATCAATCGAGGGTAAATTAACGGTGATGGAAAATAGAATGGATGGAATAGAAGAGAAAGTTATAAAGATAGAAGAAAATTTTGAAGAGAAAGTTTTGAAAATAGAAGAAAGTTTTGAAGAGAAAGCTATGAAGATAGAAGAAAATGTTAAGAAGGTTGAAGAGAGTGTTACGAGGATAGAACGGAGTTTCGGGGAGAAAGTTAAAGAAAATTTTGATCAGGAACTGAAAGGAAGGTTTTCAGAGATAGAAGGTAAATTGAAGAGAGTAGAAGAAGATTTGAGAGAAAAGTGGAAGAAAAGTTAGAATCCATGTCCCAGGAAACTGAAAAGAAAGAGAGAAGAAGCCAGAATCACGAATTTATTAAGCTATCTACCTACGACGGCAGTTCCTCCTGGCATGTATATAAGACGCAGTTTTCCATCGTAGCTGAAGCTAACGGCTGGGACTCTACCGCCAAGTCGGTCCACTTAGCAGCAGCATTACGGGGAGATGCAGCCGAGATACTACGAAATGTTTCTAAAGAAGAAAGGAACGACTTCGAGGCCCTGACTAGAGCACTGGAGCTACGGTTCGGAGAGAAGTGTTCTAAGGACTATAGTCGCCTCCAGCTAAAACCCGTTACCAGAAAACGGGCGAAAGTTTGCAAGAACTGGCAGCGGACATTCAGAGATTGTCACACCTAGCATTCTCAGACTGTCATGCTGACACTCGAAACGACTTAGCCCTTCAGTACTTTATCGATGCTGTTCGGGATCCAGAAATTCAAAAAGCGCTGAGACGCTCCTACATCAAAGACGTAGAATCAGCTTTAGGCTATGCACTTAGGATAGAGACAGCCCAACAAGCCTCCCGCAAAGACCGCCATACGATACGAGCAGTCTCATTAAATGATACGCCTGCTTATGAAAATGAAATGAAGAGAAGTATCGCAGAGATCTTAAAGAGATTGCGCAGCCTGGAGAATAATAAGGAAATAAAGGATCGGCAGATAAAGTGCTGGGGCTGTGGAGGGGATGGTCATGTGAAGAGGAACTGCCCTGTAAGACCAACTATAGGAAATCACCCGGCTTCACCATCACTGCAGGGAAACTAAGAGGAGGCCATCTCGCGGGGCGGAGGTTGCCTAAAATTAAAGAGCCCCAATTTACAGTATTTCATGTTTCATCGATTAGTGGCGGCGATAATGGACTTTACGTCTATGGCCAAGTTAACAACACCGCCTGCCGGATGATTCTGGACACGGGAGCCAACGTGACCATCATTAGAGCGGATTTGGCTCAAGAACTAAAAGAGAAGATCATCTGGACGCCGCCCTGTGTTAAACTCCAGACTGTGACCGGAGACGAAATCAAAATATATGGAAAAATGAACTTGACCATCACTTTTGGGAATGCCAGTTACCACCATATTGCATATGTGGCTGATATAAGAGATCCTTTAATCATTGGAATTGATTTCCTAAGAAAATTTAACTTCAAATTGGACTTCAAGAATAATGAACTGCATTCGAGTTCGGAAGACTTAGCTGTGTTCAATACTGAAAATCAGGACATTCAGCAAATTTGCCAGATAACAGCCAAGTCTGAAATTTCCATCCCCCCACACACAGAGACAATAGTTTCAGGAACACCACCTACAAAGCAATACTTCCGCTATGGACTGATTGAATACCCGAATACCGACAATAGCCCAAGAGGAGTTCTGGTAGCTTCATCTCTAGTGGATCTCTCAAAGAGTTTCCTGTGAGAGTCGCAAACATCAGCGATAAGGTCCGGACAGTGAAGAAGGATGAGGTGTTAGCAACCTGCACTCCTGTTACATGCATCAACCGCCCCACGCAATCAACCGAATCCATGTCTTCTGAACAATTAATAACGGAATTACTCAAGAATGCAGAGTTAGGAAAGGAACAGAGATGTGCTGCGGAGAAGCTACTCCAAGAATTTAAAGACCTTTTTTCTCGAACACCTGAAGACGTCGGAAGAACGAACATCACGCAGCACAGAATTAATACAGGAAATCATCCTCCAATCAAACAACATCCAAGAAGACTTCCATTTGCTAAACAAGAAGAGGTCACTGAACTTCTAAATGAAATGCAACACAATGACGTCATCGAGCCATCAACGAGTCCTTGGGCCCTCTCCCATAGTACTGGTGCGGAAAAAGGATGGTTCAACAAGATTTTGCGTGGATTATCGTCGTTTGAATGACGTCACGAAGAAAGACAGTTACCCTCTTCCCAGAATTGACGACACCTTAGACACACTTGCTGGCAATGAATGGTTCTCGACTTTAGATCTGAAGAGCGGTTACTGGCAAGTAGAATTACATCCTGATGATCGTGAGAAGACTGCATTCACCACGGGACATGGACTGTGGCAATTTAAAGTTATGCCATTTGGATTATGTAATGCACCTGCCACCTTCGAACGCCTGATGGAGACGGTGCTAAAAGGAATTTCCTATGAAGCCTGTCTGGTGTATTTGGATGATATTATCATTGTGGGGCGCACCTTTGAAGACCATCTACGAAACATCCGAAAGGTTCTGGAGAAACTCAGAATGGCTAACCTTAAATTGAATCCAGGCAAGTGTAACTTGTTCCGTCGTGAAGTGAGCTACCTCGGCCATATCATCTCTGCCGAAGGTGTGAGAACTGATCCTGAGAAGATCTCTGCAGTCGAGAACTGGAGTCGCCCTGAAAATGTACACCAACAACGAAGTTTCCTGGGGTTATGCACTTACTACAGGAAGTTTGTCAAGGGTTTCTCAAATATTGCCAGACCACTCCACAAGCTGACGGAAGCCAAACAGAAGTTCCTGTGGACAGATGAATGTGAAAAAGCGTTCAAGCGACTTAAAGAGGCTTTAACATCATCGCTTATCTTAACGTATCCACAGCCCGACAGACAGTTCATACTTGATACAGATGCCAGCCATGAGAGTGTCGGTGCTGTTCTGTCGCAGGAAATTGATGGTCAAAAACATGTCATTGCCTATTGGAGTAAATGCCTATCTAAACCAGAGCGAAATTACTGTACCACCAGGAAAGAGCTACTCGCCATCGTAAAAGCCATAGAACATTTCCACCATTACCTCTATGGCAGAAGATTCCTGCTCCGGACTGACTATGCATCTTTGACGTGGTTGCTCCAGTTCAAGAACCCGGAAGGACAGATTGCCAGGTGGATACAACGCCTCCAGGAATATGACTTTGAGATACGTCATCGTAAAGGGACTCTACATGGTAATGCAGATGCTTTGTCACGGAAGTCCTGCTCGGAAAGCTGCAAGTACTGCTCTAGAGCCGAACAGAAATACCTACCGATAAATCCGGTTGCCTGAAAAGTTACTGTCTCAACACCATCAGATCAAGGTATCGATCCATGGAGTGACGAAGAACTTAGAGAATCCCAGTTGGAAGATCCTGACATAAAGCCAATATTACAGCCAATATTACATACTTCAAGGACTTGAAGCTGAAGGAGACTATCAGCAACAGACCTACCTGGCAGGACATTTCCAGATTTAGTCCCATTACGAAAAGTTATTGGGCACTTTGGGACTCTCTTCATATCAGAAACGGCGTATTATACAGAAAGTGGGAATCTGATGATGGGAAAAGCTTCAGATGGCAGATTGTATTACCAAGATAAAAAATTCCAGATGTTTTAGAACAACTGCATAGTAGCTCTACCGGAGGCCATTTTGGGGTAATGAAGACTCTGCAGAAAGTTCGGGAACGCTTCTACTGGTGCAAGGCAAAGGAGGATGTGGAGAAATGATGTAAATCCTGTGATGCTTGTGCGGCACATAAAGGCCCGCAGAAACGAAGTCGAGGAAGACTGCAACAGTATAACGTGGGAGCACCATTTGAACGGATTGCACTCGACATCTTGGGTCCTTTGCCACGGACCTCCAGTGGAAATAAATACATCCTCGTCGAGATGGACTATTTCACCAAGTGGCCTGAGGCATATCCCATTCCCAATCAAGAGGCAGGCACAGTCGCAGAGGTCCTAGTGCAGCAATGGGTGTCAAGGTACGGCACGCCCCTACAACTTCATACCGACCAAGGTAGGAACTTTACCTCTGCTGTTTTCAAAGAACTTTGTCAACTACTAGGCATAGACAAAACCCAGACAACACCCTTATATCCCCAGTCGGACGGCATGGTCGAGAGGTTCAACCGTACCATCCTGAATAACCTCTCTCTTCTAGTATCAAGGAACCAGCAAGATTGGGACTTGAAGTTGCCATTGTTCCTGCTGGCTTATCGAAGTGCTGTCCATGAAACCACCGGGTATACTCCAGCCCAGATGCTGTTTGGACGTGAACTTCGTCTCCCTTGTGATCTCCTGTTTGTTTGTCCACCCGATGCGCCTTCATCGCCCGAGGAGTACATCCAAGGTCTCCGGGCACGATTTGAGGACGTATACAATTTTGCTCGGGAACGGATTCACATTGCAACGGAGAAAATGAAGACAAGGTACGATCTAAAGGCTACACAATATGAGTACCAGGAAGGAGAGAAGGTCTGGTTGTGGAATCCTGTTCGACGCAAAGGACTCTCTCCCAAGTTACAGTGCAACTGGGATGGACCATACACAGTCTTAAAAAGGCTGAATGATGTAGTGGTGCGGATCACTAAAACACCTTCATCAAAACCGAAGGTGGTGCAATATAACAGGCTAGCCAAGAACCACAATTAAGGGTAATATTAAAATTTAAAATGTAAATATTGGTAAAATTTGCGCATGCGTAATGTAAATATTTGTATATAAATACTTGTACATATTTGTGAATTTTGTAAATATTTCTCACTTGATTTTTGTTTGTATTTTGTCGTTATATGCAACTTAGTTTTTGTATTTTAGCTTGTGTAAATTTGGTTAGTTTCGCCTCTTGACCAAGGGTTGCACTGCCCGGGACGTGCAGTCCTTGGGTGGGGGGCAGTGTTACAAAATTCTAAATAATTGTGTTTATTTTTGTATAACTTCTTTCAAAGAGGCTTTGTAAGTTGATAAAGTGATAATTTTGTGCATTTCTAGTCGTTTTAGCGTTGAAATAGCCTTATTTTCTCTTAAAAACGCATTAAAAAGCCCCAATAAGGCAGGTAGTGGATTTGGCGCCAAATTTGGTGACTTTTCCCCACCTTGGCGAGAAAATCCTTATAAGGGATATACCAAATATGGAAGCTCTAATCCCATTGGCTGATGAGATATGGAGATTTCTCGAACGTTCCACACTTTTCTACAGGGGTATATAAGCCTGCTTTCTTCGCCAAAGAGAGTCAGTTCAGTTCTCAGCCAGCTTCGCTAATGCTTGCATTGTTTGAGCCTCTTTGAAAGAGTCTTGCTTTAAGTGTTATTGCTATACAGTTTGTACTGTGGATTTGCTATTGACAGCTGTTGTTTAAGCTGTGATTACTGCTTGATTTGAAGCTGATACTTGGTTTATTGACCTGTATTTTTCTGGAACTTTCTGTGAATAAATTCCTGAATTTTTGTAAGTTTGGCCTTTCATTCTCGGACAACTCACGAACGCCCAAGTACGCAACCATATTTATTGTTACTATGTTAAAATAATATTTTGTATAGAATAGAATATATTTAGCTTTTAGATTTACAGGGTTACACTAAAATATTCATTTATGCAAACGTTGCCCACAGGAATTTAGCTTGGGGCTATTTGTCTGGATGACACTTTTGGAGGGTCTGCTGGTGTCGTGTGTAGGAGAGAAAACTGTACTTGCTTCCGCGGATGACCTCTCACTCCTAGCTTAGGGGCACACGAGAAGATCTTGAGAAACAAGTGAAAATCAGGTTCTAGATAAAATCGCTAAGTAGTCAAATGCTAAAAATCTAACAATATCTAAAGAGAAAAATGAAATGACCCATTTTGGTAATCCTAAAAACTTAAAAGGTTTGACGATTTTCAATGCCAATCTGATAGTTAAAATGAACAATGCTGATACCAATGTAGTTTTAAGTGTATGAAAATTACAATATTATTTGAAAGAATGTAATTTTCTGCCAAAGCACGCCTCTTTATTATTTTTTTTTATTTGCCACAGAAATTGATGCTTTATCCCAATTGAATATTCAAGATTTCCGGATAAAATAAATTTTTAATCGGGGGTAAAAGCCTTCTCTATCAAATTCTTGGACTTACAAATCTCTGAGTTGGCGCATGCTTATCTGACTTTATCATATTTATGGGTTTCGATACCCGGATAAATGGCTAAATATACGCAAGAGCACCACATAAAAACTTTCTGCTTAACATGTCCCTAAACATCTAAAAGAAATGTATGCTATTTTCAAGTTTACAATGTTTGTTCTTCTTAATATATCGGCAAATTAAATTTAAGAATATTAGAAGGGGGCTTGCAACAATATGGATGCTGAAAATTATCTACCTTTTAAACTAATTGTGCCTAGCTCACTTGATAATAATTGGGAAAAAAATACTTTTGAATGGCAGAAAAGATAAAAAAAATAATCTGGTGTGTCACTCACACGACTTTCTCTTACCCTGAAATTTAATACTATAAATACAGATTGGAGCTTAAGAGGTAAGATAACGAGTACTGTTATGAAAACCTATGTTTAAAAAGTTCAAATTAGGCTTCGGAGCAGCTCTATTTGACAAGTGCTTCTGTGTCAAGGGGCTATCGCCCCCCTTAAACCCCCGTTTCACTACTGTACCTACATTTACATATAATTTGAATCTGTTATTAAATTCAAAAATTCATTTAAAATCATTGACACAACTTTCACACCAACATTCTTTGAAATTTATCAATCTTAATCAAACTTTTCTAGTAACAAACACATTAACTTCAAAATACAACATTTGATCGCCTAAAATTATTTGTTCTTAATTTATTCGAACAGACACAGACAAAGATCAAACGTTAAAAACTTGACTTCAGTATTTAGGAAGCCTCAAAACGCCTAAATATACGAAAAACCAAGCGATGAATATTTAGCTTAAAAAAAATACATTATTTACCGTATGGCTATGAGAAATTAATTTTAATTCCTGAGCAGCTTTCCTGGACAAGGTAAAATATTGCAGTAAAGCACTTCCAATAACAATAAAAAAGAATTTTATGGCTTAAATATTGGCAGTCCTGTATATCCTTGAAAAGTTATGTACACATCACGTGGAGGACATAAATATAATCCTATATTAATAACACAGGGCTCAACCTGAAGTACACTTCCATTCATTTTCTAGTATTGTCGTACTAAAATCTAGTTCTTTTAATGAACAGTGAATGATTTCTATACCATATTCTACACGAAACATGTTTTTACGTATATAAAAAATATATATTCATTTCATTTTGTTTAGTGCAGTCTATAGACGTTAAATATAGAATATTGAGAAATTTTGAGTATGATTGCTTAGTTTAGGAGTACTATAGTAGTTACGGTGGGAGTGTCGATTTCTAGTTTTCGGTAAAATTTTGGTGTATGGGTGAGTCGGAAGATATTTTTAAGGAAGTATGTTATTATATCTAAACAGACACTGGAATAATGACACATAAAAGAACTCAGACTTTTAGCATTAGGGAAGTATTATCCCAGAGTGTTTCACGAAACTTTCTTTTGAAAGACTGAAGATTACACGAGCGTTTTATTGAAGGCGTTAACTGTACTCAAGTTACCTTAAGCAGAGAGGGCATTATGTTATAAGTATAGTTAAATTAAACTTGTCGCATTTTTTTTTTCTTTTTCTTTTTGTTGAAGAAAATTTCACATAATTCTTCGTCACGCTCGTATTGGTTTCAGACACTCAATATTTTGGTTAGTCATATCCCTCTTACTAAAATACTGAATAAACTGGTGGAAATTTTAAATCTACGTCTTTTATCTTTTTTTTTTTACCACTCATACTTTCAGCAGCAAGATCTTAAATCAGGACGCAACCTCATAATTTATTATGCTTTTATTGGTAGTTATATAATTACTTTTAAACCTATTTATAACGTGCAAAGGAGCTAAAACATTTTTTAACTAGGGTTTTTTATAATATGTTATTTATATAATACAAAATTCCTAAATGTGGATTCTAAAAATCATTGATTGACAATTTAGATACATATGTATAGGTTATATTATTTATTAAACATACAAATATTTCCTTTACATAAACACGAAGATTTAAAACCATATTTTATTACCAGTTTCTGGCATTTACTAATGTTTCATTACAATAAGCTTTTAATGAGCAATGTCAATAAAATAATAACAATGTTTCGTAATTAGTTCTTATATATATTATATATATATGTATAATGTTCTTAAAAGCGAGCTTATATTTTAGGAAACTGCATTCTTGTATCGAACAATAACTTTTGTATTGCGTTTGCTGTTAATATATTTATAGCAGAATGGGTAGATATTTTTCGAATATTCATTTTATTCGAAATGAGCATTCATATCATTCATATTCTTTACCCTTGAGTGTTGACTATCATTGCCCGTTGGCATTAAATATACGAAGATTAGAAATAAAGGAGATTCACAGTCGTATAGATAGAAAGAGCTTTCTTAATGGTTATTATGAACTAAGAATAACTTACTACTAAATGCAACCACTAAAAGATTGGGTATCGAAAACTGATTATATATTTGGACGTTAAAGATTGGGTAATATTCAGTTTTGCATGAGTCATTAATTACTCGAATAAATGAATCTATTTTGCGTTAGGAAAGATATTATTATGCAATAAATAAACAAATTTAATTTTTAATAAGAGACAAATCTGTAAGTGAGTATCTTGCGCAAGTCAATATCCCAAAGTTTTATTTATTACTAAAACGTATTTGAATAGAGAAATTTTAAATACTTCCTTATTCAAAGTTTAAGGAAGTATTTAAAATTCCCGATTTCCAAAATGGATTTTATATATTGCTTAGCTCAAAAATAGACCATTGTAGAATATTGCAAATTTATATGTGTGACTGTTTTGATGTCCAGTTGTACACCTACAAATTTCGTCTTAATACGCGCTGTCATTTTACAGGTATCAGCGACTTTACATGATTTTTCGTGACATCTATGTGTGTGTAATGTGTGTATGTATCTCGCGTAACTCTGAAATGGTTGGCGAAGAACGTTGAAAATTGGTATATTGGTTTGTTACAACATCTAGTTGCGCACCGCTCTTTTGTTCTTTCTGTGACTTTACAGTTTGGAGATATTTACGAAAATTATATTCATAATGACCAAATATGCAAATATTTTGGCCATTATATATGACCTACCATCATAGAGGTTTGAAAATAAGCTAATGATAGAGCCCGTAATGATATTTTTACGAAAGTTATCGACATTTTTGCATTTAGAAAGTAATTCTTAATATATAAGTGGGTTCTAGTCGACGAATGCATTTTATTTTATTTTAGTCTTGTTTGTCATTTAAAGAATTTTCGAAGAATTTAATTCAATACTATAAACTAATGAATCTTTCCGGAAAATTTCAGAATTCTGGTTCTTATTGAAGTTAGAGCTTCCAAACTTTGGCAACCATGAACTCTAAGACTCTAAGACGGAAGGTGGCCGCTCACCACTATGCAGCGGTTTTGAGCGATTTCAACCTTTAGAGAGGGGCTCCGATGGCACTGTGGTGATTCAAAAGAGCCCGTGTCTAAAGGTTAAACCTCCTCCGTTGTTTATTGCATAAACAGAAAAAAAAAAGGTTACAGAGGTCGCCAAAGCGGAGCTTTCACACGACAGAGGGCGACAAGAAACAAGAATATGAAAAGAGGAACGGAGCCTTGATCCCTCGCATGGAAAAGCTTGTGAAGAAAAATTGTATGGTCCTCCAAGAGAAAAGTTGGTAACTGCCTTGGAAGATTGAAAAATTAGTTGGTCAAATTGGAAAGATGCATTAAGAAGTTATAGGTTCTGGTTAGTTTCTGACGTAGGGGAAGCCGGGTAACGATATTAAAAAGCCAGTCGTTAGGTTTATTAGGTGGGTTAAGGATACGCCAATCAAGAGTTAGTGGGCATAAGAAAAAGTAATGATTTGCATTACCCTCAGCGCCGCACTCACATTGTGGAGTGCGCGAGCAATGAAACTTGAAGAGATGTGATTTGAACGGGCCATGGCCCGTTAAGAAGGCTGTTATGGCTGGGGAAAGGTGAAAGTTATAATTTGACACTTTTGGGAGGAGGTTAAACGTAAATCTACCTTTAGGAGATGCATAAAATTTTCGCCAAAATTAGTCGCCAAGTCGCTAAACTCGACGCAAAATCACCAAAATCGATGCCAAGACCAAAATAAGCATTGGCTACAAACTTGGCGACTTGGCGAGATTAGCGATCAAATTTGGCGGCAAATATTGTTTCAGGATAGCTAGAATTAGTAAATCCTTTCTAAATTTTAACTGAAATAATTGTTTCGGTGAAATGTATCGTTTTTCTCCTCTAATATTTGGCATAGAGATCAAAAGTAGGCCATCTATACTCGAATGATTTCCATTAAACTCTAAGCTATCAATTTGTCAATGAGAGATTTTGTAATAAGCCCATCCTGAAAAATCTAGTATATTTGTTTGGATGTATATATAATTCTATTATCATGACTTTTGCGGTGTGAGTAGCAGTTTTTCAGTTTTTTTTAAAAAGTGGTTGGAACCTGTTTGTTTATTTTACGAATCCGTTACCTCACACAAAAATATCAATGTTTTCATAATAATATACATATTCCAATGGGTGTATAAGGAAGTCATGTGATGTCCATATAATATTTTTTTTAATTTGTTAACTTTTCTAAATAGTCACTACCAAATGTAATAACTTTCTCCCAACTTTTCTTGACTTTTGGAGAATAGAGCGGATGTGGATTACTCTAATCTATGGCTTCCCGATACCAAACAAATGAACATTAATAGCTGTAATTTACAACAAAAGCATCAATTAATATGCAGAAAAATATTTATTCATATATCTAAGTTATTTATTAGGAAATAATTAGAATTACGATACCCATTTCGTACACATGCTGTTTTTTTGGTAAATTTAAGGTTGTACGTTTACAAATATTTGTTTATGATTTCGAATTTTAAATTAAAAATATATCAAAAATGGATTAAATGCAAATCTTTCAAATTTGTTTCCCAAATTAAATTAGTTACATTCAAATAAATTTATAGGAAAATATACTATAAATATTGAAACAGATAATGTTTCTTAAACAAAAGCCCCCAAATTTCAGAAGTAAATAAAGTTAATTTTCTTAAGTTTATAAAATCAGCTTTTACTAACAATCTAAAAGTAAACTAAAAATGATTCGTGATTTAAGACAATTCTAGGTTTTATTTTTGATCTTGGTATTTGAGTTACTCTTTATTTCTGGAAATAACGCTCATCTTTGAAACAAACAAACAAAAAAAAAACCAAAAAAAAAAAAAAAAAAAAAAAAAAAAGCTCGAAGATCTAAAAATGAAAATATTTCTAAAACTGAAAATCGTGCTACTTTTCCCTATAAAACAAAATTCAGTTTTAATGGGAAAAATTTAAAAAGGCTTTATTAAATCTTTAAATTCAAAATTTTAAATTATTTTCCTAGAATTCGGTATTTGTGTATAACGAATACATGTGTTATATTCAGTACAGTAAAGCAGAAAAATTAACAAAAATTCTTAACACGTGTTACAGTTAACCAGCGCATAGTCACAATTTTTAATTAAAATAGCAAATTTGGAGGAGATTATTTTTTTTCGATTATAGGAAATTTTTGGCGATTATAGGAATTCAGGAGCTTTTTAAAAGATTTTGAGTGATTTATTTATTTTTATTTTATTTTATTTTATTTTTTATTTTATTTTTTATTTTTTGAAAAAGGAAATTAGTCAGAAATGAAATTTTTGATCTAAACAAAACGTACAGTCATTAAAATAAAGTAAAATAAAATAATAATAATAAAAAGACTTTTTTTGTTAATTTTGCTGCAATAATTATGCAATGCACGTTAAATTGGAATAATGACTAATATTAAAAAATATTATTTTTCTAACATGTAGACAGAAATTTGTTTTTGGCTCTCTACATATGAAAATTCAAAATAATTTACGTATTTTAAAGAAAATATATGATTTTGATAGAAGTTGTGAGGTTTGTGCTGATGCAAACTCCATCTTAATAATTAATTAGATAACTAAATGGATAAGTGAAGAGCACGAGACTTGAATATAAATTATAATTAAGACTTTTATTTGAACAGTTTAATGGGAGGGCGATCTGGCAATTGCTATAGCCCAGTCAGCGTATTTAAATACTTTATCAAAATATATGCATAAGAATTAAATTAGATAATTCGAAATATCTCACCCCAGCAAACAGTCGAAGGTGTAGAGACGGGTGCACTCTTTTATTCGACTACTGTGATTTCACTGTGGATCAGCGGATTCCCGTCTGATCCAACTTTACATTTATTAATACTAGCAGATACGCACACCAACACTCATCAAACTACATAATCGTCACACAACTAAATCTCCACTACTCCACTATTTCACACCTCAATACTCGCCAAATTAAGAATCTTCACAATCTACACCCCCTCTTTTACGAAAACCATCTTCATCTTATACTACTTTCTACCAACTTCCTTCCTTTTCATTTCAATCAATACTTTTAAAATCACTTCCAGTTCCTCTACCTCTCACAACTTAATTCGTTCATTGCAGCACCATGTCGACACAAAACTAATCCGACCAAAACTTTCGCCGAGTCACTGGCGTCGAAGCGATTTAACCGTCCCAACTTTATACTTTGCTGGATCCAGCTTAATTTCAAACCAACTGTGGTGACCTTCTACAGTCTCAACCTCACAAAGTGTTAAAATAAAATTTCATCTTTAAAAAAATTTTTATAACAAGCAATTATCGATCATTCTTATGCAGTATTTTTTACTTTTTCTTATCTGTATAACGGCAGAGAATTATTATTATTATTATTATTATTATTATTATCATTATTATTTTGTTAAATTTTCTAAATTGAGATTTTGCTATATTCACACGTTTTGAAGTCCTCTGAATTCAAAAATCAGGTTTTTAGCGGCTGCTTTCTCTGTGTGGAAGACTTTTATTAGCATAATTTAAGAACAAATATTAACAGGATGTCTAAATTCGGCATTCTAAATATTTTGTAGCGATGGTACACAAAACTTTTAAATGAAATCAGGAAAATGGTTCGTATACAAGGACACCCAAGAAAATTCAATCACAATACATCTATGGGCAAAATTTCTGTTGGTTGCACTTTAACACGTCAGACTGCATTAAACAAAAGGAAATGAACATATATTTTTTATATGCCCAATAGCCTATTTATAGGATATGGTATGAAAACCAGTCAGTGCTTTTTTAAGTACTGCGCAAAAGAATTCGAACGAATTAGGATACTATACTTTGAAATTGCTGGAAAGGTATTTCAAATTTTATTATATGTCTTTTTCATATTGGGCTAATTTTAAGTATGCTGTGTGATGCGTGTATAATTTATAGACAATATCTTAAACAATTAAAAAACATTCCTTTTAACTTTAAACCCATAACCCCTTCTCTGGATCTAACTGGCGTAATATAATTAATTCCTTGTAAAAATTGTAAATATGTTTATATAGGTGAAACTGGCCGTACAAAAAATATTAGACTACAGGAGCACAGACGATCTTTTAAAAATTGCAACCAAAATTCTAAAATTGTTATCCATTCAACAGAAACCGATCATATTCCTGACTTGGATAATATAAAAGTTCTAAATTATGGTTTTGATAATTATTAATCACGTATTTTCCTTGAGATCTGGCACACTGCCAGCCATTTCCACACTATCAATTAAGCATGCGCACTGGCTCCTCAATATTCTGTATTTCTATAAATTCCTTGGGTATTCATGTAATGCTTGCATATTATGTTGTAATTGATACTGATCAGGAAACCCGGACGGGTTTGGAAACGTCTAGATTTTAATTATTTTTATATGTATGTTTTGTTTTAAATGTATTTTAACTTAAGTTTTGTCTCGTACATAAAATAGTTTTTGTTTTTAATATATATAATTGAGACGGTTTGATGTTTGTGTGCGTTAAATATACAGGGTGATCAGTTTAACAGAGTACCCGTTGGTTTTTCTTATTACCCTTAAATCTGACGGATGTGGCAACTATTCTGACACAGAAGTATAATTATTTGAACCTTGTTTAAGTGTGGGAGACAATTCCTAACACTGTTGGACTGCTACAACATTATTTGTGAGGTAAAACAGAAATGGAGACCCACAGCGTTACTTAATCCTGTGATAATTTTATTTTTGAAAAACAATCATTTAATTCAAATTTTTTACATTATCATTCCTTATAGAAGACGTTGAAAATCTTCGCCACCATTTTGAATGCAAACATGAACACGTCGAACCAAGTTTTTTTAACACACTTCGCAGCATCGTTGACGTTATTGAAGAAATTTCTCCAGTCATGATCTGTTTTAATTCATCGATGTTTACAGAACTTCTCTGGAAAATCCTATGAAATGATAATGATAATGTAAAAAATTTCAATTAAATTTTGATTTTCATAAATAAAATAATGACAGGATTAAATAACATTGTGCGTCTCCATTTCTGTTTTACCTCACAAGTAAAGTTGTAACAGTCTAGCAGTGTTAGAAATTGTCTCTCACTCTTAAACAAGGTTCAAACAATTGTACTTCGGTGTTAGAATAGTTGCCGCATTCGTCATATTTAAGGGTAATAAGAAGATCCAACGGGTACAGTCGGTAACAAAAGTGTCCGAACACTAGCAAAAATTCCTATGTAAAAGAAGTACTCTTCCTGCGGTTCTGTTAAATAAATCCTTATCGAATCATGTTCTTAGACTGACTAAGAAGGGAATTCGACAAGGATTTATTTAACAAAACCGTATGAAGTGTACTTTTTTTACATAGGAATTGCTAGTGTTCGGACACTATTGTCACCGACTGTACCCTTTTGAATTGATCACCCTGCAAATGTAGGGTAAGAGGAAGTTGTATGAATGCTACTCCACATTATTGTATATATTTTTATTTGTATTTTATAAAATATTACTTATATGATGCAAAATTTATTATTTTAAAGCGTTGTTTTTAAGGATATACAAGTAATACAAAAGAAAATTTTTTAAAGTCAATTCCTACTTACAAACACTATCGAAAAAGTTTTTTTTTTAATAATTTTGAATTAGGAAATAAAAAGCGCGCGTGCAAAATGAAATAAAAATAATTATAAGATAAAAAAAACTTTTTATATACCATGTTTTAAATTTTCTGATGAATCATAGAGCTCTTATCAATGTGCATAAAATTTTTAAAGTGATAATGACGTCAATTTTTGAGAGTTAAATAATTTAACTTTTTATAATTTTTTAATGTTCACGTTTAATTAAATGTATTTATTTTTATGTCGAAAGAAAACGAACTCGTAAATTTTTTTTGGCAACAATTAAATTACAGCTAATATTTTTATGGCTATTAGGATGTTATTAGTTTCCTATTTTAATTAATTATAAGAAAACTAATAAAAAAATTCGAAAATCGGACTTCGAAGTATTGTGTTGTTATCGGGTTCTGAGCTATTTTGAAAGTTTCAAATTTCTAGCTAGTCGGGAAGTTAGTTAGAAATCAATTGCAAGATTTGTACAAGATAGATATAGGGAGAGTGTGAACTAATAGTAGGAATTGAATAAATTTAAAACAGAAATAATACGTATATTTTGTATGTTCTTTTAATTTCTATAAATTTTATGAACAAAATCTGTTGAATATTAATTTTAAAACTCTTATATCGGTCTTAAAATATCAGTCTGTTTCGCTTTCCTGGCATGCAGGACAAACACTATTTCAGATAAAAATTTTGATTTTGGCTTCTTTGTTTAGAAATACCTAATAAACATTTCATTTATATGTCAGTAAATTGTTTTAGATGGTATTTAATATTGCAATAGTTTGAAATACCATTTTTACATAAGTTTTATAAAATAAGAAAACAATACATAAAACTCAATTATATTTTGCAAGTGTATACTTCAAAATGCAGTATCTGTAAAACACAGTACTTCACACGTTAAAATCTAAGTCAAAAGACTTAGTTTAAAAGTTTACAATATAAAAGATAAAAAGAACATCGCGACATTTCGTCCAAGCATTGTTACTGGTGGACATCTTCAGGTTTAGTTCTCGTACTGATGGGCTGCCATACTTTCGCCAATTCTCTAGAATGTGTATAATTGATGGCGCATTTATCGTATTTTATTACTTGTATTTTTTCCTGTATTTCAAATTTAATCAGACTGGAGGGGGTTGCTATTATTTAATGTGTACTGTGTTTCATATATTTTATCAATTTAATCTATACACGTGTAAAAACAATTACTCATGCAGTATCTGCAATCATTTTTAGATTTTTGACAAATCTTTGATTTTTACCTGTATTCTGCAGAAGGAAATATCGGTATTGTAAAATTATTCCCAAACCTTTGTTTTTTATTGCATTCTACAGAAGGAGAAATATCGGTTTTATAAAAATATTAGTCTTAGAACACGATTTGACCATTCAAAAACCGTCTGAGTATCTGTGAAAAAAAGAAAATATTTTTGACTACATCCGCTATAGAACTAATGTACAAAATTTCATACGAATTTGCATGTCATTTCGCAGTAATTTACATGTAGTTGCAAAAATTAATGGATATACACCTTTGATGCAAATCAACCAACAGGTGACGTTGCCATCTCATTTTTAAGAATTTTTAATATGGCTGTATAGCAAACAAATTCGTATCAATGTCTATAATGAGAATTATTTTTGACTTATTATTGTGAAATTAAAAATTATTTATAACTGTGATAGTCAATAAGGAAAAGATTGAATATGTGAGAGGAGAACTTTCCATCTGGGGAGGGGGTGAGAGTAAATTCTGTATATGAGTATTTTTCGAAAAACTCGGCAATACTTTTGAAACGAATGGTTGAGCGATAAATATGTGATAAGTAAAAGCAAAGTTTCCTTTTTATTAGACATACAAACATACACAAAGAGAAAAAATACACTAAAAAGGAAATATATATATATATATATGTATTATTTTAGAAGTTGTTTGTGGACCTAAATTGACCTTATTTTATGATTTAGTTATACTTCGCTGAGAGGAAAATAGTCTGCATTCCTTATGTCAGATAATTTTAATAAATAATAATTTTAATAAATAGTTTGCACAATGTTAATTTATATAGAGCAAAATTAGTACTGGCAACCGGCCACGTGGAACGGCTATTTTTGAAAGTGTAAACTAATTAGGAGGGGAGAGAACGGTGGGCAAAGGAACGCGCGCGCTGTGCGCGCGTGTATACCCCGGACCGATTATTCCACCGATGAGAAAAGAATTTTTTTGTATTTTATATTTATGTTTTTCCCTTACGATAATATAGTGGTTCATTAAGAGTCTTGCACATAAATGCGCGCACGCAGCGCACAATGGCCTGTGCTGCCGAAGGCAGTGGGGACCCGATGTGACATTTTTCCCGAGCAGATTTTTTTTCTTTTTTTTCACATGATGAAAATTAATGCAATTTTGAGAATTCATTAATTATAGGGATTCATTTAAAAATAGTGATCAGTGAAGCGGGCGTAGCCTGCTAGTTATAAATAAATGAATATATATATATATATATATATATATATATATATATATATATATATAATCTGAAATTATCTATTCATAGAAAATGGAACTTCACATCATATATTTTAACTAGAAGGCTTTGCCCGCTTCGCTGGACATTACACTTAAATGAGTTGTCAAAATCCCATATCTTTATTAATAACCCAAGTTCTCGCTGTGATTGGTAGAGGTTTTCTCGCTCGCAAAGTGAGGAGTCTAGGTCTCCACTGTCTGCGGCACAACTTACCCACTTCTTACTTCCCCTTCCTCAGCGGGTGAGTTCGAAGTTTTGCAAAATCACACTAATGTACATAATGCGTACACTTAATCAATATACAGTCTGGGTCCCCACTGCCTTAGGCACAACTTACCCACTTGTTACTTCCCCTTCCTCAGTGGGTGAGTTCGAAGTTTTGCAAAATCCCACTAACGTACATAATGCGTACACTTAATCAATATCCGCACACCAAAATTCGCCATTCTAAGATAATTCAAAGCGAATTCAAACGGAAAAACATGTTTTTACACATGTTTATTGGGAACGACTTCAAGATAAACCCACAACGATATTTGGCGATTTTTTTTGTTGGCGATTATGGCTAAATCATAAATCTAAAAATCATAAATCATATATGATAAATGATAAAATCATAATCTAAATCATAAATCCAAAATAAAAAAAATATTAGGCTGCCATATTATATCGCAAACAGTCCAGAACGACATCGTTATCCTTCAAAACAACGCCAAAGAAAAATCGCCAAATTCAGCTGTGGGGTTATACAGAAGTTATACCGTTTATTGCCCTCCGACTCCGAGAAGGGGGGGGGGAGATTTTGAATTTCGTGAAATCCAGTTACAATAAGTGCCGGATGCAAACAAACAATTTACGCACCAAATTTCGTGACCACAGAAGTCTTTAATAGAAAATATAAATAAATAAGAACAAAATGCACAGCTTTAGTATGGGAACCCTTTGGTGACTTTAAATATTTTAAGCCATTTTTGCGATGAACTGAATTGGCTATCTCAATTGTGCAATCAAAGATCTTGGCAAGAAACGTCCGAGCTACTTCGGTTCCGAATTTCAAATTTTGCCAAAGGGATCCAATACTAAAGCTGTTCCATATCGAATCTAGGTTGAAAACGGAAAAAGGGTAAAATAAATTAGAAATATCAGACCTATATTTATAAATTTGGTACCAAATGAAAGAGGCGATTTTTCTGAATCCAGGGGTGCAAACAGTTTTTCGATGCGACAATTAGATATTAAAAAAATAACTAAAGTATGAAATTTAAGTGGCAACGGAAAAACGGAAAAAGGGGAAAATAAATTAGAAGTATCAGACCTATCGTTACAAATTCAGTACCAAATTAAAGAGATGATTTTTCTGAATCCTGGGGTGTAAACAGTTTTTCGATACGACAATTAGATGTTTTAAAATTAACTAAAGTATGAAACTCAGATGGCAAAACTTCATTTAAATCTTTTCATAATTTGTAGTGCGATTCACGCGAATGAAAAAAGTCTTTATCTTAAAAATTTATTTTTGCATTTTATTTTTCCATTCAAAGCGTTTTAGTGAAAAAATATTTATGGCGCATGCGCAGGCGTTTTTTACCCACAATTTAAACACTAATCAGAATTTTGAAAATTTCTATAGATATAATTTTAAGTTGGGTGAAGACCTAAGTTTCTGCCAAGCGCCGTTGAATTCCGTCCAGCCGTTCTCGAGTGATGCCCGGACAAACGTGTTTTAGTCTTTTACCCCCCAGGGGGGAACGGGGGAGAATTTCTGAAAAGTTGATGGATATAATTTTAAGTTGGGTGAATACCTAAATCCCTGCCAAGCGCCGTTGAATTCCGTTCAGCCGTTCTCGAGTGATGCCCGGACAAACGTGTTTTAGTCTTTTACCCCCTAGGGGGAGAACGGGGGGGAATTTCTGAAAAGTTGATAGATATAATTTTAAGTTGGGTGAAGACCTAAATTCCTGCCAAGCATCGTTGAATTCCGTCCAGCCGTTCTCAAGTTATGCCCGGACAAAAAAAAGCAACATTCGGACACGATGACACACACACAGACACAGACACACACACACACACAGGCAAAATTTTCTGAAGTCATTTTCGGCTTTCATGGGGTGTAAAACGTGAAGATATCGCAAAATTTTTCGATTCCGACAAATTTACAGACAAAACTCTGATTTTATTAATATAGACTAGCAGGCTTTGCCCGCTTCGCTGGACATTAAATTTAAATGAGTTGTCATTAATCTTTATTAATAACATAAGTTCTCGCTGTGATTGGTAGAGGTTTTCTCGCTCGCAACGTGAAGAGTCTGGGTCCCCACTGTCTTCGGCACAACTTACCCACTTCTTACTTCCCCTTTCTCAGAAGGTGAGTTCGAAGTTTTGTAAAATCCCACTAATGTACATAATGCGTACACTTAATCAATATCCACACACAAAAATTCGACATTCTAAGATAATTCAAAGCGAATTCAAACGGAAAACGTGTTTTTACACATGCTTATTGCCCTCCGACTCCGAGAAGGTGGTGGTGTGGGGGGGGGGATTTCGAATTTCGTAAAATCCCGTTACAATAAGTGCCGGTTGCATACAAACAATTTTTACACAAAATTTCGTGACCACAGAAGTCTTTAATAGAAAATATTATAAATAAAAAAAAAAAAAAGTAAGTAAAGAAAATATATAGACACGACATTATTTCATTATTTAAAACATGAAAATCTGGCATTGACAGATTTTAATTTAGTGCCAGAGGCCTACTGCTAAACTTGTTAATATCGACAAATTCTTCTTTAGTTAATTCGTGACGATCTAAATTCCATGATAAAGTTTTCATTAAATCAAACCAATGTGTTTCAGCTGCAGATACTGTAACAAATAACGTTGGAAGTCCGAACTGTCTTATAGCCGCAAAACAACGTTTTTTCTCTTTTTCTCAATGAGGGGGAGGTGTGCCTTGGGGAGGACTCATGTCAAAGGTGTGCCTTGGGGGGGACTCATGTCAAATTTGTATCTTGGGGGGGGGGGCTTATGTCAAAGTTGGGCCTTGGGGGGACTCATGTCAAAGTTGGGCCTGGGGGGGGACTCATGTCAAAGTTGGGCCTTGGGGGGACTCATGTCAAAGTTGTACCTAAGTTGTACCTTGGGGGGGACTCATGTCAAAGTTGGGCCTTGGGGGAACTCATGTCAAAGTTGTACCTAAGTTGTACCTTGGGGGGGACTCATGTCAAAGTTGGGCCTGGGGGGGACTCATGTCAAAGTTGTGCCTTGGGGGGACTTTATTCAATAAATCCCCATTCAATAAACCGACTGAAATAGGTCCTTAGCATTATTAAGAGTGACCTATAAAAATTCGACAACGCTGTACCGACTGAAATAGGGGTACCTTGGGGGGGACTCATGTCAAAGTTGGGCCTGGGGGGGACTCATGTCAAAGTTGTGCCTTGGGGGACTTCATTCAATAAATCCCCATTCAATAAACCGACTGAAATAGGCCCTTAGCACTAATTAAGAGTGACCTATAAAAATTCGACAACGCTGTACCGACTGAAATAGGGGTACCTTGGGGGGGGGACTCATGTCAAAGTTGGGCCTGGGGGGGACTTCATTCAAAAAATCCTTATTTAATAAACCGACTGAAATAGGCCTCTAGCACTAATTAAGAGTGACCTATAAAAATTCGACAACTGTACCGACTGAAATAGGCCTCTAGCACTAATAAATACAAAAAGCACAGCTTTAGTATGGGAACCCTTTGGTGACTTTAAAAATTTAAACCATTTTTGCGATGAACTGAATTGGCTATCTCAATTGTGCAATTAAAGATCTTGGCGAGAAACGTCAGAACTACTTCGGAGCCAAATTTCAAATTTTGCCAAAGGGATCCAATACTACACTGTTAAAAAAATGCAGAAAAAATACAGAAATTCTCTGTAATTTCAGAAAAAAAGGCGTAAATTACGGAAAAATTACGTAGACAAAACGTATTTTACGACTTTTTTTCTGAAATTACAGAGAATTTCTGTATTTTTTCTGCATTTTTTTAACAGTGTAAAGCTGTTCCATACCGAATCTGGGTTGAAAACGGAAAAAGGGTAAAATAAATTAGAAATATCAGACCTATATATATAAATTTGATATCAAATAAAAGGGGCGATTTTTCTGAATCCAGGGGTGCAAACAGGATTTCGATGCAACAATTAGATTTTTAAAAATAACTAAAGTATGAAATTTAAGTGGCAACGGAAAAACGGAAAAAGGGGAAAATAAATTAGAAATATCAGACCTATCGTTACAAATTCAGTACCAAATGAAAGGGGTGATTTTCCTGAATCCTGTGGTGTAAGCAGTTTTTCGATACGACAATCAGATTTTTTAAAATTAACTAAAGTATGAAACTCAGATGGCAACACATCATGTCAATCTTTTCATAATTTGTAGTGCGAATCACGCGAATAAAAAAGTATTTAACTTAAAAATTTATTTTTATATTTTATTTTTCCATTCAAAGCGTTTTAGTGAAAAAATATTTATGGCGCATGCGCAGGCGTTTTTTACCCACAATTTTAACACTATTCATAATTTTGAAAATTTCTATAGATATAATTTCAAGTTGGGTGAAGACCTAAGTTTCTGTCAAGCGCCGTTGAATTCCGTCCAGCCGTTCTCGAGTGATGCCCGGACAAACGTGTTTTAGTCTTTTACCCCCTAGGGGGGAACGGGGGGGACTTTCTGAAAAGTTGATAGATATAATTTTAAGTTGGGTGAAGACCTAAATTCCTGCCAAGCGTCGTTGAATTCCGACCAGCCGTTCCCGAGTGATGCCCGGACAAAAAAAGCGACATTCGGACACGATGACACACACACAGACACACACACACACAGGCAAAATTTTCTGAAGTCATTTTCGGCTTTCATGGGGTGTGAAACGTGAAGATATCGCAAAATTTTTCGATTCCGAAAAATTTACAGACAAAACTCTGATTTTATTAATATAGATGATGTAAACTGATTTTGCAAATTTAAATGAAGGAAAGAGGATATCATGTTAACTCTTGCCCAATCTGTTTGGCCAGTTTTCCTTTCCACGTTGTAAAAACATTGTTGAAGGCATTACTTTTTTTACAATCCTGTTAGCTGTACATTAGACACACACTATAACACTCTTTAACTGAAAAACCTTGAGTATTAGTGAATGAGAAGTGATTTGTTGTATGAGTTGCATTCTTTGCCAAACGAACATTCAGTTCACTAAGAGAAAAACAGAGGAAATAATCTTATAGTTTCAACAAATTAAAGAACACGCTTTTATAGAAATGTGAACTAAAAAGCACAAAATATCTATCTTAGTATTAAAATGCAGAGTAAGAGAAAATCGCGTGAGTGACACATCATAATATTTACATACATTTAAATCTTTAATTAAAATAACTTAGAATTAAACAAAAACCCTTTTTAAAAAATCTTCCCTGACGGGGATCGAACGCTAGTCCTTCAGGTTCGTAGCGCGGAACTTTACCTCAACACCACGGTGTTCACGTAGTGAAAGTCTTTTTTTACAATGTAGATTTTTTGTTTTCTCCCAGAGCGGTTACAAACATACATACATACAGGTGAAGCTAATAAAAGCGTGTTAAAAATAACAACATTTTATGTATTTTAAAAGGCAGAAGTTCGATAAGGAAAGTGTAAATATTTCAGTAAGAAATTATACTTTTATATACGTTGGTAGTAATGGTTGTGGATAAAACAATTATATTTCATAACTTTAAAAAATAATGTAAATATAAATTTAAATTAATGCTTCAATTTATGAGCTAATAGTGTAATAAAATCATGGTTATACTATAAGCTAATTACAAAATTTTATAAATTTTCTGTTTAAAAAAGTTTATATAATTACTCATATGAATATCGTTAAATGCATGTATATACGTGGCTAAAATTTTCTGTAATATATATATATTTCTTTGTATTATGTTTCCATAAAAAAAAAAAAAAAAAAAAAATCTGGTGTGAAAGAACCACACGACTTCCATTACACGTATTATGTGCATTTTTTGGAATTTTCCAGTAATAACCACGTAATACATGAGAAAGAGTATTTAAAATGGATTAATGAAACAATTTTCAAGAAAATCGCTAGAGCCGTTTTTGAGATACCAACTTTTACCGAAACCTGGTGTACTCAATTATTGACCGTAAAACAATAGTTAGATACAAAAGGATATTTAAAAGGGAGTTAGTATGGCAAGTTTGAAAAAAAAAATAAAAAAAAAATAAAAAAAAAATAAAAAAAATCCGTACAGCTGTTTTTAAAGGAGCGCACTTGCGAGACCTGAAATTGAGCTATTTATACAGGGTGCCTATCAATTTTCCTGAACTAACCAACTATATCATTCGAAAGGGCATCTAATAGAGTGTTTATGTAGGGATTTTGAAGAAAATCGTTAGAACCGTTTTTGAGATACGGACTTACGGCCCCATTTCCGGTTTCCGATGACCCACTTCCAGTTTTCCAATTTTCACCAAAATTTGGAAAATGCATCTGTACACCAGATCTGTATCAGTTGTGAAGTTTCGTATATTTATCTTTATTAGTTTCGCAGATATGATAGCCAGACGATTCCATACATGCATGCGTACATACATACACACTGACCAATTGCTGAAAACTACTTTTTTGAATTCAGGAGGCCTTAAAACGAGTAAATCAGGTGAAAACTCGAAATCGAATTTTTGAACCAAATACAATACTTCCATTACCTTCGGTAGTAGTGTAATGGAAGTAAAAAAGATGAAGGAAAAATAGATTAAAATATATGTAAAAACTATTTATTTTTTGTAGTAGAAACTAAAAATTTTCGAAAGTTCGATAATAAAGCCTTGAAATGTACAAAGTTTTTATGGTATTCTTATATGTTTAGTGATATGGATTTCTCCCCCACCCCCCACCCCCTCTCTCTCTCATTTTTTTCCTATTAAAATATCGAGAAAGTTTGAAAAAGGATTTTAAAGAAAAGTTTGTTGAAAAGATTATGTTTGTACTTATTATTTTCTGCAACAGATTTCTTTTTTAAAGTTATTTAGAAATGATAATTTTGAAGAAAAAGTATTTTTTATTTTAAAAAATGACGCATTTCTGTCATTAAAATTCCTTTTATCCATTTATTAATATAAAAGTTTCATAAATATACAAATATTTTTTAATCTATGAGTAAAAGACATATGTAAATTAAGTAAAAGTTATTGATTTGAATTACTTCTTTAACTGCGCTGTAACTGTTAAAGTTGTTTTAAGACAAAAATATTCTTTCAAATGTGACGTATTTTTATCACCAAGATGCATTTTAAATATTTATGAATATAAAAGTTTCATAAATACTCAAACACTTTTTAATATAAATGCTAAACAAATATGAAAAAATAATTAAAAGTTATCCTTGAAATATTTCTTTAACTGACTTAAGATAACTGTAACTTTACCACAATTACTTAAAAGCTTAAATTACTTAAAAGGCAATTTTTTCCTGTATGTATTTTCAGTAAACAAGTAAAATTAGAAATTTTCAAAATATGATTGATTGAATGTCTCTAGGGATCAGCCTTTGTTAGAAAGTAATTATTTAAAAGTATCCTAAAAAAAAAAAAAAAAAAAAAAAAGTTGAGTAGGAAAGTTATATCATGTTCTCATTTTGAATTCTTCCTTTTAAAATAGAATTATATTTTGAAAATTTTTTGTGTTTAGCAAAGTATTTTTCAAACATATGCAATGTATATGATGTTAAATTTGTTAAAATATGTCCGAATCGTCTTTGTCAGTAATATTCTAACTTTTTTTTTTTTTTTTTTTTTTTTTAATCGCAGAAGAAATTTTTATATATTCAGAATTTTATCGTAAATATGCATTAATATATATATATATATATATATATATATATATATATATATATATATATTATACAAAGTTGCTATGGTCTCCTTTTTTTCAGTTGACTTTTCCTCAACTATATATTTATATTGCAATTTTTCCTATGATTGATCGTAGGAGTATATTATAGACGATTACTATATATTTATAGTGGGGGGAAATGTCAGGGAAAAAAAAACGGTTCGTAACAATCTTGTTATATTGTTATATTGCGAAGTGATTTTGTTTAAATAAATTCATGCATATTAGAAGATTTAGCTTTAAATATAATATTTATTGAAACAAAAATTTTATCGTGTAGTTATTTGATACATCCTGTGTTATAAAATTGTATGCTTAAATATTCCTATCTTCCTCTATACGAGAGGTGAACAATATATACACCCAAAATTATTCAGCTGATTTCCTGAAACTCATAAATATCAAGTCGATAGGATAATATTTACGATCGCCATCGTAGTGAATACAGACTGATATGCACACAGACACAAATAAGTTAAGCATTTACTTGGAGGTTTTTTTTTTTTTTTTTTTTTTTTACTATTTTTTTTTACTCATGTATGATTATGAATCAACGGAAAATACATACTCTGTAGTACCATGCGTAATATATAACACATCGAAATAATTTCGTGCAGCACTATAAACTATTTATGTATTTTATACGCATTAGAACTGATAAAATTCCCTCGCCTATTACCACTGGGCACGTGATGACTAAATAAAATAAAGTGGAGATTTATAAATAATTAAACAACTCGACACTTTTTTAATTGTCTGTGACTGTCATAAACATGAATTTCAGTAATCAAACACGTGAAAATTTGCATATCAGCAATTAAACGTTAATTAATCAAATGTCGTTGAAATGATAATATATTTCGAAAATAGACTGTAATAAAATGGCTTATTTTGGAAAATACTCATAAAAAAGCAGGAATTTTGTTTATTTGTGACGAAATAACCATGTATACAGGTAGGTTGTACGATCGTACTTTTTTTTTTTTTTTTTTTAATGGTCGATTGACTACGCTAGGGTCTTAGTCCTATAGGTGGAATGCCCTCCATGGGGGTCTTTATTCGTATTTACGCGAGTTTCGGAGAAAACCCCGGAAAACTCAGAACGGCTAGGTCGATGAGCGCGAGCTGGGATTGAACCCGACTCTTCCCATCTACCAGATTTGAGCGCAGAACCGCTCGGCCGCTAATGGGACCATATATACAGGAATTTTATTTTGGCAATCAACAATACTTTTTTTTTAAAAAATGGTCAATAAGCTGAAAAAACCTACCTGATCCAGTCTAGAAATCGAAAATTTCAGGTCTAATGCAGACCATTTTCTACAGAAGGCACGATTTCATGCCTTTTAATAATATACATTAATTTAATTAAGCTTAATGTAATGCATACATATTTAAATGCACTTAATAGAAATTACATTCACAGACCGTAATTGTACAAAATTATTTTGTATGTCATTATTAATGAGCCAGAAATACTATATGCACAAAATTATACAGCTAATTCCACGTACTTCATAAATATTTGTACAAAATTCTCAATCTAATGATTTTTGTAACCGGTATCTCGATACAAACATATATACACTGTAAATAATATTATAGTTTTAAAAAATTAAAGAACACGCTTTTATAGAAATGTGAACTAAAAAGCACGAAATATCTATCTTAGTATTAAAATTCAGGGTAAGTGAAAATCGTGTGAGTGACACACTGTAATATTTACATACATTTAAATCTTTAATTAAAATAACTTAGAATTAACAAAAACCACTTTTAAAAAATCTCCCCTAACGGGGATCGAACGCTTGACCTTTAGATTCGCAGCGCAGCGCCTTACCTCGACGCCGCATCGTTCACGGAGGGAAAGTATTTTTTTTACAATATAAATTTTTTGTTTGCTCCCAGAGAAGTTACAAACAAACATACATACATACATACATACAGGTGAAGCTAATAAAAGCGTGTTAAAAAAGCATTAAAATACAGCAAAAAATGCCGTAAATACGTTTTTCAGCCTTCAACTACAAAAATTACAGCACATTAGCTAAATATGCTGTTGCTAGCGGACAAGAAAATATAGTATTTCTCGCTTATGCCCTATGCATTTTGTAACGCGAAGGTGGCGGCATCTTTTAGCCATAGAAAATTAAAAATATTAGCAAACCTGTGCTAAATATTCGCATTTTATTTCTTTTCTTTTTTTACCTTTAAAATTTGAAACTCATATATGTTATACCAATTTCACCACCTAATTAAAATTATAATTTACCAGAAGCTAAATTATTAATAAAACCAAATTAATATTGTACAATAGTGAAACCAAAATAATTCAAAGAAAGGTTTCCAAATAAAATTCTGGCTCACGACCCAATTTTCGTACTTCCACAGACAGTACAATTTTAATATAGGACTCCACGACGCCTTTTAAATTTTTGTTGTCATGTTGGCGATGACTTTTTAGGACTGAGAGCCTATTAGTCTCAGACAGCGATTTTTGAGTTGTCGTTTTCGATAGTTGGACATTTGTCGAAATCATTTTTCGATAGTTGGACATTTATCGAAATTTAAATTTATCGAAAATATAATTGAATAATTTGAAAGCGATGTTATAATTGGGAAGAAAAAAAAACTAATAGTCCTCCGTCCTAAACTAAATTCTGCTTTTGCCAGAATTTCATCAAAAACATTTTTTTTTTTTTTTTTTGAAAGAAAAAGAAAAGAAAATTAATAATAATCAGTATCGTTACAAGAGATATCGAAAACTTTTTTTTAAATAATTTTGAATTAAGAAATAAATAGTGCGCGTACAATAATATGAAATAAAAATAAATAAAAATATGAATTTAATGATTTGATTTTTATATAAAACACGATCGCGTGCTATCTTAAAAAGTAGATGTAAAATTTAAAGTTTAATTTTCTTGGCAACAATTATAAATTAAAATAAATAATTTAATGAAAGTTTAGAAGTTAGAATTTCTAATTTTTATTTTGTTGTTTTTACTTTGAATTTTACTGTATAACTGAAACAAAATAATAGAAATTCTTACAAGGAACGAAGAAAAGACATTTTCAAAATAATCGTTTCTTTATTTATTTATTTATGACCTTTTTTTCCCCAAACTTTCTGTCATTTAAAATTTCCGTCACCTTTAAGTATTTTAAAAAATAAAAATATTGATTTTAGGTTAAATTAACTTTTTTTTTTTTATACTTTAAACATTTTTAATTAAATGGACAAGAAATTAAACAATTGTGTGAATATAGCGAACGTAAAGATTAATCTTTGTTTTGTTTTAGTTTTTTTTTTTTTTTTTTTTTTTTTTGAATAAAAATAAATATTGATTGATAGTTTTAATAATTTTCATTTTAAATATGTATTTTATAAATAAAATGTATAAGTAACTTGTGACATATTTCTATTTAAATTCTATATTTTTATGCAACAATATCACTAAAGGAATTCGTGAGTTTTTTTTTTTTTTTTTTTTTTTTTTTTTTAAGATGGCACATGTAATGGTGTTAAAATTTTAGAATTAAGAATTTTTTTAGAGGTGTATTTGGATTGAAGGTTTAGATACATGTTTAAAAGCGTTTTGGATCGCATGTTTCGTTCATGACGCTGAAATAAGGATAAAAATGATTCGCGTTAAATTGTCGTGAATTGATTTACAGAATGGAGTCGTACATATTATAGATTTATGAAATTTTCTACAAGTTTTAAGTGAAAGTAGGGATTTTGACGAAGTTTTGTGACTATATCGGAGAGACGATTTTATATTTCGTTGTGAGAATTATATGAATTTGGTAAATGCCAAATTGGTTTTGTAATAAGTAAGGACAAATTTATTTGGATGGAGAACTTTATGCTTTTTTTTACGTTTGTGCCCTGTAGGAATTATGTAAGAGTAATTATCATACGACGTGTCATCATACAAAGCACATAAAGTTCACTATTATTTACTGAATATGGCTGCCACAAAAGCAGGCAAGGCTACCACAGAATCAATCATCGACTAGGATACAGGAAGGGCACAGAAAGTTCACTCATATACTCAAGATGGCTGCCGCAAGAGCCAAGGCTACCGCATGATTCATCATTGACTACATATGACAATAAACCCAGGACTAGTAAATTATTTGTTCCCGAACATTACATCCCCAACAATCCACTTCCACCAAAGCAGGTTTCATACACCTCTACCTGTCACAGAATCTCTGGGCTGTGTACGCTTCAATTTGACAGTGAGCCGTTGCCGTTTAAAGATTTTTTTCCAGCATTTTAAATTATTTTCTTATTGTAATTTCCCATCTTTTTTTTGGAAAAATGGTAATGACATGGATTATCTACGGCTGCAATGAAACTTGTATCCCAAAGAACCAGTTACCAAGAAAGTGGTTATCGCCAAAAAAAGGATTCCATTCGTCTCAAAACCGCAGTGGTGTTCGCGAATTTTCCTTCACAGCCAGTAGTGGGAATCAGTGCTCTACTTCCCCATCAGTACTAAATGGTATCCGTACTAAGTCTGTCAAGACACTGGCCAATACTGTTTTATTATTAATTTTGGTATATATATATATATATATATATATATATATATTAAATAAATAAATAAATAGATAAAAGAAAAGAAAAGAAAATAATTTCTATTTTGATTATATTTTTTATGATTGTGTTTCTTAGTCAATTTATAACGCAAAAGTTCATATTCTGTATATATCTTTAAAATATTGCTAGGTTTAAAATGACGCTTGCAAAGATTCTCAAGAAACAACTGTTAAAAATTCATTTTTTTTTTCGTAAAATAATCTCATCAGACAAATGTTGTCATTTTTTCTTATTAGTCCATTGAGCTAAGTCCGCGTGTTCATGTATAAATATTATTTTTTTATCCTCGCGTATGGTATCGTTTCGACAAAAAGTAATTGAAACTGGTCCACGTTAGAGAAATATTATATACATTATGATTTATATGCTATAATTTTTATAATAATTCTACATAACATGTCGAATTTAAAGTTATATTCAATAATACATTAACTATGAAAATTCATTTAGAAAGATTGGAGTGTAAAGGCTGATTTTTTTATTCCAACTATGTGAAAAATACCAAAGCCGGGATTTGAGCCCGGGCTCTCCGCTTAACGCGTGGATGCTCTGCCACTGTGCTAGCCTGGCTGATAGCCAGCTCAGTTATTAGTCAAGTTATTAACCAGCTTATGTGAGAAATGCCGATCTGGTTATCAGCCAGGGTAGCTCAGTGGCAGAGCATCCGCGCGTTAAGGATCCTCTTCACTCACCGCCGCCGGAAGCCAAAGCTAATGTTATTCTATGGGGAAATTTTCTTTACAAATAACTTATTAACTAATACATATTTTTAAATTCTGTTTTCACATTCTGAAAATTCCGAACTATTAAATTGACGGACCTTTTTTAAAAAATTATTTTTTAAAATTTTTATATTTTATTTTGAAGCTGCAAAATACGAATTTTCAATATGTGAATTTTTTTCATTTTGCAATTTCAAAATAAAATATTAAAAATTAAAAAAATTACATTTTTGAAAAAGGTCCGTCAATTTAACAGTTGGGAATTTTCTGAATGTGAAAACAGAATTAAAAAATATGTATTAGTTAATAAGTTATTTGTAAAGAAAATTTCCCCATAGAATAACATTGGATCGGTCTTCCGGCGACGGTAAGTGAAGAGGGCCGTTAAGCGGAGAGCCCGAGTTCGATATCCGGCTCTGGTATTTTTCACATAGTTGGAATAAAAAATCAGCCTTTACACTCCAACCTTTCTAAACGTTGAATTCATTTTGTTGTAATATCCCAAAATGTGTGGCTGCTATGCAGTGATCTCTCTCATTTAGGAGAAGGTTATATTTAAGCATCTTCTTTTTTTTTTTTTTTTTTTAATATAATTTCAGAAAACTTGATATGTGCAAGAACCATGATAAAACACTACGATCATTCAATTTAGATGCTTATCAGCCTACAGATAGCGCAGCTATTCTGCCATTTTCTCCTACACTGTTAAAAAAATGCAGAAAAAATACAGAAATTCTCTGTAATTTCAGAAAAAAAGTCGTAAAATACGTTTTGTCTACGTAATTTTTCCGTAATTTACGACTTTTTTTCTGAAATTACAGAGAATTTCTGTATTTTTTCTGCATTTTTTTAACAGTGTATATGGGGGTGTTATATCTTAGCTTCTATAAATTATCTGAATTTCATATGTGTAGTATCGGTTATGAAGAAGAAAGCTGACTTTATTTGTATATGTCGACCAACAAGTGTTGGTGTTATTAGTCACTTTTTATGATTTTCTGTATGACTACATCTCAAATTTTATTAGTTGAAATTCCAGTAAACTACATAGGTAAATTTTTTGTTTATGAAAAGATAGAATTAAATATTTATTCCTGTAATCTGGAATGCAGCTCTGGTATATAGAATGATGAAGAAGAAAGTTTTGTGATGATCAATAATATTAGTTTGTTGATATTTTTATTAACGTAAAATTGTATTCATGTTAATTTTTTACATTAATGAATCGTGCTATTTGATAGAATAATAAAAATAATGATGAACTGTATGCAAAAAAATAATTTCCGAATATTTATAATAATTAGCTTTCATGTACGTTAGTTTTAAATTTTAACATTCAAACAAATTTCATGGATAAATATACACCAATAAATATTCCTACACAGAATATAAAATTAAACGTTAAACTATTAAAAGCAAAATATTTTCTATTTTTACACATAAAAAATGTGTGCTTTAACCACCTTTATGTATTTTATTTATTAAATATTAATATTTTCATTTTTTTTTTTCGAACAAAGAGAAACTTTGTTTTTGTGGTTAGATGAAGGATGTTACAATTTTTAATAGAGAAAGTAAATATTTTAAAATAAGTTCTAAAACCCATGTCAAAATTTATTTTCGTTTACAGTATAAAAATTTTAAATTTTTATACGTTTTTCGTAAAAGTTGTTAAATTTGTTAAAACGTGTCCGAACAGTCTTTGTTAGTAGTGAAAGGTTCTAATGTCATTTATTATATAAAGGTATTTTATAAATATATTTAGAGTTTTATTGGAACAAAAATAAATGAAGCTTTAAAATTTCTTTCCATATATGACCATATACTTTCGATTTCAGTCGTTTTGTCAAATGTCCTTGAAAGTACTAGACAAATTACCGTGAAACTTCTGGAGTATAAAGAGCATATTATATTTCATATATTTTCGCGAAAGATTTGCCCCGCAAATACCAATAAAAATAGGCGACCACTAAAAAATTAAAGCATTAACAAATGTTTGGGATTACCCTGTAAACAGTAATTTTTTAAATACGTTATAGCAGTGTTATATCATTATAATGTTTCTTTTAGTTATCTATATTCATTTGTATAGTAACAGCATGCATATATGCATGGAGTTATAAATTTTATTTTTTTAAATTGAAACCTTTTTCATATGTTTTTTGTTTTAACACGCAGGGTTTTTAAACCAATATAGAAAATTTGCCATACAGCAGTAAAAACAACATACTTCAATCAGAATATAAAAATATTAAATATTTGATGGAATACGAGTATTTTTACTGACAAATTTTTACCTGCACATGCGCATTTGTTTACGAAATTTACTTTGCATAATTTATTATCTAAATATTTTGAGTTTCTTATATGAAAACCTGAAGCAAATATCGAGAAAAATTAAAATGTTATCACAGTTAGAATGAACTGAATTTCAGTTCATCTTAGAAAAAAGGAAAACGATAGAGAATTTTATACACATTTTACTATTAATTGAATTAAAATAAAAATTTGGGTAAAACCCCTCATTTTTTTTTTTTTTTTTTTTTTTTTTTTTTAGAAGAACTGAAGTTCAGATAATACAATTTATAGAAAATGTGCATAATATATATCCAAAATTAAGCAAATACACCCCTTCCTGTTGGATATAATTAATGATACTGCTTCAACAAATTATACCTTATCCAAAGAAATTGCCTGAAGAATGATTATTGATTTCCTTTACTTATACGGCATCACTGTAAAAAATATGTCCTATTTGCTGCCAGAAATTCTCTGTAATTTGAGAAAATACGCATAATTTACGAAAAAATTACGTTATCAGAACGTATTTTTTGTAATTACAGAAAATGTCTGGCAGAAAATAGGACACATTTTTTACGCAGTGTAAATACAATATCGTCTGGAATTCAATATTTGAAGTTGGGTTTTTACTCGAATTACGCGTTTCAAGGTCCATCGAATACGAAAATAAACTCTTTAGCGGTTGGTACGTGTGTCTGTTATCGTCATAATGCAAATAAAAGTGAATGAAAGTGAATGAAAGAAGATCAAATTTAGTACAGTGCAGATCATATGGTAATGTTATTTGAAAAAATGATCAGTATGCGTAAGTCAAAGTTCCCTGGACAATTGGATTTTTTTTTTTTTTTTTTTTTTTTTTTTTTTTCAAATTGAATAAAAACTTTAAATGTTTTATTAATGCAGATAAGTAGTTAAATGGTGAGTTTGGAAGTACAAAAAACTCTCTGTATAAAAAGTTTTTAAAACTAGTAGGGTAGAAGAAAGCACTATGAGCCAACACAAGCTTATTTAGATTTGAAACAATCGTAAGCAAACCACCAATTAACCAATAATATTCATTGCACCCAAATGTTATATATTTTTACTATTATATATACATATACATACATACATATATATATATATATATATATATATATATATATATATATACATATATAATTGTATATTTTTACTTTCTTCTATATTCAACAGAAGAAAGTATTGGATTTGTAAAAACTGCCGGCTTCAATAAATTTCGGTGGATTTACACGATTTGACCTTTGTCCAAAAATGTTTATCTGTGGTAATAAAAATATTGTGGCAACTTTAGATCAAGAAATAATTTTGAGTATTTTCTATGAATTTATAGTTGAACTTTGACATATTTTAATGCCTATTAACTTTCGTGAAAACCTCTCAACAGTTAGTGTTGCCATTTCCGTTTTTTTTTTTTTTTTTTTTTTTTTTTTTAATTTTTAATGTGACAGAATAGGACAAAATTTCACATAAATGTACACAATAAAAATGATTCTTAACTTATTATTGTGAAATTGAAAAGGATATTATAATATAGTTATAGTTAACCCGGAAAAAAAGTTTTTATGTGTAGAAGCGTTTACTCCCTTTCTCCAGAGCTGTAAAATTTCCAATGAATTCGTCAATACCTTCAAATAAATGTTTGAATCATTTATCAGTAATTGTTTAAAATATTGTTTTTTTTTTTTTTTTTTTTTTCATCAAAAAGAGAAAAAAAAACTTTTTTAAGGTATCGGCTGTAAGACACACAATTGACTTTCTTTCAACATTTAATTTTATATTTTTCTGTGGTGAAAATCATGATTGAAAATAATTTAAATGTATAAGAATTTTATTAAATAATTTAAACTGCAGGAATTTGTATAGGGAATTATAGAAGAATGATGTACAGTCCGTAACAAAAGTGTCCGAACACTAGCAAAAATTCCTATGTAAAAAAAGTACACTTCATACGGTTTTGTTAAATAAATCCTTGTCGAATCCTGTGCTTAGTCAGCGTAAGAACTTGATTCGATAAGGATTTATTTAACAAAATAGTATGAAGTGTACTTTTTTTACATAGGAACTTTTGCTAGCATTCGGACACTTTTGTTACCGACTGTATGAAGACCACAGTATACCAGTTGAATTCAATGATACGTATAACATCATGGAGGTTTCTATACACTGTTAAAAAAATGTAACTTTGCTGCCAGAAATTCCCTGTAATGACAGAAAAATATTGTCAATGCAATTTTTGACTATTCTCTCAAATTGCAGAGAATGTCTGGCAGCTAAGACGCATTTTTTTTTTTTTTTTGAATTTTAACAGTGTAGAAGAAAGTATGTTATAAAGTGGTGATGAAAATTAAGGTATTGTGTAATAAAACACTGTTAAAAATTTCATTTCATTGTAATCGTTGTCCCCATCGGTAAGAGAAAGTAAAAAAAGGACACTTAATATTATTTTGTTAAATAAATCCTTGTCGAATCCTGTTCTTAGTCTAAGAACATGATTCGACAAAGATGTATTCAGCAAAACATTATTAAGTGTACTTTTTTATATAGGAATTTTTGCTAGCGCCCCAATAATTTTGCTGCCGACTGCGATGGTGAAGCCATCTATTATGTTTTGGTACTTCTTGTAGAAAAAAATGAACCAAATTATGGTAAAAGATTTCTCCACCTTGTGACGTAGCTATTGCAGTATCAAGCCATGGTTTAACTAAGCACCAAATAATGGTAAAAGGTTTCACCATCGCATGATTGCAGCTACAGCGGGCGATGTTTTGGTTCAATCTAGGACAGAATTTTTAACAGTGTAAATTTATAATAAATTAAGATAAAAAGGCATATAATGCACATCTTCCGAAAATACTAACTGGATGAGTTGAGTAATTTGATGCCTGTATAAAATGTTTTATAAAATAAATATTTTAAATCTACTTCAATGCACGATTTTTTATGCTATTTTCTAGAAAATTCGATGCATTTTTTTTTTTTTTTTTTGAAATGTAATTAAACTTTTATAAACTTATAAATCATTTAAACTAATTAAAAAAAAAAAATAAATAATTCAGTATCATAACAATTCAAATATGGGCACTATTTTATTTAATTGATTTCATAAAAGTATAAGGAAATTATCAAATATTAAAAGAACTAATATTTTTAAAGAAAATTTTAAAATTATTTCTTAAGTAAAACATTTCTTTCTGCTGCCCGTAATTTTTAAAGGTATGTTTTAGAATTATTAATTTTATTTTTTCAGGAGGAATATATAATAAAAATTTTATTAAATGTTGCTGCCATTCAATATTAAAAACTGAAAAATTTTTTAAAACGAAGAAATATTTTCCAGTTGATAGACAGAGTTTAAAAAATAACTTTTATAACATTATAAGATTTTTCAAAATTACACATGATCATCACTAAGAAATTAAAAAAAAAAAAAGTTTTAATGTAATCATTCATATTGAAAATTTTAATACCAGAAATTTTTCTTTTCTTATCAGGTAAAAATATCTGAATTTAATCTAATTCGACTAGAATTTCTTTCCAAAATGAGAAACTTTTACCCATTATTCATTTATATTACACAAAGATCATGTCTGCAAATTTGATATCTTGTCTAGAATTTAGAAATACAAGTAGCTTCATGAGATTATCATAGTCTAGATGTCAGAATACAAATCTAATTATGGGACCGGACTGATGAAATACGAACAACGTAATCCATTTTGTTGTTATCAGGAACTTTATAATTTTAGAATAGAATTCATTGTTTAAATTATCGGAAATTCTTATTTAGAAATTCTTCTTAGAGGCTAGTCAATTCTAAATATCAGGCTAATATGAACAGTTCATTAATTAAATCATTGGTACATACATAAAATTTATGATAGTCCAATGTTTTAACATTATTAAGTTATGTAAATTGGAAGTTCATTTCATGTCTTAATGTTTTGTTATCTTGCGTCTTGTTTTTTAAACATTTAGATGGATATCATACAAAATTCTGGATAAGTGCAAAGAAAAAACATAAATCTAACGCAGCGCAATCAAATTATTAGATAAACGAAATACCAGCAGATACTTAAGAAAACCGAAATTTAGATATTATTCTTTTGCATACTTGGTAAAATATTTAATTATCTTTAGGGTTCTAAATAGCTAGTAGGTTCTTTCTTACAGTTACTTTTTCGATAATCACTAGGATCAGTAAAAAGGCCCTTCGGACCGCGATGCAACTAAACCTCTAGCGCAGATAATCGCCTTAATCCATATATACCATACTTTTCGATAATCATATATTAAAATATGCTACAAAATAAACAACAAATTCTAAATTCATTGAACATTTGGATTGCACAATATGACGATAATTTGTTATGATAACAATATGAAAATGTGGCCGGTTGTATATAATTTCTCTCTATATTTGCGATAAAAAATGCATTCATAACTTTCCGTTTCTGTTTTTTTGATCCATTTACATGTTTTGTGGTTTTCGAAACAGGGTACAACTATTTTTAGAAAATTTTTGCGTATTTGTATGTAGGCGAAATTTTGTACGAAACTTAATACTAGAAGAATTTTTGACATTAATGAAAGCTGATTAGATCTTCATGCTATGCAAAAGATAATAATGCTATGTCTTTCTTTTCAATATATGCTTGATTTATATATTTCCACTTCTATGACATGGAACCGCACCAAACCTGTATAACTGATGCTTATTTTACGAATTTAGATGGACTCAACTCTGAAGCATAACCTACGATAAATACCTGTTCTGTATTACTTTTTAGCATTTATGCGAAAACAATATTTCAGTCTCAGCAATATTTATACACACTAAACTTTATATGTGAGATGAGTGTTTAAAAAAAAAACTTTATAACGGATTATACTTTCCGGTTTTTATATCATAATGAACATAAAAATGATATAAAAACCGGAAAGTATAATACAGCCCTAGCCAAAACGTACAACAAACAAAACATTAAAATTGACTTCGATAAAACCACTAAAATAGCCAATTACGAAGATTACAATTACGCGATGTACAGAGAATACATTGAAATTTCGACTAATAATGACGTATGCAACGACAGCGGCGCAGTAGCCCCAGACAGAGCATGGAGCCACCTGCTGACAGAGTCAACAGAGGATCACTCAGTCTCAAGTTTTCAACACAGAAGTTTGCCGTTTCTGAAGAGGACCGGGTACCCGGTTTGAAAGATCTAAAACGACGCACGAAGTAATGTTAGGTTTTTATTTAAATGTCTTTGAATTATTGTCTCCTAGTTTTCTGACCCACTAATGGAAAACAGCCCCTCTCGAAAGGATGTAGAAGGCTACAGCGACCCCGTAGTCAGTTTTTGAACCCTCAGTATAGTTCGCCACCAAGGCAGTTGGAGAGAAACTATTTTTGTGTGTATTTGTTATAGAGTATCATCGATTTAGTACGAAAAGACACCTTGCAGATATAAACGTTTCAAACGTGCATCTATTTGTTCGCAGTTTCCTGCACTGTAATGTGACGAAGCGATCTTAGAAATCAAAAAGACCTTTATTTCGGTGTTTAAACTTCTGTCCGTTTTCTGCAATGCATATTTGTATCCTCGTTTGAACTTTATACGCTGCGCACATCCTAGCGTAGCGCGTGACACGTACGCTCTGTAAAATTCAACCAGAATCCAGATATGCATTGCAAATGGTGTTATCGTTCTATCGTTTCTATGTTTGTTTTAATTTATTAAAGATATATGCTATAAATTTTTTCTCTAGACCCTGATTTGACAGCTTAATTTGAATAATAGAGTGTAATCGATTCTTTCTAAGCTACTTAACTTTTGAAAGTATATATTTACTGATATTGGATACGTTTATACTACGTGCATACCAGAATTTTTGATTACAAATGTAGCGCATGCGTTCTTTACATTTGTAAAACCTTTTTAATTTAGTATGTGGGGATTCAATAGATAATTTTTTCACATATCGGATACAAGAAAGAAAAGTGACACAACTCAAAAATGCAGTATTTGAGAAAAATCAGCTAGAATAAACTGACACAGCTGCTTCTCGAGTGGATAATTTCCGAGATGAAGATGTAACTTCTTTTGTGCACATTGAGGCACTTATGTATTTTTTAGTGACATAAATTCGATATTGCTATTTTTTGTGTTTTATCACTTTTCTTGTGGGTTGTAATATGTGAAACTATCGTTCAAAGTCTTTTCGTGTTCTGCTATATGAATACATTTTCACTGAAAAGAAAAAAAAAAAAAATCTTTTTGTAAAAAAAAAAAAAAGAGTTGTTTAAAAAAAAGTTTTTGTTAAAAAAAAAAAAAAAAAAAAGAATAGAACAAACTCCAAAAAGCAACTATTATTCAAACAATTACAAATAAAATGAAAATTAGCATAAAATAAAATGGCAGATTGTGCTTAAAAGTGCAAAACAAATTCCTTCGCCAAAAAACGCAAACATTAAAATTGATAATAAATTTTGAAGTCAGCGTAAAATTAAATAAAAATTGATACTTTTATTCAATGCAAAAATCAAATTATTTTCAAAACACACATCTTACTTTGGCATCTGTAAAGCACAGCCTAAAACTATTTGATTCAAATAAACAATTAAGATTTCGTAAGCAAATTTGCAATGAAAACTCTAGTAACATATATACAGAATTGCGAAGGATATTCGCTGTTCTATAAAAATGCAATTAATGGACTAATTGTATACAGGGATAAAATAATAAAGGAAACTATGAAGATGGATCATTCGAGACAATAGCGTTTGTAACTATCGGTCTAAAAAGAAATCTGGAAAAAATGAGTCAAATTTTATGTAATTCTGCGCTGACTTCAAAAGTTGTGTAGTGTTTATGTTGTTTGGCGAAGGAATTTATTTTATATATTTAGCCGCGATTTACAATTTTGCACTCTCAGAAATGGATACTCAAATTTCTCGAAATTTTCTTTAATTTTCACGAAACCGTTTCCAGGGAAATACTCCGAGCGAATATTTCGTCAAATTGAGATAATTACTTTCGTCATTTGCTTGAACATAAACAAATTTAGTCAAAAGTAAAGATACATTTTTTAACCCTAGTTTCGTGATACAGAATAAAATACAAATTATAGAATTATAAAATTGACCTGCAAGTTCGTTGCTTTAGACATTAAATCCTAATTATATTTAATGAAAATATAAATAAAACAGAGCAAACAATTAAAAGTCATTTGGACATTTATTTGACAGCTTTGAGACCTATAGTTACAATGACTTATGTCTCAATTGGTCCATATTTTTACAGAAATTCACAGAAACAAGCGCACACAATATTTTGTATTAAAAAATTTACTTTCTATTAAAAACATGTAATTTATCATTCAAAAATTAAAATATTATATCTAAACAAACGTAAAGCACAGAACGTTTAACGGAGTGATATTAAAATATGTTATACTTTCATTTAAGTTTATTATTGAATGTTATATAAAAGTCTAGCTGATAAACACCGTCGTTAATTCTAATCTATTTTATCTCGTACGTTTGAATATAAAAGCTTAATAATTTATTCTCTGAAATATTTAATGCTCTAAATTATTAAAGTTATTTGTGAAATTATCGAATTGTAATCGGTTTATAAATATAATAATAATGATAATAATAATAATAAATATTTTTTTGAAGAGTGCGATTAGGTAAATATTTTGAATGGGAGTTTTTTGAAAAGATTAAAAAAAAGAAAAAAAAAATGCAGCTGACACTTTTAATTCGTAATTCATTTTTAGAAAATTTAATAATCGGTAAAAAGCTCAAAATTATAGAAGTATAACAAGGTTTATCTTAATAAGTTAATAATGCAGTTAAATAACAGCAATACTTTTTATAAACAATCATTTCGATTTTAAATTTAATATAAAAATTTAACTGAATTGAGAATCTGCAAGCGACAACTTTTGCAATTGTTACTGATTTAATTTTATTTAGAAAATAAATTATACTTTAGTTTACTTCCGGTAAGAATATTTTTATCAAAAAATTATAAGTGATCAGGATAATTTAATAATTTATAGTCAAAATATTTTTATTTCTTCATGCATTTTACTATGTTTAAGAAAATTAAATTTATGTATTGGTTACTTTTAAATCTAACAGAATTTTATTTTTGAATAAGTGGATAGTTGCTGTACATCTTAAATTGTGAGAAAAAAAAAAAAAAAAGAAATCATGCGTTTTTATATTTTTAGTTTTTAATATAAAACATTAAATAGGTTGAATATTTGTAGCCGTGTATGTCATCTAACACCGTATAATGTACTAAAAGAATCTTCATAACACTGAAAATTTATATAGACCAATTTCTCTCTGTATTTCTAAATGTGCCAGAAAAACTATGCGAGGCCCTGCAAACCAATCAGTTTCACTAATTATACCTTATTTTATATGAAAAATATTTTTGTGTATATTGACAATTATGTGTACAGTGCGACCACATATCCTAAAATTAGCAATGAGGGCGTGTTCAAAATGTTAGAGGAATCTCAGCGTGACCAACAGTTTGAAATTTGAAAAACATCCAGTAATTCCGCGCTCTGTTATTGCTCATTTTCTCTGAGTCAGATGACTGTCACCCCTATTTTAGCATTGGACTTGTTGAGTTAGCACTCGCGCAGATGCTTCCATGGTTTCATGAAATGTGGTCGAAGAATATCTTAATAACTTTTTTTGTTGTGTGTAATTTGAAATTTTCATGAATAGCTCGACATAAACTAGTTGTTCCAGTTATACTATTTTCAGAGCAGAACATGTTATGGTGAACTTGAATAACATATATTAATTTTAAGGAATTCTTTAAATATTAATGAAAATAAAAGCGTAGACAGATAAACTAATTGAAATTTTAATCATTTTCAAACGTTGTTGGAAAATGCTAAAATCACTTAAAAGAACTGAAAATGTAATTTTAGAAATTTCTAATTATATTCCGTAATGTATCTTAATACTTTTATGTAGCCATGTAAACCTTTACTCTAATCATATTAAATTTTATAGAAAACATGTTTTTGTGTATCGAAATAATAAATGTCAACTTCATCATCTTTTGCACACTACAAAACAGTATTAACATTTGCTTTAGAGAAATACCTCTCATAGAATGCATTGGAATTCTTTTGTATGTTCCTCTAAACAAACCAGTCGGGCTAGTTACTCCATTTTCAATAGTGAACATGCTATAGTAGACATGAAAAACATATACCATTTTCAAAATTTTCTAAAAATATTTACGGAAATTAAAGCGTGTATAGATGGAAAAATGAATAGATAAACGGACAGACATTCACGCAAATCAAAGTCACAAATACTATTTAACATTGTTAGAAAGTGTTAAAAAGTTTGGAAATTTGGTAAAATAATGATAAAAGCTTTCTTGAATGTATTTCATGGATGTACGTCGGTAACAAAAGTGTCCGAACACTAGCAAAAATTCCTGCATAAAAAAAGTATGCTTAATACAGTTTTGCTAAATAAATCCTTGTCGAATCCTATTCTTAGTCAGTCTAAGAGCAGGATTCGGCAAGGATTTATTTAACAAAACAGTATTAACTCTATTTTTTTTTTACATAGGAATTTTTGCTAGTGTTCGGACACTTTTGTTACCGACTGTATTTAAAATGTATGCGTACGTATTGCAAGTTATATGTGTTTTAAATTGCATTTATATATGAATTTATGCATAGATATATAATGTAATATTAATAATATTATGTTCACATCAAACTATCATCGTCGATATTGTCCTAGAACTTAAAGATCACAGTAGATGTGCTGGTGTGTTTAATTTCACATGGTAAGACTTTAGTGAAGAAGGGAGTCACGATCCTTATATTTGGAGTAACCGGAGTAACATAATGACATGATGACGAAACATGGAGTACTTTGAAATCAAAGTATGTTTAATCGGAAGTAGTATAGAGCCTTCTTTAGAAGTAAATTTATTTTATCGATTGAATTGAAGAAATCCCATTCTTAATTTTTTGAGGAGCAAGGTAATTACGTTCATTTAGTATAAAAAGTCACTGAATTTTACGAACAAGTTTATATATTTAAAAAAAAAAAAAAAAAAAAAAAAAAAGAAAGAAATGAAATTTTTTTTCTGCTAAATTTTAACAGAAGAATTTTGTCGAAAATTTCCGGAATGAATTTTTGTAGTTTGGAATTAAAATTAGGTGATATATAGATATATATAATATATTTTACCGCCCTTGAAGAGGGTTAAGCGGCGATGCCTGGTTTTAAACTATACTTTCTCTAGATCTGAACCAGGGGATAATTTTGGATCACTAATATTAGTTGGTGGCATTATATACTTATTGCGACATGGGCTTTGATTGGTTAGTTACGGATATGTCCAAGGTTAATCTGTGTTTAAGCGCATGTTGTTCTTAGGAAACAAGATAAACTTTGACGTTTCGTCAACTCTTTGGTTTTCGTGTTATAAAATAATATGCGGTGAAATTTAAAATATAAAGATAATGTGAGATTTGAGATTAATTGATTTGAAGGAAGAATTCAACATTTTATTATAAATTTGCTTTTAATATATTTATTAACTTCTAATGTGTAATAGGAAAAAAATAAATTTGATCTCTGGTTTTAATTATAATTCAAACTAATGCAAGAGAAAATAGATTCATTTCTTTATAAAGGTATACGACTCTTTCTTTCTTTTACTTTTTTTCTTTTTTTTATGGAAATCATTCATATATTAAAACCAAACGGAACATTTAAAAAATAAAATCCCATATTTTATTTAATACTTACATTAAACACATTAAAGTTTGCACAAATACACATTTTGATCAGTTAGTTTTAGTAAGCATAAATTTTGATATTGAAAAAAGATTGAATCTATGTTATTAAGAAATGGCAATGCTTTGTGCAAAAACGGATTTATCATGCTATACAATCTAGTAGATTTATGCATATTATTTTAAGTAATCTGTTTCAAAATTACGTTGTCAGAACGTATTTTTTGTAATTACAGAAAATTTCTGGCAGCAAATAGGAAATATTTTTTACAGTGAGGGGAGCGCGCCCTACAAGTTGAGAACTGTTGATCTAATACATACACGATGAGATCTATTAGGATAGAACCTTCTGTCACTACGATAGCAGACGTGTGTGTTTATTATAAATGCCATTGGTCAGTGGACAGCACGAATAAGAGATGTCAAAAACTATGAACGTGTTTATTGACTAAATATTTATCAGAACCGATTTCTTATCCAACTATCCTAGAAATATCAGATTAAAATTCCTCCTAAGTAGAAAATAAAACTTAGTATTATGTATATCTTAAAAAAAATCTTAACTAAGATAAATTTGATATAAATACAGTGCGTCCCAAAAGTTTATAGACAACCTTTTTTTTTTTTTTTTTTTTTTTGGATTTAAGAGCTAATTAAACGAGTAAGAAAAATGAAATAAATTATGTAAATATGTATTGACGTAATACAAATAATGAAATACTTAAAGAACTTTAAACACACATAGATTTAACATAAAAAAATAAAACGAAAATAATGCCGTCCCAAAAATATATAGACAACCGGTGTTAAAAGCTGATTAAAGTACTTATCTTCAAATTTGCATATTCCAAGGTTATGTACATGTGACGTAATAGTTTTCTGAGATAAAAGCGAAACTGTTTTTCTTTTTTTTGACTGATTGTATAGATGCCTCGCAACGTGCAGTTTTCCAATAATGAAATTTTGAAAATTTATTGTTTCAAAGCTCGTGCAATGAAAATTGTGGATATTTCAAGAAAAACTGGACGCAGCTGGGCTGGTATTTACCATATTCTGTCAAAAGGGGACAATTTTGAAACAAAATCACGTCCTGGGCGACAAAAAAAAAAAAAAAAAAAACTAAACGACAAGACAGAGATTTTCAGATCAGTTTCAACCCAAAACCTGTCTGTACGGTCAATTTCTAGAGAGATGACAGTTTCAGTATCAAAATCCACGGTGCATCGACGGCTGCAGGTAAGTAAATTGCTTGCTTATCGCAAAAAGCGTCGTTCACCAAAGTTGACAAAACGGCATAAAGCCGCTCGTGTTTAGTGAGCTCGAAATCATGTGAATTGGACATATCAATGGTTGAGTGTTCTGTTTAGTGATGAAAAGAAGGTCAATTTAGATGGCCCCTATGGTTGGAAATTATTACTGGCTCGATATTTGCAAGGAACTACAAACTTTTTTCAGCAGACAACAAGGAGGGGGTTCACTCATAGTGCGGGGAGCATTTGCTTTAAAGGAACTACCGTTACTACCAATATTGTTTTTTTGAAAGGTCGTCAATGTTTCGAAGATTACCAGAAAATTCTAGAAGTACGGTTACTTCTATTTGGAAAGTTGCTAAGTGGGGAAGAATGGATATATCAGCAAGACAATTGCGCGATTCACGTGTCAAACTCTTCAATGCAATGGTTTAGACAAAACCAAGTAACTGTTATGGACTGGCCAGCCCTAAGTCCTGACCTGAACCCAATGGATAACCTTTGGGAAATATTTGCTAGTGACGCATGTGCTAATGGCGTCAATTTGCATCAGTTCTAAATCGAATGCTGCAAATTGAAAGAAGTTGGTTTTCTCTAAAGCCAGAAATTCTTCAAACTATTGTTTTGAGTATGCCTGATCGAGTTTTTGAAGTGATTAGGAAAAAAGGCTAAAAAATTTGAATGTTAAAGAAAAAATAATGAGTTGTCTATAAACCTTTGGGACAGTAAATTTTCAGTTTTAGTTTCTATCACAATGTCTGTGATTGTAATATAATATTTTTGTGTAATATTATTATTGTCTTCATATTACTTATAATTAAAAATGATTTTGAAATCTTTATTCATTTTTTTCAATGGTAAAATAAAGAAAAGTCCGTTGTCTATAAACTTTTGGGACGCACTGTATAAACCTCTCTGAAATGCCAATGATGTTTTTTTAAGAAATGAACTTCTAACTGTTTTTTAAATTTATTAGATAAGTTACAATCAGCTATAACCAATTTGCAAAAACATTTGCTTAGGCAATAATGAAAATAAAATTATAAGATAACTGTACGTAATCACAGAAGGTTTTACGTGAGAAAACAAATTTTTATAAAAACCTTTTAAAACTGTCATTTTTTTAAAAATACATGACACATTTACTGGTATTTTGGGAAATAGTAAACTATAAAAAATAAAATTAATAATTCAAAAGTTAATTTAGCTTCATTTAAAAACCTTATTCATTTATTTTAAAATTTTTAATTCATTTCTTTTTCACTAATGCATTTACTGCACTTTATCTATCTATCTATCTATCTATCTATCTATCTATATATGTCATGTCGTGGACTCCTGATTTCGTGTTGGCAGTCGTGAATCCATAAGAAAGTAATCCAGGCAGTTTAACTAGAAACTTATTAAAAGTCCATTAGCGGGCTAAGGAACCGTGCCATTTCAAGGCAATGAAGTCTGCTGGGGTGTCGTACAGTCCCGCGGCGTGGACAGAATTTTCCGGTGACCCGACCTCGCATGAAACGTTCAAATTCGGTGGCACTTAGCTGCTAACTTTTCTGCCAAGAGAGCTTAAAGAGAGCTCCAGAGACATCCGTAATTTTTGGCGAGTTCCATCTTTTAAACCCTAATTTTTTGGTGTAAATTGGCGTATTTCTAAACCCAACCCATTTTATTTAATTGGTTATTTTATTCAAAACCAACGCCTCTTACTGCCTTTTCATTGTTTCCTATTGGTTATACTTTTGTATTCTGCAGACATCGCGAATCTGGTCGGCACCCTATTTTGCCAACTGAGCCAAGTCATTAAAATCCTTATTTATTGCTTTGCATCTGACATGAAATAATCAAACCGCAATTTAAACTCATTAAAAGCATTATTTATTGTTTTGTATGCCTATTGCTTATTAACTTTATTTCTAGGCTAATTATAAAGCTATTTCCAGGCATCAAAATACTTAAATGAATCATTTGCTTATTTATTTCAAAGGATGATGACCGCGATTTCACTTTCCACCCGCTATTTTTCCCATACTTTTAGAGTAATTTATAATCCAATATGAACTTTCTTTTAATGCTTTCTGCTATCTAAAAAGAATACCATAGAACGTAAATACACTAATTTAAAATATAAAAATATTAATTTATTTCTTACCACTTTTTATCTATTATCTATTATATCTTTCATATCTATTATATTTTATATCTTTCATATACATATACATATATATATATATATATTAGGTCTTTGCATAAACTCGTGCGGTTTTTTATTGCTTCATTTCATAAAAATACATCAAATCAAATGACAATTTTTAATCAAAATACTCTCCATTACTTTCTACAACCTTTGCCCATTTTTCGGGTAACACATGTATACCACGGCGATAGAAGCTCACGTCTTTGGAGGCAATAAAATGATCCGCGTCCGTACGAACTTTTGCAACGACCTAATATATTAAATAAAGTATACAGGTGACATTTTTTAGGACGGAAGACTATTAGTTTAAATCTAGAGTTTTTGTTGGCCAGTTTTGTGTAACATCAAATTATATTAGAAATATCAGACCTATTGTTACAAATTCAGTACTAAATGAAAATGGCGATTTTTCTGATTCCAGGGATGTAAACAGTTTTTCGACACGAAAATTATATTTTTTAAAATTAACTAAAGTATAAAATTTAGGTGGCAACACTTCATTTTAATTTATTTCTGTTATTTTATAAAGTACATGGCCCAGTTTTGCGATCAAAAAATGAGATAAAAAATAAATAAATAAATAATAATAATTAAAATTAAAAAATAAAAAATAAAAATTTTACAGATTGAAATTAATAGTCCTTCATACTAAACTAAATTTTGTCTTTGACAGAATTTTAATGTTTTTTAATATATTTTTAAAAATTCTTTTCGGACCACTGTTTCCAAAAAATAAATTTTTAATATTGTGATATGGCAGTCCTATAATTTAAATCAAAAGCTATTTCATAAGAAAATAAAAAAATAAAAGTAATCCGGTGTTTACATTAAAATTAAAATTACAGACAGATAAAAGTTAAAATGTTCATTTTTAAGTTCAATATGCGATTTTTATAAAACAAATGTATTTCTTTCTTTCTTTTTTTTTTTTAATATGCGATGTTTTAAATGTCGTGTTTGATAGTTCGAAATCATGAAATTCTTTTACCTTTAGTAATAAGTGCTACTTACTCTTAATGTATATTATATATTTCAAAGAGGACGTTTAGAAACAATTTTCAAAGTTCCATTTGATCTTTTACGGAAAATTTCAATATTGTTTTTATTTAAAAATATTATTTCTTTACTAATATCTTTTTTTATGTGTGTGTGTGTGTGTGTGTGTGTGTGTGTGATCCCAATATTTTTAAAAAATATTTTAAAAAAATATTAACTTGAATTAATATACTGAAACAATACAAATGATAGGAATTTTTATTGCGTAAAATAGTTCGTGGTGGTCATGTATAGGGATTAAAGCGAATTAATTGCGCGTGGATTCTAAATCCGCATGGAATGTGTTTAGTCAAAGAAATTCTTTTTAAGGAGCTTTTAACCGGGTATTTAGGTGAGTTTCAAGCGGAAAAATTCATGAAAACTCGAAACAGCTAGATCGATGAGCTCAACTTGAGATCGAACCCGGCACTAAACAACTGCTAGCTTCGAAAGAAAAATGTTAAAATCAGAAAACTTACGTTTTCCATTAAAAAAAAAAAAAAAAGTTATGTTTTTTTAAAGTGTGTCACCAGAATTTTTGTAATATAAGTAAGAGAAAAAACAATTAGGGTAAGTGCACCAGTGATTGACACTTTTAGACACTTTATCTCTGATGTTTTTAATGTTCTAGTAATCAGAAATTATTTTTAGAAATCTTAAGTTAGTCCATATGGTATGAAAGACATTCAGAATCACATATATGTTAAAATATATACGTTTGATAACATTTTTTTTTTTTTTTTTTTTTTGATACCCACTCAATGTCCCAGTAATTGACACTGCCAGTTTTTCATTTTATCAGTAATTGGCCCTTAATGTTCCAGTGTTTGACACTGCTAGTTATTCATTTTACCAGCTATTAGCACCCTGTACTCCAGTGTTTGACATAAAATGTTAAAATTCTTATATGTAAAATATATGATTTTATTATTTTTCTTATTAATTATTTCGGGATAGATGTCAATTACTGGAACATGTGAATAAATGGAGCACCTACCCTATTACAAAACAAAGGTTAAAATGTTTATGCTGATAAACAAAAAAAAAAAAAAATAATAATAATTAATTAATATGTAAACTTGATCACTTGATCACTTAATGCCCTTGGCGACTTTCGAATTTTTGTTGCCGTTTTAGACCAAAATATAATTTATGCAATTATTGTTCCTATACGCAAGCGAAGTGTGACGTCACTGACCGTCCGTGGATGCAAGAAAATGATTTCCTATGTTAATCGCCCATTGGATTTTTTGTAAAAAATTATTAAAAATCGAGGAAAATTATTTCCCGATTTTAATCCCCATATTTCGGTATATATATGTATTAGTTATCATGCGAATGTGTTAGATTGAGTTATTTTGCTGTCAAATTGACAAAATTTTAATTTTAAATTTCAAAACTCTGTCGTTCTTGGCGCTTATTGTATTTGGTGATCAAAAACGTAATATGAAAATATACATGCCAGATGTATATTTTCGTAATATGCATTGTACGAAATATTGTTTCATATTATTTATTACTCTCTTAATATAAGTTGTTAAAATAACCCTGATTTTTGAAAGGAATTAAATTATGTTCGCCAAATAAATTGGCGATTTTTTTTTTCTGTCAAGGATGACCGATATCAAATCTATTTCGTTGCAACATATTAGAATCTTATATCAGATACTTTATTTAGACATTTGAAAACAAATTTGACTTCAAATTATGATAGAATATTTATCATTTTCCTTTTAATTAGTATATTAGTTGGATATTTATTGTGTTAATATCATCCTTTGAAATGAAATGTTCGTGTTTTCAATCGAATATGGAAGTTTGCCATTTTTTTTTTCTAGAATTTTGAAATCAAAAATTCAAATTTTGTCAATTTTACAACAAAAATAACGTAATCTAACGCATGGACATGATAACTAATACATACCTAAATATGGGGATTAAAATCGAGAAATAATTTTCCTCGAATTTTAATAATTTTTTACAAAAAATCCAATGGGCGTTTAACATAGGAAATATTTTTCTTGCATCCACGAACGGCCAGTGACGTCATCACTTCGCTTGCGTATTTCTTTCTATCTTTTCCTTGGCGAAAAATATCCGATCTACTTCAGCATCAAAATTAAAAAAATTGTCCAGAATTATCAATAAGAAAATACCTTTAATATAATGCTGAATTAGCTTTTATGCCAAGCGTGTTTCATCCGCCGTATTAAAAAAAAAAAAAAAAAAAAATACATAAAGAGTAGCTTTGAACAATTCTTTAAGAGGAAAATTTATGAAAAGACTTGAAAGTTTTATCTATATATGCTACCCGAATCTTTATTTTTTATATACCAACACCAGTAATTTCTATAAAACTTTTATATTTTAAATTTTGTGGCAAAGGCTTTTCTGTTATAAGTAAAGCATTTCACGCCTAATATATTTGGGAGCGTAAATTCGCCAATGGTTGAATTTACGTCGAAAGAAACACCAAACCATAACTTTGCATCGTTAGACATTCGATTATGTTTTGATGCAAAGCGTAATATAGATTTAAAGTAGTTAGTACTTTCATTGCGCACTTATGTATATAAACTTTAAACTATGAAATTTATAGTTGCACGTAACTATTTCGTATTAGAAAATTCTTCGTTTAATCCGCTATAATGTTTGCATAACTGAAAAAAAAAAAAAAAAAAAAAAAGGAGGGGACTAATGTGCAAGTTGTACCTCACGGGACTAATGTGCAAGTTGCACCGAACGAACAAACTATTTCTTTCAACGAAAATGCCTACTAACCCTGGACGATAGGTCTAATATATCGTATCATATTATATATCGTATTTATCGTAATATAACTTAATACTTATTTCGCTTCCTTCTTCGACTCGTTTTAATACGCATTTTTTATATGCATGAGCAGCCCCCGAAAAACAAAAACATTAAATCATTAAATTAATTTTTTTACTTATTTTTATTTCATATTATTTCACGCGCACTTTTTATTTCCTAAATCAAAATTATTAAAAAAAACTTTTTCGATATCGCTTGTAACGATACTGATTATTATTAATTTTCTTTTCTTTTTCTTTCAATAATAATAATAAAAAAAAATGATTTTGATGAAATTCTGGCAAAAGCAGAATTTAGTTTAGGACGGAGGACTATTAGTTTTTTTTTTTTTTTTTTTTTTTTTTTTCAAATTATAACATCGCTTTCAAATTATTCAATTATATTTTCGATAAATTTTAGATTTCGTCAAATGTCCAACTATCGAAATCGACAACGCAAAAATCCTAGATTGAGACGAATAGGCCCTCAGTCCTAAAAAGTAAAAATTTATTTAAACACACATACATCTAAATAGATTTTTTTTAATTCTATATTTACATAAATTTGTAACAGATTCGGATAGTAACTTCAATTGAACTTTTAAAAAGTTAATCAGGAATACCAAATATAAAATCGAACGAATTCTAATATATATATATATATATATGATATGCTAATTTCTATTAAATCTAAATATACCTGTATCATTAACATGAAAATTTTGCATTCTAAGAAAATATTTTCATAAAATTTTTAAGGTGAGGAAATAAAATGTCTACAATAACGAATCAAGAAAAACTGAATTAAAATAATAAGCTTCCATATAAGGACCCTTTTACTGTTATTTTGAAGTATATCATCAACGGGTTCTTTAAATATCATAATGGAGAACAATGCGGTTTTGAAGAGCAAATGAAATTAGAAAACTAATAAAGTATTTTTCCTCACAATTACGTCATCTCTTTTACAATTTCCAATGTTTATTCTAATATATGAAACTAAAGTAAACATAATTTTAATTAAATGCACTTTATAGGTGCATTATATGAAGATTTTGAATAGAATTTGCCCGGAAATGTAGTAAATGTCTCTAACAATCATAATAAAAAAATTCAACTTCAGACAATGAAATTTTAATTAGGGATATTTGTATTTTGGGTAGTTTATTATATACGCATTGGTTGATTCAAAATATATTTTCGTGTTTGTAAGATTGAAAAATGTTAATTAAATATACGGGGATTTTAAATGCCTTTGTAATGTTTAAAATAATGCGGAGTTTTTAATTGTTAAATTCATTGAAAATTTAAAAGTTGTTTTTAAGTTTTCTTCTAAAAACCTTTTCCTTGATTGCACTCAAGACAAAAAAATATCTCTTTTTACTTTCTCTTACCCATAGGGTCGAGAAAGTGTTGTTTTAGAGTCAAATTTTCGAATGTGAGTTTTTGTTATATTTGCATGTTCTGAGGTCCTCTGAATACGAAAATCATGTTTTAGCGAATGGTCTGTGTATCTGTTTGTATGGATGTTTGTGTGTCTGTTATCAGCATATCTCAAGAACAAATAGTAGCAGAAATTCCAAACTCGGTATTCTAAATGTGTATCATATAGGGATGCTACAGTAAGCTTTTCGTTCAGATGAAGCAAATGGTTCGTGTACAGGGACACTCAAAAGTATTCAAATTCATTACGTCTATGGAGGAAATTGCAGGTAAGTAGAGTTTAACATCTATAAACTGCACTAAACCAAATGAAACGAATATATACTTTTTGTAATAGAGATAGTCAACTGGGAAAATTTTTTTGTGTGTGTAGGAGCCTCGCCTCCTCCCTCTGGGGGGAAGCCCCCCCTCGAGGGGGGTAAATTTTCATCATGGGTATCTTTCACAAGAACTCGCCAATACCTTTAAAACGAATGGTTGAACCACCGATCTGCGATAATTTAAAATAAAGTTATGGATTTTTTTCATTTTTAATAGATTTTTTTTTAATGTAATATTGAGAATAAATTCATTTTTTTTTTTTTTATATTTAGTGTTATACTACTTCTCTAATATGGAAATCACCTGCATTATCATAAAAGATTATTTTTGTAAATAATAATTTTAATAAATTGTTTTTTAAAAACAGAATCTATATATTAATAGGCAAGCATAAAATTTGTTGTCCCTTTTTAACATATTAATTATGGGAGTAGAGATTTGAGAATGGTATCATTCGAAAGGTATGGTTAGCCGGAAGGTGCGAATACAAATATTATTTTCTTACGATGTCAAGAAGGTATTTAAAAATACATTTATTTTTTATGCAATTCCCCCCATTTTTCCCTTTTATACACGTATTCCTTTACATTAAAAAATACCTAAAAGAAGAAAGTTGTTGAATCTGGCAATTTCATAAAGCTCAACTAAAACCATAGACACAGTAATTTGTATAATGTAGCATCACTATACGCAAGCGAAGTGATGACGTCACTGTCTGTCCATGGAGCCATGAAAAATATTTTCTATGTTAATTGTCCATTGGATTTTTTGTAAAAAATTATTAAAAAATAACGGAAATTATCTGCCGATTTTAATTCCGATATTTGAGTATAGTTCTATATAAGTTACTGTCTACATGTGTTTGATTGAGTTATTTTTTCTGTAAATTTGATAAAATTTTAATTTAAAATCACAAAACTCTAGAAAAAAAAAAAAAAAAAAAAAAGGCAAACTTCCAGTTTTGAATGTAAACATAAACATTTCATTTCAAAGGGTGTTATTTAAACAATAAATATTCAACTAATATACTAAATAAAAGGAAAATGGATTTGTTACTAACTGCTGCATGTATAAGTAGACGATACGGAAAAAATTCCGATTTCCGTTTTTTGCTGAATTTACATGTTTTGAGCTTTCTTTACGTTTCAATTGACTGAAATTGGCTACTTATTTTTTAAAAAAGTGTCTTTATTGCTAGCTTTTGTGGGTAGAAAAAGCAAGTAGAAGATACACAAAAACTTCTGATTTCCGGTTTTCGATGAATTTACACGTTTTGAGATTTCCTTGCATTTTAATTAAGTGAAATTGACGACTTATTTTTATTTTTTAAAAAGTGGATTTATTATTCTTTCCTCTGCATATATAAGCAGAAAATATAAGATTCAGAAAAGTTTTAGATTTTCGGTCTTCGATAAAGTTACACGTTTTGAAATCTCCCGAACTCAATTCGACCATTTTTGAAAAATATCTTTTTTTTTTTTTTTTTCTTTTTTTGTTCAAACACTGTACTTTATGAACCAATCGAATTAATTTAACAGAATTTTATACTTGGTTGGGCCTTGGTTTGACATGGTATATATTAGCTTCTGGGCTGTATCACACAACAAGGGGCGTTTTCGCGTTGCGATTTTCTCTCATTTCAGGAAAGGCTAACATCTACAAAGAGAAATAGTTATATTAAGTAAAACTCTGCTGATTCAGTTAGAGTGAATATCGGCAAACAATTACCGCAGCTGTGTTGCAATTGCATTCCGTTTAGGACAAGGCAATAACTTTGCTTTGCCTCGCTTTGCAAAAAATATGGTCGAGTTTCGACCACTGGGCGATACTAGTTATTTTTTAATAACTGAATTAAATTCTATATAAATGTAGGTGCTTTAATGAAACGAGGGGTTGAGGGGGGCGGTACTAAGTATCATATAAAACTCTTCTGAAGCCTAATTTGAATTGTTTAACACAGGTTTACATAACAGTACTCGTTATCTTACCTCTTAATCTGGAACCTGTATTTATAGTATTAAATTTCAGGGTAAGAGAAAGTCGTGTGAGTGACACACCAGATTCATTTAAATGGAATTTAATTTGAATACTGATAAATTTTGGAATATAGTGGCTTATATGAAATAATTCTTTTGTTTTTATAACAAAAATTCAATAAAATATTGAAAATGGGTGCTTAAAACTACAGCATTATTCATATACTCTTTATTTTTTAGTACATTCCCGTTACAAATTTTAAAGGAACTCTATAATGAAAGAGAGATACGATAATAGATATATTCCTTACAACATTATTCATCAGCAAATTAAATGCTCAAAACCTTTTACACATCAAAGATATTTGAAATACATATAACCATAATAACACATTTTTTTTTCACTATATGCACAAAATATCTTACCGTAAATATAACTTATTTACTTTCTTATAGTTTTAATAGCATATCCATATTGTTCTTTTGAATAAATTCAGGGCAATATAGTCTATGTTTCTTTAAAATGAAAATATGGGTTAAAATTTTTCTTCTCTTTCAGAGTATTTGAAATTAAACTAATTCTATAGAGAATATGTTTTAGAATTTTAACGATATTTGATTGGTTATTTTTTTTTCATAATAACACTATTAAAAAAAAAAATAAATAAATAAAAGTTTGTTAACTATTGTGCATGCGTAGCTAAAAATTCTAAGGTAGTGAGGCCTCAATCATTCACTCGAAATCGTTCTAAAATTATAAGCGTAAGTTGTCCTTGGAAAGTTTAGTTAGTTAAGGTTAAGGTATCCGTTCGAGTTTCGTTTAGTTGGCTTTGTTTTCAGAGAAAGTGTAGATTGTCCATGGCAAGTTTGATTAGTTGAAGGAAGATGTCCATTCGAATTTCATTTAGTTGGCATTGGTTTCGGAGGATTGAAATTTCCAAGAGCAAGGTGATGGAAGTTGGGAAATTTTTTAAAGCTCACATGTACAGTCGGTAACAAAAGTGTCCAAACACTAGCAAAAATTCCTATGTTAAAAAAGTGCACTTTTTTTTTTTACATAGGAATACATACGGTTTTGTTAAGTACATCCTTATCGAATCCTTTTCTTAGTCAGTGTAAGAACATGATTCGATAAGGATTTATTTAACAAAACCGTATGAAGTGTACTTTTTTTTTACATAGGAATTTTTGCTAGTGTTCGGACACTTTTGTTACCGACTGTATGTCAGTAATTTCAATTAAAATGTTTTAAGGTAAACGAAGTGAAATATTTCGTCTATTGAACTATTTGAGAAAACTTCAATGAATCTTCGGTTGGGCTTTTGGAGACTAGTAGATTGAAAGAGCTATCCTTTCGAAATGGTTTCCTACCGGCAAGTTGTCCTTTGGTGAGTTAAATTAACACTTACAGTCGGTAACAAAAGTATGAAAACACTAGCAAAAATTCCTATGTAAAAAAAAGTAGAGTTAATACTGATTTGTTAAATAAATCCTTGTCGAATCCTGTTCTTAGTCAGTCTAAGAACAGGAATCGAGAAGGATTTATTTAACAAAACAGTATTAACTCTACTTTTTTTATATAGGAATTTTCCTAGTGTTCGGATACTTTTGTTACCGACTGTACATACATTGACATTAAGCCGTGCTTTATGTTATATTAAGAATAAAATAAAATAGATGTGGAAACTCCCCACCCCCTTTTATTTTATTTATAATAAAAAAAAGGTTTTTTTCCCCCTATATTTATGGTTTTTTCACTGACTTTAAAATATTTACTGAAACTAACAGAGGAGAAAATGAAGGAGCGGTTATTAACCAGCCCTTACGAAACTACTTAGTAAGCACGCACATATTTCATGAGATATTTATACAGTCATATGGTGTCCACATAAGATTTCTTTTTATTATACTTGCAGTATGTTGTATCTAATGTACCATATCGAAATATGATTTACAGAGTGGACATAAATAATTACGCTGGTTTTATAACATTCTTACTTTTCAACAATAACACTGATTTTGATTTTCTTTTGCAGACACTTTGGTCCAATGTTAAAGTTTTGATATCAGGATTTAATTCAGCTATATCATTAACACTTTAAGACTACGGAAAAGGCAAACTGTAATGTTGTTTTCTCTATAAGGTTTTAAATCGCCAAAAATAGTACTATGGAAATATGGAACTCGTTATGGCAAACAAATGGAAGATACGAAGTTCTCTCTTTTTTTTTTTTTTTAATCTTTGCATCTTTGAAGTCATAAATTCTTTTTTGTAAAGTTTTACCGACTTCAAATCTGGTAATTGTTTGTTATAAAGAGTCTGAAAGTTTCGTTGTAACAACCGCAGTGACTTTGCTGTTCCTCTTTATTAATTTCGGACATTACGAAAAAAAAATTATGATTGGTCGAATGTATGTAAAAAATAAAGGGCAATATAGTGCTATCATTTCACTCATTCCTTTATATATAAAAAGACAAATACTTGCTGTTTCATTCTGCGTAATTAGAAATTATAAACGCTTATTTTTAATACATTTTTGTTTATGAAATTCTTGTTTATGGAATTTATGTTCTTCTAATTGTTTAATAGGTCTCGGATATAGCACAGTCAGTTCGTCTTAACACCAACGCCATTTTTAAAAATAAAGCTTAATGATAAATCCTTTAATATTTATATTTTTATGAAGATCTTGTAAAATTAAATTGCGTGAAATATTCATTCAAAACGTTAGGATATTTTGAATGAAAATGATATTTAAGTTTTTAAAGATATTTTGCTGATATATAAATAATAATATGTAAATTTAATAAAATTTGCCGATTAAATAAAAAAGTTCTAATATTCCAATTTTATTATTATTTTTTATATCTGTTTAAATTTTATATAGAACTATTAAAACTATATTAGAAATACTGCAATTATTAACAGTAATAAAACCAATGAACCAATTAACAGCAATATAATAAATGAATTTACTTCTATCATTCTTATTTTAGTTTATGGCTTCCTATAAAATAAGAGCCATTAATTTCTAATTTGAGGTAAACCTTATAATTTAGACGTTAAGTGACTTTTAAGGCTTAGTTGTATTATAATTCCTATTTTATTGGTTTCCTAGTGTTCTGTTTTATTTAAACTTTTTATACTCTTCCCAACTTTAAATAAAATATACCTTTTCCACAACTGCTGAAATTCCTACATTCTCGAAGCTTCCAGATAAGTTTTATTTAGGAAAAATAGATATTGGTAGAAATTATGGATGTATTTTTTTATTAAATATTTATCGCTTTAAAATGAATATAAGAAAAATTTCTATAAGAATGATATATACATATATATATTTCGGTTTACCTGTCTGTCCGAAATCTCATTGTCTGTTCGCACAATAATTCCTAGAATTATTTGAAACTAATATGTGTCATTTAAGTTCCCAAGAATGGTGTAAATATCGCGCTACTTATGTTCACGTGGACATCCAACGGTATTCCAATGCATTGCGTTCAATGAGAGATATATCTATAAAGCACATTTAGATACTTTTGTACTACATAATACATAATGGAATTGAATTTTATTATTGATATGCATAAAATAAATGTTTTCTATAGAATATGGTATGATTAATATTAAGATTTACAGGATAGATAAAAACATCCAGTTGCATTAAATCTGTAACTGGAGATTTCTAAAACTGTATTTTTAATTTCGTCAAGCGTTTTCAACACTTTATAACATTATTTAAGCGTGATTATGACTTCAATGATTTAATTAATCTACAGGTGATTTAATCAATCGATTTTTAAGGTAATATTACTCTAGACAAGAACACCAGGTTGAATGAAAGCTTGTTCCTTTTGCTCTCCCTACCAGCAGAGACATACAGACCGTCAGTCTACTTGTTGTACCAGTCATTTCAGTCTGACAATCTTTTGTCGACTGAAATATCTTTTCTCCATGAAAATGACATGATTTCATTGGAAAGGTGTTATTGTCTTTGTATTCGTTACACTATTGTAAAATGACTTCCATCAATGGATTGCTGTCAGTGATATGCATAATTTTGAATTGCTTCAGTCATTTATAAAAGCGTCTCAGACCACCTATCGTGTGCAACTGCTGAGCAATGTCTACTTTCAGTCTAGGTATTGTTTTACAATTTTAATTTCGAGATTTTTCAAAAACTCTTGAGCAGCATTTATCCCACAACACTACCTCTTCAAGTTTGTCGATCATTGAAAGAGGTATAAAAGTGTACTAGTGACTTCTTTTGACAAACTGAACGTAAGATTTCTCATTTTAATTTATAAAATATCTTTTTAGAATGCGAATTTTAATTTTTTAATTTGCTTTTTTTAAAAATGTCTTGCCCTGTGTGCATCGGCTTCGAATTCTATGTGCCCGTGTCATTTTTGACAGCAGGATTTTAATAATTGCTTTGCCATCTGCTTTCTAATCTATCAGCGATTTATTACAACGATAGCGAGAAATCCTTTTCTTTAAATTTATATCTATATGCCGAAAAATGAATTTATTTTCTAAGCTTCGCTTATTGTGCCAGTACTCAACCAACTGAGCTACTTCATCGATTTCTAACTTGTATTAGTGGTTCAAATGTAATACGGATTTTTTTTTTTTTTTTTTTTTTTTTTTTTTTTATGTTCGATAGACATAATATTCTGCATAAAATGTTTTTTATATAATTCTATTTTTTTTTTAAGGCTTTATTTGTAGCACACATATTTTTTGGGGGAAAATTATAATTTTTAGCAAGAGCGAAAAGTGACAGGAAAAAAACCTAGGGCAATATAACATGCCAGTGTTCTACCAAAAATCACAGGTTCAAATTCTTGTCTGATCACTTTCTATTCATATTAATTTGGCAATCCATGAAAAATGTGTACATTGCGTATGATAGAAGTAAAAAAAAGAAAAAAAAAAGGTCTTAACTGAAATAAAATTTAATGAATAAGAAGGTCTTTATGTACGGAAATAGATGAAGAAAAAAAACCTATATTTCATTTGAGCAATCAGTTCAAAATAAATATTAAGCAGCTAGCTCAGGTTTTAGAGAACCGGTACGATAAACCACAAGAACAAGTTCGAATCTTGTCAATTATCTTCTTCACTGAAATTAATTCAGTCCATCCTTTAAAATTTGTTTCTTTATACATATTAATTATAGCCTACGTGTAACTTGGATGTTTTATTTCTTTACTGGAAGTTAATACTGATAATTGAATAAATGGAAACTGCGAATTTAAAGGATTTTGTGCAATATTAATAAATTTTGAGTTCATTTTTTTTTAATTGTTGGTGTTTTTGAATATATATCCCTAGTGGAAGATTAGAGTAAAACTTAAACTATTACCAAGTTAATAAAACCATGTGATGATATTTTTCTAGAACTGTAAATATGTAATTTTGCATAGCAACAAATATTTTCTCTAACTAATATTTATATTACGAGTATAATAACAGTAATAAAACTGTTAATGGGCATAATGATGATGATTTTAACAATGGTAACGATGTTAAATTTCATTATTTAAGTCATTAACATTCGGAAGTTTCTTCTTAAATTGCTTATTTAAATGAACAGTCTTCAAAATTTATTCTTCTTACCAGAATAATTTATGCGTTCATTTCTTTACTTTATTCATTGAGTTTCATGTTTGTTAATTTGATTTACAAAAAAGCATTCTGAAATTGTCGTACATTTGAAAGGCACCCTATTTTATAGATATTGGAATTAATTTTCTTCACATCGATTGAACTCAAGAGAATTAATTTTAATTAAATCTGAAACAAAGTAATGATAGTATACCTCCCAAATGGATTTCTACTAGGAGTTACTTTTACTTAATATACACGAAGCAGCTTGAAAATAAAATTTCAGGATTAATTTAGATTTAAAATTAACATATATATCGAAGCTATGATAAGTTAATTTCAAAGGATTTTGTTTTCTATCATATGAGCAATTCAAATCATGCTATAGTTGGGCTTCGTTTTTGAACTCTTAATTCAAATAAAGAAAAATTTATAATAAGCATTATGATTTTTAATTTACGTAAAGATATGCCAAGGACGTTAATAGCACACTAGTTTACTAATAATTTACTGATTAACAGTGTAAAATGCTTTATGTTTACAGCACTAGAGACACTGCAGACATAAAAATTCAGTGTTCATTATAATGCAGAATTTTTACTATTAATTATTTATAGAAATTAGAATTTATTGTTGTTCTATTCAACAACAAGTGCTTTTAGGGGTGAATAACTGTTGTTGCTATACAACAATAGTGAATACAAAAATAAGATGGCAAAACCCATAAAAGTCAGCCAGGAAATATTCTTTCCGACATCGATTTATTAGTGTCCCAAGCGACACAAACTGCAACATATCCTAGGTTCTATAACCCTTCCCAGATTAGAAGCCCACCAAAATGATGAAGGAGCATGAAGTAAGCCGATGAAGAGGCATGAAGTAAACCGATGAAGGAGCGTAAAGTAGGCCATCATTGGTTCCAGGATTATCCAAACAGCGCAGTCTATTACACAAGTCGACGATGGAATTTTTTACTTCAAGGCGATATGTTTTCCTGATGTTTTTATAGATGCTAATTAATGATAATATATTCAAAAATTTTCATCACGTACAGATTTGACAAAAAATGGGATTGTAAGAGCTTAGAGTACCACTTTTACAACTCCCATCTAAGTTATATACCGGAAAATCTGGATGATGTGTGTGAAGAACAAGAAGATATATTTCATCAAGACACCAAAAATATTTAAAGACGGTATTAGGGACGAGGGGATGCAAAAACATGTTAGCAGATTATTGTTGAATGCTGCTTAGAGACCCCCCCCCCCTACCCCGCTCCCACAAGGCCTTCTCAAGGCCTTCTCAAGGTGTACACAAGGTAAAATGCTCTGAAAGGAACTTCGATGTAAAGAAACACATTTAAAAGGTAATGTGTAAATAATAGCCGATTTTAATGTATTTTATACATAAATTGGTTCGAATTTGCTCTAGTCTCTAGGTGATCTCTTCCGATCTTCATACTTACTTTGTGAAAATTCCTTACGTGATAGGCAAAAAAGAAAACCACTTTTAAATTCAGCGCATCAAAACACATTAGAAATACCCAACGGAGTGGAAAAAAAAAATGCAAAGTACAATTTCGCAGGCCTGTGTTATTGATCAGACGGTGTGTTAGAATTAACGCCAATTGACTGCACAAGGGTCCTGGGCCTGAGGGGGAATATTGTGCAAACGAAAACTCCCCCTACTCATTAGATATGAAACTTTAGTATGATATATTCAAAAGAGACAGAACCTATTGAGTTTGTATTCAGTGTAGAGCTTATTCAGAGAAAGTATTCAGCATAGAACTTCTGTGGAATGGAAAACAACACTCCTCCAAAAACGATTCAATACCTGTTATTACATGATCCAAAATGCTTTTTTAGATATTTAATCATAATCAGTTTAAAAAAGCCAAAATTTTGACAAATTATAAAAAAGGATTTTTGGGTGAATAAAGCCAAATATTACTGTTATTCAATAGGTTTAATGAGTGAAAATTTATCTACCAATACTTTATATTAGGGATATCTGTTGATCCATGGAAAAGTATTATTGTTTGAAATTTATCATCATCCCTGGAAAAGTAATAGTGTTAAAAAATTATTATGAAAAACAATATATCGAAAAACGTAATAAAAATATATTGAAAAAGGCTTCATAGATTTATCATATGGTTTGTTGCGTGGTATGTGTCAAAATTTCAAACTTTAATTAGCATTAGTGTTCAGAATAACAGAATTTCACTCATCAAGTTTGGTGTAACTCCATGTTATAGAATCTAAAATGTATCGACCAAACGTATTATAAAAACTGCAGAAATACGCCATCTGTCGTCTTATATGCACACAAATTTTATTACCAGAGTTTTTATAATAACATATGATGATTGGTTCATTCATACTCTATAGAAATTGAGATACAGATTTTTCATAAATAACGAAAATTTCAGTCAAAGAATGCTACTTGTTATGAGGTATATGTCAAAATTTTGTCAGTACTAATTTATATTGGTCTAACACACACACACATACACTTAAAAAAATCTGAAATTCAATGTATTATGATTTAGGATACAACGACTACAATTTTTACAACTAAAAGCCAAACGGGCATTTTCTAAAATTGGTTAACTCATTTTCAGGCTTCCTCAAAACTTGTACATCAATCGAAAACCAAGAGAGAGAAATTTCACATATTACTTTCTCTTACCCATAAGGTAGAGAAAGTATTGTTTTTGGGTCAAATTTTCGAAAGTGAGATTTTGTTATATTTACACGTTCTGAGGTCTCCTGAATACGAAAATCATGTTTTTAGCAAATGGTCTGTGTGTATGTCTGTGAGTCTGTGTGTCTCTGTGTGTGTCTGTGTGTGTGTCTGTTTGTTATCAGCATATCTCAAGAACAAATAGTAGCAGACATTCCAAACTTGGTATTCTAAATGTGTACCATATAGAGATGCTACAGTAAGCTTTTCGTTAAGATCAAGCAAATGGTTCGTGTACAGGGACAATCAAGAGAATTCTAATACATTACGTCTATGGGGGAAATTGCAGGTAAGTAGAGTTTAACGTCGATAGAATGCACTAAACTAAATGAAACGAATATATATTTTTTGTAATAGAGATAGTCAACTGGGAAAATTTTTTTGTGTATGTAGGAGCCTCGCCTCCCCCCTGGGGGGGGGAAGTCCCCCTTCGAGGGGAGTACATTTTCATGATGGGTATCTTTCAAAAGAGTTCGCCAATACCTTTAAAACGAATGGTTGAACACCATCGATCTGCGATAATTTAAAACAAAGTTAACAATTTTTTTTTTACTTTTAACGAAAAAAAACTTATTTATACTTATTATAAAAAATCGTTTTTTTTTTTTTATTTTTTTAAATATTGAGAATAAAATGGACTTTTTTTTGGATATTTTGTGTTATACTGCTTCTCTAATATGGAAATCCTCTGCATTATCATAAAAGATAATTTTTTTAAATAATAATTTTAATACATTATTTTTTAAGAACAGATTATTTTTTAATAACCGAATTAAATTCTATATAAATGTAGGTGCATTAATGAAACGGGGGGTTGAGGAGGGCGGTAGCCAATCTCACACAGAACTAATTATCATATAAAACTCTCCCGAAGCCTAATTTGAATTGTTTAAATAAATTAAATTGTTATAAATTAAATTTTTTAAATAAATTAAATTGTTTAATAAATTGCCTAATTTTAATTGTTTACATAATATCGTTATCTTACCTCTTAATATTCAACCTGTATTTATAGTATTAAATTTCAGGGTAAGAGAAAGTCGTGTGAGTGACACACCAGATTATCTTCTTATATATATACATACATATATATATATATATATATGTACAGATACATCTAGAAGAAATTAACAAGATTGATTATAAACAGATGCAATAAGCAGATAAATTTATTTTGAAATAATACAATAAATGTCACTTATATGTGCTGACTTGTTACTTTATTTTTGAAAATTTGTTGTGATTCGATTAAAAAAAGAATTCAGAGATACAAACAAACATATAAAAGTGTTTTCTGAAAGAAAAGTTTTAAATATTTCTGTTGGAGTAAAAAATGCTTTTAACTATAATCTTGGACTATTTTTGTTACGTTATGGATTAAATCTTTTAAATCCTTTTACGTGATTTCGGTAGGCCAGTTTGATAAAATAAAGAACATCTTAATATATATTTGCCAGAAAAAGAAAAAAAAAAGTGTTACATGTCGATTTCTAATTCTACAGATTTATTTATGAAATCTCGTAACGATGTTTTTGACATATGACAATCAATTTTAAGAAAAGTATTACATACGGAATGCGCATACAGGAAAAAATATGATATTCTCAGAAATAAAGTTATTTTGAACAATTTACTAAAAACAGTTTTATTTAAAAAATCACTGTAAAACTTTCTTCACCAACATAAATTTACAGAAAGAAAAAAATGACTTAACAATTAAAATTTAAGATTTAATTTTAACTTTATCAGACAAATTTTTTACTTAAGTATTTTGGATGTCCCTATATATACATTGTTTGTTTTTCACAAGGGTTTTTAATTATTAAATTCATGTCACAGAATTTCACCATATAGACTGTAATGCGTTGAAATCGTTAGACACACACAGTAAGCAGATTTTTAGAGATTTCTTAACTTTTATCTAATTCACTAAAAGAGATTTAAAAAAAAAAATACTTGATATATAAATTTTACACGATCACAGTTCGAGTATATAAAATAAGATTGTACTTATAAGAATAAATATATTTTAAAAACATTTCAAAATTCGTTTGAAGAAATTCGATAACAATAAATGTTAATGAAAAAATATTATTTATAATATGAAAAGTGACCTTCTATCTATTAGTAGTACTTTAATTTCTAAAAAATATATGCATCTGAAATACAAATAGATAAGGATTTAAGCAAATAACAGTATGCAATATAAACTAGTATGTTGTGGCCACCACAAGACTTTCTTCTATATTTTCCTATACAAATTCACGCAGTAACAAAAAAAAAAAAAAAAAAAAAAGATTTTTTTCAGTTTTTTTTCGTTAAAAGTAAAAATAAAATCGATAACTTTGTTTTAAATTATCAAATATTTATAGTTCAACCATTCGTTTTAAAGGTATTGACGAGACCTTTCGAAAAATACCCATCTTGAAAATTTACCCTCCCCGGGGGGTACTTCCCCCTAAGGGGGGGGGGAAGCGATGCCCCAAATTTTTTTCCTAGTTAACTACTACTATTATCAATAATTCATATTAATTTCACAATCACAGGTTAAGAATAACTCTCATTATGTACATTTATACGAAATATTGTCCTATACTGCCATGTTCAAAATTTAGAAAAAATACGATCACAGCGCCACCTGTTGAGCGATTGATCCCCAAATCTAATCAGCCCCAGTTTATGTCAGGGGCCAGCCAAATACCAAGTCTACTTAAATTTCGTTAAAAAAAAAAAAAAAAACGATTTTTTTTTTCTAAGTTTTTTTTGTGTTAAAAGTAAAAAAAATCGATAACTTTGTTTTAAATTATCACAGATTTATAGTTCAACCATTCGTTTTAAAGGTATTGATGAGACCTTTCGAAAGATACCCATCTTGAAAATTTACTCCCCTCGAGGGGGGGACTTCCCCCCCAGGGGGGGTGGCGAGGCTACTACACATACAAAATTTTATTCCTAGTTGACTATCTCTATTATAAATAATTCTTGTAAATTTCATAATGATTATTAAAAAATAATTCTCTTTATGCACATTTATACAAAATTTTGTCCTATATCACCATGTTAAAAATTTAGAAAAAGTGGGATGGCAACGCAACCTGTAAGACAATTTTTACCAAAAGTTGATAGGCACTAATTTATGTCAATGTGCAACTACATACCAATTTGTATGAAATTCTGTGCAGTAGTTTCTGAGATACAGTTGCCACAAAATTTTGTCACACACACACAGACAGACAGACAGACAGACATTTTCTAAAAATAGTCAAATCGTGTTCTACATCTCTCAAAACGTGTAAATCCATCAAAAACCCGAGGTCGAAAATTTTTACGAATCCAATACTTTCTCTATATTACATATAGAAGAAAGTAAAAATTAAAGTACACAATATACGAGTGCACTCTTTTACTTTGTAAAAGTACAGTATAATAGTTGAAAAAAAAAAAAAAAACTGTCAACGTAGGGGAGAACGGGGCACAGTGGACCTAGGGGCACAGTGGACCACCCCTATTTAAATCTATTAATATTCAACTTTCTTAGTTGATATGGATACCCATGTATGACAGCATGGTACTAGTTGTATGCAGCCAAAAAAAAAAAAAAAAAAAACATGGGAAATAGTAAGATAACTATTTTGAGCAGTTTTTATGTTTTGAGCTGCTCAAAGTAGTTTTTCCACATTGAGTTTTTTAAAATTTATAAAGATTGAACTAGTGACTGTAAATACTATGTAGCTGTTAAAGGAAGGCAAGATTTTGCTGTTTCTAAATTCCTAAAAATTATTAGCATATTTATAGTCTATATATTATTTCATTATTATTATCTGTTTTACTCTGGCGTGAGGCACAGTGGACCACCTTCCAATGTGCCAAGTACAAATTAGATTTAATACTTGTATTTATTTTAGTTAAATTTATAGATGCAAATATAATGCAAAGTATTAATATCTTAAAGTAATAAATATCTTATAATAATAAAATAAATAAAAAGAATAAATTTCTGAAAAGAATAAATATTTGAATAGTAACATAAACATTATTATTATCTAAATTTATTAACTATTTGAATTATATAGCATTAATAAAAGAAAAAATATCTAATTTAATAAACAGTACGAATAATCTATTATTATTGTTGTTTTTAGAGATCACATGGGAAAAGAAAAATTAGCTTAATATATTTTAGTTAAATTTATTCTATTTATTCTACAAGTAAAATGTAAATTAATTGCATCTCAAAATAATTAAAAAATATAAAATATTTGAATAGTAGTATAATATTTATTAATATTTGGATAAAAAAAATGATTTATATAATATTAATAAAAGAGTAAAAAACAATTATCTATTTTAACTTAATAAATTTTCTAACTGAGATCTGATTTTTTATTTGTTTATTTTAGTTTAATTTAGTTTTTTTTTTTTTTTTTTTTTTTTCCATGAAAATGCTTGAATTATCTTCTTTAGACTAGAATAGTACAATAAACTAATTTTAGAGAGAGAAAAAAGTAATTTATATTAATTTAATATAAACAAATGAGGCTGGTCCACTGTGCCCCGGTGATGGGTCACAGTGGTCCACTTTGTAGGTGCTCACAATTTATTTTTTTATTCATAATGTGTTGGAAATATTGTTATAACAAAATTAAGGCATATCAAGAAGGGCTTAGGGATTGTTTGCTATTTTTTTTTCAAACACATTGCTGTTCTGCTTTTTGTGAAGAAAAAAAAAATTAAGAGTGTAATAGTGGTCCCCTGTGCCCCAGTCTCCCCTATGTTCAAGCACCGAACGGTACCTTTTTCCAGACTAGATCAAAATATCATGCAATATTATTATTATTTTTTTAATATAACTTCTATAGAGTATAAAGAAAAACAAATCTATATAAGAATCTATAGAGGGTGCTCAAATGGTAGATATATCCTCTATATTCTATAGAATTCATATAAAAATCTGGTGTGTAACAACCACACGATTTCAATTACCCAATATTACGTATATTAAATACCTACTCTTTTTTGAAATAGTAAAGTTAGAAGACATAAAACTGATTAAAAATATTAGACACCTAACCAATTTCTGTAAGAAGAAATTTATACTTAAATCAAGAAGACATATAAAGGAAGGTTTACATAGCGAGTTTAGAAATATAATTAGAGCCGTTTTTTGAAACACTCATTTCCGAAATCTATAACTGAACTACATAATCAGGACGTTTGCTAATTTTCCTGTAGTAACCAAGTAATGCATGCTAAAGAACATCTAAAAAAGGGGTTTATGTAGCAAATATGAAGAAAATCATTAGCGCCGTTTTTGAGATACCGACTTTCGGTTCTACAGATTTCGCCAAAACTTGAACACAACTATTAACCGGAAACTAAAAATTACATATAAAAGGATGGATATCTAAAAGGGAGTCAATATGGCATGTTTGAAAAAAATCCGTAGAACCATGTTTAAAAAAAAAAAAAAAAAAAAAAAAAACTTCCGAGGCCTAAAAGTGACCTATTACCTGATGCCTACCTTTTCCTCTGAACTACTCATTTAATGCGTATAAAAGAACATCTAAAACGGTGATTATATAGGAACTTTTCGAGATAGGGCTATTCTTGAGACACGGATATATGGCCCCGCCAATAGTTTTTAATGTCACAATTCCAATTTTCCAATTTTTACCAAAGGTTGGAAAAATTATTTAATCTGTCTTAATTCTGAATTCTGCCCTTCTGTCTTTATCACTTTTGGAGATACGATAGTCAGAAGATTTCCCACAACACACACACAGACAAATTGCCAAAAAACACATTTTAAGACTCAAGAGACCTTAAAACATGAAAATTGGATAAAAACTCGATATCGAAATTTTTGATCCAATGCAATACTTCCATTACTTACGGTAGTTGCATAATGGAAGTAAAAAGACGAAGGATGCACGATGCTTTAATAGATGCTTTAATGATACTGTTTGTTATCGAAAAATACAAGTATATTAACTATTTTAATTTTTTAATATTCATAGTATTATATTTATAATAGTTTTGTAATTTATTTCAACTGCACTTTTAGTAACTAAAAGTGTAGTTGAAATAACAAACTTTTATATATGAAGAGAAATTATATATGTGCGAAAGCAATTATAAGGGAAAATTTTGCTATCGTGTACTTTCTTAAAAAAAAAAAAAAAAAAAAAAAAAAAAAAAAAAACTCAGTTGGTTAAAAATATTTAAAAAATGCATTTTCACCGTGTTCTGAACTATTCTGAAAGTTTCAAATGTCTAGCTAGTCGGGAAGTTAGTTAAATAAATTTTCTGTTGAATCATATAAACGCTGCCGAAGGCAGTGGGGACCTGAAACAGTTGACTAAAAGTATTAAAAAAAAATGTATTGTCACCGTGTTTTGAGCTATCCTGAAAGTTTCAAATGTCTAGCTAGTCGGAAAATTAGTGAAAAATCGATTGGAAGCTTTGTACTGAAAACGCTGCCGAAGGCAGCGGGAACCCGAAACAGTTGACTAAAGGTATTAAAAAAATGTATTTTCACCGTATTCTGAACTATTCTGAAAGTTTCAAATGTCTAGCTAGTCGGGAAGTTAGTTAAATAAATTTTCTGTCGAATCATATAAGCGCTGCCGAAGGCAGCGGGACCTGCAATAGTTGACTAAAATTATTAGAAAAATGTATTGTCACCGTGTTGTGAGCTGTCCTGAAAATTTCAAATATCTAGCTAGTCGGGAAGTTAGTTAAAAATCGATTGCAAGATTTGTCCCTGAGAAACACACAAACAAACAAACAAACACACAAACAAGAATCGAAGTTAATAAAAACATGGTAAAATATCGCATCCAGGCATACAATTATTCTTCAGTTTAATTATTTTTTACTTATTCATTTATTTATTTATATTTTAAAACAGGCAAAATTTATCTGGAATATTTTTAAAGTTAAATTTAATTTATAACATTAAATCTTTTACAATAAAGAATAAAATATTTATTAAAAGTTTGTTATAACTATTTTTTGATTAAATTTTTTTTATAAATTTACGTTTTTATTTTGAGTTTGTTATTCGATAATTTTGCTCGAAATTAATAAAACTCGGAACTTAAGATAATATTATTCAAAATATTAATAATATTTTTCAAGCAGTCTAATCATTGGTCTTATGTGCGTACATGCATCAGAAAAATAAACGTAGGGAACGATTTTGTAAATTGTATGAATGAATCATATCTAGCTTACGTCCGGAATGATGACACATTTAGACAGTTAATATTACCATCCGAATTACTGTATTGAATATGATGAAACAAAGTTTTTACTTTATTGTACAAATTTATTCATTGTTACAAAAATAATATTGTTATGGTTTGAATTTTTTCAGCAATGACACGCATATCATTACCTTCAAATAAGTGTACTTCCTCATATAATATGATATTCTTTTACCTCCTATATGAAAATTCGACGAAATGTCTTCGAAGATGAATATTATATCAACTCCAATGATGTTTTAAAAATAATTTTTTTAAATGCTTAGTGATATGTTTTTAGTCATAACAAGTGAAGTTAAAGGCAAAATTGATTTTAAAAAGAACGATTATAGAATATGTATTTTAATGGCCTACATTTTGATCATTATGAAAAAAATCATTTTTAGAATTTTACATTGAATATTATTTATTATCCATTATTTATATAATATTACATAAGAGACAAAAGTTGTTGAAAATAATAATATTTTAATCAAAATTAATACTACTGACGTTTTGCTTCATATAAAATATATGTATTCATAATAGCATATTTATCATTTAGATAGACATAGCTATTGAATTATATCAGTATATTCTAAGCCTTGCGTGTTACAAAGTTATCGGTATTTTCTTTAGCTTCTCATTTTATTATATTACTATATTCATAAACAGCTTATCACGCAAGATATGAATAGGACGCTTTACATCTGTCTCTATTAGAGGAAATATATTAACGTTGACTTATTTTTGATGTGAAAGATATTTCCACCAATGCTTTACAAATTATACAGATTTTCAATATTAAAGGTAAATGATACGAGGTAGCGAAATTCAGTATTCATTAGTGAAAATGGCTCTTAAGGTCATAAATAAAATAATCAATTAATAAAATATTTATTATCTTTATTTAACAGGTTATTAAGGATTATCTTTATGTTATAAGGAGATAATAGGTTATGCTTAAAAGATAAAATGTTATGATTAGTTTTCTAGAACAACTACCATTACTTAGTTAGAATAAATTTTATAAATAGTGTGATACAAAAGCATGGTTATTTATTTATTTATTTATTAATACTCTGAATATGATCTGTTATGCTTCAGGATAAATGAATATAACTAAACAACTATTATTATATTAAACTATTATTTTTCTGGAGTACCAATAAGAGTTTGGAGTTTTAGAAAATTACGCCACATTTCGATAATCAAAGACAAACCTAAACAAAACCATAGGTAAAGTCATTTTTGCTACTTTTATGACACATTTCAGAGAACTAAAAATAGTTAACCATTTAGGTATTTTAGAGATTCATTTAAAATAAACAATTAAAAAAAAACAAGATCACATAGTTAAATATGCAATTTTAAATCTTTCAAATATAAAGTCCTTAAAATAGTGCTTAAAAATAAATAAAGTTGCCTGTAAAATATGTTGAATGTTGATCTACATCTGATATTTCTAAACTATCAGGAAATGTTATTTTTCTCGAAAAAGTTAACAGAAAACATATTTTGTTATTTAAACATACATTTTCAACAGGTTTGTATTTTACTCCAGAAACTGAAAAGTCCACTGCTGGACATAAAAATGTACATTATCGGAGGCAATTTAACCATTATGAAACAGACAAAAAATATATTTGAAACATATATATATATATTTTACTTTCTCTTACCATAAGGTAGAGAAAGTATTGTTTTTGGGTCAAATTTTCGAACGGAAGATTTTGTTATATTTACACGTTTTGAGGTCCCTGAATACGAAACTCATGTTTTAGCAAATGGTATGCGTGTATGTCTGTGTGTCTGTGTGTCTATGGGTGTGTCTGACTATTATCAGCATATCTCAAGAACAAATAGTAGCAGACATTTCAAACTTGGTATTCTAAATGTATATATAGATGCTACAGTAAGCTTTTCGTTAAGATCAAGCAAATGGTTCGTGTACAGGGACAATCAAGACAATTCTAATACATTACGTCTATGGGGGAAATTGCAGGTAAGTAGAGTTTAACGTCTGTAGACTGCACTGAACCAAATGAAACGAATATATATATTTTGTAATAGAGATAGTCAACTGGGAAAAAAATTTGTGTATGTAGGAGCCTCGCCTCCCCCCTCGAGGGGAGTAAATTTTCATGATGGGCATCTTTCAGAACAGCTCGCCAATACCTTTAAAACGAATGGTTGAACCATCGATCTCTGATAATTTAAAATAAAGTTATCGATTTTTTTTTTACTTTTAACGAAAAAAAAAAAAAAAAAAAAAAAAAAAATCTTTTTTTTTTTTTTTTTAGAATAAAATGGACTTTTTTTTTTATATTTTATACTACTTCTCTAATATGGAAATCGTCTGCATTATCATACAATATAATTTTTTTAAATAATAATTTTAATAAATTATTTTTTAAAAACAGAAGTTTTTTTAATAGCCCAATTAATTTCTATATAAATGTAGGTGCATTAATGAAACGGGGGGTTGAGGGGAGCGGTAGCCCCCTTCACACAGAATTAATTATCATATAAAACTCTTCCGATGCCTAAGTTGAATTGTTTAACATAGGTTTACATAACATCGTTATCTTACCTCTTAATCTCCAAACTGTATTTATAGTATTAAATTTCAGGGTAAGAGAAAGTCGTGTGAGTGACACACCAGATTATTTTTAGTTAATTAAGAGCGTTTTTAAACATATATACAAAAAAATTGTTAATATCCTCTCATCCTAGTAATCACTGAGGATTTTGTGAAATGGTACTTTAGTGGTACTATTTATACATATAGGTTGAAAACGGTATTGAGACATTAAATTCTCTGGTGTGTCACTCACACTACTTTCTCTTATCCTTAAATTTAATACTATAAATACAGGTTGGAGATTAAGAGGTAAGATAACGAGTACTGTTATGTAAACCTATGTTAAACAATTCAAATTAGGTTTAGGAAGAGTTTTATATAATAATTAGTTCTGAGTGAGGGGGGCTACTGCCCTCCTCAACCCCCCCGTTTTATTAATGTACAAAAAACAAGCGATGAATATTTAGCTTAAAACATACGATAATTACCATATCTCTATGAGGAATTTATTTCCATTCCCGAACAGCTTTCCTGGAAAAGGTAAAATATCATTAGTAAAGCACATCCACTAACAACAAATAACTAGTGTGTTGTGGCCACCACACGACTTTCTTCTATATTTTCCTATACAAAATCACTCAGTAAAAATAATTTATTAAAATTATTATTTAAAAAAATTATCTTCCATGATAATGCACAATGTTTCCATATTAGAGAAGTAGTATAACACTAAGTATCCAAACAAAAGTTGAATTTATTCTCAATATTACATTAAAAAAAAAAAATTGTTAAAAATGAAAAAAATTTATAACTTTATTTTAAATTATCGCAGATCGATGGTGCAACCATTCGTTTTAAAAGTATTGGCGAGCTCTTTTGAAAGATACTCATCATGCAAATTTACTCACCTCGAGGGGGGACTTCCCCCCGGGGGGGAGGCTCCTACTAACACAATTTTTTCCCCCAGTTGACTATCTCTATTACACAAAATATATATTTGTTTCATTTGGTTTAGTGCAGTCTATAGATGTTAAACTCTACTTACCTGCTATTTCCCCCATAGACGTAATGTATTTGAATACTTTTGAGTGTCTCTGTACACGAACCATTGACTTCATCTCAACAAAAAGCTGACTGTAGCATCCCTATATGATACACATTTAGAACACCGAGTTTGGAATTTCTGCTACTATTTGTCCTTGAGATATGGTGATAACAGACATACAGACAGGCACACCGACCATTCGCTAAAAACATGATTTTCGTATTCAGGGGACCTCAGACCATGTAAATATAACAAAAACTCACGTTCGAAAATTTGACCCTAAAACAATACTTTCTCGACCCTATGGGTAAGAGAAAATAAAAAGTGTAAAAATCTATTTACTTTTTATGTTTCTTATATTTTTTGTGAGGTTAATAGAAGATTCTTTAGATATAGGAATTGAATATAGCTTACGTGAAGATCGTCAAAACGGCCAAGCAAAAACAGTAAGGGCATTCTATAAAATTCTTTCTGGTTCAGAAACGGTTACATGCAGTGGGTAGTGCCATGTAGCAAAATTAAAGTCAGTTCTATTCTTATAAATACACGTTTGAAGTTTGTATCGTAAATTTGACTTTATATAATTTTTAAACAAATGGTTCTTTAAAGAACCGTTTGTCGATGAAAAATTAAGGTTTCCGATATACCGGGTGATCCAAAAGTCAGGACAAATTTTAAAAATGAATAATTCGAAAACGAATCAAGATACAAAGATACGGTTTGCACCAAACGAATGGAAAAGAAGCCGGGTTTTGTGTGGCAACGAAAAAAAAAATAGTTCTGTTGGCGACCAACAGATGGCGCTCTCGGATTTCTGATGTAGGATTATGCAAAGCAACAAACGATATAAAAAGGAGCAACTGCGGCAGGTAATGGTTGTCGAAGCTTACATGCATCGAAATATCGCATTCTCAGTCGCTACTTTAATCACGCATGGCCTCCAAGATCTCCCGATCTGACACCCTGTGACTTTTGGCTGTGGGGATTCTTGAAGTCAAAAGTGTACCGTGACAAACCGGAATCACTAGCAGCACTGAAAGATGACATCCGCCAAAATGTGTCTGCCATAACGCAAGAAATGCTACTAAATCCTGTGAACGGTGTGGTGAATCGTCTCACAGCTGTACTTTTGAATGATGGACAGCACAATGAGCAGTTATTGTAGTAGTACTAATTAACTGTAATTAAGCTGACTTGTAAGTTATCAACACTTTTTTCATTTGTAAATCATCTTTTGGTGAAATAGAACACTATAGCACCATCTGTTGGTCGCCAACAGAACTATTTTTTTTTTCGTTGCCACACAAAACCCGGTTTCTTTTTCATCCGTTTGGTGAAAACCGCATCTTTGTATCTTGATTCGTTTTCGAATTATTCATTTTTAAAGTTTGTCCTGACTTTTGGATCACCCGGTATATATATATATATATATATATATATATTCATTTTCAATATAACAAGAAAGAAAAATCCTGCAGCACGCATTGATTATTAACACTCTCCAAATGTACGTACTGGTTGTATCGTATAACTTGCAAAGTTCTTTGCCTAGGTTATCATACAATGGACAGATAGAAGGACTGAAAAACATACAGATAGACTAATTGAATTCATAATCACTCTTAAACATTGTTGGAAAGTGTTAAAAATGCTTAACGCGAAAGAAAATGCAGACATTTAATTTTAATTGCAGACCTTAATATATCTGAACATTTTAGTGTAGCCCTGTAAATCTGAAAGTTAATAATATCACATTTTATACAAAACATTATTTTAGAATACTGAAAATAATTTCAATTTCATTATGATTTTTACATTAGAAAGTTATTTATATAAATGTGATTTATAAAAATGTCTGTCCGATAACGCAATGCACTGTTTTTTTTTTTTTTTTTTTTTTTTTTTTATGACCCTGCACGCAAACCAACTGTACAGGACCTATTAATGCCATTTTAAATAGGGAACATTTAAAAATAAACTTGAATGACATGTATAATTTTTTTAAAATTCTGAAAATTTTTACGGATGCTGTGGGCGGGCAAACGGATGGATAGAAAGATGGATTGTCAGACAGACAGGTTCAAAAATTGAAATCATATTTACTCTTAAAAATTGGTAAAAACACGGAATGAAAACGAAAATACAATTCCAACAAACTTATAATAATAGCGCTTAATATAACTGAATATTCTTGTGTGGCCCTGTAAATCCATTGTTAATCATACTATATTTTATAGAAACCATTATCTTGTGCATATGAATAACATATTTAAAAGTATATTGTTTGAGAGTTTTTTTTCTTGTTTTATCGTATTTAAATCTGAGAAAATTACTCTAAAAATATACTGGTGTGGAAAAAAGGGGCATGTACTAATTTAAATTAAAATAATGAAAAAGTTTTCTAATGGAAAGAATCAGGTTAATTCTGAAGAATGATTAGAAATAAAAAATAAAGACATTTAGTTAAATTCAGTGTTTTAGCGTTAATTTCAGAATTTTTCAAATTCCTAAACAAATTACTTCGAAGCAACAGTTTATTCTGTACGATTTTATCAGAAAGGAAGCAGTCGAGAATTACTTCCACACACATAATTACTCTTTTAAAATAAAGGAATGAAAATAACTCAACTTGAGTGAATTTTCACTCATTTGCCTAGAAGAAATGCGCCCTCTCATCTTGAGTTAAATTCAAGAAATTGAATGAGTTAACCCTTTAACGTTCACTACTTAATTTATTTTAAAAATTACTAAACAAATTTTAAAAATGGCTTTTAGACACATAGCTGATCATAAATATTTTAAAAATAAAAAATTAGCATTGTTCTTTTTCGAGAAATTTTTGGTTTGAAATATCTGTAAGTAAACCTTATTAAATTCAAATAATATTTAATTTAATAAATAAATCACTTTATAAATAAACACTATCGACAACAGAAACTCGTAAAAGTTGCGTGGATCCCAACATTTCAATTTATTCCGGAGTATTTTAACCCTTTGCGGCGCAAGGTAATTCGTATCATTTAAATTATACTGCCACCGGAATTTACGAACATAAATAAAATAGAAGAAATTTTAAATTTTCACGTTAAAAAAAGGTCCTTTTCTGCTATGTTATAAATGTCAATTTTTGCTAAAAAATTTCCGGGATGAGTTTTTGCACTTGAGAATTAAAATTAGGTGTTCCATCAGCGGGAACACTGCGACTGAAAGGGTTAACATAATGCACTGAAACTTGAGTTGTTTATTGTATTTAAATAATTTATTAATTTTATTAATGAGTTTAATACATATGATTTTAATAAACTGGATCCCTTTATAATGGCACTTGCGTACTACTGAAGAAATGCGTTGCAGTGAGAGTGATGTTGCCCCTTAGAATTGGTTAAATGAGCAGAAATAACTCAAGTATCGATAAATATCGATAACTCAAGTTCGCTTAAATAGAAAACTATCAATTAGCTCAAATAATTGCATTTTTAACTCAAGTCGATTTAAAAAATAATAAATCCTACTTGACGTAATGAATTAACTGATTTATTTTAACATAACTTATTTCAACTCCACAATCACACTATTAGTCACACAAGTAATCTAAAAATTAAGGTGCTTGCCTACCTTTAAAATGTAATTTTCGGTCAAAAAACCGATTTTCTATTTTTGGTTTAATATTAAAGCCTGAGATTTTAGCTTTCTAAATCAGTTTGAATTTTGTTTCTATCTTGCTTAGAACTCGAGTTACAGACATTTTAATATTATTCGCTTGCAAATTTTTGAAACCGGAAGTGACAGTCAATGTTTGTTTACATAGATGTTTTGCTCAATATAAGTATGAAAATTTGTTACTGCATATAAAATGAATTTAAAAAAGCAAAGAAAAACTTTAAAATAAATCAGGAACTTTTTAAAATTATTTTTTTATTTAATACGTAAAATCTGGTTTTTAATTATGTTTTCTGCTTTTTCTCAAAATGATATTTTTAACATTTTGTTTCACCGCAAAACCTCATAACTCAACGTTATGAAACTTTGACAAAACACTCTAGAGGAGTAGTTTTAGAGATTGAACGACTGCAATGAATCTAGTTAAATTATTTTTTGTTTTATTGTCGATAGAAGTTATGAATTGTCATGTATATTCATGATTTTTTTAGCGTGTGAAATGTTAACTTCTCTAAAATATTAAATAACAGGGTTATAGTTTTGAGAATAGTTAACTCTCTTAAGGACTTTTCAATAATCAAAATGAAATTTACAGAATAAAAATATCTTTATTTAAATTTGACTTATGATGTTTTGAAAAAGTTCTTTTTTTCCCGCAAATTTTATGTATATTTTCAGCCTAAATATCAAAATATTTTAAAATTTTCATATTTTTTCATGTTATTCTCTGTTTTTAACTATATTCCATTATATAATGCACATAAATAGGCGATTTATTAATTATTTAAAAAAAAATCCCTTCCGACATTAGGCAGGCGCCTTAAGGGCCCTCTTCACTCACCGCCGCTAGAAGCCGAAGCTAATGTTATTCTATGGGAAATGTTTCTTTACAAATAACTTATTGAGTAATATATACACTGATGGAAAAAAAAATCCCAACATCAAGAAAAAATTATTGTACAGTAATGAAATTTCAGCAATACATTTGTCTAGGTAACATATTTAATTGATTAAAGTTTGAAGATCACAGGTAGAGCCATTGGCGAGAAGAGCCATTTCAAATGTGAAATGTTGGTACATTAGTAACTGGTGTAACCGCCAGAATTTTGAATGCAAGCATGGAAACGTGCATGCATTGTGTCGTACAGGTGTCGGATATCAGTTTGTGGGATGGAGTTCCATGCCTGTTGCACTTGGGCGGTCAATGCAGGGACGGTTAATGCTGGTTGTGGATGACGCTGGAGTTGTCGTCCAATGATGTCCCATACGTGCTCGATTGGAGAAAGATTTGGTGATCTAGCAGGCCAAGGCAATATGTCGACACTCTGTAGAGCATGTTGGGTTACAACAGCGGTATTGATAGAAGAATACTTTATAAAAAAAGTGCATGAGTTCGGAGTTTCCTCAAATTAGTTATTTAAATATATTTATAACAAATATTTCTTACTAATAATTCTTTGCTAAAATAACAGTCATATAATTAAATAAAGTTTAGCTTACCTGGGTTGTCACAGGTAATTGTTTATTCCATTGGTGAAGAAAAAATCTCCTTAATATGACTTCTGTATTAAAGACCAGCAACTACTTTTCCTATAATGAATCTTGATTAGACTGAGAAATTCTTACATAATATGTAGATCAATTGTTATTTAGGATAATACACTCGTTGCGGCGTAATGAAAGAAAGCCTAGATGTTTTTTACTTTAATTTATTCATCTTAGACAAAAAGAAAAAATTATGATTAAATAGAATAAAAAAATGGAACGTCAGTTCCGAATAACGAAAATTACATGATTGAAAAAAGTATTACAATGTACTTGTAGAGAGACGCGACATATCGTCACGTGATACGGCAGGTGCACAAAAACAATCAGTTGGCGGGAAGCAAAAAAACAAAAAGAGAAAGTTAATAAAAGAAAGTTCTGAGATTAAATATCACAACACCCCCTCTTAAGCTCAGAAATTTTTCAATTGTTCATTAATGCATTTCTATGTCTATTAAAATCAGTTTTTGGCAGAGCTTTTGTGAGGGTATCGGCGGTCATTTCTTTGGTAGGTTTGTATTGAAGCTTGATTAGGCCTTCTTGTATTAGGTTTCGCAGAAGATGATATCTCAGCTGTAAGTGTTTTGTTTTGGACTGGAATTTTTCATTTTCAGCAATCTTGATGGTAGATTGGTTGTCCTGGTACAACACTATAGGACATTCTTGCGGCAAATTTAAATCATCCAGTAGTTTGTTGAGCCACTGTATTTCAAGTGCAGCACTCGCAGCTGCGACGTACTCAGCCTCTGCTGAAGACATGGACACACAGGACTGTTTCTTCGAAGTCCAAAATATTGGATTTTTTCCTATCTTAAATAAATTTCCAGATATAGACTTTCTATCACTTGGATCATTGGCCCAATCCGAATCCGAATATGCTCTAAGAACAGGTTCACCAGAGTTACAAAGTTTTAATTTAATATCTTGGGTATTTTTCAAATATCTAATAACCCTTTTAACTGCCTCCCAGTCTTTCGCTCTAGGATTTTCGTTTCTACGGCTTAAGATGCCAACGGCAACACTTATATCAGGTCGCGATACTGTAGAAATGTAAAGTAACGCGCCTATAGCCTGTCTGTACATTGTGTTGTTTGGTAAGAGATTGTCATTATCAGTTAATTTTATATACCCTGGTTCCATCGGTGTGTCAGAGGGCCGTGCGTTATCTAGCCCAAATTTGGTTACAATGTCTCGTATTTTATTATTTTGATCAAGCGTAATTACTCCTTTACAAGGTCTTTCTATATTTATTCCGAGGTAATATTTGGCTTCCCCAAGGTCGGTTAATGGATATTCTTCCCTAAGTTGATTAATTAGTATGTCAATATTGTGATTTTTACCAGCTATAAGTAGATCATCAACATACACAAGAATGTAAGTTTCTGTGTTATCTTTGTTACGGATATATAAACACTTGTCATGTTGACTTTGTTTAAATCCTAATTTACACAATGTTTCATTAATTTTCAAATTCCACGCTCTAGCGGCTTGTTTCAAGCCATATATCGCTTTCTTTAACTTACATATTTTATTTTCTTCGCCCTGGACAACATAACCCTCGGGTTGATGCATGTATACATCTTCTTGCAAATTTCCATGTAGGAAAGCATTTTTTATATCTACATGCCTTAGATTCAAATTTTTATATAGTGACATGGTCAAGAAAATTCTTAGAGTGGTATGCGATGCAACTGGTGCAAAAGTTTCGTCATAGTCCACCCCGTATTTTTGAGAAAAACCCTTGGCAACAAGCCTGGCTTTATATTTCTCGACTTGTCCTTGGCTATTGTATTTGGCCTTGAACGCCCACTTACACCCTACTACTTTGGTCCCTGGTTGAGCGTCAACAAGTTCCCAAGTATTGTTTTGTCTGAGTGAATTCATTTCGTCGAGTGTGGCATTCAGCCAATTTTCTTTTTCAGCTGGGTTTTGAATTTTTAGTATATCATCAAAACACTTAGGCTCATCAATTCTTTTGTCATTTACTGCAAATGCAAATCTGTCGGGCGGAACACCTTTATTTAATCGTTGTGATCGTCGCGGCAGAGTTTGCGTGTCATCCGGACTATCGTTATCGCCCGCTATATCTATATTTATATCAGTATCTAATATTGGTAATTTGGACACCGGAATTTCATCATTTGAATTTTCATTCTTGATTTGTGATGTTTCATTATTGTAGGATTCTCTATTCTCATCTTCCAAAAATTTCACAGTTCTGCTAATTATTACATTTTTATTATTTGTGCAAATTCTGTAGCCTTTGCTACGATTATCATATCCCACAAAAATTCCTTCTTGAGCGGTGCTATCCAGTTTTCCCCTATGTATTTTATGTACATATGCGTATGCGCGACATCCGAATGTTTTTATATTTGATAAATCGGGTTTACGGCCGGTCCATTTTTCGTAAGGAGTTGAGTCGCATGAGGAGGTCGGGAGCCTATTTTGTATGTAATTTGCAGTATTTACGGCTTCCCCCCAAAAGGAATTCGGTAAATTACTGTCTTTAAGCAGACAGCGAGCCATTTCGGTCAGCGTACGATTTTTACGTTCTGCCACGCCGTTCTGAGCACTAGAGTAAGGAACGGTAAACTGATGCTCAATTCCTTCTTTATTCAAAAATTCATTTACTTCCATACTAGTGTATTCACCCCCGTTATCGGAGCGAATTGCTTGCACTTTTCGGCCAAATTTGTTTGCGGTCATAGCCACATATTCCTTTAACTTAGAAAATACCTCAAACTTATTTCTTAGCAAATATATAATAGTATAACGACTGTAGTCGTCTATGAATGTAAGAAAGTAATATTTTCCACCTACAGTGGGGGTTTTCATAGGGCCACATAAGTCTGTGTGGACCAGTTCGAGTGGTACGGAGGCTCTAAATTGTGCAGCTTTGGGGTAAGGTGAATCAGTTAATTTTGACATTATGCATGTTTTACATTCAGTATTATGTTTGCAATCATTTAATTTTATACCCACAGCCATGTCCTTGTTAACTAAATCTTTAATGTGGTTAGTATTTCTGTGGCCAAGTTTCATATGCCACTTGTTTATGCAATTTTCGTTATCACAAGTTTGTATTACAATGTTCGCTGTGTGTTTGTTTTCAGAATAATTTAATTGACATTCATATAAGTTATTTTTCACATATCCCTCAATGCATGTATTACCCTGATTTACAATTTTACAGGTTTTATCATCAAATACAGCGATACAGCCATTCTCTGTTGCTCTTTTTATAGAAATTAAATTAGTTTCTATTTCAGGGACATAAAGAACATTTTTAAGTGTTATTTTGTTCTGTGTGTTTTCCGAATTTACGGTATACAAATCCACAGTACCGGAACCCAAAGATTTTAGCTGCGTGCCGTTCGCGATAGTGACGTTAGAAATGTTATTTTTAAGATCGCGAAATTTTAGTTTATCATTGCAGATATGTGAAGACGACCCTGAATCAACCACCCAATTTACAGTTTTATCTCCAACATAAAAAGAATACAATTTATCAGCTTTTGGTTTATTGCTCCCCTCTGCAATTTGAGCGCTATCTGGCTTCTCATTGTTCTGAGAGCATATGTTGGATCTGAAGTTGGGTTTTTTGTTGAAATTTTTACTGTGACTTTTAACAGCAGAATTATTTTTATTTTTTAACTTATAACAATCTTCTATATTATGATTGCTTTTCCTGCAGTATTTGCAGAATTTCTCCGATTTGTTATGGTATTGGACTTTTAACGCTGAATTTTGAATTGTTTTGTTTTCAAGCCTTTTGGCATATTCATCAGCTAATTTGTTTCGTATATACTCAGGTGTCAATTGCGCTTCGTCTTTCGATTCGAGACTTGTTATGAGAACGTCATACGAAGGAGGGAGTGAGCATAGCATTAATGCAGCTAGGTGCGATTCGTCTATGACTTCACCTATAGCAGTGAGTCTGTCGCGTGTTTTATATATATCAGCTATATGTTGGTTTACATCACCACCTTCCATTAATTTTATGGAATAAAGTTTCCTAAGTAAGAAAAGCTTACTGGTAAGGGATGATCTTTCGTGGACTTGGCGCAGAGCAATCCAGCACTCTCGTGCTGTATCTAGATTCATAACGTACACTATCTGTTCGTTATCAATAAGTAGATTTATAATGGCTCTGGCCTTTCTATTTTTTGAACGCCACTGATCGGTTATTGGGTTGGGAGGATCGTCAGTAATGACTGTAAAAAGATCCTCTTTTTTGCAAGTACATCTCGATACGAAACTTCCACACATTATAATTTGTGGAGTTCAGCGGTTCAATTTGTATATCTTTTGTTGCTGACATACTTAAACAAAATTTTTGTAATAGTTTTGTTAATATTTGTTCATTACGTAAATATTCATTTAATATTTTAAATCAACACAGTTAGGATAAATAGTACTTGAAGAAGAAAATAAAATTAAATAGTTTTCATGAAAATAAGCACTTTTCAATACTTTCGATTTAGTGTCACTTCAGTTTTGAAGAAACAAAAACAAATATTTTCGCTTACATTTTCATTTTTTATTTTATTATTTTAAATGTAGCAATTTCTTCCAATGTGCAATGAAAAAAAAAACTTTTGAACTTTTGTCAAGAATAAATCTAAATTTTCAATTCAAAATATCAGAATCATAATCTGATAGAAGAATACTTTATAAAAAAAGTGCATGAGTTCGGAGTTTCCTCAAATTAGTTATTTAAATATATTTATAACAAATATTTCTTACTAATAATTCTTTGCTAAAATAACAGTCATATAATTAAATAAAGTTTAGCTTACCTGGGTTGTCACAGGTAATTGTTTATTCCATTGGTGTAGAAAAAATCTCCTTAATATGACTTCTGTATTAAAGACCAGCAACTACTTTTCCTATAATGAATCTTGATTAGACTGAGAAATTCTTACATAATATGTAGATCAATTGTTATTTAGGATAATACACTCGTTGCGGCGTAATGAAAGAAAGCCTAGATGTTTTTTACTTTAATTTATTCATCTTAGACAAAAAGAAAAAATTATGATTAAATAGAATAAAAAAATGGAACGTCAGTTCCGAATAACGAAAATTACATGATTGAAAAAAGTATTACAATGTACTTGTAGAGAGACGCGACATATCGTCACGTGATACGGCAGGTGCACAAAAACAATCAGTTGGCGGGAAGCAAAAAAAACAAAAAGAGAAAGTTAATAAAAGAAAGTTCTGAGATTAAATATCACAACAGGTATGAGGGCGAGCGTTATCCTGTTGGAAAACACCCCCTTGAATGCTGTTCATGAATGGCAGCACAACAGGTTGCATCACTAGACTGACGTACAAATTTGCAGTCAGGGTGCGTGGGATAACCACGAGAGTGCTCCTGCTGTCATACGAAATTGCTCCCCAAACCATAACTCCAGGAGTAGGCCCTGTGTGCCTAGGCCGCAGACAGGTCGCTAGCAGGCGTTCACCTGGCCTCCTTCTAACCAACACACGGCTATCACTGCGACCAAGGCAGAACCGGCTTTCATCAGAAAACACAACAGATCTCCAATCCGTCCTCCAATGAGCTCTAGCTTGACACCACTCACGTCGTAAACGGCAGTGGTTTGGAGTCAGTGGAATGCACGCTACAGGGCGTCTGGCTCGGAGCTGTCCTTGAAGTAACCGATTTGTAACAGTTCGTTGTGTCACTGTGGTGGGGGGTTCCTGGCCCCCGGGCTGCCACTCAGGTAGCTGGGGAGCTAGTTGCGGCGGCTGACCTCACCTCCGAGTTGGTGCCCCTGGATAGCCAGCATGACTGGTGAACTAACGAGGCAGCGCGGCCGAGAAGCTTGTCGGGTGGACAGGTGGTCCTCCGCGTTGAACTGAGCTTTATGCCTTTTTGGCCTGGGGGCCCACAACCACTCGTCGCTCGTAAAGTAAAAGGTTGTTTGTTTGATGGGAATCAGACCCGATGGCACGAGGCATCTGGGTGCGTCCCTCGACCACTGCAGCCTTCTCTTCACTGCCAGGCGTTGTTTTCTCTATAGACTCAAGTGTTTACCTGGCTCCGGCCTAGCACACCCGCCGGCGAGCAGTCTAGTTCGAGTGGGCGAGGGGAGTTCTTCCTTCCCTGCGGGTGGTTCTTTGCCCGTGCCACTGCCCGTGGTCCCGCTGGTTAAGAGATGGGAACCTATTTAGGTTTTTTCCGGCTTGCGGCGCTATACCTCTAAACCCAACGGTGAGGCATGCCCTGGCTGGTAATTCTCATCATCATCTGTCACTGTGGTGCCAACTGCAGCTCGAATTTCAGCTGCAGACGCAGTACGATTAGCCGCAGCCATACGCCGAACACGGCGGTCTTCCCTCTCAGTAGTGCCACGTGGCCGCCCGGAACCCGGTCTTCTTGAGGCAGTACCTTCCCTTGACCACTGCTGCCAACACTCATGCACAGTGGATACATTCCTGCCAAGTCTTTCTGCAATATCGCGGAAAGAAAACCCCCCTTCTCGTAGCCCTACTACACGACCTCGTTCAAACTCAGTGGGCTGTTGATAATGGCTTCTTCGTCTTCTTAGAGGCATCCGTGAATAACATTAACCCACTACGTCAAATCTCAACTGTAAATCACGATCACGAACCTTACAGCGCTTATTTAAAGCAAACCTCATTTGCATGTTCATAGTGTCGATACTAGCGCCACACTTATGCGCGTAGCTCGAAATTTGAATCGACGTCATCTTTCAGATGTATAAACACGCCTACCAAATTTCGTTTATCTAGCACAGCTCTTTCCTGGTGTTGGGATTTTTTTTTCCATCAGTGTATTTTTAAATTCTGTTTTCACATTCTGAAAATTCCCAGCTGTTAAATTGACGGACCTTTTCTAAAAAATTATTATTTTATTTTTTTTATATTTTATTTTGAAGCTGCAAAATACGAATTTTCAATATGTGAATTTTTTTCATTTTTCAATTTCAAAATAAAATATCAAAAGTTTAAAAAAATACATTTTTAAGAAAGGTCCGTCAATTTAACAGTTGGGAATTTTTTAAATGTGAAAACAGAATTTAAAAATATGTATTAGTTAATAAGTTATTTGTAAAGAAAATTTCCCGATAGAATAACATTGGCTCGGGCTTCCGGCGACGGTAAGTGAAGAGGGCCGTTAAGTTAATACGATGTGAAAAAGAATGAGTCACATGTAATTGGAGAAAAAAGAAATCCCTTTCTATTTTTGATGCGTAATTCTTTATGTATGACACAGAATTTTACGCTAGAAGGGTATAATAATATTCTTCGATGGCTATTAATGCACTTGTGAACCCATCATTCAATTTTCATATCAATATTAATAGGTCACATTCAAGATTATTTGCATGATATGCTTACATTAGCAAATGTCCTCACCTTCTACTCGATTAATAACCACTTAGAACGTAACTAAACATTATTCCCTAAACAGTCTGATGTTTTGGATTACGATGAGGAATGCCCGGAGTTTATATTTACTGCTTAATATTGATTCAATCTGTCCAGCTGAGATTTCATATCGTTTGATTATTAGTAGGGACGAAAGAGAGTTTGGTATACATCTTTGAAGGGAATAATTGTTAGAATAATGGAATTTGATTGCTACCATTAAATGCTTCGGCCCTATTTATCTATTTTCAGAAGCAATCGAGGAACAAATATCGCCTCCATTTCAGATTAAATGATTATTTCATTTAAGGAAACGGTGTACGTCCAATATATATATATATATATATATATATGTATATATATAATCTTTTTCTTAGAATTATAAATTTTGTAAATGTATGCATTTGAAGTACAACAATTTTAAGTACATGAAAAATTTTCAAAATCTATTTCAATTATATATATATATATATATATATATATATATATTATAGTTTTTGAAAAAAAAATCAAAAGTGTTTTTTGCTGTTTAATTTTAATTATTTTAGTTATAATTTGGCCGTATATTCTAAATATATTTAGGCATTAGTCTGTATATTTATTTATAAATCCATTACTTTAAATCAATCGGATATTTCACGTAATTTTCCAACATTCAAGCATAAAAATAAATTAAAAAAATCTGGAGTGACTCCACTCGACTTTCCGAACATTGAGTAATTAACAGTTTTGTAGATAAAGTAAAGAAAGAGGAGTTGTTAAACAAACAAAAGAGAGAAAACCATAATAGAGTGTTTGAGTATTTTTCTCCATGTATTACACGATGTTTTATTGAACGCTACTGAACTTTGAGCCCATAGATCATAATGATAAAGAATTTTTCGTTGTGTCCCTGTAAAAACCTATAAATGCTAAATTCACCAAAATGCTTATAGTTAGTGCAACAGTGATTTATAATACTCATATAAATTTTCAGCTCAATTCACTAAGGCGTTTAGATGCTATCGTACTTTTAAAAATTTAGTCCCATAGGCCATAATGATAAAGAATTTTTTTTGTGTCCCTGTAAAAAAACTGTAAGTGCTAGATTCACCAAAGTCTATACAGTTAGTTCAACTGTGATCTATAACATGTGTAAAAATTTTTTGCTCAGATTAATAAGGCGTTTAGGCGCTATCACACTTTTAAAAATTTGGCCCCATAGGCATAATGGTAAAGAATTTTTCTTTGTGTCCCTGTAAAAAAACTATAAGTGCTAGATTCTCCAAAATCTATACACATTGATTATTTGTGACCTGTAATATGTGTATAAATTTTTTGCTCAATTGAATAAGGCGTTTAGATGCTATCGCACTTTTAAGATTTTGCTCCCATAGGCCATAATGATAAAGAATTTTTCTTTGTGTCCCTGTAAAAAAACTATAAGTGCTAGATTCACCAATATCTATAGGGTTCGTACTATGGTGACTTACAATATGCGTACCAACTTTCAGGTTAATTGAACAAAGCGTTTACACACATACACACATACACACATACACACATACATACATACATCATCGTAAAAATAGTGAAAACGGACTCAGGGGACCTCAAAACGTATAGAAACATCAAAATCTCGAATTCGGATTTTTGACATGATTACAATACTTTCCTCACTATAGTGTTCGGAAAGTAAAAATTAGCTTATCAATCAATTCACAAAGTAATACCTAAATTTTATGTATTTTTATTATATTGATAAACTATAATAATGTAAATTCAAGGAAAAAATTAAAAAATAAATATTATGAGATCTTTAAAATTACTTTTAGAAATAAAATAAAGTAAAAATAGATAAATAGAAATAATATTTCAAGTTACGAAGACTGAAAAACAGGTTTTGTAAAATGAAGAACTTTATAACGAAATGTAAATAAATAAAACATCACAATATGCATAAACATGCAACAAATGTTTTGAATTAAAATAAATAAGCATGATCCTTCATCATATGAAAACAGTAGGTACGGATACAGTTTGCCTTAGCAAAATTTTAGCGTATGAAAATAATATAATTGAGGAAAGTATAAATTTTAAAGTTCTGCTGAGATATAAAAAGTCAACAATTAAGTCATATATAAAATAGTTCTATTTTTTCTTTCTTTCTTTGGGGAGGGGGGGGGGGGGGGGTTAAAGTTGATTTTATGTTTTCTTATATTCACCCAGAGACATATGCAGAGAAACATATATATACATTAAAGGAAAAAATTAAAAGCTTGAAATTACAAATTCTAAATTATCTCTGCTCAGTCCTCTTTGTTATTGACACTTGTATAATTTTCTTTTTTATTGATCTATGATAAATATTTACGTAAAATAAAGCGTATTACTTCGAATTGCTATTAAATGTTGAAAAATTACAGTGGAACTTGTTTATAACTTCATGTAAGTGACGGAAACATTTCTGATGTTATAGCCGATTGACGTAATAATCAAGTTTAGCTTCTATGTAACTGACATAATAAGGAAAGTAAAAACATATAACAAAACATATAAAAAAATATAACAAAGTGTGATTGTGTACGAAATATTATTACAGTTTTAAAGAAGATGATATATATGTTTTATTTAAAATTATTCAAAGTAGGTATGATGTTCATTAATTTCAAAATTATATATGATAAAGATATTATATTTACGGACTTTTAGTTTTGTAAAACATCTCGTATTTAAAAAAGTTAATAAATAAATAAATAAATAAATAAAAGCGATCAAATGTGCACGTATCTCAACGTTAAAACTGAGACGTTATAAATATTGGGTTGTTCCATCTGTGGATGAAGGTTTGGTTTGAGGATCTGTTTCGCAGGTTCGCTTTTATGCAGGTACTATGCTTTGTGCTTGCGATTATCGTACAACACCAATTTTTCACCTACAGTCAGGGTACGATGCAAGGATGGCTCTCTAACCTCGCGCTCCTGTAGAGATTTACAGGTTTCCAGGCGCAGTAGACGTTGTTTCTCCGTTAGGACATGTGGTACCCATGTTTTGAGCTTTTTTGCCATGCCCATTACCGCCAAATGTCGGGAGATTGCCTGTGGTGCTACAGAGAGTTTGGTTCCTAGCTGTCATACCGTTGACGTTGGTCGGGCGTCGACTTTCAGCCGTAAATGGTCCATATCACACCGCACTGAACGACCGGCTCCAGGTTTATGGTCAATCTCCATATCGCCGCTACGAAACTTGGCAAACAATCTACGGACTGTCCACTCATTTTTCGTGCCCACACCTCATGCTTTGTTGACGTTCACGGTTGGCTGGTTGGGTTAACGTCGCACTTGTACTGCACAATGGGAAATTGGCGACGGCCTGGGACGCACCCCTAAGGAGGGTCCGGAGACGTCAACTCACGAGAACGTTGTGTTTTGAACTAATTGTGATATTCAAAACATTATTCAACCTAAAAAGCTTCATTATAATTATAGAAAAAATAAATAATTATTATAGTTTCATGAAAAAGAGTCGGTCTAGTTATTATCATATTTTTTTAAACAGTAAAACAGTAAGATTAATTATTTTTTGTCAATTTAAAGAAAAAGAATGTAACATTTATCAGGATATATATATATATTTAATTTAAATGGAATGGTGCTTTTAGAATTTATCAAACTGTTTATGTTATAAAAGCTGCTAAGATTTTTAAAAAATAAATAAATGAATAAATAAATAAAAATAATAATAATAAAAGAAAATCTTGTAAGCATTAAAAAAAAAAGAGAGGGAGAGTAATATTTGATTCAAAATTTTGTTTCATATGGTATATTTATAAGTACACTAAGCGACAAAAAAAAAAAAAAAAAAAAAAAAGGCCGCACGGCAGAAAAATTGATTTATGCCTTTTTCATTTGTAATAACTTCCAAACTAATGGTTGAAACAAATAAAACTGTCATGGTTGCATAATATCAAAGAGATGAAATGATACATATGGACATTTTTGATTTAATAATTCACTTTATTACACTCTACGAAGTAATTATTAAAAATCTACATAAAACATTCTTTTTAAACGTAATATAATAAACATATACTATGTACTGTATTATGATTTATTATATGATATAAACAAGTTTTCTTTTAATACATGAAATAAAACTATTTGTTTGTTAGATCTAAACAATTTTTTATAAAAATATGTATTCTGCATTGAGTTATTCCACCTTTATATGGAATTACTGCTCTAATGCGCAATGGCATAGTATTAAGCAGTGTTTTAATATAAATATCAAAAATTTCTCTGTGCCAAGTACCATAAATAATTTTTTCTAGTCCTTGCAGAGTTGTAGGCTGCGATATTTTAATCCTCACCCCCTTTCCGCACTTTTTTATAGACTAAACATTTTCGAGCGGATTGAGATTAGGGCTATTTCCAAGTCTGATGAAAAAGAAATTCTACGATATTTTTTGTGGGATTTAACTTAAAGTTATAAAATAAATGATTGCTTACAAAATTATAGGTGCTCATGGGATAGGATAGGTAGTTTTAACAATTTGAATCGAATGAACGCACCACCGCCGCCCTTCAGTATGGTGCAATATCATCTTGAAATTCTATTTGCAGGAAAGTCTGAGATACCTTCAAAATAGTCGGTCAAGCGCCATTTTTATAATGGCCGCGTTTTTTTTCGAGTTAATTGATCCCTTGAGCATAAAAAATTGCTCGACTCATTGAAAATTTATGCACCTGCGTACCATAATGTACAGAGAATGTGTCACTGCTTTATGAATGCAATTTTCAATAATTCGGTCACACTTTTAACATCTTACTAGATTTTTTTATCAGCCCGAACTAAAATAAACTTGACTCATCAGAGAAAACCAGTTCGGACTAATAATTAACTAATAATTTTTTTAAATTTTTGGCCAACTGAAGTCTTGTTTTTTTTTAATTATTTTCCTTAGTAATGACTTTTTTTGCAGATCTTCTGGTTTTTAACATACTTTGTTTAATTGTTCCCGCACTGTTTTTAAAGAAATTACTTCGCTATGCACTTTTTAAAAATCTTTTCTAAGTTATGAGAATGTACAAATCGATTTTTTTAAACTTTTGTTTCTTAACTTGCCATCATCTCGCTTGGATGGACAACATGGCTGCCTAAAGACACACTTTCCGTTTAAACAGCCAAAAATTTTTATATGTTCCTAAAAATCATCTCAGGAATATTTCGTTAACATTTAATTAATTTGCCATCTCCCGTATTAAAATATTTTTTGACTTTCATTCTAAAATTAATACTTTTTGTGGCATCGTTAAATGCCTTATACTTGCCATTTTTGAAATACTTTCTAAAATTATAATTTTCCTGACAGTTTCATTTTATTTTTAACACTGGGCTCAATCCTAAAGTGTACGTGGAGAGCGACGTAATAAAATCTGTTGAAAAATTTGCTTTTTATATTATAAAATTGGCGGTTGCATAAAGGGAAAAGAAAAATATCCAAGTGGAGCTTTTTTTTTTTTTTTTTTGTCGCTTAGTGTAGATGCTAAACACTTTCCTTTTAATTTTATGCTAACTATATATTCAAATTTATTTCACATTCATTTAATCTATATAGTATATTTAAAAAACAAAAAATCTGTGTAAATGAATAAATAAACTAATTAAACAGAAAAATGACTTTAAAATTATTTTAAATGGGTAGTAGAGAAATGCAGAGTAGACGTCTTTTGTAAAAACAAACACAAATTACAGAATTGTTCATACCTAATTAAAAATCATTATAGTAATAGCTTTAATTACTTTTTTTAAAAGTAATTCCATAACAATATTAAAACAAGAAGACAAAATTAAATTTTTCTCCATTAAAGTTCAAATTCTATTAAGTTTTTAACATTTTGCAAAGTAAATAGAGAATGTACTCGTTAATTAGCTTTTCAAGACACTTTAGTTAATTTGTTACTTGTTTTAATTTAATTCAAGCTCATTATAGCAACTTTGTTTATAATTTGATTTAAAATTCGGAGTACCTTTTTTATAAAACCTTCGCAGTATCTTTCTTATGCGTTTTTAAAGTGGTAAATAAAATAAATATATAAATAAGAGTTATTATTTTTTTTTAATATCGTAAAGTGTATAATGAACGTTTTTCAAACGTTTTTGTTGAAGGATTGGGAACATTTATTTTGATTCAGAATTCGTAACGATAAAGAATATATAAAATATTATAAGTATAAAATGGTGCTGGGTTGGCCTACGTAAGTGACCAAAGCCTAGGTGATATGCCCTTCGTGGAGGACATTCTAAAAAGTCCTAGAATGTATTTACGTAAGTTTCGAAGAAACACGGAAAACTAAGAACGGCTATATCGACAAGAGAAACCTGGGATCAAACCTGTTACATAGCTGCCCACATTTTTAACTTCTAAATCAAAATTGACGCCAGCTTTTTAAAATGGAATAAGTTATACATATTTTCGACTATTAATATTACGGAAAACGGATATAAAAATTTTCCGGCTCAAAGTCTCCCTTGAAAAACAGGAGACTTGGCACCTATGCCTCTACCAACACCTGCCTTCAAGCTTCATGAGCAGAATCTCTCGGTCTCTGGGGCGACTGTAAAGGATAAAGTAAAATGTACAGAAGATACAGGCGTACAAGTTTCAGTGTGAAGAAATATAAAGTAACTGTTAAAAAGTTACATTAATATACAGTGAAAACTTTCTTAGAGGAACACCCATCGTACTATAGAAAATTGGCTATTTACAGAGGTGGCCTTTAAATACAGGTTGATCCTAAAATCTCAATTCTGTTAACATATTTTAAAATTTAATGGTTTTAAATTTTAAAATTTGCATTTATTGACTGAATAGCTTTCTAATAATCATTGAAAGCTTTTTACAAGTAGTTTTATTTTCCATGAATTTATGTTTTACCAGCAGACTTTGTTCGTTTTGCTGGTCACTATATTCAAAGGAATTAAACAAAATGATCACTATATTTTACATCACTTTATAAATGAAAACTAAAAATGTACTCCATTGAAATTGCTCAAATTTTCATATCCACCTCACCGGAAATTTCAATTTATGGCTCTTTGGTTAACAAGTGGTGCTGCTATTATTCAAGAATTATGTTTCTACACATGATTATATCTCAGTATCTACTGAACATTTTAATTTTTACACTGTGTTTTAACAAAATCTGTTGTTTAGGGAACCATTTTTAGAAAAAGTGATATTTTTGTCAATTAAATATGAAATAACTGCTTATTACAGTAAAATATTATCTTTGAAATTAGCTGAGATTGAACATAAGGAGTTTTTGCTTATTTTTCTTTTCTTTTTTCTTTCTTTTTTTCTTTTGCTTCTTGACTTCCGCATCATCTGGTCAAACATAAAGTAACAACAATTTTACACCAAATATACTATTACATTAAGCTGTGGGTGGTATATCTAAACTATGAGATAACTAATTTGTGATGGATGCATATTATATCACATTTTAAGGATTTCATTTTGAAAATATAAATGCAAATTATTATACTTTTACTAATTATTTTATAATTTCTGTGATATAAATATAAATATTAAACGTAGGTTTTAATTATTTATATTATTGTTGAGTTTAAACATAAAATTTATTTAAACTTTAAATCAAAAACAAAAATAACAATAAAATAAAATGTTATGGAACGAACAGAAAACTGTAATATTCGTCACTAAATTTAAAGTTTCAATAAAATCGAAATTATAACAAAATATTGATTTTTTTTTTTTTTTTTATCAAGTGAAATATACACTCCAAGACAAAAAAAACAACAACAAAAAACGATGCACTAAGAAGGAGTTTTCCGAATAAGATGAAAATTGGTAGTTGTGATCTATATGTAAAGAAAAACAAATCATTCCAAAGAATTTGGATGATTTAATCAAGAGAAATGGCCTCACAAAATAAACAAGTCAATAACGTATTAGTCCACTCCTGACCCTTATGTAAGCAGTTATTACGCTTGGTATTGATTGATAAAGCTCGCAAATGTGCTCCTGCGAGATATCATGCCAAATTCTGTCCAATTGGGGCTTCAGATTGGTAAAATCCTGAGTTGGTTGTAGGTTTCTTTTCAGGATACTTCAAACGTCCTTAGTGGGAGAGAAATCCAGCAACTTTACTGGCCAAAAAAATGTTAGACAAGCAGAAAAACAAGCAGTAAAAACTATCTCTATGCATGGGAGAGCATTATGATGCTGAAATATACGATCAAGATTGCTTGGTATGAAAGGAAATACAACGGAACGTAGAATGTCGTCGACGTACCGCTGTGCTGTAAAAATGCCACGGATGACAACAAAAGTGGTCTTGCTATGAAACGAAACGACATTCTAAACCTTCACTCCTGGTAGTCGGAGCGCAGAGCTGGCAGTAGTCCAGGTGGAATCCCTCCTTTTTTCGGGGCGTGTCCAGACGCTTCTTCGCTGGTCATCGGGGCTAAATCGGAGTGGAACTCATCATTGAAGACAATTCTACACCATACAGTGACATTCGAGTTCGAAAGATCCTGATATCTCTGCAAACGTGCTTGTCGTCATACAGAGTTCAACAGCAGTCCGCACAAGGAGCTCCGTGAGCTCAACCCCATTTCTCTGAGCCGCCTCTTAATGGTCTTTGAAGTCACTGAAGTATCAGTTCCACGGAGTATCGATGATAATGATGAATTGGAGCTTTGAGTGCAGCTCTTCTGATTCATTGGTTCTCACGTTCTGTCCTCTCTGTAGGCCAACCGCTTCCTCCCTGACGCTCTGTTCAGTCATGGTTCACCCATTCCTGTCAATATCATCTAATAATTGCATCCTACCTATTCAATTTCCAAACACTTCGTGGATTAGATCAACCAGCTTCTTTGAGCTCAACTACACACCTCTCTCAAATGTAGACAACTGCGCATATTGTTTGTGCACCTGTATGCGAGGCATAGTTACTGTCTACCTGAGTAGACGAAATAAAATTTTCGAAGAATTTATGACCTGGAATCAAATTTTTTTATTTTTAATATTCTGCCAGTTATGCAGTTAAGAAGCGCTGCAGCGTCGCATGCTCATTCGATGGTTGCCAAGCTTTAAAATTTTTTATTTTCTATCTAAACCTGTATGCATGTGAATTTCTGTCCAGTTTTCATTACTCCTTCTTGGTGCGCCATTTTTTTTTTTTTTTTTTTTTTTTTTTGTCTTAGAATGTATTTATTTATTTAAATGTGATTGATGAATTTGGAAAATAATTTTATCAACATGTATAACTTATTCTAAGTTATAATGACGTGAATTTTGTCAGATGAATGAGTAAATTTATTTTTGTAAATAAATTTTTATAATTTACAGGCAAATAAATATATTTCTTTACATTAAAAAAGAAGAAATACTCTTAAACATTTTTTGTATCAGCTTAATATCCTTTAAAGCTAATTTTAAAGCCAATATAAGATTTTTATTTTCATATTTTAATTAATAATAAAAAAAAAAAAATCAAAATTTTTTAAATAGTGCACCATGAGTGGTCAAAATGGTCCTCCAAGCAAAATTTTGTAGCTCTGTGGTCAGCCGTTTGTCTACAAAGCGACCAACACACACACACGCACACAAAGAAAACAAAATGCTATAAAATATTTATTTTACTTAAATAATCTTGTAAACTTATTTGTTCTTTTTTAGTATATATTATTGTTGCAGAATTCCATTAAATCTCATTTTTGATGGGGGATTATAAATTTTTGCAAAGGATTGCACACTGTAGGGTGTGTATGCCAATTTTAGAATACAGAGCTAAACAAAATTTAATATTCCCCAAAATATTGCACAGAGATGCAAAAAACCAATTCAACACTTTCTTTTTAGAAATAAAGTTATAAAGATAAATGGGATTCCTTCTTCATTGTTAAAAACAAAATACTTTTTATAGCATAGCTGTTTTAGACAATGTACAGAGCTACACAAAAACAATCTATTGAACGTTTTTTCTTTTAAAATAAAGAAAAAATTATAAAGGTGATCCTTAAGAGTTTTCTTTTCATTGATTTAAACAAAATATAATTTAGGTTAACACCACGTAAGATAAAACGTTGAATGTGAAACAATATAATAAGTTGTGAGGCGTCACAGAATTTTCATAGGAAATTCGTAAATCTGGAGTAATAAAGAAGTCAAGTTAGATTGGAATTATTAACTCTGATTTAGAGAGTTACTCTACGAAGGATAGCCAGTAGTTACGAGCTTAAAAGGAAAAGTTTGGATATTGCAGAATTTACCAATTAATTTGTTTTGTATAAGTTTGTTGGAAACTAGACTGCGTACAAATGCAAACTGATTCTCCATTATATAAAAGACATGTTAAAATCGTACTCTTTGTTCAGTTCCACAGGTCACTTTGAGTTCTGCTTATTCGAATGGGGTACTACAGAGTTCACCTGAGTTTGGTGCAAGTTTCCTCGTCGTCAAATTTACTAGTAATATGAAATCCTTTATCGTTTTTTATTTAAGTGAAAAATAGAAGTCACTTATTTTTACTGCGCTGAGAAAGAGTTCTTCTCTCTCTCCCATTTGAATTTTTTAAATATATTGTATTGTTAAGTTTACTTTAGACTGATCATTTTATTATTTTATTACACCGTAGTAATGGATAAAAATGAAGAGGACGTAGTACAATTCTTACAAAATACGTGCGTGTAGTTAGAAAATGTTTGTAATCTATACAAAATGCATGATTTTTCTTTCTAGTTAATATTTGAAATTATGTTTTTAACAAATTGATTATATTCGGCCTTTCCTTTTATTACTTGTCAACAGTTATCGGTAAACTTATGATTTCAAAAATATCGCTCGGATTAATTGTTTTGAACGAAGACCAAGTTATCGAACCAAAGGATTACATTAAAAATCTGGCGTGACTCCTTTCGACTTTCCAAACATTAAGTAATTAACGGAATTACAAATAAATTAAAATAAGACAAGTCGTTAAATAAACAAAAATGAAAATTATAATAGGGCATTTGAGTATTTTTCACCATTGTTTACTTTTATGCAATTGCACCTTAAATAATTTGAGCCCATAGAACATAATGATAAAGAACTTTTCTTTGTTTCTCTGTAAAAATCTATTAGAGCTATCTTCACCAAAATCTATACAATTCGTTCGACGATGACCTATAACATGTGTATAAATTTTCATCTCAATGGAATAAGGCGTTTAGACGGTATCGCACTTAAAGAATTTGGGCCCATAGACCATAATGATAAAGAATTTATCTTTGTGTCCCTGTACAAATCTATAAGGGTCAGATTTACCAAAATCTATACAATTCGGGCGACGATTTCCTATATCCCGTATATAAATTTACAACTGAATTGAATAAGACGTTTAGGCACTATCGCACTTCAAAAAATTGAACCCACAGGCAATAATGATAAAGAATTTTTCTTTGTGCTCTTGTAAAAAACAACTATAAGTAATGGATTCACGAAAATCAATGGAGTTTGTGTTATGATGACCTTTAACACACGTACCAACTTTCAGTTCATTATAACAAAGCGTTTAAGCGCTATTGTGTTCACTCACATACATATACACATGCATACATCACCGTAAAAATAGAAAACATGAACGCGGAGGATCTGAAAACATATTGAAACACCAAAATTTCAAAGTCGGATTTTTGACATGATTACAAAACTTTCATTACATATGTATGTTCAGAAAGTAAAAATAAAACTTCATGATTTTTACAGGAATGCATTAATTATATAAACTGTATCTAAGATTAAAAAAAAAAAAAAATGTTAGTCGCAAGTGTATGTCTACGATACTCAGTTAATATAGCCATGACGTATTGAAAGTACTGTGTATCCTGTATATAAATGCTACAAAATTTAGAAATTACATTTATCTATTATACTCTATAGTACAATTATTATATTTGAGAAAATTAATGTATTTGAGGCGATATATTTTAAAAGATTAATTTATAATTGTACATAGTGAAAATTTCGAAATCTTAAATTGAATGTCAAAGGTTTGAAATTAGAATAAAGTTTATGATGTCCTTGGTATTTAACTATTCAGTAAATCTGTCCGCGTTTCCTGTTTGTTCTAATATAGAGAGAAACTTTGTGAATTTTAAATATATATAGTTCAAAGAATTTAATATTGAATAACTATCAAACAGAACATATCGCATTAAATTCATACAAAGAGAGATTATATTGTTGACATACTAAAGCGCAATACATTTGGCTTTTGTCCTATTTTCTAACTGAGAGTATGAATTCAGTAACAGCCAATTAAATATTATGGTCAAACATATATGCAGTGGCACGCGAATCACTTTAACAGATTTATCTCTCCATATACCGCTTTGAATTAATGGAGTAGGGTAGATCATACATACATACACAATCTTAGTGTATTTGATAATCATTCATAGTCAATGAATGTGCGATGATAAAGAGCAGCAGATTATGAATTAATATGGAATTTAAAGGACATTTTGTGGTTTTTAGGAGACTTATTTGTACTAATTAAAGAAAAGATTACAATCCATCTTTAGTATACAGTAAAGTCTCGTACAACGTGGATGCAAGTTTGCCTCATGAATATAACAATTTTATTTTTTAACACCACTAATTTTATATCAAATCAACTGCTTTGTAGAAAAACTAAATCATGTGTATCGGTACTCTAAAAATTTAGTAGTGTTAAAAAATAAAACTGTCATCATCCTCATCATCATCATCACGGGCTTGAGAAGTTCCTACGGCTGTCGAGACAGCCGCTTACTTTCACCTGAGGAAAAAATAAGCACATAAGGGGGTCTTGCATGGTCAAGATGTTCGGAACAGTGAGTTGAGTGGATTCCCAAGGAACCCTGGCGTGAGGATTAGATGCTGTCAGCAGCATGACTGGAGAGAGAGGCAGAGCAGAGCCGATCTGGAAGCTGTGAAGTCATATGGCAGTAGAGCAAGGAGCATTAATCCTACATTTTTTTAAAAAATAAGATAATTGAGAAAAGCCTAACGAGACTGTTAAGCAGTCAGAATAAATAAAATATTGTACAATTTAGAAAAATAAAATTAAAGAAATTTTAGCCTATCAAGACTGTTAGGCAGTCAGAGAAAATATACTTACACTATTTACAATACTAAAATTTTGTAAAAATATTTTACAATTTACAAATTAAAAAAAGAGTTATGTACAACTATTTACAGTTAATTTTAATAATTAAATTTAAAATCCCTACGGTAAGGTAACTGGCTGGAAGGTTGATCCTCCGCAACTCTTGAACGACACAGTAGGTTGCAGTTGTCAAGGGGATAGACAAAAGTAGATGAATAGGATGTATTCAATCTATGAGAAAAAGAATTTTGAGTGAGAATTCAGTGTTAAGTAACACCTGAAGGATCTCGCCTTCTACGTTTGGAAACCGGTACAAACCCGTCCACCCTGTAGAGGATGGCAAGTGGGCGTTTTTTGGCCCTCCCGATTCTGGGATCGTACCTTCTTATGGCATTTAACACAGGATTCTGGACTTTTGGGATAGACCTGTGAAACTTCAACGCAAGTTTCTTAATTTCAGAATAGATTGGCCTAATTTTCAGGTCTTTGTGAATGACAACAATGCGAACGTAGCGATGGGCTTGAACAAACCTACGCAATTGCTTGTTTTGGAATACTTGAATTTTTTCTAGCACAGTCTTTGAGGCAGATCCGAACACCGCGAACCCGTAAGTCAAGATGGGTCGGATCATGGACTTGTACAGTAACAATTTATTTTTAACAGACAGGCGGCTATTCCAAGCCAAAAGAGAAAAGAGGAGGTCAATTTACAATTTTTTCAGTCTCTGAGATGTGCTTTTGCCACAATAATTTTGAATCTAGGTGAATCCCTAGATATTTATAAGAAGTTTCCCAGGGAATAGGATCAATATTGAGAGTAATGTTAAAGTCAGGGGAATAGGATTTATTGGTGAAAAAAATGGCGGCACTTTTAGAGCTATTAACTTTAATTTTCCACTTCTTAAGACAAATATCATACGAATCAAGGTAATCCTGGAGTTTTTCAAACACTGTATGAGGTCGTTTGTGTCTGTACATGATAGAAGTATCATCTGCAAATAAATCTAAGTTGATGTCGGGCTTGCGCTGAATGTTGTTAATGTATATGTTAAAAAGGCGGGGCCCGGCGAGAGAGCCTTGAGGAACAGAACTAAGAACAGGTTTCGGGCTAGAGAGCGAATTTCCCACTTTTACCACGAAGGACTTGTTGGAGAGGTAGTTAGAAAATATTTTAATTAGCTGGTCAAGAACACCTAATTCAGCCATCTTAAAGAGAAAGCCGGCATGCCAGACCTTGTCAAAGGCCTTTTGCACGTCGAGAAATATAATTCCCGCCACACCACTTGTTTGGTATCCATCGTGAATGAATTCAGTCACTCCCCACAACTGCTGTTGCGTTGAATGACGAATCCTGAACCCGAATTGCTCGGGTATAATCTTATTATGAGAGTCAAGCAATTCATTCAGTCGGCGGAATATAACTGTTTTTTTTATTTGTCATCTCTACCACCGCGTTGTACGAGACTTTACTGTATATAAAATTGTTTGTCCTGACTGAGTGAGTGAGTGATTCATCATCGCCTAGCCCAAACATCTACACATAGAAACATGAAACTTGCTAAAAACAATCCTTCTGTGACGTAGAACCCACGAAGAAGGTATTTTATAAAATCCCCCCCTAAGGGGGGGGGGAACTTTTATATCTCAAGGGGAAAAACAGATATCTGTAAAATTTTTGCGCTAAAATATAGCTAACACAAATACCTAAAAACAAATTTCTGTAACTTCTTTCTCAGGAAAGCAATTTTTTGTTATGTTAGTGTGCTATGTGTACCCAACACGCATTATAAAAAAAAATGATTTTGCGAAATATCCCCTTCTCTCTTTTTTTTTGGGGTGGGGGGGCGGGGGGCAAAAACATGTTTCTAATAGTAACTCTGCTCTAAATTATTGCAGGAATGCGATTTTTTGATGTGTGGGTTAGTTATGTGTATCCAACACACAATATAAAGTAATTTTATGAATCCATCCCCTTTCGGCGGGGAGGGTATGTCAAAAGAACTGAGAATTTTGACCGATTTCAGTTAATCTTTTATTTTATTTAAGGAGATTTTTATAATAATGAGTTATATGTAATTTCGAGATTTAATTTAAGTATAGTCACCAGCGAAGCGGACAATGCCTGCTGGTTAACATAAATATAAAAGCCAAAAAGAAATTATCTAATTTCATTGCCACTTTCATTTCAAATTTTTTCCTTATACATTGCCAATGTATAATTTTTTAATTAATTATCGAATTTTTCCTTTCTTGTATATGCATAGAAAAAAGTATATTAAATTTGTAAAAAATTCTGAATTTCTGCTTTTGATAGGATTATACGTTTTCAGAAATACGGAACACAATTTGATCATTTATAGAAAACGTCCATGTATAAGACAAAATTTTGTGGTAGGTCTAAATCAAGAATTAATGCACAAAAGTACATAAAAAACTATATTTAGTTGCAACTTGTCATAAATTGGTGTCTATCAAATTTTAACGGATATTGACTGTGAGGTAGTTTGTTACTTTGCAATTTCTTCTGTACACAGGGAAAGTTATACTTCAGCTTTTATTGTTTATAAATGTATGAAATTCGACATGTGAAAGTGATATTATCACAAACAATGCTAATTCAATTTTCGTGCATATTGACAAACAGTTGGCGCTTCTAGACTGATATTTACCCACTAAACGAGAAAGCAATATCTCAGCTTTTATGGCATACCAGCAGGTCCACCCAGCGTTGCCCAGGTTAAATCAATGAAAGAACTGAACGAAAGTGTAAAATGGAGAAAAATGCATGAAACATTTTCCGAATCCTTTAATAGAAAATATTATAAATAAATAAATACAAAAGGTGCAGCTTTATTATGGTAAACCTTTGCCGACTTTAAATACTTTTGGCCATTTTTGTGAGGAATTGAAATGACTACCGCAATTGCGTAACTAAAGGTCTTGGCGAGAAACGTCACAGCTACTTCGATGTCAAATTTTAAATTTTGCGAAAGGGGTCCGATATTAGAGCTGTTCCATAAAAAAAAAAAAAAAAACTTAATAAAATACAAATTTTGACTGTTTATAATTAAGGTGAGATCATAAAATAATAATAATAATAATAATAATAATAATAATAATAATAATAATAAAAACTTCATAAATTAGATATAAAGTATCAATAAAAATGAAAAATATTGTTTCAATGTAGAAAAAAAAAAAGTACTATTTAATTAAATAAAAATTTTAAGCTGATTCCAAATAACTCTATGAAAATATTTATCCCCTCGCGAATTCTTGAATTATGAAAATGCACCAACTTTCGTAGCGTAACTATTTTTTTCTCTCTAAATTTTATTATTATTTACGCGAAATTAAAAATAGTAGTCTCATCCAGTGGTCGAAACTCGACTAGTACTTTTATGCAAGCATTTGAATAATAGATACAGAAATTCAACATTTTCTTGTAAACAATATTCACCGCAATTAAATCTACACTTAAAAAATAAAAAAAAAAAACTTTATTAGCATTTATATTTACATGCTGATTTATATCCGTATGAACTTCTCTATCTATTAACTCAATTTGCCCCAATCCGACTGATTAAAGTTTTTCGTCTTTTTAAAAGCATTTCAACAGCAAAGAGCACTTTTAATATCGAAACAGTATGTCTACAGCAGATTGAAAATATATGAAATGATTCTCACATCTGTTGACAGACAAATAAAAAAATAAATGCGGTATGATAAAGCCTCGAAAATAGGCTGAATCAGGAGCTAATATATTATTTACATAATAAAGCACAAACATAAAATTTATCGTACGGCTAATATCTCTTTAAATTTGAGCTGACGTAAATCATTTAAAAAAAAAAAAAAAAAAAATATTTCCGGAAAAATATATAAATAAATAAATAAACGTGTATTTTATTTCCTTATGTTATAACTGAGCCATTTTCAATTTCAGTGTATAAATTTGTTTATTATTTATCCTCTATTTTTTGTAAGTTCACGTGCTGAACAACATGTCAAAGAAAAAAAGAGTTAAATGAATTTAATGCTTTTAATTTTTATGTAAAATATGAGCGCGTGCTATCTTCAAAATTTGTTAAAATGTAAAGATTATGTGATGCGTGTGGCATCCACAGTTTTGTTTTTTTTTAATTCAAGAAATAGAACAGAATAAAGTTAGCAACGATGTTAGTTGCATTTTTTCATATAGTTTGAGTTCTTAATTTTAGTGAACTACTTTTTACCGTAGGAATAATTTTCTTATGTTTAATGTTATAGGGAATTATTATATGAGCATAAAAGATGCTACTTTAATAATTTTAAAGTGTAAATAAGTAGTCTTGGCGTCCGCCTTTATACAGTTTAATTTAGTAAGAGAAAAGCTAGGAATTTGCGGTGCTTATTCCGTTGCTTTACATAAAAATATTGGAGTCCATAGCGACAGGACCGTTCAAGTGAAGTAAAATTATTTTGATTATATTAAGATTAAAAAGATGTTTAAAACCGTTAAAGGGTTTAAAAAAGAAGATTTGAAGTGGGTAGCCGAAGAGATTGGAGAGATTTTGCCTTCGACGTTCACAATAGCAAGCTTAAAGGAGCTGATTTTAAATAGTAAAGAATATGAAAAGGATCCCGACTTTGTTCAGGATATCTTAGAAAATGCTATAGCGGAAAGAAAATTGAAAGAAGAAAAACAAGCATTGAAAGAAGAAAAACAAGAACAAGCTTTGAAAAAAGAAAAACAAGCTCTGAAAGAAGAAAAACAAGCTGAAAAAGAAAAAGAACTTGAGAAGTTAAAGCTAGAAAAAGAAGCTGAGGCATTAAAGCTGGAAAAAGAAGCAGAACTGGAGAAAGAGAAATTAAGATTGAATCATGATTTAGAATTGGCGAGAATACAATCATCTGGGCAAATTCAAACTGATGCTATTTTAAGTAATTATGAAAATAGTACTATGAGACGAAAATTTACTTTACCTAAGCTGGAATTCAGGAAATTTGGCGGAGAAATTAAGGATTGGTTGCCTTTTTGGAGCCAATTTGAACAAATCGATAAAGATGATGAAATTGCCCCAGAGGACAAGTTCCAGTATTTAGTACAAGCAACAATCGCTGGTTCACGCGCAAGAGAAGTTGTTGAAAGTTTCCCGCCAACTGGCGCCAATTATTCAAAGGCAGTGGAAAGTTTAAAGGCTCGTTTTGGCAGGGAAGATATTCTAGTAGAAGTGTATGTACGAGAGTTATTGAAATTGATAATATCTGTGCAAACAAAAGGAAGATTTGCATTAACTTCATTATATGATAAGCTTGAGTCATATTTACGGGCGCTAGAAACATTAGGTGTTACCACTGATAAATATGCCTCCATTCTATACCCTATGGTTGAGTCTTGTTTCCCAGCAGACTTTTTGAAGGCCTGGAATCGCTCGAATCTCTCTTCTTCTAATACGGATGCTAAAGGAAGGTTGAATAATCTGATGCATTTTTTGAAAACGGAAGTAGAAGGTGAAGAGAGAATATCTTTAGCTGTAGCGGGCTTCGGTTTGACAAAGCGTGAAGATAATAAATATTCTAAAAGGAAAAACGGTGCAAGTGCAGACTATATGCGAAATAAGATATCGACAGCTGCAGGTTTATTGACAACGTCTTCTGCTTTAGATTTCAAAAGAGTATGCATTTTTTGCCAAGGCAAACATTTGAGCTCTGAATGCTTTTCAGCTCGAAAATTGACTTTAACTGAGATACAAAATATTGTAAAGGATAAAAATTGCTGCTTCGCTTGTTTGTTACCTAATCATACAGTGAAAAAATGTCGAGCAGTTTTAAGATGCATTATCTGTTCTAAGAAGCATGTGCCTTTGATGTGCGATTTGCGTGATTCTCAAGGTAAAACTGCACAAGAAAAGGTTGAAGAAAATTCAGTCAGTAGTGAAATAAACATGACAAATTTTAATAAGCAAAGTGCTAAAGTATTCCTTCAAACCTTAAAAGTGAAACTCATCTCCGAAAACAAGCAAAAAACAGTTCGTTTATTGTTAGATTCAGCATCCCAAAAATCTTATATTTTGAAAAGTATAGCAGAAGAGATGAATTATACTCCCATTCGTCAAGAAAAAATGATGCATTCATTGTTTGGCGGAGTTACAACAAAGGAATGCCAACATAATTGTTATAGAATAAAGGTTAAGGATATGAAGGAGAAGTTCACCTGTAATTTTGAAGTGATGGATCAAATTACTATATGTGAAAACATTCAACCGGTCACTAATGGTCCGTGGATTAAAGAGTTGAAAGAATATGGAATCGAATTATCTGATGTAAGTCATTGCCGTGAAGTTATCGAAATATTGATTGGGGCTGATATTATGGGAAAGATGTTAACTGGCAAAAGAAAAGTATTGACATCTGGTCTTGTTGCCATAGAAACATACCTTGGTTGGACATTGATGGGCAAAGCGCCTCACACCGAGGTCTCAACAGATAATTTAGCAATGATGGTGACGTCTTTGTTCGTAAATGAAGCTGATATCTCAAACTTATGGAGATTGGAGTTGATCGGAATAACAGATACTATAGAAAAGAAATCTAAAAATGAGATTGACCGTCAAACGAAGGAACATTTCTTAGAGACAGTAAAAATTAACAAGGATGGTCGTTACGAAATTTGTCTTCCTTGGGCTGACGACACATCTGTATTACCAGATAACTTGAGTTTGGCTGTAAGACGTTTGGAAAGTACAACTTCTAAGTTATTATCTAAGAACATGTACGAAAAATATGAAAATATATTTATGGACTGGTTGAATGAGGGGATCATAGAAGAAGTTCCTGCTACCAAAGTGAACTCTTATGGTAATTATTTACCTCATCACCCAGTTATTAAAGAGACCAGTACTACAACACCTATCCGTCCGGTTTTCGACGCTTCAGCAAAGTTGACTAACCATCCATCTTTAAATCAGTGTCTGCAGTGTGGCCCAAATTTGATTGAGCTTATCCCAGATATTCTTCTACGTTTCAGAGAAAGAAAATTTGGTGTAACCGCTGATATTAGAAAAGCGTTTCTTCAAATTAGCATTTGTGAAAAGGATAGAGATTTCCTACGATTTCTATGGTGGAAAGATCTAAAAGAGAAGAAACTTAAAGTATTTAGGCATGCACGAGTCGTTTTCGGTGTAAAGTGTAGCCCTTTTCTTTTATCATCAGTAATTGAATATCACATCAAAAATAGTGCAAGTTTTGAGGAAAATTTCAAGCAAAGGCTTTTGCATAGATTCTATGTAGACAATGTCGCCACTAGTGTGCACAGTGAAGAAGATCTAAAGAAATTTATCTCGGACTCAAAGAAAATAATGGCAAATGGTGGTTTTGATTTAAGACAGTGGGAATACACTGGTGACCACGATGAAACGTCGAACCAGAAGGAAACTCAAGTATTGGGTCTGATTTGGGATAAGGTTTCCGATACATTAAAAGTCAACATGAAATGGCTAAACGATTTCAACACAGAAAGGATTACCAAGCGAAGTATGTTATCGGCAGTTCATAAAATTTTTGATCCTTTTGGTTTTACTGCTCCGGTGATGCTTTATCCTAAATTGATGTTACAGAAAGCTTGGAAATTAGGAATTAATTGGGATGACGAAATAACTGGTGAATTACAAAAAGAATTCCTATTATGGTTCCAAGAACTTAAATATTTAAACGATGTTAAGATACCAAGACATATCCAGATCACTCCAGAAAACTTACATGCATGCACAATTCATACTTTCGTGGATGGAAGTAAAGATGCTTACGCAGGGGTAGTATTCTTGAGGATAGAAAAGGAAGATCAAGGGGAAATAATTCTGCTTGCTGCCAAGTCCCGAGTTGCGCCTTTAAAGAATACGACTGTACCAAGGATGGAGCTATTAGCAGCTACTATTGGCGCTCGTTTGGCGAAAACTGTTGTGGATGCTTTGGGTTGGCAGGAAATGAAGAGATATTACTGGAGCGATTCCTCAACAGTGCTTGCTTGGATATCAAGAAATGAGAGCTGGTCTGTGTTTGTCAGAAATCGGGTTCAAGAGATTCAGAAATTAAGCAGTCCTTTATCATGGAAACATATACCAAGTGAGAAGAATCCAGCAGACTTGCCGTCTAGAGGCTGTAAGGCTAAGCAATTAGCTGTCATCAGATGGTGGGAGGGCCCACATTGGATGAAAGATTCAGCAGAATTTAGAAACCACATGAACACTTCCGATGAAGACTGGAATGAGGAAGAAATTCAGAAAGAAAGGTCAAAGTCTACTTGTATGTTGACGAAACCTGAATTTCCATCCAACAATAACTGGTATTACCGCTACTTTTCAAGTTATGAAAAAATCATGCGTTTAGTTGCTTGGATTCTTCGCTTTAAGCATAATTGTTTAAATCCTGATAAGAAGAGTAAAGGCGAATTGACGGCTACTGAATTTCGGGAAGCTGAGATAAAAACTCTACGTATGGTTCAAAAAGAATCTTTCTCTTCGGAAAGTGATGAAAGATTGAAGACATTACAAACCTGTAAGGATGAGCAAGATGTCATTCGTTTGAAAACTAAAATAACTTACAGGAAAGATAGTGAAGATTTTCTCCATCCCATAATTCTCCCTTCAAGGCATGAAGTTGTTAAGCGACTTATTTTTTATATTCATGTAAAGAACTGTCATGCGGGGTTACAAATCCTCTTAAATTTGCTTAGAGAAAGGTATTGGATCCTCAACGGAAGAAAGAGTGTAAAGCTTGTGTTAGCCAGCTGTGTGATTTGTAAAAGGTTTAATTCAAGGGCTTTATGGACATCTAGTGTTCCTCTACCTGAAAACCGAGTAAAAGATTCTGCCGTATTTCAAATTACAGGCATAGATATGGCTGGTCCTTTGTATCTTAAGAACGATAAGAAGAGTTGGATTTTGATTTTCACATGTGCTATATATAGAGCTGTTCATCTAGAGCTAGTGACCTCTGCTTCCACAGATGCATTTTTGATGGGTTTGAGAAGATTTGTGGCTCGCAGAGGAAGATGCTCTGTTATCTACTGTGATAACGGAACAAATTTTGTTGGCGCAGCTAATTATTTGAGAAGCTTAGATTGGCAATGTATACAAAAATATGGATCTGACAACAAGAAACGAATCCACTGGCCACTAGGCCGTATCACGGAACTTATTCCTGGAAAAGATAAGAAAGTTCGACTTGTAAAGGTTCAAACTTCGCAACATGAACTTTTACGACCTATTCAAAGATTATATCCTTTAGAAGTAACATCATCAAATAATAGTTCAAAACTGAAAGAAGCATACCATTCAAAGGAAACCTCTGCTCAAACTGTTAAACCCGTTGTAACTTCAGAAGAGGAACCAGTCAGATATAGCAAAGCGGGAAGGAGAATTAAAGTCCCTGAAAGACTAATGTATTGAGAACTACACCTGCAACATTTGGTTTTGATTATAACCTATAATCAAAAGGTGGGAGGATGTTATAACTGAGCCATTTTCAATTTCAGTGTATAAATTTGTTTATTATTTATCCTCTATTTTTTGTAAGTTCACGTGCTGAACAACATGTCAAAGAAAAAAAGAGTTAAATGAATTTAATGCTTTTAATTTTTATGTAAAATATGAGCGCGTGCTATCTTCAAAATTTGTTAAAATGTAAAGATTATGTGATGCGTGTGGCATCCACAGTTTTGTTTTTTTTTAATTCAAGAAATAGAACAGAATAAAGTTAGCAACGATGTTAGTTGCATTTTTTCATATAGTTTGAGTTCTTAATTTTAGTGAACTACTTTTTACCGTAGGAATAATTTTCTTATGTTTAATGTTATAGGGAATTATTATATGAGCATAAAAGATGCTACTTTAATAATTTTAAAGTGTAAATAAGTAGTCTTGGCGTCCGCCTTTATACAGTTTAATTTAGTAAGAGAAAAGCTAGGAATTTGCGGTGCTTATTCCGTTGCTTTACACCTTATTTTGGGATCAAATATTTATTTCTTTTTAATCCATTTTAAAGTTAAAATAGGATTTTTATTTAATATCAGTTGATCCACTTATCCGAATGAGCTAAAACATAAAGCGTTAGCTAGATTTTTCCCCTGAGTAATCAGTGTGGCACTTTTCGTTGTTGTCGATCGAACGGTATAGATTTGTATAGCGAAATAAAAATCCAGGAAACAAACAATCAGCCTTATATATCTGTACTGATAAGTATAAGGGATTTAAGTCCATATTCTTGATTATTCAGGAGACGAAAAATAAAGTTAAAAAAATTCTGAATAAAAACTTATTCGTTCAATACAGTTTTAACCAGAATATTATCATAATATACAATTTTGTGAATAAACTACATGCATTTAATTTTGAAGTTTGTTTATTTTTCACATATTTATATAGTTTTGATTTATATAGTTTGTTTTATACCAAACATGAATGCTAAATTTTTGACTTGAATCTTTTTTACCAATGGAGTTTCTCAAAGACTAAATGATATGGCCTTAAATCCTTTATACCAAGCGATACAGAATTTATTTCTGAGTCTGACTATGTACTTAACTCAAAATCGACATTTTTGGACTTAAATCCTTTATACTTATCAGTACAGCTATATATGTATATACAGCTATACAGCTATATATATATATATATAGAGAGAGAGAGAGAGATAAATGTAATAAACCGAATATATAAGATGACTATTTTGAAAAAAAGATTGCTGACAACAGTTATGCAACAATTTTTCAATACAGTTTTTCTTGTTTTATTCGATTTATAATCATTTGTTCTATCTTTGTACGGTAGATAGCAGCAGTACTCCGAAATTGAACAAATGGTGTTTCAGAGGAAGCCGAATACAGAAACCATTTGAAATTTCTTAATAGCCTTGATGCTTTCATGATGTACTCGTGCCTAGTTTTTTTACCCGATGAAGGGTCGTGTTATAATTTCTGCCTAAAACAAATACAGCCAATATTTGAAATTTATAATGTCCATTTACAAAATTATTAAATATTATTTGAGTTTAATCAGGCTAATATATACTAGATATTTCAAATAAAAATTTCTCGAAAATTAAAACTGCTATATATTTTTTTTTGCATACACTCATTGCCATAAAATACAGCTCACCAATTAGTCAACCTAAGATTTCAGATGAACATGATTCGAGATTATAGGAATAGTGGAATGTAGTAGTTCAACAGTGGAATGAGATGACACAGGATACCACACAGATTCTGTATGCATTAATTGACACCCTTATCACATCCTGCAATTCACGCTAGTATTGGCCCAACAGGATACGAGAATCGGCATTCACTTGTAATTTTTCTTACAATAAATTATCCCTTTGCATAAATTTTGTAATCAATTACTCATACCAACGTTGTACTTACATATATCTATATAATTTCTTTCGATCCGGATATTTCTTTCTTGGTGCAATACTTTTTTATAATAATGAATGTGCTTATGATCATTTACACTGCATAAAAAAAGTAGACGGACACTTACTTGTAATACTTTAAAGCCGTTTATTTTTTTATTTAGAGATATGAGGTTCATTTCTCTAATATAATTATATTCTTGAGACATCATATATTATTATTTTTTGGATATAGATTCCATCCTTTTGAATTATGTAGTGGAAAAATTCAGGAAACAAAAATTGTGCATATTTGCACTGTAATTTTTCTTAAAAAAAGTAGACGGACACATCTTGTATCTCTAAAATAAAACGTTTTTAGAAAGGGGTTCGTCTCCCATTTGCTTTAATAAGTTCGTGTACTCTGTTAGGCATCGAATAAATGAGATTCTGAATCTTTTTTTGACAGAAAATTTCCCAAATGTTTGTAAGAGCTTCTTTGAGCTGGTGAATTGATTCATACTGGCGTCCACCCTCATAAATTTTATGAACAAGTATAGCCCAAATGTTTTCTACAGGATTCATATCCGGACTCTTGGATGGTCAGGGTAATACATTGAAGTTGTTCTCATGAAACCATTTTTTAACGTTGTTAGCGGTGTGTATTGGCGCTCCATCTTGTTGGAAAATCCAGTTTTCTCCTCCAAGATCATACGCAAATAGCAAAAGCTCACTGCTTAGAGTTTCAATATAATCTTTGTGAGTCTACTTCTTACTTAGGAAACCTAAATTTGTCATTCCACCATAGCCAACAGCTAGCCACACCATCACGCCACCACCATCAGCTTGCCAAGTAGAGTACACTTCGTCTTCTTTCTCCAAACTGTGCCAATAATATTGATATCGATCTGGGCCGTTTAAATTAAATTTTTTCTCATCTGAAAAAACTACAGGTATCCATTCTGTAGTCCAAGGCATAGGGTTTTGAGCCCACTGTAGGCGTTCTGTCACGTGGTGATCCTTCCAGCATGCATGATGTTTTCTCTTCTTATGTTGAAAGAGCTCTGAGTGCTTAATGTAGTTATAAATTGTCTGAGAAGTTACGTTAGTAATTCCTGTGCTTATTCAAACTCTGGGAATTGACGCTCCAGTTTTTTTCAGCTCAGTAAAAAGTTTTCTTTGGTCTCTAAGCGAAAGTTTCTTTAGCCGGCCACTATTTTTCTTTACGCCATGGGCTTCAGAAGAACGAAGAAAATCGCTGATGCTAATTTTGCTTATTAGAAGTAGCCTACTAATTTCTCTGACTCATTTATTAAAATTTTACAGAGCTATAAGCTGTCCTTTCTGGTAATCAGTTAAAGGAATTCCTCGTGGCATGGCGCATTCACCTCCAAGAAATTTAACTACGTAAAACCATCTTATCAAGCACGTTAGTAATTGGCAAAATGCCAAATGTACATGTACATGCAAAACTGGTATTCTGCAAGAAACATCCACTTAGATAATTGCAGTTTTTGACCAGTGTCCGTCTACTTTTTTTAAAAAAAATATTGTTGTGCAAATGCATATCTTTTCTCTTTTCTGCATTTCCCTACATTCAAATTATAAATAATTGAATATTTTTATTTGTCACTCAAAAATATGAAAATTGATAAGTATAAACATATTAAAGAATTTTAATTGACATTTCCTATTAAACAAAGACGGTGTTTTAAAAAATTGTAAAGAAGTGTCCGTCTACTTTTTTTATGCAGTGTATGTGTCTAAAAGCAATTAGTTTAAAATTTTCAAAAGAAAATATGTAGTAAATGTTAAAGTGTTAATTTGGATTGATATCGGAGGTCAGGTGGCGTTGTTATTATTGACCTCCTACGATATTCTACATTGATACATATCATGCTGTGTCCAGTGTAATACGCCAAGTTTTCTAAAAATGGCTTTGCACTGGATCTGATACCCTACGTTTTATGATTTAAAAAGTGGCTTTTTTTTTTTTTTTTTTTTTTTTTTGCAATTTTTTAAAGAAACCGTAATAACTCAATGAATATATAGTAGCCTCATAAAAATTTATAGAGATAATTAGGAGAATCCTCATAACCACATTCTGCAGCAAAAACGCATTTCAAGCATTACTTTTTACAGAGTGATCCAAAATATTTTGATTTTTTTTTTTCTTTTACTGGTTCACTTCTTCACTTCAGGACAAAACCTTTGCTGAAATATACATGTTTTTTACACCCCCAAAGTTTCAAGATAATTTCTGTAGAATTTCTCTAGATATTTGACAAAACGTCTAAATTCAAAAGTGTCAAAATACCTATTGGTAGGTGGTGAACTACTCCGAAATGAAAATCGACATTGAAAATAAATTTTATAAATAATAATTTTCCTTTGCTCGCGTTGAAATCACTTGCGATAATTTATTTTTAAGCATACATGTATGACAGTATATAGATTTACTTCAACTGTAAAGAAAAAAAGTTTCAATAAGAAAAGAAAAAGTGATAATAATTATATAATTTTATCTAAAAGTTTATAAAAAGATAAGTTTATCTAAAAGTTTCACGTTTGAACACAGAACTTATTGATCTGCGCATACGAATACTTAGGATGTCTAGAATGCTCACCCTACTTTAGGTTTCGAATTGAAAATTACAACTTACAGTGACATCGTCTGTGTGTATATCGACCGAAACTTATCTCTTCTATGCTGCATGTATCTCAGCTTATATAGCGTATAACAAGGGCCCTACTAAACTTAGATTTTGTCCCGGAGCAGCCTTTTCTTTAAGAGGACGGGAGGAGGGCTTTTCCAACTAAATTTCATTCTTCACCGAAATCTAAAAATATCTTATTTTTATACAGTTAAAGTATAGTTCTCATAGCTAGAAAAAAAAATAGTTCCAACTTAAAACACAAATATATTCTGAAATGTTCAGAAGTAATGTTTGCCGATATCAGTTAATAGGAGCATATATCATCGTCCCCTTTAATTACCTGTAAATTTTGATTGTTATTGGCGAGTCATAGTTCGTGAGTGTTCCTTGTAAGATATCTAACAATGTTTATGTTTATGTTTTTCATTGCAGTACTCGTAGTTTTTATTATTTCTGTACTGATAAGTATAAAGGATTTAAGTCCAAAAATGTCGATTTTGAGTTAAGTACATAGTCAGACTCAGAAAAAAATTCTCTATCGATTGGTATAAAGGATTTAAATCCATGTCATTTAGTCTTTGAGAAAATCCATTGGTAAAAAAAGATTCAAGTCAGAAATTTAGCATTAATCTTTGGTATAAAATATTTAATTCATTTTTCCCCTTAATTAAATGAAAATTGAGAATCACTGAATGGTATAAATCGTATAAACCAACATAATCCCTTTTTCCTAATCGATTCTGCTGATTAGTTTTTAGTTAGTTTAACTTTATTTTTCGTCTCCTGAAAAATCAAGAATATGGACTTAAATCCTTTATACTTATCAGTACAGATTTTTACTGAAGGATATTTTAAATAAAGGATTAAAAGACGATAATTTTTTAAATAATAATAATAATAATAATAATAATAATAATAATAAATACGCCAAAATTTAATATATTTTGCGTTACATTTTCTTCAAAAAATATTTTTGATATATATATATATATACAACTAAATAAAGTCTCATCTATATTTAAATTCATACCTCAAGAACAATATTAATTAAAATCATAGCGTCGTTTACCAAATTGCAGAACATATATCATTAAATGTGAGGTAATTTAACGCTTGATTGACTTATAATTAAATACTTATTTGAAGTTTAAATAAAAAAAGTTTAATCATTTCATCTAATTTTACACATGAATGTATTTCGAATGTAAAACGAAATACTTTATATGTAAAATATTGAAAATGAAAAAAAAAATTACCAAGATCATATTTTCAATTTTTAAATTACGAGGGTTGCTATTTATATTTCTGGCCTAATAATGAAAAAACAAATATGTAGGATCGAAATTGGTTTTATTGTTTTTCAAAATATTCTCCATGATGATCAATACACTTTTGCATGCGTTTGAACCAATTTTCAAAGCACTTTTTCCAGTCCGATTGAGGTAACTCCAAAACATGCGTTTTGAATGCATCAACCGCTTCTTCGGGGGTCGAAAATCGTTGTCCACGTAATTTATTTTTGAAGTGTGGGAATAAGAAGAAGTCATTGGGTGCCAAATCAGGGCTGTACGGCGGATGACCCATCAGTTCGATCTTTCGCTCAGTCAGAAATGCATTTGTTTGAGTCGATGTGTGAGAGCTCGCATTGTCATGATGAAAAATGATTCGCCTGTTCTTCTGCTTTTTTCGAATTTCTCCGATGACTTCTGGCAAACAAATGGCCGTGTACCATTCAGAATTGACCGTCCTGCGTTGCTCTAACGCCACTGTTGCCACATGACCGTTAATGCCGAAGAAACAGGCAATCATTTGTTCCGATGTGCTTCTTCCTCGAACAACTTTTGTTGGTTTTGCCTCGCCTTGGAAGACCCATACAGTTGATTGCTGTTTTGTTTCCGGCTCATATGCATAGATCCATGATTCGTCACCTGTGTAGATGTTATACACAGCCTTTGATGTACCTTGAACGTATTTTTCCAACATTTCCTTGCACCAGTCGACACGAGCCTTTTTTTGAGCGTTTGTCAGATTATGCGGGATCCAACGCGAACAAATTTTTTTTACGCTCAAATGTTCATGCAATATTTTATTGATGCTAGTCATACTAATGTCCAAAGACGCCTCAATCTCACGGTATGTCACATGACGATCTTGCTTTATCAGTTCACGCACAGAATCGATCTTTTCTGGCACAACAACGGATTTTGGACGACCTGCACGGGATTCGTCCTGGATCGAACATCGACCACGATTAAATTCGTTATACCAATTTTTTACAGTGCTGTAGGATGGCGCTTTATCGCTGTATAAAGAATTAAGTTCATCGAAGCACTCTTGTCTTGACAATCCACGTCGAAAGTTATGAAAAATAATCGCACGAAAATTTTCACGATTCAATTCCATTTTTTGAAAGAGAAGAACTTTTCAATTTACTGTCAACAACACAAATAAAGCTATAATGGTAAATCGTTTGCTGAATTTACGTTTAAAAATATCAAACTTTCGATTAAAATCGTCTGCGGTCGCCTAGCAACACTTACTGTTGCCAAGGCCAGAAATATAAATAGCAACCCTCGTAAAGCAATTTGTAATATTTATTTTTTCTATAAAAATATTTAATGCATCTCGAAAAAATTTATTTAATTGCTTTAATTATTTAATAAACGTCTTATTTACTAATTAAATATTAATTTAATTTTCTTACATTTTTTAATTAATTAGGAAAAAAATCTTTATTATTATTTTATGTACGTGTAATTTAAAATAGATAAAATATTGAAATTTATCAAAGCAGAAGTACATTACACATTTTGAAACTTAAACATAAACATTAGTGTAGCATGAAAAGTTCAAAATGAAATATATATAAACTAAAACATGCTTAATTTTATATTCTTTTTGTACCCTTTTATTTTCTTTCATTATGTATCATTTTGGGGCTTAAACGGAAGTATAAAATGAAAATTATTGAAGTGTATGCAAGTTTCATAAAATTTTTTACTTTAATAAATTTAATAAATTAAAGTAATAATATTTGAATAATCAATTGAAATGCAAGTGTAAAGCTAGCTTTTTAAGAATCCCCGACGTTAAATTTAATGTATTACTTTTCTACAAAATATGTAAATTTAAATTGAAAAAATGCCAGTTAGCAAATTATAAAATTTAAGCGCTTGTTTGGCCTTGAATTTAACAAAATGATATTTTCTATAAAACCTGCAATTTTCAATCGAATTCAGATATTTTTAACTCTTAAATGCATAGTGTTGCAAACTTGAAACATGTAAAAAAGCTATTTTTGATAGTTTCTGGTGAAATTCGATTATCAATTCTATGTATAATGTATCAGTTCGCATATTACATAGAAAAATATATCTGATTTCTTTTTTCGATGCATTTTCTACGTAATAAAATTTTCTTATCGTTGAATACATCTTTTTGGAAAAAATAAATATCATGCATTTAAAAGTTAAGTTGTGAGCTCATAATCACTATTTATTGCAAATTTTTGTTTTTTTTATTTTTATTTTTATTTATTTATTTTATTCTATTTTATTTATTTTTGTCAAAATCTGTTGAAAATTGAACATTAAAGGTGAAAAAAAGAAAAAGAAAAAAAAAAAAAAGCTGCATTTTAGTATTTTAATTCAAAAACTACAAGACTTATCAGAGAACATGAGTTGCGTATTGGAAGATTGGCAACACGCAAATTTTAAAACATCTGTGCAAAGTGGCTGAAAAAAAAATCATATTATAATTACCAAAAATAATATATTTGTAAAACTCCAATTCTTAACCGGATTTAGAGATTTTTAGACTCAGAGTATGGAATATAAGCTACATACTAATGAGATGCTACATACTAATGAAATATAATCAAACGTCTAGACTTCATATACTTCGATTTTTTTTTTTTTTTTTTTTTTTATGCATTATTAAAACTACAAAGAAAAAAAATTGACATATATAATAACGTTATATACTATCTTCATTTTATAGTATAAAAATAATTTGAAAGAAGTTCAATACGTATTTTTAGATTTTATCAAAAATTGGTACATTTATTAATCAAATCAAGAAATTGTTAACACCGTTCAATCCGATAATTGGTTCAAAAGATATTAAATAAAAACTCCACTTTAACTTTAAAACTATCAAAAAAATTAATATACGAGTATATATATATATGCAAAAAATGATATATAAGTGAATAAATAAATATCTATATTTCTTTTTTATGTAAAAAAAATAAAAAAAAAAATAAATAAATAAATAAATAAAATAAAAAATAAATAAATAAATAAATAAATAAATAAATAAAATAAAATAAAATAAAATAAAATAAATAAAATAAAATAAAATAAATAAACAAAAATAAACAAAAATAAAAAAATGAACATGCAAGCATTTTGTAAAACTTGCTGAAATAAAATTGAGAAAAATCGTGCTGAAGAAATGCGACAACTTCAATATAGAACCCCATAGCGAAATTTGAAATTTGATATCGAACTAGCTAGGGTTTTCTCGTCTAGATCTTTACAAACGCAGTTGCGATAACCATTTTAATTCATTGCCAGAATGACAAGAAAAATTAAAAAGTCACCAATGCGCTCCCATGCTTAAGCTATACCAAAGAAATTTTAGTAAATGAATACAGCAACCGATGCTAAGGAATGAAACACAGTTACTGTATGTCTTTATATGGTAGAATAATAATAATAACGATAATAATAATAAAGTCCTGTTGTATTAAATTAAATTCTGTTTTGTGTAGAATTTTACATCTATTACTTAGAAAACAAAAATAGTCTGATTTTTTTTTCCCCCCTACACATATGCATGTGTGAAATTTTATTCAATGTTGTAGTATTTTTTCTAAAAAGGAATCAGCATTTAATTAATTTTACTTTCTTCTATATTCAATAGAAAAAAGTAAAAAACTTTTATATCCGATTTTTGATGTATTTATAAGTTTTGAGATATCCAGAACATGATTTGACATTTTTAGTCTCCTTGCGTATGTGAAAAACCTTTTGTGGCGATTGTATCTCAGGCCATTTTTATGCAGTAACAGACTGCATATACATTTATATATAGGTGTACTTTGCCACAAATTAGTGCCTATCAACTTTTGGTGTCAGTCACACAAAAGGTGGCGCTGCTATACGACGATGTCTTCAATTTATGGAAAGACTATATCTCAGGTTCTATTGCGTATAACAGAAGAAAACGTATAAGGGAAAATTATGTGACAATATGTTGATTCAGGTTGGATGCATATCGGCCGATTGGTGGCTCTGCTGTATTGCAATATTCCACGAGAACAGGAAGGATTTTATCAACACAGAAAAAATTCACTTTCGTTGGATATTTAGTGTGATATTTATCTGAGAGGAAAATTGTCTGCACTCATAGTGGAAATATATATAATTTCTACTGCGTGTGAATTTGTATAGAAAAGTATAGAAGAAAGTTTTGTGATGGCCACAACATACTAGTTAAAATAAAAGTAAATGAAAAAGTATGCATAAAGCAGGATGTGTTTTTCTCGTAAAAAATGATCTTAAAATCTCCAAAGGCAATTAATTTTCCATAAAGAAAGATATTTCGATTCACAACTCTCTCCGTGTTTTTCTCAAATTTTAACAATATAAATTTTTCTTTTGAAACTGAAACTCACATTTAAAAAAGATAATCATTCACCTTTGTCAGATGATGTATCACATTGTACCTGAGTGCTGAATACATACATTTCGGGATTCTCTAGGGTGAACATCCTACTTGTTTCTTCTTTCTGGAAAATTTAAGCAATATTTTTCAAAGAAATATTCAGTATATTTTACTACGCAAAACTGTATTCCGCTTGCCAAATAATTTTAAATAAGTGTTCAACATAATTTATCTATTTTGTTCAGTGAATTTTAATGTTTTACTTGCTCCATTTATTAAAGAATGATGCCAGGGCTAAAATTTAGATAATAAAATACTTCTAAATGATGTATGTATAGAAGTATGATATAGAAGGTCCGCCCCTTCTAAATGACATAAAAGGCCCGCAGCAGCCTAGTCGGTTGGGCGCCGGGCTCGTAATTGGAAGATTGCGGGTTCGGTACTCGAGCCGGACAAAGATCGTCGTGTACACTAATGGTGGCTGGTACACGTCATGGCCGCAATGTCCTCCATGCTCCCATAAAAAATTATACGAATGGGGGTCACCGAAGCGGAAGAGCCATCTCTTCCACGGAGGATAGAAATTGTGATGACATGTCTCCGAACCACCTCTAGGGAGGAGTCCCAGACCGTCGCCAATTGCCCATTGCACAGCACTAGTGCGACGTAAAACCCATCCATCCACCCATCCATCTAAATGACATAGGGTTTCCTGGTCAAATCCGTCAAGAAAGATTGTTGAGCCTCAAAAATAGTGGGTGAATTTCAAGGGTTTACTTATTCTATTGATTGAAAATATATCGGGAAATCCAAAAGTCACAGAAAAAATTAAAATTTAATTATTCAAAAAGTACTGATCGTAGCTTTATGTGGTTTTCACTGAAATGCACTTAACATGGGATCTTTTTTGAGTAATAAAAGATTTATTAGCAAATTAGTTTAAATTTTCTTCATAAGGTGATGCTATAATTGTAAATTTTCTTTTTTACAGTGGCGGAGTAAATTGAACAACGTAACTAGGACTTTAAATGCTCAGTGTAATGGCCATCATCTATTAGAATTACTGTCAGACGTTGCACATTAGAAACCTCCTAAAAAAGTTTCAGTACTTGTAAAAAGGCGTCATTTGATCAGACGAATCTGTTTAAAATGTGAAAGGATTCTACGAATACAGCGCGATATCTCCGTTAAAAATATAGCTAATATTTTTTCTTACATGTATTAAAAAAAAAAAAAATCTTTTCTGTACATTTCAGGAAAAACCGCATAGAGCTACAGTCAGTACTTTTTAAATAATGAGTCTTTTATTTTTTCTGTAACTTTTGAATCACCCGGTATATACTGTGGTCAGCCACGAAAATAGGGGGTGAATTTCAAAGTTTTTCTAACCACATTCATGAAAGGATGGAACCGGCAAGAAACGTTGAGAATATGAACTCCACTATATCTCGAAATGACTTAGCGTTGCCTGGTCAAATCTGTCGCGAAATTGTTGTCTGTGTCAAAAATAGGGGGTGAATTTCAAAGGTTTGTTTACCTCATGTGACAAATGAAAGAATTTGAAAATAAATAATAATATTGATAAAATAATAAATAATTAAAGATGTAAATGGTGCTAAAATATAGAATCTTTATAAGTAAAATACTTTTTAGATCATAAAAAATCTAAAGATAAATCATTCGTTTATTACATTCTTGACATCAGATACTATCCAAGTACTTTTAAACATCCCTATCCAATTGAACCGAATAATTATAAGTTAGGTGAATAAAAGGTGGCCAGTGTTTCTAAGGTAGCCCACCACCCTAAAAGAGGTTACATTTTATTTTGAATCATAAAATGGCGCTACTGCATTGTAAATTATGTATATCCAGGGTATGTGCCTGAATTTGAAGAGATTATCTTGATCGACCGCCATCGTATGCAGTGATTTTACTTTAGAGGAGTAGTCGATCTAATTTCCAAATAAGAAGATTATTTAATTTACATGTGTTTAAATTGTTAGAAGTTTGAGTTATGATATGTTTTCTAAAAGCTTATTTCTTTTTCTTTAACCACATTAACTTTATTTTTAATAAATTTCTGAGATAAAAAGTTTACTTCCGGGCAAATTTCGACCATATTCATGTTCTCAAGGTGGCCCAGATGTCGGTACTAGATGTATTGGGAGTACAAATTAATTCGGTCCGTTTTTTTTTTCGTTAAAAAAACATTTTATTTATTATCAAAATGAAAAAACATGTTATTCAAAGTATTGTCCATCGGTAGCCACAACTTTTGTCCACCTTTCTGGCAATTTTCGGATTCCATCTCTGAAAAATGAGTCCTCTCTGGACGCAAACCGTGAATCGAGCCATTCTTGAATTTCTTCGAAAGAAGTGAAGCGGTGTCCAGCCAAATCGTGATGCATCCGTCGGAACAACCAATAATCAGAAGGAGCAAGGTCTGGCGAATACGGCGGGTGGGGTAGGACCTCCCATTTCAACGTTTCCAAGTAATTTTTAACGACAATTGCCACATGGGGCCGAGCATTGTCATTAGCAAAATTACCTTGTCGTGCCTTTCGATGGTTTCTGGCCGTTTTTCACGCAATGCTCGGCTCAAACGCATTAATTGCAGTCGGTAGCGTTCGCCAGTAATTGTTTCGCCAGGTTTTAGCGGATCTTGATCGAGCAATTCCTCCAATTCGGCGTCTTCGAACTTTTTCGGCTGGCCCGGGCGCTCATTGTCTTCGACACTAAAATCACCATTTTTGAAGCGTCGAAACCACTCTCTACATGATTTATCAGATGGCGCAGATTCACCATAAACTTCCACAAGCGATCGATGCGCTTCAGCGGCACTTTTCTTCCAATTAAAAAAGAAAATCAAAACTTCCCGCAAATGTTGTTTCTTTAGCACAAAACTCGACATATTGAATGCTCAAAAAACCAATGTTGTTGTATAAAACTCGAAGCTTCGTTGACTGAATATGGTTGACAAAGGTCAAACCTTTCTAACAATGCCAAAAACATCTATCATTATTCAGTAAACAAATCAGCCAGAGCCATCTATTGAAAACGGACCGAATTAATTTGTACTCCCAATAATAAGGTTAACTTTCAAAATTTCTGCTTAAATATCTGAAAAAACAAAAACAAACGCATTACCATTTATTCTCTAACAATTACCATACTATTGAGAATATGGGAGGTCTCCCGAAAGAAGTCAATGTATATCAGAACAGAGGCCCTGAACTACCTTGCACAAAAAGTAGTTGAAAGCCATTTTGTGTCAATATGTAAGATGGATAAGAAGAAAAATACGAAAAATAACAAAAAAGAGCGTCTTAAGCACATTTTAAAAGTGCTTTCAATGTACGGGCCACCTTTGGAACACTTTGTGCTAAAGGTGGCCCACAAACTACAATTTTGAAATGGTATTATAAAAATATCCAAATAACATTTTACAATGAAAATTATACTTGATATGTATAAGACATACGTGTAGCCATAGCCTCCTACACTAGATGCCTGTCGCCTGGCTCGGAAACTTTGCAACAGTTGAAGCGGTAGACAGCGCCCCCTGGTACAGGTTGCGCGACTTTTTTATTCAACAGCCACTAAAAATTTTTACAAGTGGGATATGATATACATAAAAGGCGAATAGAATCGAAGAAACGTCGATTATATATATCATATATCACTTCTTAAAATTATTGGTGACAGTTGAATAAAATAGTTGCGGAATCTGTACCAGGTGGCGCTGTCTACCGCTTCAACTGTTGACAAGTTTCCGAGCCACGCGACAGATATCTAGTTTAGGAGGCTATATTGAAGAGAAATATTCTACAAAATTCCAGTTCGAAAAGAGGGTGGAGCTAAAAATTCTCTGGAAAAAATTATAAAACTTAGCAACTCTGATATATACAGGGTGTGTTTGACATAATCTGCCAAACGAAAGGAGGTGATAGAACAGCCCATGGGGAGCATAAAGCACCATAGAAAGCCTGCCCTATCTCTAACCGTTTCCGAGTTATGGTAGATAAAAGAAAAATATATATACAGTTCCCGCCGCTTATTAAAATCACATTCGTTCTGAGCTAAAGTGATTTTATTAAGCGGCTGATTTTTATATCCGGCGAACGTTCCTGCCCTTAAGGAAAAGGTATTAGTTCCCTGAATTTCGGAAGAAACTTCATAAGGTAACGAAAAATGGAATTAGGAAACAATATTAATTAATTTTTGGTAGATAATTAACTAATTGTTTCTTCGATATAAGTAAATTAAACGTATTCCAAGTTCACTTGCACTTTCGTTAGAGGAAAATCATCATTACTTTACTAAAAGTTCACGCTGTTCTTATGAATTTAAAATCTTTCCATTTAAACCTCATGAATTATAGTAATTTCAAAATAAGAACTAGAAATTGCCTTCTAATAATAATAATAATAAAAAAAGAATCATTTAAAGTCAAATTTGTATGTTATTACTGCGCTTTGAAGAGTATATTCCTTGAAATTGTTACGGAGATAAGTTACGGGGCGTGTTTAATTTGTAACTGTGCTGCAAGTGTAAAACCTTCGACAACGAGCAATAACGAAGGGTTTGTTGTGCTTTAATTTCTTTTTCTATTAAAAAAAAAATCACAATGTAAATAATAAAATTTTTTTAGTATGCATAAATGATATTTTTGGCTGCTGAGGAGATATTTTTGAGCTTATTAACCGGCGATGCTGATTTTATTAAGCGGCGGCTTTAAGAGTAGTTTGTATTGATTTGATTCCGGTTCTGACGATTTGATCAGATTAAGCGGCTGATCTTATTAAACAGTGATTTTATTAAGCGGCGGTTACTGTAAAAGGCGTATAGATTCGAAGAAACGTCGATTATATATATCATATATCACTTCTTAAAATTATTGGTGACAGTTGAATAAAAAAGTCGCGGAATCTGTACCAGGTGGCGCTGTCACCCACTTCAACTGTTCCAAGTTTCCGAGCCACGCGACAGGCATCTAGTTTAGGAGGCTATGGTGTAGCATTGTATTAAAAAAAAATCCAGCCACATACACCCAATTAGAAAATAATAAAAAATTCTCAAAGCTTAACTATGGCCACCTTTGGTTCACCTACATTATCTTTTTTTTTTTTTTTTTTTTTTGAACAATTTCCGAAAATTTCTGATATTATAATAAAACAATTTGAAAATATTACAGAATCTCTAATAACTCAAAAAGTATTTTTCTTATAATAAATAAACGTACAAAAAACTACTCAACCTTTGCATTTTCAAAGACTTGTTTTGTTACTTCAAATTTCTCATTTCTTCCATTGTTAGAATCCAATGCAATGCACAAAAGTTATACAGATCTTAAACAATAATTCTTATCAAAAAGCACTTGAATTTTTAAACAATGCACTTTTTGAAGACATGTATTCAATGAACAAAATGCATTAACTATTGACTAAACATAATAGTTTCTTGCTTTAAAATACTTTCATTATTAGATAACAAAATACAATGGAATAAGAAACAGACGACGAAACAACGTGAGTGCTAAAGTTATTAAGTGCATGTGAGTATTTAGTAGTAACATAATTTTCATTTGGTATTTAAAATATTAAATAAGTTCATTTGCTGAATCTCTATTTTTGGAATGTTTTTCTGTTATTTTCTGCTTAAAAAAATAGTTTAATAATATATAGCTAACTAGAAGCTATGTGTAATAAAAGAAAATATCAGGAATTCCATAAAAAGTTTGCAACTGTTTCTAAAATTATAATATAATCGAAATTATTATACAAATTTATTTATTTTTAATAAGGATACTGGGGGGTGGGGGTGGCTGGATATGTTTATAAATAAGTTGTTATAGATTACGCATTTTTAGGAGAAATGCAATATTAAAAAAAAAAAAAAGAAAAAGAAATTATCATTTTAAACTAACTTAAGAAATCTGAAAGAGTATTAGAGTACAACATACTACTACTATATCTCAAATATTACTTAGAATACTAAATTATGCTAAAGTATCTAATGTTACAGGCAGCTAAATATTTCATCGGCTGTTTAAGTGAAGAAAATAAATGTTTATATTGTTATATAAAAAATATTCAACTTAATTCTTTGTGATAGAAACCACTTTATGTAATATAGAACTTATACACAAGATTGGAATTTTGTGTTTTAGATTAACTTGTTTTGTCAAACATATCAAATGTTTTAGGGATATTCAAAACCTTTGCACAAACATAAACGAGTTGTATTCGATATTACTAAATGCAAGTAAAAACATTTTTTAGTATTTATAATATGTGTGAGGGAATGATTCTCTGCATTTTGTGAAAAAGTTGAATATCGTTACTAGAAAAAAAAAAAAAAAAAAAATCAGTTATAAACATTTGTGCAACAGTATGTCTACTAAAAAGTCGTATTTAGAAGATATCAAACTCACAATAAATAAATAAAATTATTTCATTACAAACAATGAAACCTTTTTCTATATATTCAAAATTAAGGAGGATGATGTTACAATTTAAAAGGATCTAAAAACTTGGATTACATAAACAGCAATGGAGATGTATTTCTTGTAAAACATTGAAAATAATTAGTTAGTATCGATTTAGCTTATTTTAATAAATAAATAAATAAATAAAATCCCAAATAGTTTTTGTGAATTGAAATTTTAGCACTCTTGATCCCAGCTCAACCAATGAAAAATTTTTGAAAATTAATAAATATCTTAAAATGCTGAAACAAAAATGCTCTAAATGCTGGATTCTCTTTTTGCTCTTCATGCATAATGAGGCAAAATACAAAGGCTGTTAGCACATTTTTTAGACGATTTTGATGGAGTGTACTGAAGCAATTTCACTCATATTTCGAGTTTTATTTAATCAGTTTGATAGCCCTTGTTCTTAACTAACATTCTACATCGTAATTTCTATGATAATAATGCTTTTTATAATATCGGAAGAGGGATATTTTTCTACTCCTCTTGAGCGGCTTTCCAGAGTCCACAAAGCATTGTAGGTCGGTGTTTGGATAATGTTGATTTTAAGAGTCGAAAAACACAAAAATCCAACAGTGATACATCAGAAGATTTAGCAGGAATGTCAGTGAAGAGTATGGTTTTAATTCCCGTTTTTTGTTCCATTTTTTTCAAGAAAAGCAATTGCGGATTGTGATGTGTGACTGCTTGTTTTGTCTTGATACAGTTCAACGGATTGATAGCATTGTGGATAAAGATCTGGATTTTCATTTTTAAAAATTGGAATTAAAATATGTTCTTGAGAGTATTTAGAGTTGATTTTGACATTTTTGTCATATTTTTTTGCTTTTATCTTGCGCTTGTATGAAAAAGCAGTGGCAATCATAAATCCTTTAGAAAAACTTTCTTTTGATGCTTTGAGCCATGTAGCAAATTTTTTTTCCACTTTTGTGATAATAAATTGACCTTTTTTTATTGCAACCACTTAAATAGACCCAAGATTCATCTGTTGTTGCAATATTTTTCCATTTTTCTCCTGATAAATGCTTTTCATAAAGATTTCACTAAAAACTATCTTTGGAAAGAGCGGAAACCTATCCTTCCATCCATTGCCATTTTAAAAGCGCATTTTTGCATCTAAACAAAAATTCTAAATATCAGAAGATAAATAAAACTTCCAAAAATATAACTGTTGTGAAAATAAAATTCTCCACGCAAACGATTTTTTCTTACTGCGAAATAAAATCGTCTAAAAAATGTGCGAACAGCCTCTGTATGTCAGATTCAGTGACAGTGACGAGGAGTACTGATGGATACATACATACCATACTGACTGAGCCTTGAGAATCCCACTATTTTCATCCAATAATAAAAGTAAAAATTATAAAATGCTGAGAAGTTTTATTTAAATCATATTTATAAGAGTCCATAAAGATTTTTTTTTTTTTAATCTCCAGTATGTTTTCATTAATAATAATAATAATAATAATAATAATAACAATAATAATTATAAAGATATTGCAGAGCTGTTGTGCCAGCCTACTGATTGGAAACGAAGGTAAAAATATAATGTGTATAGCTGTTACTTAAATTTGAAATTAATAATATTTTGTGAATGGAAATGCCTTTTATTTATTTTCTCTGTGTTTTATTTTGCATAACTAATTATTCTATGTACTCTAGTATTACATACGTTTTAATAACAACAGAACGTATAATTATTTTATTAAACAAACCGCAAAAAAGGGAGAAAATTTTATGTTGACAGTAAGGTGAAGGTATGTTATATCTCAACTACTTCAATTAATTTTTTATATTTAGAATTATTTTTTTATATACATGTATTTGCTTTATAAAATAAAATGATACTTAGTTCCAGGCATTTTTTATCTCCTTTGTAATATCGAAATTTTATGACATAGATTATTAGTTTAAAAAATTCTGTTTTGGGAATAAATTGTTCTGTGGAACTCATAAAACTATTCAGAAAATTTTTCAGATATCTATAGAATTAAAAAAAAAAAAAAAAAAAAAAAAAAAAAACTACATTCTATATTGCGAATTTCTTGTGACTTATTTTCATTATTATTATTATAGTATTATTATTGTGATTAATTATTCCTGATTTATTTTGTTAACTCGAAACAAATACTTTGCATTTTGCGCGAAGAAGTAAATTTAGTTCAGTTTATAAATCTACACTGTAAAAAAACGGAAGCTTTTACAGCAAAACGTGCTGGCACCCATATTGCCAGCACATTCTGCTGTTAAATAAGGCAATTTACAGCGGAAACATCAGTAAAAAAAGACTCTTTTACGGCTGTTTCTGCTGTAAATAACTTCTTTTTTACTTTCCTCCCTCCATGCACCCATATTGCCAATATATTATGCTGTAATTCTACCGTTTTTTTTTTTTTTTTTTTTTTTTTTTTACAGTATATTACTAAACAACATTTCAACGTAGTTACTTCCAATAAATGATTCTATACATAAATGTTAAAGATAGACTTAAGTAGAGGCTGTTGATCATGCAGTGCGATTATAGTTCAATTTCATCTATAAATAGCATCTGGCAGCTAAATCTGGTAAGCCGGTTGCCACCAAGTTTGATGTATGATCGATACACATGCGCTTAAGGAAATTCAAAGAAACAAATGTTCGCTCAAAAATGTGTCCTAATTGGCGCTTTGCATTAAAGAAACAAATCAATATAAAAATCCCCCCCCCCCTTAAATACATATATAATGCTGATTTTTAAGGCCATTAATCATATTTTGTAGTAATGCAGCTTTAAGATATAGAAAACAGGAATAAACACATTATGTTAGCGGAGTATTTTATTTTACTTATACATATTTAAAGCATTTTTTCTAGGCTTATATGACTGTAGATAAATACAACATGCTGCAAAGCGAATAGAATTAGAAATATAAAGAGAAGGACGCGAAAATATCCTTACTGTAACAGAATTTGAAAGCAAATTTAAGACGTTTGGTTGTGAAGTCCTAATCGTAGAATTCACCAATAGTTACGTAATGCTTAAAAATATGCCACAGTAAGCGCCGAGAGAGTGTTTTAATTGGTCGATTTAAAAATCTTTCATCATTATTAAGTAAAAAAATAACAGCTAGAGAAGCAAATATGATAAGCGTCAAGTAACTTACTGGCACTGAAAAGATATCATTTACGACTTATTTGTTAATATAATGTTGAAATAAATGTAATTTATTGACACTGAGACAAGTAAAATTAAGTCATTTAGGGTATATTCACAGCTAAAAAACGATTACACTGCTCTGCAAAAAAAAAAAAAAAAAAATATTATTTCGAGATCTGATACCTTTTTTGCTGATTCTTAAGTAAAATAACCTCCTGAATCCGAATATGACTCTCATTTTTCCCAGTCACTCACCGTTTTCCAGATACACCCCCCCCCCCAACCTACCTCAATTTCTTTCGATGTTCGATAATTCATGACCATGAATTTGATTTGAAGAATGAAAAATGATTAATTTAACACCTAAAAACAAAAATATATAAAGTATAAAGTAACATTAATAACAGATTAAAAAAAATATATATATATAAGATATGTAATGCATAATTTCAGTGGCAAATTCCCCCAAGATTTTTCCCTTGTCGCAAATGCCCATGTTTTAAAATTTTCCAACTCTGTAGCCCCTCAGAAGATATTTAATGGTTAAAAATATCCTTCCGCCTCCTAAAAATCAAATTTATAGCCATAAAATCACCAAAAAATAATAAAAATAGGGGGACCTTCCTAAAACACGGTGGGTTTAGGGCAAAATAGGCGTCATATTCGGATTCAGGAGAACATTTTACATAAGAATATGCTGAAATGGTGTCGGAGGCAATTTTCATGCCGAGCAGTGTTATCTATCATAAATAAAGTAAATTTTGAATACACTTGTTTATTTTAAGTGTAATTTAGATAAATAAGTTATTTTCATTGATAGGACTAAATGAGATTTTAAACACAGCGTTGTACAAAAATAAAATAATAAACATTTTCATATGTAAATTATCCCTGGAATAAATATAAATGAAAATTAAACAGAGATAGATTTTTATAAAAGACTGAATTAATTTTATAGAATAAAATGTTTTTTAATTGTAACTTATTAAATTTAAAGTTAGATTTTATTTATTAAGAGAATGAAATATTTTTTTATACTTATTATTATTAAATTGATTTATCTATATTAAAATAAAAGTTAAATTATTTAGAAATAATATTATATTTTTGAAAACAATATATGTGAAACTCGTTCACATCACTTAAACTAATTACTGCTAAAACTCTAATAGAATTGACTTTTTTTTTTTTTTTAAAGATGGGTGAATGTCAGTACATTTAATAAGTAAAGTTTAATTTTGTCTTTTGCTTTTTCAATAAATCTAAATATCTCATAATATATTCATAGTATTTGAAGTATACCTTATTTTCATTCATCGCAACAAACACACTTTATTCAAATATTGTGTTCTTCGTCTTCTTCTTCTTTTTCAAACAAATCTAGAAAAGTCATGGTCATGGTTTCAGACAATGAAAAGATTTTACAAGATTTCAAATAACATAAAAAGTAATATATTGTTTTACTAATAATAAATAATCTTAAAATAGATGCAAAAATCATATTGTTCAGTTTTTCTTATTTTCAATGACTTGTTTTGTTGTTACAAATCTCTCATTTATTCTATTGTTATAAGAAAATACATTAAATAACAATATAAATACGTATATCTTTAATAGTGGTTCTTATCAAATAGCTCTTGAATTGTTGAACGACCAAATTTTCGAAGAAATATATTCAACAATCAAAACGGACTTACTGATGATAAAATATAATCGTTTATTTCTATGAAATACTTCTTTTGCTGGATAACAGAATACAATGAAAGAAAAAAAAAAACTATTTTATTTGCAAATATATCTTAAGTAAGAAGGAAAACAGGATTAAAGTGTTAGGGTAATCGCTACTTACATATTTTGAATTTGGTATTTAAAATATAAAATATGTATATTTGCTGAATCTCCTTTGATAGAATATTTTTTAAATTATACTTTATTTAAAATAAATAAATAAATAAAATTTTACTAATAAAAATCTCCATGCAATGAGAAAAAATTATTATGGGTTATATATATATCATCTGATCTTTTCCATAGATGACAATATTTTAATTTATTCGGGAGTACTTTTAGCCCCGCTTTTACTTCACACGTCTTTATTTATAGAAAAATTTTCTCCAATATATAACTTCGATAAAATAAGAAAAAAAAATTCTTAAAAAATAAGTGGTATGAAAAAAAGGTGGAGCTAAAAATACCCCGGAATAAATTAAAATGTTGGCATCTATGCCATTTCAGAAAGTGTTGATCAAGCGTGTAGTAGTCATAATTAAATTTGCATTGTAAAGAGAGTTTTGCGGCTGAAATGGTTAGCCAGTTGCTATTTGATATATAAACTATAAACAAGGTTTTCAAAGAAATAAATTTTAGTACATAGAAGTCCTTATGATAGTGCTTTATAATGAAAAAAAATTAACAAAAGAGATCACCAAAACATCATCATCATCATCTTCTTCAAGGATCAGTCTGGGAGTCTGTTACGGCTTATTGGTCAAACAGCCACCGTTTTCTGGGTCTGCCGCAGTCTCGCTTGCCCCTTGGAATGTAGTAGAAGGCTGCTCTCGGTAGCCTTCCGCCTGTCATACGTTGGACATGATTTTTCTAATTAGTGCGGCATTCACTGGTCTTGTTTAAGAGGCTAGAAACTTTTAATTCTCTTTGAATATCTTCATTTCAGATTTTGTCCAGAACTGTGCAGCCCTTTAGAGATTGTAGGCACTGCATCTCTGCTGCCTGTATTCCAGTGGTGGCGTCAGAAATTTCCCGACGGGGGGGGGGGCACCGGTTCCCCGACAGGGGGGCACTATATGTAGAAACATTTTTACAGGCATATTTAACACCATGCACCTTCCTGTCAGTGTCTATACGCTATGTCAAATATACAATGGTATTTTTTTACTTTCTTCTATATGTAGTATAGAGAAAGTATTGGATTCGCAAAAATTTTCGACCTCCGTTTTTTGACGGATCTACACGTTTTGGGATGTCCTGAATACGAATTGATAGTTTTTAAAAAATGTCTGTCTGTGGTTTCGTGTTTTCACCGTATCTCACGAACCAATGAATGAAATTCAACGAAACTTGGTATATAGTTGGACCCTGGCGGGGCATTGTGCTGATTAGATTTGGGGATCAATACCCCAGCAGGTGGCGCTGTGATCGCATTTTATGTAAATTTTTAACATGACAGTATAGGACAAATTTTCGTATTTTTCACCGTAGCTCACGAACCAATGAATGAAATTCAACCAAACTTGGTATATAGTTGGAACCTGACGGGGCATGGTGCTGATTAGATTTGGGAATCAATCGTCCAGCAGGTGGCGCTGTGATCGCAAAATTTCGTATTTTTCACCGTATCTCACGAACCGATGAATGAAATTGAACGAAACTTGGTATATAGTTGGACCCTGACATGGAATGGTGCTGATTAGATTTCGGGATCAATCGCCCAGCAGATGGCGCTGTGATCGCATTTATGTAAACTTTTAACATGGCAGTATAGTACAAAATTTCGTATAAATGTACATAATGAGCGTTATTTTAAACTTGTGATTGTAAAATTAATATCAATTATTGATAATAGTAGTAGTTAACTACGAAAAAAATTTTGTGCATGTGGAGGCACCGGTTCCTCCCCTGGGGGAGGGAGGGGGGTAAATTTTCAAGATGGGTATCTTTCGAAAGATCTCGCCAATACCTTTAAAACGAATGGTTGAACTATAAATCAGTGATAATTTAAAACAAAGTTATCGATTTTTTTTACTTAAAAAAAAAAAAAAAAAAAAAAAACTTAGAAAAAAAAAAATCGTTTTTTTTTTTTTTTTTTTTTTAAATATTGTTGAATGTTTGTCCGTTTTTTATAGTGCTTCCGTACCGTATTATTTTTAACACCAACTAAGATAAGAAAGAGGAGGGGGTTATAAGTTTGAAGCCTTTGTGTGTTTGAGGCACTGTAACATCCAAACGAATAATACTTTAATGCAATTGATAATTTTTAATTGATTTTGTCAAAAATTAAAAATAATGATTATGATTTCACAGTAAAAAACTCCTAAATTCAGTTGAAAATTGGAGTTTTTAAAGACAAATTATATTTAATTAAATTCATCACCAGTTCCACATTTATATTTCATAATTTATCAGCTAGTGTTCTTTCAGCTGAAAATTAGAGATTTTATGGAAAAATTAGAGTATTAAATTCAAGTTAGATTGTTTTTATAAAGTTAGGCTTTCACTTAATCGCCGTGTCATCTCGTCGATGTATCGAGCTCCCTACCCTCCTAAAATAGTATATATGTAATATGTATATAAAAAAAGAAAAAAAAAAAGTAAATCATGCATATTAGAGCATGAGCATAGTTGTGAAAAAATAAATAGAGTCAAAGACATCCAACAAATGTCAGATAAAACTTCCTTCCTAACATGGTATACATTTCATTTGTAACCAAGTATATACATATTACATTTCTCTTAAATTTTCAAATTTTACTTACAATATGCTGATTTAAATATGCACTTAAGGTATAATTTTCTCATAATCATACAACATCAATATTAAAATTACGTTATTTAATCTTCATAATGTTAAATACTTCATGAACAAATGGAGTAGACTTCCAGAAATCCGCATGTTGTAACCAATGTAACTATCAAACCGACAGTAAAATTTTTAATATGAAAAGGTTAAGATAGCACTGATATTAACAATGATTCATCAGAAATTGAATCTCACGAAACACAGAAAGTCAATTTTATGCAGATTACTTTCTGTTGATGATAAATTTTAAATGCATTAATGCTATAAACAAGAAATAATAATTGTTCATAAATAACAATAAATAAATAAAATAAAAAACTATTTTTGCCTATATTTTTAAAAAAAAGTAATAAAAGGTAATATACTTATAATAGAAGCTTATATTGTATCACATGTTGAGTAAAATTTTGTATCTTACTGTATTAGATAAATTTTAATTTCTTAATTCAAGAAAAAATTAAATTAAATTTCATTATATGCATATTTTTTACTAAGTTGCTTATTCTCTTTAATTTTTTCTTTTCTTTTTTAATTATGTTAATTATTTTCCAAGCATACTTATTTGTATTTTTCCTCATTTTGTATGCATTACAGTATCAAAATCTCGTTTCATAAATGCTAATTGTCACAAAATTCCAAAATACACATAATTTTTTTTCCAATTTGTGTGGATTTCTGGGAATCTCCTGCATACACATTAAATTTAAATTTAAAAAAATAAAATCCATTTACGTATTATTGTAACTGAATTCGGCTTTTGGGATAGGTTTTATCAAATATTGTTACTATTCTTTCTAAATCTAATTTCTTTGATCTTGCACTGTGAATCCCTAAAATCATCAAATTTTGCAACCTGCTTTCTGCACTGCAAGTTCTGAGGTAGTTTTTCACTATTCTAACATTTATAAATTGAACCGACAGATGTTTCAGTCGTTGGCTGAATTATTTCATAATTATTAATATATTTTATAGTTGGTTGGTTGGGTTTTACCGTTGCACTAGTGCTGCTCAATAGACAATTGGCGACAGTCTGGGATTCAGCCTATCCTTAAGGATGGCCCGAAAACATGCCATCACAATTTTGATCTTCCACGGAGGGGATAATATTTTTTTATGAAAAAAAAAAAATGCTGAATGAAAAATTTCAATATGACTTTTGAAGATAATAATAAAATATAAACATTCATGAGCGGCTGAATTGGGCTGAATTGATAAAATAGAGCAAGAATATTCTTTACTGTTTCCGAAATTTTTTATTTTCATACAAACAAGCATTAAAAATCGGTAAAAGTTGTATTGTTCCCAGATTGCATTTTTTTTTCTTCCCTTTTGTTCCCTGACTTCTCTAGCAAAAAGTAATTAAAAGTAAATTTTAAAAAGAGAAATTCATTTTTAATTTGTTGGTGATGCAGAGTGTCGCGATGTAAAATAAATACAACAATTTTAATTTCATATAATTATTAAAACGACTCTTAATTGCACGGAAATATTTTAATGCTTTGAATTTGACAGATATTAAACAAATTATCGTTGTAAAATTTCACAAATAGTTAAAAGAATTTTCTCTTTAGAAATAGAATGCAAAAAACAAATCTTATTAAAAGGTCTCAGTTATTTTACTTATTTCATTTCTCATTGATAAAGCTGTCTTTAAGTTCTAAAGCAAAAGCGACACATCAGCCGACATAGACACACAATATTTGAAAACAGTATCCTGAATAAGAATTAGTAGAATTAAAGGAAATGTGACTTAAATCAATATGCAAATTATATTTTCGTGATCTATTTGAATGAAATTTCTTTCTTTTTTGTTCTTATTAAAGGTGGGGGGATTAAGATTGTTTTTTTCGATGTACTTTTTGAAGAGCTATCTTATTCTTAAAATTTTCCAGGGAAGAAAAAAAAAATCATATGTGTGTGTGTGGTCTAGTTGCTGTTCACAGACAAAAAGGGAAATGGAAACATACGTAGCCTACGTGTTTTTTGTCCATTTCAAAGAGAGCTGGATAATAGGCAATAAAAATGCGACTTCTTCACAGAAGCATCGCAAGTGTGATTTTAGAAGAAAAGGAATAGATAAGGAATGGGTCAATCCTTGTAATAATACTCGCCGCTTTCTTTCCTGTTGTCGTTCCCACCAACTGACATAGAAGAGGAATATACATAGTATATCAATGCTAGGAAAGCCATCGCAGTTGCATGCCATTAGTTTTTCTGGGGAAAAAAAAACTTCTCTAGAAAGACAAACTCCGAATGATGAAAAGGAAAAAAATATTTTGTTGCTGAAAAAAGGGAAAAAAAAGGGTATTTTTTCCCCGACAGATTTTGAGAATCTGCCCCGATGGGGGGGGGGGCACGAACTCCCCGACGGGAGGGGGGCTGTGCCCCCCCGGCCCCCCTTCTGACGCCACCCCTGCTGTATTCTCCTTCAATCTTGGGCACTCAGGGTCCATGTCTCTGAGCCATACAGCAAAGTGGTCTCTGCCATAACCCTATAAAACTTCAGCTGTGTTTCTTTTCTTGTTTTTCTCTTCAGTGTTCTTATGAGAGTGTCACAAATATGTTGGAATTTGTGTAGCTTTTTTTAGGAATCCTTATCAATGTCAAAGGTAACCTAGATAGATGAAGTGTTGTGTCTGTTCGATATAATTTTATCATCAATAACGATTTTCGTTCTTACTGGTTCTTTGCCCATAAATGCCATTATTTTTGTTTTTTAATTGGATATTTTCATATTACAGTCTTGGAATATTTTATGAAGTAGACAAATCTTTGAAGATCATCTTCTTTTGATTGAATTATGATCAGGTCATCTGCAAACAGTAGTGTATTTACACAAGTTGACGTATTCACCTGGATGCTAGCATTTATTGATAATTTTCACATTCGTATAATGCCACCAATATAAATACTGAAGAAGGTTTGGGATAGACCACAGCCTTGTCAAACTCTTTGGTTAGTTTCTACTTCCTCCGTGTCAATCAGTATTTTGGTATAGGGATTGGCAGGCTTGAATTAAATATGCGGGATTCCTCTCTTTTCCATTGTAATTCATAATTTTTCTCAATCGACACGATCAAAAACCTTTTCATAATCTATGAAGATTATATGTGTTTCAAGATTGAATTCTCAGCGTTTCTCAATTATTTGTTTCACAACAAAAACATCATCAATGCAGTATCTGTCTTATCTCAATCCCGATTGTTCTTCTAGAAACAGTGAGTCCATTATCATCATTAAAGATCGCAAAAACATAAAGGAAAAGAAAAAAAAAACTCTTACAAATTAATTTTATAATCCCATATGGGTTCTCTTTGCTGTTATATTTGCTATTTACCATAAAATGTGACAATTAGTTCCCATTTTTGTTCTTTGGCGCCTTGAGGTTTTAACAAAGATTGGTTTAAAAATGAGCTAATTATATTAATAACAATGAACCAACCAATATAAATCACGTTAAAAATTTTTGGCTCTCAAAAGAAAGTTTAATTGTTGTCCTGTTGACGTTTGACTCTGCTCAGTAATGAGTTTGCCAACCACAGTCATAAGCAGTTCATACCGCAAATTTAATGGCCATCCTTTCAGAAATCTTAGCTGAAAAATACTGTTTATAAGCGAAGCCAACCCATGAATGCAACATTAAACGAACTAAAAGTCATTCATGGAAAAAACTGCACTTCAAGGGGAAAAAAATGGAAATAGTTCATAATATTATCAAAATATTTTGTGATCCTACATAAACATAGTAATTTCTTACACGCATGTTAATTAATTCAACTAAAAATCGCTAAAATAACCAAAAAGAATTACATCCAACTCATTACAGTGCGTTGCATGAATATAAACGCACCTTTTCCAATAACCAGAAATCGAATTTTTAAAATGTGACTTACAGTTATTACATATCACTAACAACTGAATAAGGTGCTTTGAGCACGTATATTTAGGCTCATGCAAACTTATGTAAATGAGTTTTAAGCATTTTCTTATTTTTCGCTGTTTTTCGTTTATTGCGCGAAATTAAACGCACTCTGTATTTTGCGTTTAAAATTTAACAGAGCCACTGGAATTAAATTAAAACACATATAGTCGTATTGCTAAAGTTCTCTAAAAATCAGTTTTAATGCTTGAGAAGCCCATGGTGGCTTTACAAAGTATTAGATACGGTATTTGTTACTCAGTTATTTATTTTTTACATGTGCGTTTAAATTCTCACAACATTTATTTTTGTCATAAATTCAATAAAGTTATTATCTATAAAATCATATTGGTCTTTCATTGTTTTGACTCGTATTTTCATTTCTTGAATCATACACATAGAGTTTGGCTCAAGTGTCACCTATTCATATTTCTTTACTACACTTCTATACCATTCTAATTCCTAAAGCTAATGTGCGTTTCTATTCATGCAACGCACTGTATCCTCGAAATACTTAAGATTGTGATGTCGTAGTTACATCAAAAATACATGCGTAATTATTATTTTTTTTTTACTCTTTAATTGATAAGTTTAAACGAAAGAAATTATTCACATTGCAACTCATATGACACGCTTTGTAATAATGAAAAATACAGTATACGAAATAATATGATATTTCATCTCTTTAAAGTACTAGCAATTTGCTAAGCACTAATTAAGATTATTTTATCAGTATAAATAATTGCAGCAATTTCATAATTTCAATATTGGACATAGAGAATATTTTTCCTCATTTTTTCTTTTATTTCTTATTTCTTATTTCTTTTTCTTTCTTCCTTTCTTTCTTTTTTTTTCTTTTTTTCTTTTTTAAATCTAAATGAATTAATCTTATTAATCTACTGTTTGATTCAAGAATTAATGCACACAATTCGTCTTTCTCATTACAAAGGTTTTTTTCACGGCGTAATATAAATAGAAGCTCAAATTTTAATATATCAATTTTGATATAATACATTTTATAAAGTAAAAAGTAGTATACTGAATTATAAATGCATTTTTTTTTTATTATTAATATTCAATATTACCAAAAGAAAATTCCATATTACATTAATTTATTTCGTTCCTTGCTAAAATAAATAAGTAAATAAAGAAATTAACTATATCATGAAAATGTAGGTTTTTGAAATTATGACTATTATAATTTAGAAAAAGGAATACATTGTTTATTTTATATAAAATTAGGTATTGATTATAAATGTGTTTTTCCTGTTTTCAAAACAAATTTATTTTCAATTACCCCAAAGTAAATAACTAAAACTCATAAGGCAGATACATAGGTCTTAATACTTGTTTTGAAAATGAAAATATTTAAATTTATGTTAAACGTAAACAACTGGAGAGTAAGTTTATATTTCAATTTCACTAATATTTTCCATTAAAATATGAAAACTAATTTTAATTTCAAATTATAAGTTCATGGTTATTTATAGAGAAGAAATACATGACTACAGAATATATAAAATATATTTGCTAAAAGTCATTTTGTTTTGAAATAAGTATATAGAGCGCATAAATGGCATTAGATATAAAATATCTATTATGATGTAAATTAAATTAATAGTTTAATTATTTATTCTATGTTTAATTTTTTAGAGATACATAAAATAAAATAAAATAATAATTAAATGCTTATATTCACTATGTATACAGTATGTATTTACTGTATATATAATAGAAATTAATATTTATATATGCCTTATTTTAAATATTTACATGTTTTAAAGACTTAGTTATTTATCTTATATTTCATTTTTTATAAATACAAAAAATAAAATTATAATAAATGTTTATATTTACTATACATATAATATCAATTAATATTTATATGCCTTATTTTAAATATTTATATGTTTTAAAGACGTAGTCTTTATGCATTAAGGAAAAAAAAAAGAAGCCGCACTTGGATAACTTTTATTTTTTCCTTGTAAAACGTCCAATTTAATCACTTAAAAATAGTGATGAAAAGGATAGTGTTTTTCCCGCTACGGCATATACGTATCCAACAGATATACAGACATTAGTGTTTCAGATATTTGATATCCAGCGAAATAATTTTCTGTTACATCCCTACATTTAAATTTTAAAATTGGGTGATGTTTGAAAAGAGAAATGAAAGTATCAAAGTGCGTTTTTTTTTTTTTTTTTTTTTTTTTTTAAATCCCTTAGTATATATATATACAGGGTGATTCTCTGAGATCATGGAACAAAATTGAAGGTGCGGGGGGGGGGGGGGGGGGTTGTGAATATTGCAAGAATTCAGAATCCTATAGAATCCCATGCTCGAAAACGTCACTTTAACCTTTTATGAACTTGAAGATTTTGACTACTATGTGCTGCTAACTCCGCCTATAGTGTAAATTAAGAAATCTTATATGCTTCATTATTTCGCAAAATTATACACAATGTTCGTATTATTGCGATCAGTACGATAAAATACATCGATAAAAATCAGAATTTATTTCTTTATGTAAATATTAGCATGTAAAAAAAAAAAAAAAAAAAAAGGAGGAGGAGAAGTGAAAAGAAAAGAAAGAAAAGAAAAGAAATGCAACATTCGAGATCGATGCCCATATCTACACAAAAAGATCCTTTTTTTAAAGACTTAAAAATGACGTTTGCGCCTATGGGTTCTTATCTAATTCTGAATCCTTATGATGTTATCTTCATCTCCTCCAAGTTTGCCCCATGACCTCTGAATTACCCCGTATGTATTAATAATCCAATGATTTTACTATTGTTAACAATTATTTTTGAAAAGAAATATTTATAAAAAATTACAGAAGGAAAGTAAAAAGTATTTAAAATTATTTAAATACAAAAGGTTTTTTTGAAATAAAAAAATTTAGCACCTACAAGAAAGTTTGTTTTCATAACATCACAAAGTTTACATTCGACATCGATATTTTGTGTTAAACTCCATAAAGAAAACAATTATAATCTGATTTTAATTTTATTAAAATTGATTAATTTTTATTAAATATTTTTCTTTAACTTTTCATGCAAAATCTTTTTATATTTTAAAATCAAAATCAATTTCTGTTATATATATATATATAAATTAATGAAACAAAAATATTTTTTGGGGGGAGAAGAAGGGATAGAGAAAATATCGCGATAAAGTAAATTCCGGTATTTTCCATGAAAATATCAGAGTAAAGATTAGAATAAACTTGGTATAAGGTAATTCCGGGTGAGTTTCCCCACCGGTAGAGATGCCCCACTTTATGTAATTTCGAGACGTAACGCTAGATGGCTCTGCGAGTCCGATTATTATTTCAGATAGATGTTGAATAGTGTGCTGTGGAAGTTACGTGAAATCATTTCTTTGTTTTCTGCTACCACAACAATATTTCAAGTAAGTACCATGTTTTTTCTACACTGTTATAAGAGTGATGTTGCATTGTAAGGCTGGCACTACTTAATAAGTAGGGATTTTTTTAATATAAGCTTAAAAGCCTGTAGTAAGAAGCTGATCAGTCGACTTCGGGTATTGTGCGGCCATTTTTGCTGTCTTGTACTTTGGACAGTTTCCGGAGCATCTCTCCTATATCAAAAGGATAGACGCCCCAGATAATAGTCGGGTGAGATGCCCCACATACATTTTCAGGGAGAAAAGTCTTTTAATTGTTTAAATTTTAAACTAATATTTTTTTAATCATATTGTTTTTATAAAATGCTTAATATTTGTAAATGAAAAATTTTTCAACTTAAAAATATTTTGTTTCAACTATAAATTTAGATTAAAATTCTTGAAATAAAGTTCAAATTCGCCTGATCGCTAGAAGAGGCAACTCAAAACGAAATCACAAAAATACAGATTAAACCCAGATAAGAAAGCAGAAAACGCACAGATATGTCAGACTGACCTTTGACATTTAAACTGAATATTGACATTAAAATTTAACATAAATAAAACTTGGGCGCTAACGAAACTGTAAGTGGGCGGTTAATTGTGCCAGTGAGTGTATATTATTGTATTTGTTCATGCAGTTGTTCAGTGCTTCTTGTTTGTTTCAGGAAAGATGCCTCCAGTGTACAAAAGAAAAAATACTGGAGCAGCTCGTGAGACCTGGACAGAAGACGATTTAAAAGAGGCTCTCAGGAGACTAGAAGCAGGGGAAATTGGTGTCAATGAAGCTGCTAGGTACTATGGAATTCCTTCTCGGGCACTTCGTCGTCGTCGAAGAAAAACGGGTAATAATACCAAAACAAGTTCTTTGAGGCCACAAGGAGTGTTTGGAGTTGAAACGAAAAACACTCGTCAAGCACATCCAACGTTTAGAAAAATGTGGATTTGCACCTGCCAGAGAGACAATTAGGACAGTGACAAGAATAACATTATAATTGTATGCCGGCCCAGCCATACGACACAAGCTCTTCAGCTTCTTGACCGGTCTTTTTTTAAGCCACTAAAACAGTACTTTAAAGAGGAAGCAAGGAAATGGATTGTTACTCATCCAGGAAGGACCATTGGGAGAATACAAGCTGCAGAACTGATTGGTATAGCCTGGAAAAGGGAAGCTTGTGTTGACACTGCTATTAATGGTTTTCGGAAGACGGGAATATTTCCTCTAAACCAAGCAGCGATTTCAAACTACTTCTTTTCCATAAGTGAAGAATCGAAACAGGCGTGTGAACAGTCCCAAATTTCTGAATCAACTGAACAAACATCCCTCCCCGACAAAAATATTGCAACAGATTCCCCCTGTACCTAGGTTAAAGGAAAGCGTAAAGGAAAGATACTGTCGGCTAAGGTCATTACATCCCAAGAGCACATCCTAGAAAAAAAGCTAAAATCCGCTGTTAAATTTAGCAAAGTGTCAAAACAGCTGGTGATGGACATGCCTATTGAAAATGACGGAAGTGATCTTACAAACAATTGCCTCAAATGTGAGCAGAACTATTATTTTACAAAAGAAACAGTAGATAGGATAAATTGCATAAAGTGCTATAAATGATTGCAAAATCATGCACAATGTACGGGGATCTGGGCAATGTTTGCGGAAAAGCGAAAATTAGAGAAGAGAAAAAGAAAAATATTATCTGAATAAATTCGACATATTTCGTAATATTTTTTTTATTATACTTTCTAAGCTGTAAATATGGAATTTTCCCATATGTTAAAGAAAAAAATATATATATTTGAAATATTTTTCAATAGTTTATTTGTTTTATTCTAACTTTTACATCTTGTCTATGGTAGCTAAATATTTTAATATTTTATAAATTAATGCTAAGGTCGTAATTTTTTTTTAAATAGCTTACGTTTCATATGTTATAAACTACTGAAAAATTGTTAAAAACTATTGACCATTGTTAAAATCTTTAATTATGTTCTTTACAGGTAGGGCATCTCTCCCACGTGAGTAGGGCATCTTACCCGCAACTTCGGGAAAGATTGTCAAATATAGTAGTGCGGCAATTTTAGTTTTTCTTTGGAAAATTTACAATATGGTACAAAAAAACTACTTAGTATTAATAAACAATATATATTATGTATTTCCCACAAATTTTCGTTGTCATTGTTAATACCCAATTTATTTTATAGCTCCCTTTCCTTAAGTGGGGAATCTGTCCCGGAATTACCTTATCACATATCTGCCAACATTCTAATTAATATTCCATAAAACTGTTAGTACCCCTCCCCCCTTTTTTTCACGCTAGTCATTTTTAAAAAATATTTTTCTTATTATTTAATTGTAATTGCATTTGGAGAAAATTACTACAAAAATTAAGTGGTGTTGAAAAAGTAGCGGGTACTATCAGTTTTACGGAATATTAACTAAAATGTTGGAAGGTATCACCATACTGATCATTTTATTTAATTACTGTATAACAGCGCAATTTCCATTATAATGCATCTTACGGTTAAAAAAAAAATATATATATATATATATTTTTTCCTCAGATTGTGCTACTTTTGTCACCGTGTTTCTGTTACATAGCATTGCCTGTAGATTATCTATGGGTTTCCCGACAGACATGCCCACATTTTAATTTATTCGGCAGTACTGTTAGAACCAGTCTTTTTTTCACTCCATATTGTTTATAGTGAAATTTTCTCCAATATCTAATTACAATTAAATAGGAAGAAATATAACCTTGAAGTAAAGTGATGTGTAAAAAGGGATTTTATTAACTATACTCCGGAATAAATTAAGATGTTGGTCTATCTGTCCCGATTCCCGGACGTAATTTCTTCTTTGTGAAACGATGTAAAAACAAAGTGTATGTTCCCATTGTGACACACACTGAAATGTTGGAGATACGAATAATGCATCTAATCCAGTATCTACTGCAATAAATGCTAGCGAACACGTGGATTGAATTGGATTACAGTTTCGATCTGGTTCCAGACATAAAAAGGTATCCATACTATATTAGAGTAAATTTCATAACATAATTATTTCCTTTTTTTTTTTCTCTCTCTCTTATTCGTTTTAAAGTACAGCGACATCTATGAACAGAATTTGTAACTATATTTTTTTATTTCCTTAAACAAAACGTTTTATTTCTAGAAGATTTGTAATACAAATTTCACTCTCATACGTCATTTTCTTGAAATCATATTAAATTTTAAAATGTGTCAGGGATTTTTGGCAAACTCTGTATGTTTCAAATAATATGGAATATCAGTTAACATCCGCAGAATTTTAACACCTACATACATTTATTTTATTTGAAAAAAAAAAAAAAAATAAAAATTATTGGAAATAATTTAAATAGTAGTACTTTAAATTAAATCGCTAATCGTTTATTATCGCTTTGATACTTTCATCGAAATTCACAAAATATATAAAAGAATCAATTTATTATTCCAGAATATTTATAGTTGAATTACTTATCGTATGTAATATTCAGTAAATTAGTTTCCACAGTTTCATTGAGCACAAAATGCAGAATACATTTGTCCAGTGGATGGGTTTCTTACAGGAACAATAGATTAATTTGAGGTATTTTGGGGAATATACAAATTCATAACAAATTCATTTATTAATTATTGTAATTGTGAATTTTATATTTAAATTGAAATTTATTGGTTTAATATATTTAATAAAAAATAATGGAGAATTACAAATGAATTTCTGCAATGTGTTTAATAGAAATGCATCCGAGCACGTGAAGTATCTGCTAAACTGAGCCACATTTCCTATATATATATATATTGAAAACCTTTTCAAACATTGAAGAGATGAAAACAAGAAACATTGAAAAAAATAAAACAGAAAAATTCAAAAAGAGATTGCGACTATCAAATATCCAGAAATTGAAACATGCAAATTCATTACGTTTTCAAGGGTGTAGAATGAATGTTGCATGTAAAGTGGGTGTTATTTCTGTCTTGTTGTATGCGAATTGCTAAATATTTACAACAAGCTACACCCTATAACACCACCAAAAAAGAGAAAATTAAAACTGAAAAGATATGTGAAAAACATATGAAAATCAAACATTTTGATCCATGCAGCATATTCAATATTATTAATGGAAAATACTAATAAAAATAGTTAAATGAAATACTAGTAATAATTAATAAATCTAAAGTATAACATACATTACACATGAAAAACTTGTATAAGTAAATATATATATATATATATATAGAGAGAGAGGGGGGGGGAGAGGGTGCTGTCACCGATCTCGAAAAATAACGGATGATATTTTTGCCAATAATAAAAAAGTTGGAGTGACTCCACTCGACTTTCCCAACATTGAGTAATTAATGGTTTCGTAGATAAAGATACGTAAGAGGAGTTGTTAAATAAACAAACGAGAACATTATAATACTTTGTTGGAGTATTTTTTTCCATATAATATGATGTTTAACGCTACTGTACCTTGAGCCCATTTTGCCATAACGCTATTGAACTTTAAGACCATTACTTAAGCCCATGGATCATAATGATAAAGAATTTTTCGTTGTGTCCCTGTTAAAAACCTATATATGCTAGATTCATCAAAATCCATATAGTTAGGGCAACAGTGGCTTATAATATTTCTATAAATTTTCTGGTCCATCGGATAAGACATTTAGACGCTATCGCACTTTAAAAATTGAGCTCATATGCCACAATAATAAAGAACTTTTTGTTGTGTCCCTGTAAAAATCTATAAGTTCTAGACTCACCATAATTTATAGAGTTTGAGCGACAGTGACCTGTAATATGTATATAATGTTTTAGCTCAATCCGGTGAGGCGTTTAGACGCTATCGCACTTTAAGCAATTTGAGTCCGTAAGCCACAACGTGAAGAATATTTTTTTTGTGTCCCTATAAAAATCTATATGTGCTAGGAACATCAAAATTTATACAGTTGGTGTGATGGTAATCTATAACATGTATATAAATTTTATGCTCAATTGGATAATATCGGGTTTAGACACTGTAGCATTTTAAATAATTTAAATCCATATTGCATGATGATAAAGAATTTTTCGCTGTGTTCCTGTAAGAAAACTATACGTGCTAGATTAACCAACACGTGTGAGGTTCATACAAAGACAAACTATAACATGCGTATAAGTTTTCAGCTTAATAAAATAAGGTGTTTAGAGACCATCGCACTTTAAAGAAATTGGGCCCATAGGCCATAATGATAAAGAAATTTTCTTTGGGTTATTGTAAAAAACTATAATTGCTAGATTCATCAAAATCAACAGGGCTTGTGATATGGTAACCAATAACATACGTACCAACTTTCAGCTCATTCAAAGAAAGTGTTTTGATGCCATCGTGTTCACTCTCACACACACACATATATACATCATCGTAAAAGTAGTGAAAAGGAACTCAGGAGACCTCAAAACGTAAAGAAACATCAAAATCTCAATGTCAGATTTTTGACATGATTACAATACTTTTCTTACGTATATGCTTGGAAAGTAAATTGAACTGAATTGATGAGTGCTCTGAGAGGTTCCAGCTATTTCTGTTGCTTAAGAATGCAAAAGATGTCTGTTTTTTTTTTTTTTTTTTTTTTTTTTTTTTTAATGTCCATGAAAAGCTTTATATAGGTTTGTGGGCAGTTTTACGTCTTCTATTTATGTTGTGATGTGCTTTATTAAAAGGGTTTTATAACTCAGAACTTAGTACTCGAGTATAGTAATAAAGTAATATAGCTATTTTTAAATAGATTTATAATTTCTGTAAAAATAAAAATAACCTTTACGCCAATCTCAAATTCAATTCATACTTTTTTACAAAATCCTGATTAATCAATAGATAGTTTATAGAAAATGCCTTATAAGAATGTTGAAACTTCTTGAAATATAGTATTAAATCCACAGACATTTTCAGAAAATTACTTATTGAATTTTCGGAACTTATCTAAGTTTAATTCGATTTTTACATAGAAATACCACGAGTTGTTCTTTCTCATTAATAAAATAAAATTTTGAATACTGCATTACAATCCATGTCTAATATCATTATTTATATTAAACTGCATATTTGACACGGTTTATTTACACATAAATGTTATTTCCCGCATAAAAGATACAAAACTCGAAGGAATATTTTCTGCTAAGTTTTATAACTATCTACGTTGTTTGTTTGCCCTGAGAAAGATCATGCATATTTTAACACAGAATAGTTAAAGGATTTCTTGGTGAATAATTATTAAATTGAATACAACGTATTATACCTCATAAATAGAATGTTTTGGTGAAATTCTAAAGTGTATTTTCTTTTTAGCCTTTTCCGTGATTCACACTCCAATGTCTGTACGTAATTAACTATTAAACCTTGTAGACAAATATTTATTAAATGGTAAGCAAGATTAAGCTCATTTATCTTCTAGTTTAGAGTTTCAAATTAATGAGATAAGGCTGTAAATATTCTTATGTGCTATTTTATTATTATTTACTACCACGAAATATCATCTGAAGAATGTATCTGGAATATGAATTAAAATTACATTTAAAGAGAACAGCGATAGAGGATATTTTATATTGTTTAAATACAAACTTATTTGTATAATGTACAAATTATAAGAAAAAATATTTATAGTATAATAAAGTGAAATTTCCCGTTCAAAAATTGAATTAAAACTATTCTTCCTTTAAACAATAATAATAATAGTAATGGTAATCCTCATTATCATTCCAAGGTTTTGATTATTTAAAATACAAAATGTGTTTTATTAGTTTCTTAGATATTATTTATCTTACAAATGAAGACACGATACTTAAATATATTATGATAATTTTACTGCTTAAATTATAATACTTGAATTAGTTGATAATTCTGTCAATTTAAAGTGAGATTATGATGAATTTTTACCAATAGGAAATAAACAGTTAAAAGCTGATACAACATCTATCATGGTAAAAGTATTGAATATAAGCCAGGTTGGTACGATGACAAACAAAACCTTTGCTATATTGGGTATGACCGAAATTCAGGAATACGAATACATGTTTCCAAATATTCCTAACATGATTGCATGGTTTGCCTATCTCCTTATATTAAAATATTAAAAAAATGTCGCACATACGGTGTGGTGACAAGAGTCTCTGAGTCCCACACGGTAGAGCCCGGGTTCGAATCCTGGACATGACGTAGATGTTTCACCATGCGTTGTCTCTGTTAGGGGTAACGATGCGTCGTCAATGTTCATTGGGTGTCCCTTCAAAAATGGCCATAATTTCGGCGCGACCACGGCCAATGCTCAAGTAAAAAATTCTGCGCCATTAATAATAATAATAATAATAATAATAAATAAGTAAATAAAAAAAATATTTGAAAAAAAAAAAAAGTTATTTTATTTGAATATGCTAGGTATTTTTGAAATTTGTTTCTGTGGGGAAAAAAAAGTGACATTGCAGAAGGACGGGTAATAACTGCCATATAACCTAAGATCACAATGAGTTTATTTATTCAAAAATAAGGGGAAGATAAGACTAATATAAATTGTTATTTAATGCTTCCTGTTCAGTAGAATTTCATCATTTCATTTTTGTTCAACAAGTACATAATTGTATATTAATGGGTATCAACTGCAACAATTTCCTCGCGTATAACCTGGTCGTGATCATATAGGTTTATCTAATAAGATATTTCACATGCGTGACATATTTTGACAGGCTTGGAAGACTTTTAATGTAATCTCTGATAGATTTGTCATATGTTAATACATTTATAAACCATATATATATATATATATATATATATATATATATATATATATGTATGTATGTATTTACAAGTATTTTGCTCTTTAAATTTTAAATAAGACCATTATTAATCAGCTAAACGTACTTGAAAACATAATTATTTTATTAAACAACTAAAATTTTAATAAAATTAAGCATCATGTTAGACCTTATGAAACGAAATTAGCCGCAGTTTACTGTTACATAAATCGTTGATATTTAAATGATTATCATAACAATTATTTTCAATAACAAAATTGCCTTTAGTTAAAAGCTAATTTTTGATGAGGGGAAATTCTACACACTTTTCTTCTCAAAGCGTCAGAATACTGGCCAGATATGTAAAGCAGGTCTGTGTCATACGTACTTGGTTTTTCATCTTTTGTTAAAAATATAGTTATCACTTAGTTCATCATAATGAGATAATAAAAATTCTGGTTTTGAAACTTAAAACAATCACATGTATATACAAAATATTTAATACTAATACTACACTGTCAAAAAATTCTGTATATTTACTGAACAATTTATCCAGAGTCCATGTAAATTTACAACAATTCTTAGTTAAAAGTAAATAATTAAAATTCTCGATTTTTTTTCTATATTTTTCTTATTTAACTTATCCATAAAAATTAAAAATGGATGTTTCTACTTTAGAAAAAGTAGTCTAAGTCACGAATATATTCTCACCAATAATTAATCAAATTAATATTATTCATTAAAATGCATATATAAAATAAATTTTTTAACATTTCTATATTTTTTCTTTTGGTAATTTTACGTAAGACTGATTACATAAGTAAATTTCTTTTGAAATTTTTAACAGTGAGATGATTTTTTTTTTCAACTTCTTGATTTATCATATTAACTGGAACTTTAAAATATCCATTCAAAATGAATACATTTTATAAAATATCTGTTTCATTTTTTTTCCTCAAAAGGTATTTTATTTATTTATTTTTGCCACAATGCATAAAATTGATTCTTGGTAAAAATACTCAGAATTTCCTGTTTAAAATATTGCTTCTATTCTTGGAATGCGAAGTCACAATGATAGTTTGTAGTTTTTTCACCCCCTCAAGAGAACATAGAAATATATGTACTTCGGCAAATCGCTGTAACTGATATATCAATGATGGATCACCAAGCTTCCGTTAAAAAATCTCTTTCACTTTCAAAGAAAAAATATTTATTTCTTAGAACAGAAAAAAATGGCGCATACATGTAATTCAGAATTAAAAATTTAGAAAGCAAATATTATTTGGAGACTTTAAAAGGGATATATGTATCAAACGATTTTCAACCACATACTTAATTTAAGAACCTTTTAACTTGCTTATCGTTCCAGAATTAAATGGGGTTAACATTTTATTAAATTAGTTAGTAGCCAAAGTCAAATAAGTTACTTATAACATTACAATAAATACAACACTTTGTAAGGGAAGGTGAAGATTTCGTAAGAAGTTCGCAAATAGGAGTTGCGAGGAATCCCCTAGTTTGTGTAAGAGACATTTACGCTATTCTACGAGTTTAAAGTAAAAGTTTCAGATTTTGCGAAAATATAGCAGGTAGGAAGAAATTGAATAAGTCAAGTTACGTACGAAATGCAAATTAATGTTGCAAACTATAAAAGGCAGCTGAAAACGGGGAGTTTTGAGGAGTATTTTTGTGGGGAGTAGAATTTTTATGGGGAGAGGAGATTTTCACTGTTGGGATTTTTGAGGTTCATTACGAGGTTTGCTGTTCGAGGAGACAGTTAAATGCTGCTCAGATTATAAAGAAGTATAAGTGAACTTTCACTCGGATATGTTGCTGAAAGTATATGGGTATTATCAAGTAATTTATTATGTTTACATCGAAGTTATACATCATTTATATTTTATTATACGTTTAAGGAATAGCCCCATTCTCCTCTCTTTGAAGAGATTTAATTAAATATTTGTTAAGTTGAACAATTACATTTCAGTTTTTACTTCTTACACATACAAAAGGTTCAACTATGAATGACGAAGGAACCAATTCATCGCATTGGGGCCACAATTCGTCAAAACTTTATTGTGAGAATGGTTTAAGCTAAATCAAGATTTAGTTCATTAAAATGCTTCCATTAATTTCAGATGTAACGTATTATTTTAAGTGATATTATAATAAATAAAAAGTTAAAATAAATTATAATTTTTACTTTTTTTTTACCTCACCTCTCTTTCAAAAAAATAATTGTTTGTAGAAAATATGTAGTTCCACTTTTTTTTGACTGAAATATGTGTGATTTACCTTTCGATACTTAATTTATTTTTGTTTTATCTCATAAAATCGACTTTGTGACACAGGTGCAAATATTTATGATTTATACTTTAATGGGTATGATAACTTTAGAACTAAATAAAATTTAAAAACTTTATAGATGAAAATAATTAGAATGAAATGAAATCTTAAATGTATATATATATATATATATATTAGATATACATAAATGAAATATTACTGACATGTCATCAAGGAAAACTATCTACAAAGCTTTTTAAATCGGTCCAAGTTCTACCGCCGATCATATAACTTTAGGGGTTATGGAAACATATCTCTAATTTTTTACACAACTGAGATTTTTAACACAAAAGAGCAGATTCGTATTATTCACAATCTCATGCAATAACGTACGCTGTAATATCGCCTGGGGGATGCCAGTTCATAAACATAATTCAATATAAGTTTTCTTATTTTGAAATTTAACTGTTTCAACATTCTAAAGAAACATTTTTAGGATAGCTAAATACTGAAATTATGTATATATATATATATATATTATTTAAATAATAAATTATATTTATAAAAGAAATAAAGATAATCTCTTTAATATATATTAAATTAAATTATAAATAAAGAGTGACTTTTAAATAGATATGTTTTGTGATAAGATTCAAAATTAATTTATCCGAAAAATGATTATGCATCTGTGTATTATATGTTTATGATATACTGTATATATATATGTGTGTGTGTATCATAACATATAATACACAATCATTTTATACATCGTTTTATGCACATAACAGATAATCTTTGTGCATTCTATGTTATGAAATATACATATTTCATAACATATGATACACAATCCTTTTATACACATAACACACAACCATTGTATATCATATGGTATTAAATATATATGTATACATATATATATATATTTTTTTTTTCATAGCATATAATACACAATCATTTTATACACATAACACACAATCATAACATATAACACACGATTAATTTTAGAATAAATTAATTTTATAACTTATCCCAGCGCATATCTATTTCAAAAGTCACTCTTCATTTATAATTTAATTTAATATACATTAAGTATTATCATCATATTTCTTTTGTATAAATTTCTTTTCAAGAATAAATTGAAATTTTTAGGAGATGTCTCATAAATATTTCAGCAAGAAACTTAAGTGAACTTAAAAAGAGAATAACTCATTAACACCAAGCGATGTGTATATATAGGCAGTTAATAAAATAGAACGTAAAACCTTTGTGATTTCTTGGATTTTGTTTTTTTTTTTAATAGCCTGTGCGAATATTTAAAACATTTCAGCGATTTTTCATGTGCCTGTTATTAATTATAATTTCGTAATTCAAATAGTCGTTTTATAATTTTTTAATCTTCGCACATACATTTCTCTTTTGTACAGGTATACCGTCTGTTGTCAATCGGAATACGGAGGCTGTTCGCACAATTTTTAGACGATTTTATTTCGCAGTAAGGAAAAATCGTTTGCATGGATAATTTTATTTTCACAACAGTTATATTTTGAAAGTTTTATTTATCTTCTGATATTTAGAATTTTTGTTTAGATGCAAAAATGCGCTTTTAAAATGGCAGTGGATGGAAGGATAGGTTTCCACTCTTTCCAAAGATAGTTTTTAGTGAAATCTTTATGAAAAGCATTTATCAGGAGAAAAATGGAAAAATGTTGCAACAACAGATGAATCTTGGGTCTATTTAAGTGGTTGCAATAAAAAAAGGTCAATTTATTATCACAAAAGTGGAGAAAAAAAAAATTGCTACATGGCTCAAAGCATCAAAAGAAAGTTTTTCTAAAGGATTTATGATTGCCACTGGTTTTTCATGCAAGCGCAAGATAAAAGCAAAAAACTGTGACAAAAATGTCAAAATCAACTCTAAATACTCTTAAGAACATATTTTAACTCCAATTTTTAAAAATGAAAATCCAGATCTTTATCCACAATGCTATCAATCCGTTGAACTGTATCAAGACAAAACAAGCAGCCACACATCGCAATCCGCAATTGCTTTTCTAGAAAAAAAATGGAACAAAAAACGGGAATTAAAATCATACCCTTCACTGACATTCCTGCTAAAAGTTCTGATGTATCACTGTTGGATTTTTGTGTTTTTCGACTCTTAAAATCAACATTATCCAAACACCGACCTACAACGCATTGTGGACTCTGGAAAGCCGTTCAAGAGGAGTAGAAAAATATACCTCTTCCGATATTATAAAAAGCATTATTATCATAGAAATTATGATGTAGAATGTTAGTTAGGAAGAAGGGCTATCAAACTGAACAAATAAAACTCGAAATATGAGTGAAATTGCTTCAGTACACTCCATCAAAATCGTCTAAAAAATGTGCGAACAGCCTCTGTATGTCAGGGAACATATAGATTTATAAACGTATTAAAGAACATTTATATATTTTCTTATTAAGTTTTATTATCTCAAAGGTTTGACATTGGCTCGCCCAGTGTTCAGTAATGAGGACTAGTAGTAATTTTAAAATTAATACAAGAGTTGCTTAAATTTTTATTCTTTATTTTTAATAGTTCATGTTCACTTACATTCAATATATTCTTTTAAATATATTTAAAATATTAATTCGGGAGTTAATGGGTTAAATAAAATATAGCCACACACATACCCACACGCACATAATATGATGTATATTCAGAATGCAAGAAAACAGATTATCAAATGCTATGTATCCGCTAGAACCTGAAAGATAGTAGTGTTATTGAAGACATCGACAATACTCCCATTAAAATGAACCATTAGTACCCACATTCATCAAAAAGTAACTGATTTAAAATAACAAATTGACAATAAAGAAGAATGCCTATTCTTATCAAATTCTTTAACATCAAAGAAGGAGCAATGATAATCTTAATGAAAAGTTACAATCGCTCAAAAATTAAAGGAACTTTGAAACGTACAACTCTTCAGAGTAAAAAATCTTGCATTATTCGAACTATAGTAGCCATATTAAGCCAAACATTATAGGGTACGTTCAATCTTGTGAAAATTTTTAAAAATTTAAGCTGTAAGAAAAAAATGAATGTTTAATAAGGGAAATCACCATAAATTTATAATAATTAGAAACCATAAATCACATGTAATATGATATTTGGATAAAATAGGTGAATACAGAATAGCATTTCTATTTGAAATCACCGTAATAAACAGAAGTATTTTTGAATCATTTTAGATTCGACTATTGCAAATTTACAAGAGTTGTTAATGTGTTTTGATAATATTTTGTTACAAAAAATAAAGTTTACATGCAAAATGTTTTGTTAAGGGAAAAAAAAAAAAAAGAAAAGAATTGCAAATAATATGGAATAGTAGGTATTTCTCGTTTCCCAAATAATCATTTTGAAGAATAAATCAACCTGAACCACCTGTTGGTAGAAAAAAGTTCATGGGAATCAGATTACTTACTAACTCAACTCCTCTATCGGAAATAACTCTAGGTTTTCCATTCATTTTACTGCTTCGTAAATAGATTACAGAATTCGTAATACTTACAGTCGGCAGCAAAATTATTCGAGCGCTAGCAATAATTCTTATGTAAAAAAAAAATTTACTTCATACTACTTTTTTGAATAAATTCTTGTCGAGTCATGTTCTTAGTCTAATGATGTGATTTAGCAAGGATTTTATTAACAAAACAGTATTAAGTGTATTTTTTTATATATATAGGAATTATTGCTAGAGCTTGAATAATTTTCCTGCCGACTGTACCTCTAAAAATGTTAAAGCTTGAAAAATCAAAAAAATTGTATGACACAAAAACTATTCTTCTCACTAAGACAAGTTAAACTACCGTTCGTGTTTGAGGCCCAGTGAAGACGTTTTACATGCTTCTAATATTTTCCATCACCACAGAGGTGGGATATAATGGTATTTTATTTTAACCAACTATTTTATATCCCCAAATGTTCCTCTTACATTGTTACATATTAAATATATGACAAAATTCCATAATACTCATTTTACATAAGCTAAAATATCCTGTATATCCACTTGATAAGAAATTGATTAAAAAATAATAAACTGACATAAAAGGGGAATAAACATCAAGATAATATTATTTAACAATGAAGAAGGAATAATGAGAAGATCGTTCAAAAAATGAATATCCCCAATTATTTTTGTCACTTGTATATGTACGTAAAACGATACTGTCCTTATATGAAGCATTAACATTGATTATGTTTACCTCAATTCCTTTCCGCAGTGCTAAGTTTGGTAGCGTTCAAGGCAAAGACACTAATAGAAACTTAATGAGCAGAAGAAACTTTTCAAGTAGAAAAATAACTACTTACAAGCTTAATAAATAGAATACCTCCTTTCTGAAATAGGATAATGCGATTTTAATTTGAAAAAAAATATATTAATTTAATATTGAAAATTTATTGTTTTTAGCTTCTATGTTATATAGTTCAATAATATTATAGTGCGGTTGGGTGATGTTTCATTATTATTTTATTTTTATTTTCGCACTAGTCACTATTTAAGAACAGTTATTTTCATCTCTTGGTTTATTTCAAAATGTTTGTCTTGAAATAAACTAATTTTATTATATTTATTTTTTATTTTCATTTCATTTCATTTCATTTATGTAATTTTTGTTTAGAGTGTCAGATAAAATTCGGGAGGAATGGCATCTTATTAATACATATATTTTAAATGTGTTTTAAAAAATAATAAAAACTTTTGAAAAGTTGCTTAAATTTTTTAGTTATTATTATTATTTTTAAAATCGTTTTCATACTCGTTCAATTTTAATTTTATTAGGTTAAAAAAATGTTGTAAGATTGTTTATCTAAATTGGTATATTTTTTTAGAATTTTAACTTTCTGAAAAATTAACTAATTTTCTGAAAATGGAAATTTTAAGTAATAAACTAATTTAAAATTAATTTGATATTAAAATTCTTAATTAAGTGAGATATTGAGTTACACAAAATAAGTTTGCATGCTTAATATATTTACAATATTATACACGTTTTAATGAGACTTTATTATTTAAATTTATTTAAGGTTTAGGAAAGTATATGCATATTAGATATATTTGATGTTCATTTTATGTTTTTTAGATAAAAATAAATTAATTAATCTTAAAATTTCAAGCTTTAATACACTACTAAGAAAGATTTAAACTCAAAACTGATTAAATGTTATGTCTATTTATATACATAGTAAAAATTTTTAAATTTTCTTTACTTTCTTAAAATTGCTCGAATTTTAATAAAATAATCTGAAATGTATTCATTGCGTCTAACAGAGAAACATCTTTTTAATTTAATATCAATGTAAAGTTTGTTAAAAATTCGAAAGATAATTTTTTAAAGTTAAATTCAAATATACGTTTAATGTATAATAACATATTTATTCATCCATTTAAAATTAATATTAAATACCTTAATTCCGGCTTTCTAAAATATGTTTGGGATTTGCCCATTACCCAAAAGGCCGGATAAATATTTTTCACTACTCAACATATATCGAAAAATTTAATTGAAATTTTCCACAATATGATCGATTGTGCATCTCTAAGGATTTGGCATAATTATAAAAGCATAGTAGGATTTTTTTTAACGTTCCATTTTAAATCTACCAGATCGAGTAATCAACAAATAAGTAACAACTGTTAATTTTGTATTACTTTCTGCAAAATTATCAGAGATAATTTTTTATTAAGTGTTCAAGAATATTTTCGATTCTTTTTAAATAATATCAACTTGATTGTCGTTTATGAATATATTTTTTTAGATTTCATTTAAATCATTTTCTTAGCAATTCCTTTTATTACTTTATTCTATATTCAATAGAAGGAAGTATTGGATTCGTAAAAATTTTCGACCTCGGGTTTTTCATAGTTTTACACGTTTTGAGAGCTGTAGAACATGATTTAACTTTTTTTAGTAAATGTCTGTCTGTCTGTGTGTGTGTGACAAAATTGTGTGGCGACTGTATCTCAGGTACTACTGCACAGAATTTCATACAAATTGGTATGTAGCTGCACATTGACATAAATTAGTGCGTTTATCAACTTTAGGTAAAAATTGTCCAACAGCTTGCGTTGCCATCCCGCTTTTTCTACATTTTTAACATGGTGGTATAGGACAAAATTTTGTATAAATGTGCATAAAAAGAATTATTTTTTAATAACCATTATGAAATTTAAAAGAATTATTTGTACTAGAGAGAGTCAACTGGGAAAAAAAACATATGTGTAGAAGCCACGCCTCCCCACCTGGGGGGGGGAAGTCCCCCCTCGAGGAGAGTAAATTTTCATGATAGGTATTTTTCAAAAGAGCTCGCCAATATTTTTAAAACGAATAGTTGAATCATCGATCTGCGATAATTTAAAATAAATTTCTGGGTTTTTTCTTTTTTAACCAAAAGAAAAAAATGCAATATTGAGGGTAAAATTGACTTTTTTTGGATATTTTGCGTTATACTACTTCTCTAATATGGAAATCGTCTGCATTATAACGGAAGATAATTTTTTTATATAATAATTTTAATAAATTATTCTTACTGAGTGAATTTGTATAGGAAAATATAGAAGAAACTCATGTGGTGGCCACAACATACCAGTTTATCATTGGCATTATACATAAGAAATTTCAGCAAATTAATATTTGTTTATTAAAGCAATAAAATTTTTATGGAAAAATATTTGTAAAATTAATTTATGGTTTTTCTTGGTTTAGGTTGAAGGTGAGTGCCTTTAATAGCTATGCAGTCGGCCATTAGAGATAGTCAAGGATTCACTCCTTAGTCAGTATATAGAATTTTAGTAAAATATATACATATATTATATTATAATTATCTTTCTGCCTTTATAATACCTCTGATTCTGTCAGTTATGAATACACTTAACAAAATCTTCGCACTTATCTGGTTTGATAGTCACCTAATTTTTTTTACAAAGAGTACTTTGGTTTTGGGTGTAGCTAAAATACCATTTATTTCAAAGTTAACCACAATGAGAAAAACTTCTGTAACTGACATCTAGAATTTAAATGGTGGCTCTAGTAAAAATAGTTCCATGCCATCCTTATAAATTTCAGTCCCCTTTGAAAGCGAGTTCTAGAAACCATTATTAGAATTCTAGAGCATTGACCTATTAATTAAGGTGAAACTTATTTAAAAATCTCTGCAAATAAATGCGAACACAAGGGGCGAGTTTTAGCAGCTGGAAATTTGGTTTATAACCCTATTCTAGAAAATCAAGCGAGAATTTCTCGCAATACAAAAGATTCAGAATATTCAAAATATTGTTTCACCATCTAGAAATGTACAGAATAGAAATTCTCAATCATTTCGTCTATTCAGTTTATTGGCATGCCTTATACAGATAGTTTGGAAATCTATATTTCTAGTTTAGGAATTTAGAAAATGACAATTTATTCGTTCTAAATGAAGGTGGTATAATTTTTTTCTCTCAGTGCATGTATTTTCAATTAAGCTTTTATTTTGACAAATATGCTGGTCACTGTATTTGAGAGACATCATTTCTAGAAAGAAATTGTTGTACTTTCTGAAACTTATCGCATGGACATCGTCATCCATTTACAGAATATTTCAGAACTCTTGAAACATACGCTAGTAGTGATATCAGAGCTCATGTGGAGCACAAATCAACATAGAAACATTGTCCTATGTCTAACCATTCTTAAATTACTGCAGTTAAGATAAAAAATGTCTAAATCTAAAATTATCTGCAATATCTGAAGTTTTTTTTATAACACTGCGCAAAAAATAAGCACTTATTTGCAAAAGATAGAAAAAATAATATAAGATGACATCAGTTTCATTGGAATACAAAGATTTAACTGTGAGGTACAAGATAGGAATTCAAACATGGGAAAAATGCAAAATTAAATAGTCGCCAAAATTTGAAATCGGTAATATCATACCCTCCTTTCCATTTGCAGTCGATCACCTTATCACCTTATCACCTGCAGTCTGTCAACAAACTTGCACATTCGCCTTCGAAGAAGCTTTCATTAGACAATTTTAGTTATTACAACTCTGCAGTTGCGTTTAAATGTACCTATTTTATATTTTGTCATGGTATAAAAAATGCTGATTCTATACTTTTTTGACAGGGTAGTATTTTTGTAATAATTTTACAAGAAATAAAAACTGGAGAATAAGTGATAACTGAATGGAAAAGAAAAAACTGTTCGAGCCAGAAATTGACTGTTTCTGTGAAGAAATTGATACGCTAATCTTTATACATGAAATAGGTTGATAGCAAATTTGTAAAAACATAGCAAATTACAGGTATATTTATTCTTTAAATTAATATTTTGTTGCACGATGTAACAAAATTCTCTATAGTGTATTAATCAGATGTTAATAAAAAAAGTATGAAGAATTTTACTTTACCATGTAATAAAATTTTAATTTAAAGAAAAAATATACCTATAATTTGCTATGTTTATTATATCACTTTCAGTGTTATGTTATATTATTTAATTAATCTGTAAAAAACAATCTTAGGCATGTATCACCTATAAAATACTTTTTATTCTCTCAGTAGCAAATTATTGATTTATATATACTTTAGAACAACTGGAAAGATCATATAATTGCAGTAATATGTAAGATTGATTCAAAAAATCAAAATTTGATAAATATTTCTATTGAAAGATTTTTTTTAAAAACATTTATTAAAAGTACTTTGTCTTAAATTAAATTATAAATATTGATCGAAATAAATAACCTATCGAATTCGATTCCATTAATATAGAAAACTTTAAGTGCGTTCATTTCGTTAAAAGTTTCATTAATAAAAAAAAAAAAAAAAAAAAAGACTGTAGAACGTTTTATTATCCATTTTCTTAAACATATAATGATGCTCTAGAAAAATCTGTAATTTTCACGTAAAATATTAATTTCTGTCTCAAAGAAAGAAAATATGTATAGAAAACTGAATTTTTATGAAAAATAAAAATATTATAAATAAACTCGACACTTTCAGAGCTTCTTAATTTTATTTATTATTTTTTTTTTTTTAACTTGTGCTGGAAAGTTTTAAAACAAAATTATATTATATAAGATTTTATAAATGTACTTTTACAGAATGTCTTTGCTTTAGAAATTTGTTTTCCTTGAACATATGCTTGGTTATTCTTTTCAAAGAATTTCATTTGTAAAATTAGACATTTTTCTTTTAAAATAATAATATTTATTTTTAAATTAAAATAATAATTAAGAATTTAATTTAATTTTAATAAACGATAAATTAAATTGCATATTTAAGATATATATATATCAGAAATTCTTATAAGTTTAATTATGATTTTTATAATTTTTATTATGTATTAAGAATTAAATAAACAATTTTCTTCTAATTAAGAATTTTTTTTTTTTTTTTTTTTTTTTTTTAAGTAAGCCTGTTAAAAAAAACTCGTTTGTATTTACTGAATTTTAAAAAATGTATATTCAATTAATTTTTGTTGAACGTGTCATTTTTAATAAAAAATATATCCTATAGCAGAAATTATCTTTATGCTGAAGATCAAAAGTGGGAACATAATTATTAAGAATATTATATATTTTTTTCTATGTGCAGTTATAAAAGTAAAGCTATTAAGAAGATTTAATTAGATGGAAAGAATGAGGATGATCGAATTTCACTAGAAATTATCGTAAAAAAAAAAAAAAAAAAAAAAGAAAAGAAAAGAAAAGAAAGAAAGAAAGAAAAGAAAAATCAGCATAAGTAAAGTAATTTGTTTTCGGAAGTCACCATTATAAAGATGTTTTTTTTAAATGATTAAATTCTTAGCATTATATACCAGTTTTGCCAGACTTTAGGACTTTTTCATTCAATAGTCACCAATAATTTTGAGAAGTGATATTCAATATACATTATAGATGATTCTTCAATTCAATTCATCTATTATGTATATCAAATATCACTTCTCAAAATTATTGGTGACTATTGAATAAAAAAGTCGCAAAGTCTGACAACATTGTTATATAGGCATACTTCAGAGAAAAATTTATAAGCTATATATAAATTTCCCCCACAATAAACCATATAACTTCAAATTTCACAAAGATCCACTTATTCCTGATTTTGTCAAAAATCGATATAGCTGTTTAAAAAAAAAAAAAAAAAAAAAAAAAAAAAAACTATATTTTTGTCACATTTTAGTCAAAAATCGATAATTTCGTTTTATGTTAATTCAGATCTATATTTCAACCATTCGTTTTAAAGGTATTGATGAGTTCTTTCGAAAGACAACCATATTGAAAATTCACACTCCCCGGGGAAGCGATGATCCTATGCGCACACACTTTTTTTTCCAGTTTACTACTGTTGTTATCAGTAATTCATATTAATTTTAAAATCACACGTTAAAAATAACTCTCATTATATACATTTATACGTAATTTTGCCCTATCTTGCCATGTTAAAAATTTAGAAAAAATGGGATCACAGCGCCACTTGTTGTGAGATTGATTCCCAAATATAATGAGCACGAGCTTAGGTAAGGGTCCAACTAGATAACATGTTTGGTTAAATTTCGTTCATTGGTACGTGAGATACAGCGTCCACAAAATCTGTGATACATGCGCACAGACAGACATTTTCTAAAAACAGTCAAATCGTGTACAGGGCATCTCAAAATGTGTAAATACATCAAAAAGTGGAATTCGAAAATTTTCACGAATCCAGTACTTTCTTCTGATATATATAAAAAAAAGAATAAAGCATGATTCAAAAATATATAGGGTGAAATGGGATAAGTGTTATCTCGGCTTACAACTCAACTGATAAGTTAAATTTAGACCTGATAGTTATCATATCTGTTTGTTTGAATTTCTTTTTGTTACTTTTAGTCTTAAGAAACAAAATCAAATACAAAACAATGATAGTTTGAAAAGTTTGAATAATTGCTAACATTTCCACTTTTTAACAGAGTGCCACAACAATGAATTTAACGAAAATATGTAACAGTAATTATTCGAAATATGTAAGAGTTTTTAAAATACTTAGAAACTGCGAATGAAAAATTAAAATTTACTCAATAAATAAAACAAACATACTTCATACCTTATCTCAAACACAAAATCAAAAACAATTACTGTTATAATAGCTTAAAAACATGATAAGCAAACATTTTTTTTTTTTTTTTTTTTTTTCTTGGCTGTAAAAGTTAAAACCGCTAGCGGCTACAGAACAAGGAAAAACTATTAAACATTGCTTATTTTAACCTAAAGACTGAATAGTTGAAGTATAAAAACTGAGATATTTACTAAGAGGAAATAAAAAAGTATTATCTCAATCTATTTATTTGGAGAGTACGTGTTCCTACAACTTAATATATATTTTATAAGATTATTTTTCTATAGCTTAGAATGGTTATTTTTTATTATATTAAATGGATAGTGGACGATATCCACCATACTTTTTCTTTTGTATATCACTGTCATAAATTCAGTATGCTACTTACTCACTAATTTCTAAGTTTTCTCCCTTCGTTTAACATTATAATTGTTTAACAATATATAAGCATATTTGGGAACTTTGTAAATTTATTCATAAGTTTTTTTTTTAATATTTTTATTACTGAGTGCTGAAATTTAACACACATTTTCACTTTCTATTACTTATACATATGGTAGTATTGTTTTTGAGTCAAGTTTTCTCAAAATTGAGTATTTGCTTTATTTACACGTTTTGTGGTCCTCTGAATCCGAAAAATATATTTTTAGCATTTGGTCTATGTGTGTGTTTGTTATCAGCATATCTCAAGAACAAATTGTAGCTTTATTATCCTCATGTACAATCGGTAACAAAAGTGTCCGAACACTAGCAAAATTTCCTATGTAAAAAAAGTACACTTCATCCCGTTTTGTAAAATAAATCCTTGTCGAATCCTGTTCTTTGTCAGTCTAAGAACATGATTCGATAAAGATTTATTTAACAAAACCGTATGAAGTGTACTTTTTTACATAAGAATTTTCGCTAGTGTTCGGACACTTTTGTTACCGACTGTATATCCTATAGTGATGCTACACTAAACTTTTCGTTGAAATCTAGTTATAGGTTCATGTACAGGACCATCGAAGATTAGGTCTATGGGCGAAATTTCTCGTAAGTACTATCTAACATCTGTAGGCTGCCTTAAACAAAATGGAATGAACAATGTTTTTTAAATGCATAAAAGAATATTTTGTGTAGATTGTGGTATGGAAATCATTAATCATTCATTCACAGGACTGCCCAAATTTTAGGGATATATTGGGACTATACATGGAAATTGCTGGATGTGTATTTCATTTTGTGTTATATGTTTTACACATAAGACTAAATTTAAGTACACAATGTGATGCCTGTATAGTTTATACACAATATAAAGAACATCCCAAAATTAATCTACACGTATGTAATTAATGGAAATTTTTCTACATTTTACTATGTCGAAGAACACTGCTCAGGAAAGAAAATGAATTTCTCATACCCATACTATAAATAAAGTATGTTTTGAAGTTCGATTTTCCCTTTTGAATTTTTGTATAATATCGCGTTTTGAGGTACTCTGAATATGAAAGACAAATTTTTAGGCGTTGATATATATGCATATATGTTATCTGCGTAACTGAAAAACAAATAACTGCAAAAATTTCAAATTTGTTATTATGATTTGGTATGTATAGTGCCACTTAAAATGTTGATCAGGATTGGTAAATTTAAAGGTAAATTAATAACAGCTTCGAATTTTTTTTTAAAGTATATATAGGCACTATAATTGAACGACGGGATTACGGGGGTGGTATCCCCTTCACACATAATCCATGAGTCAAATAAAATTGTTCTTAAATCTGTTTTAGATTACTTTAAAATTAAATTGAACTTTATTACCTTACCATATCGATCTTGCTCCTTAATCTGCAAACTGTCTTTATAGCATTGAAATGCAAGGAAATATAAAGTCGTGTGAGTGACATATCAGATTATTTATATATATATATATATATGTGTGTGTGTATGTATGTATGTATGTATATGTGTGTGTATGTGTGCGTAAACATACCAATATTTGTCTGCCATAAAAAATAAAAGGAAAATCTGATCAATTTAAGCCATTTTTAACTTATTCGCCGCAATGAAAGGCAAGTTTTCACACCGAGAGAAATATACTTAAATCATTCAGCTGCTATGAACGGCTCAGATTTGAACCAATTGAAACAATTTATTCTCGAGTAAAGCCGAACCAAATATGGGTGAAACTGTTTGATGCTGAATAAAAACATATTCCCTTTGACAAAATCGACCTCGTGTGCCTTATTGTGGTATGTGAATGTGATACCACAAAGGTATGGTTACATTTTAAAGACGTTATGTAGCCGTTCTTAATTATTCTGAAGCGAAGATAATATTATTTATCAGTTTTTGCTTCTTTTATATATAAAATAACGGTGTAGGAATTCCATTAAATCCTATTAAAATATCATTGATTTAAAATTGAGGAATAATTTCTAAAATCAAAATCTCTGTGACAAGCAGAGATTTTAGTTTTATGCAAATTGTTTTTATATATGTTAACACGTTTAGAAAAATAAATTCTTTTACGCATAGCTGCAAAATTTTTTCAAAAACTATGAGTTGAAAAAACAGTATGTAACTAGCTTTCCTAGGCTTGTAATTCTCTATGTTGATTTTAATTTCAAATAAAATATTATAACTCACTATTTGAATTTTTACATGCATTTAAAAAAAATAGTTTCAGTGAATATAATAATAATATTAGAAAACTTAGACATAAATAAATTTCTACATTAAATAAATACATTGTTCAGCTACAAATTATTAATGACTTGGTAGAAATATTGATGTGGGTTATGTACATACGAAGTTTTAAGCAAATCTGTTCAGAAACACCTTTTAATGTGAATTTAAAATTTTCAAGTGGGCGGCACTTGGAAACAGGATGGCGGGCCAAGTTGGCAAACAAATATATCAAATATATCAGTGCGATTGGTCTACCATACAAATTTAGTTCTAATTAATTCAGAATTTCAAAAATTATCGTGTTAAGAAATTAAGTGGCAGCCACTTGGATCAAAATGGAGGAGAAAGTTGCTCAGTGAACTAACCCAAGATATTTGTAAGGTAAGTCCACTATCCAACTTTATTCGAATAAATTCAGTATTTCAAAAAATTATCACCATAAGATATACTTAGGTAGAAGCGTTCAAGTGGCCGCAACTTGGAAACAAAATTTGCGGAGAAACTTGCCCACCGAAATCATAGATATTTGAATGATAAATCCAATTGAATGATAAAATCCTCTGTCTTGAACTAATTAAGTAGATCAAATGTAATCGTGATAACAAATTTTCAAGTGGCTGCCACTTGAAAACAATATTATGGAGCAAGTTGCCCAGAAAACTCATCCAAGATATTTCAAGCAAATGTCCACTGTCCAACATTTGTTCGAATCAGTGCAGTGTTTCAAAAGTTATTGTTATGACAAATTTTCAAGTGGCAGTCTATACGGCTGGAACTTGGATACAAAATGGCAGAGCAACTTGCCAATCGAAATCTTCCAAAATATTTGTATGATGAGTTCACTAAACAACTTTAGTGCAAACTAATTCAGTATCTCGAAAATTATCGTAATTAGACATTTTCAAGTGGCCACCACTTGGAAACAAAAAAGCAGATTGAGATGCCCAGCGAACTTATCTGATATAGTTGAATGATAAATCCACAACCCAAATTTTGTACGAATTGACTCAGTATTACAAAAGTTTCATAATGACAAATTTTCAAGTGGCCGCCACTTGGAAAGAAAATCGCAGAGGAAGTTACCAAGCGAACTTATCACGATATTTGAACCATATAAGTTCACTATCCAACTTTGGTTTGAAACAATTTAGTATTTCAAAAGTTATTGTGATGGCACATTTTCAAGTGGCAGCCGGATTTCAAGTGGTCGCAGGTTGAAAACAAAATGTCGAAACAAGTTGCTCAGTGAACTCATCCAAGATGTTTGTATAAGTTCACAATTTTGATTCAAATTGAATCAGTATTTAAAAAGTTATGATTATAAATTTCTATCTGGTAGCCTGATTTCAAGATGTCCTGCTTCGTTTAAGACATCTGCGACTTTGTTAAAAATGACGGATAAGTTTCATTAATAAACTTCGTTGAGACACTTATATGGTTTATGTATATATCAAAATTCAATCAAATTTGACCTTAAATACGCTTTTAACAATGTGAATTTGAAAATGTCAAATGACTTCCACTTAAAAATAAAATAAGAGAGCAACTTGGTTAACAGACTCATTCAAGATATTTATAAGATAAATTCGCTGTCCAAATTTGGTTCGATTCGGAATATTATTTCGGAAGTTATTGTGATTATAAATTTTCAAGTGGTAGCCTGATTTCAAGTAGATCCGCTTAGTTTAAGATATCCGCCGCTTTGTTAAAAATGATGATAAAGTTTATTAATAAACTTCGTTGAGACCCTTATATGGCCTATTTATACATCAAAATTTAAACAAATTCGAAATACTCTTTTTACAATGTGAATTTCAAATTTTCAAGTGGTCGCCACTTGTAAGTAGAAATGGAAGAATTTAAGTCCTTCTCTTATGCCTAATAAACCAAGACGTAAGGCAGTTGCGACTTTCCGCCTATCTACAAGACATGACTGCCTTGCCGCTCATTTGAAGCGCATAGGTATCTTAAACGACCCTACTTGCCCACTTTGTGATTCTGGAGAAGTAATGGACAGGGACCATCTGTCCCGTTGTAGGTTGTAGGTGTAGGTCCTCCGAGGTTCTACAGAAGAGTCGAGATATTGGGAGGCAAGATAGCTCCTTAGGCAATTACTTCGGTGTTTTGTTCTATGTTATGTTGTCTATAATTTGTTTTATAACTTTATAGTTCTTGTTTCTTTTGCCAGGCCATTGGCGAAAAAAAACTTCATTAACGAACTCATCCAAGATATTTATAAGATAAGTTCGTTGCCCCAAATCATTTCGATTTGAAGTATTATTTCTGGAGTTAACGTGATGACAAAAATTTCATTATATATATGTATATAGATAGATAGATAAACGAAGTTATTGCAATAAGTCGATTTCTAAAGAAATCAACCTAAAAACGCATCTTTTGAGATATCGTTTGACAAGCATAAAATCGATTTTCTTTGAATATTTAATGTTACACATCTATGAGAAAAAGATTGTCTGCATTAACCAAAGAAATATTTTTAATGTATAATAATTTTAATAATCTATTTGTCATCATCTTCATAATCTTTTTAAGGATTATGCTGGGAGCCTGTACCGGCTCCTTGGTCTAACCACCGTTTCCTGGGTCTGCCACAGTCTCACTTGCCCCTTGAAGCTTCAAAGGTAAAACATGAATTATTTTTACGGAATTAATTTGTATAGAAGAATATAGAAGAAAGTTTTGTGATGGAAAAATATACTAGTTTATTTTTGAAAACCACGTTGCCGAACAATAATCGAGGCTATATAGGTACTTTTTTCCTGACGAAAATATCACGTATATGTAATATTTATGTACTACGATAAAGGATTCTGTGGATTTAGAATATTAAAAACTTGTATTTTCTTATTTATTTACATATAAGACTAAGATTAAATGTATAGCAATGAAAAAACAATAAACCCACGTATCTAAATTTTATCAGAAAGTATAACGTCATGGAACAAAAACCAATTTCGAAATAGCAATATGATAAAATTGAACCAATGAAAGTTTACATATATATTTGATATTTTTTTCAGGTTTCAATTTTATTTTGAAAAAAAAAAAAAAAAAAAAAAAAAACAGCATCTGTAATATACTGCAACTCTTATACTTTTTTTTCTGGTGAAACATGTTTTATTAGTTCTATAGACTTGTAAAAATAATAACCGGTTTTTAGTATTAAATGCAATTTTAAATATTGTAAATGTTGATTTTTCTCGATAAAATTATCATATTTTTAATTTGCAAAATAGCCGTTTAAATAGTATTTAAAATAATGTATATTATATCTATTATAAATACACATTTTGTTTATGAGTTTATTTTATTTTATTTAAAGATTATCAATATGTTTTTTCAAGTTGCAAAATATATGATGAAGAAAGTGTAATTTATCATACCATAAAAGAAGAAATTAGGTGATAGAAAATTATATGAGCCTCCTTTACGTAAGTATTAACGAAAATTGAAAATTCTGATGAAAGGATGTTTAACAGCATAAATACATGTTTTCTTTCTTTCTTTTTTTTTCATTTTACTGACATGTTCAATTAAAACTTTTCAAAATATGATTTACTGAACATCTCTAAGGATTTGATATGTTCGATAAAACATGGAAAATATTTAAAATGTTTCTAATAGAACTAAATATTTCAGTTTTAAAATAACAAGTATACGCGTATTTTTCTTTATACGAAAAGGGGTTGATAACAATAGAATCGATAACAAAGGAGAAAGTTCTATTATTTTTTTGAAGATAGACATTAAAAAGGCGTATTAAAAATTTAAAATAGTTGAGTTTTAAATTATGATATTCTTTCTATTATTATTATTATTTTTTTTTTTAAGTCTGAAGATCGCCAGAAAAGATAATAATAATAATAATAATAATAATAATAATAATAATAACGTTGGGTGTATATTATAATTCAGTTGTACAAATTAAGGAATATTTTGATGAATTCAATTGTTATTAATATGGAAAGAATATTTATAGATTTAATTTAATAATTTAATATCGGTAAATAATAAGTCAAATGTTGACTGATTTCACTGGAATGTTGTAGAAATCATTCATTCATAAAATAGTATTTGAAAGATATTTTTCATAAATTTTATATTTTATCTGACATTTAAAATTGTACTTTATTTTAGGTGATTATTTCTATTCTCTGATCTCAAAACGAAAGCCTGATTCTGCTTATTTATGAATGAAATATGAACAGCATAATCCATTTTGATAATCTGAGAAATGTGTAACTTTAAAATAGATATTGTATAAGACATGTATTACAGTAAAGAACTCTGTAAGTTTTATATCTACTATTTCAGAAAAAAAAAAATGACCAACTTAGAGAGGTGTCTAACTTGTAGAGATCCTTATTTATTTTTGTTATATTAAACCGTATCTGTGCAAGGATTTTAACCCTTAATTAACCTAATAAAATAATTAAGTATTTACGATTTCTGTATAAAAAATAAGTAATTTACAAAATGAAAACCTAAACTGGTATGTTGTGGGAATTATAATACTTTTTTCTATATCTTTCAAAAAAGAGCGCCACTTACCGGTTAATATGCACAAATATTTAATCACCGTAGTTCTTTCCAATAAAGATTTTACATATGTATTTTGTTGCATTTTAAACAATAGATGCTGAAATATAATCTTATAAATAATCGAAGCAAGTAAATAACAGACACGTGACTTATTGTTTGACATGCATTCAAACTGAAACAGCATACATTTGCATAATATCTATTTCATATACTAAATTTGATGCATTAAATATCATAGAAATTGAGATATTTCCTTTCTGTAAATTAGGTTAAATTGCTGAAAAAAGGCACTACCTGACAACCAATATGCACCCAACTTGAAAAAAGAGGTCTTTTAATAATGTTCTCACACATCCAACTTTGTGCACTTATACACTATAGAAAGGGACATATAGGTTTATTATTATTTACTTCTTTATTTCGACAGAGAAATTTAGGCTATAAAAGTTCAACACTGGGATAAATAAATAAACAGTGCAACATATAGTGAAAATAATTTTCACCAAACATATTTAAAAGGCATTAATCAAGCAATTCTAACACTCGTTGACTTAGACTGTTTATAATAGAGTAAATTTTTTTTTTCTACATGTAGATTATAATGTAACTATATCGTATTTGATTCCCACACAGTGGCCGAGAGATTATGCTCTCGAAGCTGGTAGACGTGTAGTGTCGGGTTCAAACCCGTCATGTTCGTTTTCCTAGCTATACATAACTTTGCGTGGTTTTCTCCAGATTTAGAATGAATATAGACAAGTAATCCGTAAAAAAAAAAAAAAAAAAAAAAAAAAAAAAACCCGCAGTCTTCAAACCATGGCGTAAATCCATAGAGTAGTCAATCGATGCTGAACCCCGCATCACATTATACCATCGGAGGAATAAATGAAACGTGATGTGAACTGGTTCATTTGTTGGATTCATCTAATGACAAGAAAATCCTTTAAAAGGATCATTTTAGATTAGATCAAATACTTTCGCGCATGTTTAAATGCTTGTTTTGGGTCTTTTCTTTTTTAAATGTGATTTTATCTTTATGTCATTTTATTAATCTTATGTTACATTTCTAGATTGTTTTTAAAAATATATATTATTTAATGAATACAACATTTCGAGAAAACGTTAAATAATTTTAAATCAGAAAGTGTAATGCTTAGATTGATTACAATGCTAAGAAATTTTAAACAAGAAAAGCATTTTATATCAGAATAATTAACTAGCACTAACCTTCTGAAATAATATTTATTTAAATAGCTTATATAATTATCGAATATTCTAAAAATCATCAGAATAAGTCTTTGAAAAATTTTAATTTCATATTAATATTTCTGTCTAATAGATCTTGCGGCAGAAAAACCAGTATGAAAATGCCCTAAAGCATAAGACAATAACTGACATTATAACTTTATGTCATTAAATAAACATACATTACTAGAAATATATAGTACAAAACTCCTTTTGAAAAATTTTCTAAATACTATGTTTAATCATAAAATAATCTATAAATATCAACGATTGTAAGAATATATTAAATATATATTTATAAAGTTTATATGATCGATGTATTTGAGGATAGTTCTTTAATATTAAATCTACCTATATTTATTTAAAATAAAAAAAATACTACTCCAGAAAAGTATGTTTTGAAATGCTGTTATCCAAAAACATTAATGTACATTTCCTCTTAGCGGTAAAATTAAATCTTAAAAAAAAATATACTTAGGTAAAGTATTTTAATATTTATATGTACTTTTCTAAAAGGCCGAAAACTAAGACAAATAAATCTTATAAAAATCGATTTAAAAATATTTGGGAATAATATCATTAAATATTGCCTGCGGTAATTCTTTAAGCCAGAATAAATTGAATTTTGTTCTTCTAACACACTACTGTAACGTACACCGTTGGTACCTAATAGGCTACTTTAAACTTCATTTGAAATAACTGAGCCTTTTTTATAAAATAAATATTCAGCTTAATTTTACTTGTGTTTACACTATTTACACACAAAATTTTACTTGTATTTAAACAAACCATATAGTTAAATAATCGCCAAAGGTTGGTGACCATTTCTCCCAACCATCACACAAGAGAGAAAAATATCCAACTTTCAATTCATAGAAAAACCGAGATTTTTCTTTACTTCTCGTGCTCTTTTCAAACAGTTCACGTTCTTTTTAATTTTCAATGTTTTTTCTTTCTTTAATAATTAAATGTTGAACCATGGATGAATATTATATGCTTCTTGGAATACTTAGAACGCTGTGACGTTACACTACCTTTCCGTAAATGATCGGGCACTTTCATACGTTTTGTCCAATATCTCAAAAATTATTCGACGTACTATTTTGTAACTTCAGTAGTGTAAAGAAAATGTTATACTTCATATATTTCAGCGAAAGTTTTCTACCGAAGGCAAAAAAGGGGTTAGTAAAAAATAAAAGAATCAACAAAATGCTCTGAATCCCCTGTAAAAAATATTGTTCTGAGTACCTTCTGGCTCTAGCATTACAAGGTAATCTATATCCGTTTTTGTGAGACTAGAACAGTGTTCACCAAACTTCTCGACTTTATGGACCACTAAATTCACTATTTAACATCAGACGGATTACTAAATTCATAATTTAAAATCCCACGGACCATTTATATTGCTAATTAAGAAAAGGAAATATATCTATAGGATAATTATAGAGAATACCCATTTTATAAATATGAAATAAATATTTGAAATATGAAAAAATAAAAATGAGTTTATTAAAATTATTTCTTAAAAAGTTTTTCGTAGGATGTGCTGTATTAATAATTATAACAATTACTTTTCCAAGTTTTATTACTGGAGAAAGATTGCATTAGTCATTCACATTTTTTCTATTAAAACCTTAAACCTCTGCTTAATGAATATATTATATAACGTTAATTTAATTTTTACTTTCCGAATACTATAGTGAGGATATATTGTAATCATGTCAAAATTCCTAGTTTGAGGTTTTGGTGTTTCTACACGTTTTGAGATACTCTGAATTCATATTTACTATTTTTATAATGATGTATGTGTGTGAGTGAACACGATAGTGTCTAAACGCTTTGTTCAAATGAACTGAAAAGTTGGTATGTATGTGATAGGTTACCATAGCACGAACCCTATTGATTTTGGCGAATCTAGCACTTACAGTGTTTTTACAGGGACACAAAGAAAAATTCTTTTTCATTATGACCTATGAGTCCAAATTCTTTAAAGTGTGATAGCGTCTAAATGCCTTATTCGAATGAACTGAAAATTTGTACACATGTTATGAGCCATCAACGCACGAACTGTATAAATTTGACAAATCTAGCATTTATAGTTTTTTACAGGGTTACAAAGAAAATTTCTTTATTTTTATGTTCTATACGGGCCCAGTTTTTTAAAACTGCGATGTCGTCTAAACACTTTCACGAAGTGCATAAATTTTTATAATTATAATTCTTTTACAAGGATACAACGAAAATTTTTTTATCATTATGCCCTATGGGCTCAAATTCTTTAAAGTGCGATAGCGTCTAAACGCTATATTGAATTGAGCTGAAAATTTATATACATGTATTAAATCACCGTCACAACTAACTATATGAATTTTGGACTATGTAGCACTTATAGTTTTTTATAGAAACACAAAGAAAAATTCTGTATCATTGTGGCTTATGGGCTCAAATTACCTAAAATTCGATAGTGTCTAAACGTCTCATTCGATTGAGCTGCAAATTTATACACATATAAGTCATCATTGCATGTACTGCATAGATTTCGGTGAGTTTAGCACTTATATTATTTTTACAGGGACACAACGAAAATTTTTTTTATCATTTATGCCTTATGGGATCAAATTCTTTAAAGTGCGACAGTGTCTATCCGATTGAGGTGAAAAATTATGTGCATGTCACTGTCGCACAAACAATATGGATTTTGGTGACTTATAGTGTTTTTACAGGGACACAAAGAAAAATTCTTTATTAATGTGGCTTATGGGCTCAAAATATTTAAAGTGCGGTAGCGACTAAATGCTTTATTTGATTCAGCTGAAATTTTATGTACATATCACTGTCACATAATAGATCACTGTCAAACAAGCTGCATGAATTTTGGAGAATCTAGCACATATAGATATTACAGGGACAGAAAGAAAAATTCTTTATCATTGTGGCTTATGGACTTAAATTGTTTAAAGTGCTATGACGACTCGACACCTCATCCTAATGAGCTGAAAATTTATATATATGTTAAAGGTCACGGTCGTACGGACTTTTTAGATTTTGGTGAATCGATCACTTATAGATTTTTTACAGGGACATAATAAAAAGTTCATTATTATTATGATCTATGGGCTCAATTCATATGAAAGGCAAAAGCGTTAATGTTAACTTCATACTATGTGCAGAAAAAAAAATCAAACACCCTATTATAATATTCTCCTTTGTTTATTTAACGACTTCTTTTGCTTTAATTTATTTATACAAGCACTAATTTTTAATGTTCGGAAAATCAAGTGGAGTCACTCCAATCTTTTTTTTCTGAAATAATGTTTTTGTTCGTAACCAAAGTAATTACGTGCATACTAAGCTTAAAATTTACAATGTATGTATTTCTATCTTTACATTGTATGTTACATGTTTAATTTTTATCTTATTTTCTGATAATTAAAATAACAATTAGTCCTATACAATAACAATTTATAGGTAGTATATATCTGTTTTAATTATTTTAAAGTGGCAAGGATTGGTTTGCTTGTAATTTGAAAACAGTTAACTGGGAAACAGGTCCCTGTTGATGAATGATGTGAAAAGTTTATTTTTTATTTAGCAATGGAAGACTATACGTGCAATATATCTGATTATACATAGTTAAAATTGTATTTAAGTTTACAATCAAATCACCCTATGTTGTTAAACCGGTTTATATTTATCTAATTTCTGTGTGAAGTCAACGTCAACCGCTTTGACTGGAGCACTCGTGCCTACTTCATGTTATATGTTCTTTCGACCCGAGACAATTGTTGCGAGTTTATTACATTTTATGGTGTTTATTCAAATTATTGTACTTATTAATGCTGAGATACTTTAAATTATAAAAAAGCTTTTCTTTTCAACAATCAACTAGTATTAATATTCTTAAATAACACTTATTTAAATCATCTATATAAGCATGGAATATTTTAAAAATCGTTAGACTGAGTATTTAAAGAATGTATGTTTCCATGTTGTTACCTTTTTATGTCTAATAAGTCAAGCGAAAGAAAAAAAAACATGAAAATGCCCTAAAGCATTACAAATTATTTCGTATCATAGCTTTATGATATTAGATAAATATATGTTATGAGAAATATGAAGCTGTAAATTACTTTCAAAAAATATTTTCAAATATTATGTTTAATCATAAAATAATCTATAAATATCAGTGAGTGTTAGAATATAATAAATATATATTTATAAAGTTTATACGATAGATGTATTTGAGAATATTTGTTTAATTTTAGATTTTCCTGTGTTTGTTTAAGATTTAAAATCTACCTGCCACTGCAGAAAAATATTTTTTGAAGTGCTGTTATCTAAAAGCAACAAATGCATATTTCCACTTAGAAGTAAAATTAAATCTTAAAACAAACATACTGAGGTAAAGTATATTTAATATATGTACTTTGTTAAAAGGCTAAAAACTAAGACAAATAAATCTTACATGATTCTACTTAAAAATATTTGTGAATAATATTATTAGATGCTGACTATGGTAGTCCTTTAAGCCAGTAAAAATTAATTTTTATGCTCATAATGCATCATGTTAGTGTAAATGATCCAACAATTTCGATCTTACGCGATTTGTCAACTAACTCAAAAATTACTTGACATAATATCTTGTAACTCCAGAAGTGTAAAGAACATGTTATATCTAAAGCATTTCAACGAAAGTTTTACCCTGGAGGTAGAAAGAGATATCAGTAAAAAAATTAAAGCATAAACAAAATATTTGTTGGATCACACTGCAAAAAGTAGGGGAGACTGGGGTAAAATGGACCACTTTTGGGAATTTTAAGTGCTTACTCACAAAGTAATGATTTTTGGCTATTGAAAATATGTGTGCGTATTACCCATATATAGGAGTTCATATTGCACTCAGTCAAAAATAATAATTACGTATACTTTTTAATATATTTTTTTTAAATAGCAACTGACAACGTGGACCATTTTACTCCAAGCCCGGGGTAAAATGATCCATGGCACGGGGTACTATTGATCACAGATAAAAAATTAAAAAAGTATATTAATGTAGTGTTTTGTTTTAATAGTATAAAATAAAGAGTATATTATATTTGTTTAGTTATGTCGTTGATTCATACAAATAATTTACATTAATGGACATTAAAATTAGAAAATGATACATCAAGAGAATTTTGAATCACTGAAAGTCGGCTGTTTTCTTGTTAAGTTGTAGGGTCTGGAAAACTCATCACTTCAATAGCTTGAAAATTTACAAGAGACATATCGACACTCTAAGGAAAAATGCAACTATCGTGATTAGGTTTTCGTAACATGAATCTCACAAAAATTCTTTATCTTTTATTTCTGTGATTAAACCAACAAAATGTAAAACTTTCTCTTTCGTCAAATTTTTGACGAAAATTTATTTACACCTGTTTTATTAGTATCAAAATTAACATCTTTCTGTGAATCTATCTATCTGTCTGTATATCTATATTTATATCTATATATATATGTATATATCTACCTATCTCTCTCTCTCCCCCCCCCCCTCTCTCTCTCTCTCTCTATATATATATATATATATATATGAATAAGTAATTGTAGTTTTAATTTTCTTCGAGAATCCTTTAATAAAGTCATTACGTGAATTTCTGAGAGAGACATCAGATAATTTCCAAAAGGTGTAAAAATAGACCAACCCTGGAATGAAATTGGCGTTCTTGTCTAAATGTGATAATGTTCAATTACTTAAGTTATTTTTAGTAGATTTCTCTATAGTTCTGTTAATAATAACACATCTTATAAGAGCTATCGTTTTCTTCTTTTTCCCGAGAAATTCTAGCTTTTCTGGGTATTGAAAAATTATGAAACATTTGCAAACTAATTTTAAAAAGAAAGACTATATATATATATATATATATATATATATATATATATATATATAAATTAAATATTGAATGCTATCAGGTAGGGAGTAAAACCTCTGAATATTTGCGTAAACATGGGAGTACTTGCCAACTAAATTAAAAATTAAAGACCATACTATACTTTCAAAAATAATATATCCAACTTCCACTAAGCAATTTATACAATTGTAATACCCAGTAGCTTAAACCCTTGGTAATAGCCCATTGAACACGAAATATAAAAAGTATTTTATATCACATAGAAACATGTGAATATACAATAGGAAAATTTATATACAAGATTATTATAATCGAAAATTCGTTTATTCCAGTATGCCAAAATTCCAAATTTATTCCAGGGCATTATTAGCTCCAGTCTTTTGTTATATTATTATTATTATTATTATTATTATTATTATCAATTTTCTTCTTCTTAATAGTGAATATATAATTTCAGTGTATGTAAAACCTTTAATGCCAGATGAAATTATTGAAAGTTCAACAAAGTTTGCAATTAAAACATCAAATCTTTGAAATGGGATTTTTATCGTCAGATTTTAAAAATATTAAAATGTAAAAAAATGTTAATTTTAATAAAATATTAACCTTATACAAAATCACATTATTTGAGTCATTACATTACTTGAAATCACATTATTGTATAAAAATAAGATAAAAAAAAATAATACCATAGAAGGATACACTCCTCCTCATATTTATTTATAAGGACACTTTATGTTTTGAAATAACTAATGTAAAAATAATTGTAAACAAGATTATACTAAGTGCACTTAATATATCTAGCATTATAAAAACCAAAACTGCTATATATATATATATATATATTTTATATATGAAACAAAATTAATAAAAAATAATGCAAAATATTTTTTTCTCCACGTTTTTAGATATTCATAATTATATGAAAAATCAAGATTTCTTCGTTTTGTTTAACTTACGAGTGCATGAATTACTGTTGGCATGCGAATTTGTTAACTACTGGGCTAGATTAATTCATATATAAGCCTTCATTTTTTCTTGGACGGGCATTACTGATAATTCCACGAAAAAAAAAAAAAAAAGAAAAAAAAAAAAAAAAACTTTCAACTAGTGAGGTATGATAAATGTGTTTTTTAAGTAGAAGGATAATTTCAATCCGCTGAATTTCTAATGAAATTCGAAGATCTAAAATTGCTGAAGGAAATGTGATCAAACGTTGAACTGCTGGTTCGATAGGAGATCTGATGCAAAATCAGAGTTGTTTTACAGAGATCGAAGACTCATGATTTCTCTTACTGTTTTACTCATAATGATTGCTGCATAATTTGCTCGTAATTTTTAACGGAAGGTTGGGATCCACATTTATGCATGTTTAAAATATTTAATAATATGTTAAAAGGAATAACAAGAACCTGTAATAATTAATAAGCATTTAATAGGGGAAAGAACGTTTTTGTTAAAGTTGAATAAAAAACAATATTAAATGGTAAAATGCTACATTTTCGAATGAAAAACATTTTATTCTTGATTAACCAAATGGTTTTAACAGTTACTGGCACGATCTGAAGATAGCGAAAGACAGAGCAGATTTTTTAAAGGCAGATATGAGTCGGGCATTTACAAGGTAGATCTATATATGGGGCTCTGGGGAGCTGTTTCTACTGAATGCAGAACGATTTTAGTAATTTTTTCTATTATTATGAACATCAAGAGAATATCCGCAAATTTTAAACGTGGAATTCTCAGATTTTTGTTAGATTTTGGGGGGTAATAATATTTTTTTCAACAAGACTTTCATTTTTTGCTCTACGTTTAGAGCAATAGCAAATAGTTTGAAGAAAGAAACTTCTGTATTATTGCCTTTCCCGTGGCCTAAAAGTTGAGAAAAGCTTAATGTAACATATTAGAAAAGTGCATGCAAGTGAAAAGCAATCTTAAATAGTTTAAATGTATTCAGAATATCATCTATGCTGTGTAAAATGGTATTGAAACTGAATATTAAAAAAACAAGAATGCATATATATATATATATATATATATACCAGAGAGAATGTCTGACTGTTTCACCCTGAAAAGAGACCCTATAAAATATTAATTTAAAGAATAACTGAAAAAAGAATTACTAAGATTCGAGCTGTGCCTTGCACCAGTAGAAGCGTTCTCAAAATTTCTAGAGAGTCTTCATCACTCCAAAATGGCCTCCAGTTGGGCTACTATGAAGCTGCTCTAGAACACCTGGAATCTTCAATCTTGGTAGAAAAATCTGCCATCCAAAACTCATCCCATCATCAGATTCTCATTTTCTGCATCGTAAGCCGTTTCTAACATGAAGAAAGACCCAGAGTACTCAGCAACTTTTCGTGATGGAGCTGAATATAGAAATGTCCTACCAGATAGTTCTGGTCCTGGTCGTCTTCCTTGTAGAATTGGCTTTATGTCAGGATCTTCTAACTAGACTTGTCTGACTTCCATCATCACTCTACTGGTCTGGTTTCGATGGCGTTGAAACTGTAGCTTACAAGAAACTGGATTTATCTGCTAGTACTTCTCTTCGGCTCTAGAGCAGTACTTCTAACTTTTCGAGCAAGGTATCCATGACAAGGCATCTGCATTTCCATGTAGAGTTCCTTTACGATGACGGATTTCAAAGTCCTACTTCTCGAGGCATTGTATCCACCTGGCAATCTGGTCTTCTGGATTCTTGAAATTAAGCAACCACGTTAAAGACGCAGTGTGTCTAAAGTGGCATCAATTCTAGGAAGAAAGTAATTACCTTTCTGCGTGATGTTATTCGAGCGACCATGATCGACGCACAATCTTGTAGAGCCATTCATTTTTTGCACCAAAACTATAGAATAGGCAGAAAGAATCGTAGATGGTTCGATGACCTCATTACGCTGCATCTCATGTTGTAGCTCAAACACCTCTTACTGATTAGCAAATGGTAATCTCCTTGGATGTTGTTTGATGGGAAGATAATTTCCTGTGTAGATTCTGTGCTGGATAATGTTCGTCCTCATGAAGTTTTTATGTGTTCGAGAAAACAGATCTTTAATTGCATAGCTTAGCTTTCCTGTAGCACTCTGCATTTATGATCATGCATTCTGCATTTATGATCAATTCAATTGCTAAAAGCTCAGGAGACTTACCATCGGTTGATTGGGACTGCCGGCTAATACATGTAACTGTAATAAAGGTTGCTAAAACCTCACCTTTCCTCACAATCTTTACTTTGTCGGTTACGTTGGGGACACCCACAGGAATAATGCTCTTTGAAAAATCAACCAGAGATGAAACTGCTGGAACTTCTTTCAGGTTGGTTGTTGTCTGAATTCGGGTATTCAATCGGTCCATAACGGAATTATTTTTTTTTAGGAGGTTTACCTGAAACTAATGTTTCTCTATGCGGAGGAATGTAAATTTCAAATTTCGAATTAGTGGAAATTTTGGATTAATGTCCCGATTTTCAATGTTAAACACAGATATGTCTTCTAAACTTGAATACATTTTATTTCTCTGAAAATTCAATTAAAAATTACATTTCTCAGAAAATCTAGTCCAAGAATTAAAAGATCACTTACATCCGCTATGTAGGACACATGTTGGTAGTTGGCATTTCCAAATGTGATGGTCAAGTTAATTTTTCCATGGTTTTATTTTCGTTGCCGTACACAGTCTGGTGTTTAACGCAGGGCGGCGTCCAGATAACTTTCACATTAATTCTTGAGCAACGCCTGTTCTAACGATGGTCACGATGTATCCAGTGTCAAGAATCATGCGTCAGGAAGTGTTGTTAACTTGATCATAAACATAAAACCCATTATAACCGCGACGTATCGAAGAAACATGAAACACTGCAAAATGGGGCTCTCTAATTTCGAGCAACCTCCGGCCTTCGAGATTGCCTTTTCTTAGTTTCTTTACAGTGACTGCGAAATCTGGATATTTTTATTATTTTGTGGCATTGGGCAGCTTCTTTTTTTGTGACCATTCCTTCCATAGCACCAGCACTTAATCGTTGGATTCTTAGCTTTTCTATTACGTTCCAGACTGCGTAATCTACTTGTGATATCTGCCAGATTTTTTTCATTTCATTCAGATCAGCCTGAGAATCATCCAAAGTAACAACTCTGACACTGTGGTGGTTTTTACGGGAGGCTTGTTGGACTGCCTCCGTCTTCAGTGCACACACAAAACCTGATCCGACATTCTAACATAGGGGAGTCTAAGCGCTTTTTTAATCTCTTGATCTCGCACGGCATCAGTGAACTATTGGTGGTCCAAATCATCACGAGTTTCAGCAATGCAATTTGAGAAAGTTAAGTGGGACAGTCTCTGGATGTCTGATGTCAGATCTTGTTAATTTTCACTCGCTTTCTGCTAACGGGAATATAGCAGAAAGCGAGTGAAAGGGAAGAGAGAGGCTCGAAATCCTACCGCTGTTTTTTCGAAAGGGTTTGCAGGATGTCAGCTGCGTCGTTTCGTAATGATGCTGTTAAATGAACTGTCTTTGAAGTAGGATCAGATCAATTAGCTTCGGTTATGATGGAAAACTGTGTTTTATATGCTTGCCAAGATGATATGACATCATAGGTGGAAAGATTTACGGATTCTTGATTTTGTATTCTCTCACCTTTTTTTTTTTTTTCAATCTTTCCAAGGCATCGATGCTAACTTTTCTTCCAGACTCTGAATCTTCTTTTACAATTCATTTCCTACTCTTTCTTCAAACTTCTTATAAAATTTTCCTATCACTTCCCTGTTGCACTCTCCTTCCATTTTTCTCTGAAATTCTTCTTCTGTTTTCTTAATATTATTTTCTGTCATAAAATCTTTCTCTCAGCTCTTGATCAAAATTTTCTTTTACTTTCTTTTTAAATCTCTCTTCTATCTTCATAACTTTATCAACTTTATGTTCTACTTCTTAAATTCTATTTTCCATAGTTTAACCGTTTTCTTCAATCATCACTTTACAGATACAATGTCACTCTTCACTGATGGAATTTCTTTCTTCATCTCGTCTTGATTAGATTCAACTTTCACTTGGATGGATTTAATTTCTCCACTTAAATTGTCTTTCATTGTCTTTTTAACTTTTTTTTGTTCAATTTCCAAATCATTTGTCTGTGAGGCCGAACCATTCAGAAATTTCTTCATTTCTTCTTCCATACCCCTAGTAATGACCATACAGCAGAAAACCCCACTTCTTCTGACACCAGAATTGTTGCGTACGCGTGGTCCGTGAATTGTTAGGGAATGAATGGCAGGTATTAAAGAGGGCTAAAATTTATTCAAAGAATATTACAAGAATGTCACCCAAGTATAAACTTCAGTTAAACCAGAAAACAAAGCTTAATTAATAGCTGATAACATACAAATCACAGGATAAACGGTACCATAAGCATAACACACAGAATGAGCTGCAATCAATAGCAGAGACACAATCCGCGAGAACTCTTAACAGCACGAAAGCTTCGCTTAAAACGAAACTCTGTGGCCGAAATGCGATCTATTTAGAACATCCTCACGATCCAACTAAACAGAATCTGAATGGAATAATATCTAGCTTATGACCACCGTAAGCGTGATAAGAGAAGAGAGGTGAATGTTCAAATTTAACATTCATAACAGAGAACAATTATTCCTGATGTGACAGTAAGGGGAGAATCTCCTAAAATAGTTGGTTATCTTTATTCATGCATGAGAAACCCCCACCACTCCCAGATACATCAACGGAATTTTGCGGCTTGTGGTATTTACTGTCTTTCTTCCCGAACAGGTTCTGCTTCGCGCCGGAAAGTTTTCCGTCAAATATTTATTCGTTGTTATAACAAGATTTGCGATATGGTAAATTGCAGAGATGTATAATAGGATTTAAAAAACATAGAACTCCAAAGAAAGAAAAGTTGAATAGGATTTTTAAATATATGGTGCTCTAAGCATTTATTCTTAAATATATATATATATATTACGTATAGTTCGTGTGATAATCATGTGGAATTTCTCTTTTACCAATTTTGAAAATGTTAAAGAAACGGATAAAAAGACAAAAACTTAATTTATAACTTTTGCGTTTATTATGTAAAGACTACATAAACTTCCTCTATTCATTTGAATAATTCAAGTTTGAATCTATTTACATATGCGTTTTTGATGCAGTTAATTTGTTCTATCATAGAAATCACGCTAATAGAATTTATTATAACTTAATTTACTTTATTTTATGGGGAAAAAAAACAGCATGTTACACTGAAATGTAGATATTTACTTGTAGTTATTGAAGAATTACGCCGAAAGATTTCATGCAGTAATAGAAAATAAGTGAAATGTTAATATTTTAATGTACAATATATATACACATAAGATAAATCTTAAAAAATAGAAGATATAAAACTTGAATTTTTTATATAAATATGGAAGGGAGTATTTATTAAAACAATGCTCAAATGCAGCAAAAGGAAATATAAATCATAATAAATAAATAAATAAGCATACCGAGGACAAATGAAATTTAATCCCAAAACACATGAAGGCCTTCTTCAAGGGAGCACTCTCATGTAAGGAATGGAATATGAGAAGTTTCTGACTAAACGTGGGCTATTTAGCAAAAAAACACGTTTCTAGCCCCAGACTTCTCAAAGATGAAAGCAAGACCATATAGCAAACGAATTGAATTATTACCAAGCATTAAAAATCAAATAAATTCATAAATAAAGTACAAAAATAAATACATTAATATAAAAATACAAAAATATAAGTAAATACAAGAACAAACTTAAAAAGCAAGCAGATTTATTAACCCCCCCCCCCCCGTCAAAAAGAGAGAACCCGCTTCGACTGGTAGGGCCACTTACCAGTACTTAAATCAAAAATAAATATTGACGTAATTATTGTTGTACTTTATTTATGAATTTATTTGTTTTATAATGCTTGGTATTAATTCAATTCGTTTGCTATATGGTCTTGCTTTCAACTTTGAGAAGTCGGGACTAGAAACGTGTTTTTTGGCTAAATAGCCCACGTTTAGACAGAAACTTCTCATATTCCATTCTTTACATGAGGGGGCTTCCCTGAAGAAGGCTCTCATGTGCTTTGGGATTAATTTTCATTTATTCTCAGTTTGCTTATATATATATACACATATATATATACAAAATGCCTTTGATATTATAAAAATTTAATTGTCTAAAAAACATTTCATGAGGAAATTTAAAATAAAAAATCAAACTCATTGATGAACGTAACAGCCAGTTTCCAAATTTTCATTTCCTCATCCTCTTTTTATCCTAACACGTCTGATTCTATTAATTTGAATTAGTCTATTTTACAAATTTTATAACAGTAAATATATATTTATGTAAATGCATAAGAAACTTCATGATGCATTCTTTTCCTGAGAAAGTCCCAGAGACTTATTTAGATATCTATATTAGCGATTAAATATATCTGTACGCAGTAAATCTTTTAATTAATAATAATTGGAATTTTTGATTTAATTATTAAAACATTCAAGTAGACATGATTTCCTTAGCAATAAAAATTAAATATTTTAAACTTTTTGAAGTATTCAAACTAATAATGATTCATAAATTAAAATCTTATAATTTATTCTGTTATTTTAAATTTATTGAACAGTTAATTTTAGTATTAGTTGAATAAGAAAAATATTATTTTTAAAGTTTGTTCAAAACACTACTAAATTCTGTTTAAAATTTGAAAAAGTATTTTTTGAAGTGATTCTTCTCTTTTGCTCATCTATTTTTGAATATCCACGACAAAGAAAAGACTATGAATAGCTTTAGTTTGTACTTTTGTGTTAAAAGGAGAAAAAAAAAATTGAGTAAAAATTACAGTATGTCATTATAAATCACCGTATATTTAAAGGAAATTTATTTTACAACATAATAGACTCTCTCTTTAAAAACAAACAAAAACTTTTGCAAACTAATTTAAATATCAATGTATGTCGTGAAGTTTCAGAAAATAAATGTAAAATTTTGGCTTTTTATCTTTTAAACTGATCATTGATTTGTATTCATGGTTATCGTATTTTAGCAAAGATCAAATGTTATGATGAATAGAATCGTATTTGTGATATATCTGTTTAAATGTTAAGAACAAAAAACAAATTAATGAATATATGAAACATACACATTATGAAAAGCAATTTTAACGCAAAACTAATTTATTTATTGAAATTTCTTTAATGTCTGTTACGCAAAATGTGTATATTTGTCAGTTATGTCTCCAATGGGTTTTTTCAAATCTTTTAAACAGTTGCATTAGAATTATAACTTTACTATAGTATATATATATATCTGTACTGATAAGTATAAAGGATTTAAGTCCATATTCTTGATTTTTCTGGAGACGAAAAATAAAGTTTAAAAAATTCTGTATAGAAACGTATCCGTTCAATACAGTTTTAACCAGGATATTATCATAATATACAATTTTGTGAATAAACTACATACATTTAATTTTTAAGTTTGTTAAATTTTAACAGATTTATATAGTTTTGAAAAAATGCCTGCAGGACTTAAATCCTTTGTATCACTCAACCCAGGACTTAACTCCTTTTTACCACTTTGACTTGTACATTCATTTAACATTATGATTATGCTGACAGTCCAAATACTTGGCTGCAGCATTAAAAAATACTGGATTTATGACCTCAGTAGATGTTCAAAATAATTTGAACCTAATAGAAATAAGGTCTTATCAATTCTAACTTCCTCAACATATTGATTCATGACTTTAATAAGATATATGAACAAAGTTATGCCGGATTACCAAATGCTTTCATCTTAGAAATCTAAGATTAATGATATGTTATAAGGTAAGGGTCCATGGTAAATCCAGGTTCGGGAATCATGAACGATCAGCATTATTGAAAGAATTTATTACCTCAAACAAGGAGTTGAATACAATACAGTCCTTCTCATAATTATAAGGACACCCGTTTTTCTATATTAACTAAACACTGAACACTATAATTTAAACAAATATATTTTTAATTAATTTGAATTTCATTAATAGACTATATTTAAAAATTTTTATCGTTTTTCTATCTTAAAAAACTTTAAATATGGTAAAAAGATGATTTTTCAGGTGTTCACAATTATAAGGACAGCTCGAATTTTTTTCAGTTTTTCTTTAAATTAATATTTTATGGGGTCTCTTTTTAGGGTTAAACAGTCAGACATTCTCTCTGGTATATATATATACATTTTTTTTAATATTCAATTTCAATACCATTTCATATAGCATATATGATATTTTTAATACATTTAAACTATTTAAAATTGCTTTCCACTTGCATGCACATTTCTAATATCATAAATTAAGGTTTTTTCAACTATTAGACCATGGGAAAGGCAATAATACAGACGTTTCTTTCTTCAAACTATTTCCTATTGCTCTAAAAGTAGAGAAAAAATGTAAGTCTTGTTGAAAAAAAAATATTATTACCCCCCAAAATCTAACAAAAATCTAATAATTCGACGTTTAAAATTTGCGGATATTCTCTTGATGTTCATAATAATTGAAAAAAATACAAAATTCATTCTGCCTTCAGTAGAAGCAGCTTCCCAGAGCACGATAGATCCAACTTTTAAATGCCCGATTCATATCTGCCTTTAAAAAATCTGCTCTGTCTTTCGCTATCTTCAGATCGTGCCAGTAACTGTTAAATCCATTTGGTTAATCAAGAACAAAATATTTTTCATCCAAAAATGCAACATTTTACCATTTAATATTGTCTTCATTCAACTTTAACGCAGACGTTCTTTCCCCCGTTAAATGCTGATTGATTATTGCAGGTTTTTTATTCATTTTAACATATTATTAATTATTTTAAACATGCATAAATGTGGAACCTAACCTTTCGTTAAAAAATACGAGCAAATTTAGCAGCAGTCATTATGGGTAGAACAGTAAGAGGAATTATGAGTCTTCGATCTCTGTAAAACAACTCTGATTTTGCATCAGATCTCTCTCCTATCGAACCAGCAGTTCAACATTTGATCACATTTCCTTCAACAATTTTAGATCTTCGAATTTCATTAGAAATTCGGCGGATTAAAATTATCCTTCCACTTAAAAAACACATTTATCATACTTCAGTACTTGAACGTTCTTTTTTTCGAGGAATTATCAGTAATGTCCGTCCAAGAAAAATTGAAGGCTTATATATGAATTAATCTAGCCCAGCAGTTAACGAATTCGCATGTCAACTGTAATTTATCCGCTAGTAATTTAAATAAAACGAAAAAATCTGGATTGTCCCTATAATTATGAACATCTAAAAACGTGGAGAAAAACACATTTTGCATTATTTTTTATTAATTTTGTTTCATATTAAAAAAATTATAGCAATTTTGGTTTTTAGAATACTAGATATATTAAGTGCACTTAGTTAATATTGTTCACAATTACTTTTACATTAGTTATTTCAAAATATAAAGTGTCCTTATAAATATGAGAAGGAGTGTATCATAGACTATCATATTGAAGATAGGAATTATTACACAATTTTTGAAAATTAATGCTCAAAAACCTTCAATGTCTATGAAGTAATAAAATAAAGATAATATGCACTTGATAATATATACCAAATAAAAAAAAAATATCTGATGTACAATACTACTCAAGCTAAACTGATTGAGAGATAAATCAGTTTGAGAAATGATGAAATATTTTTGTATTTTACCTCTAGAAGCTGTTGTTATAAAATTTCATTGTCCTTTTTTGTTATAAAACTTTTGAAGATTAGAAGAATATAAATCATAATGAACGATATACCATAGTTGAAAATAGTTAATAATAATAATAATGATGATAAACAAAAAAGAACATAATAATAGATTAAAAAATAGAACAATAGATTAAAAAACAAAAATATGTATCACCCTATTAAATAGCAATAAAATACGTCATTAATAATCCACAAGCAAAACACTAAAGTTAAAACACACTGTAAAAAATAGTTCCTTAAAAATGAGCTAAATTGTCTCAAAATAGCTCCGAAACAATATATATACTTAAATTTGAAAACCCATGTACTCGTTTTTGAGTATATTGAAAAATTCAAAAATAGGGTTGAACAATAAGAATCCCAAAATCCATATATTTGACATGCCAATATACTCAAAAATGAGTACATGGGTTTTCAAATTTAAGTATAGGAGACACTGGGGCACAGTGAACCTAGGGGCACAGGGGACCACCACTATTTAAATCTCTTAGTATTTAACTCTTATAGTTTATATTGAGATTCATAGATGGAAGCATGGTACTACTTCTACACATCCAAAAAAAAAAAAAAAAAAAAACCATGGTAAATGCTATGGTAGCCATTTTATACACCTTTTATGTTTTGAGCTGCTCAAAGTAATTTTTCAAGTTTGAAGTTTTTTTAATTTTATCAGGACAGAACTATTGACTACAGGTATAGGACAGTTGTTAAGAAAAGCTAAGATATTGTTGTTTTTAAATTTATAAAAATTTTTAGCATATTTATAGTCTATATAGTATTTTAATATTATTATTTGTTTTGTTTGGACATGGGGCACAGTGGGCCACCTTCCAATGTGCCTAAAACTCCAAATTATATTTAACACATTATTTATTTTAGTTGAATTTACATATACAAATATAATGTGACTCAAAATAATTAATAAAAAAATAATAATCTTAACATTATATAAATTTCTGAAAAGGGAAAATAGTTGAATAGTAGTATAATAATTATGAATATCTAAATTTAATAACTATTTGAATTGTTTAATATTAAAAAAAATAAATAAAATGAATATGTGATATAATAAATAGTAGGTTATATAAATTTATTGTTGTTGTTTTAGGAGTAACATGTAAAAGATAAAAGTAGAATAATTTTAGTTAAACCTATCTCACAAATATAATGTAAAGTACTAATATCTCAAAATAATTAATAAAAATAATTGAATAGTAACATAATGTTTAATTACATATTTCATAATTTTTATAACTATATAACATTAATAAACAAATTAAAAATATATCTTATTGTTTTTAGTGATGGCACGTAAAAGACAAAGGAAATCTGATATAGAATTCTTACTCTAATTTGATTTCTTATTTATTTATTTATTTATTTATTATTCCTTTAAATTTTGGTAATTGTATTTCATAAAAATATTCGAATTATGTTATTTAGACTAGAATTGCATAAGAAACTAATTTTAGGGGAAAAAATGAGTAATTTATATTAATTAAACATGAACAACAGAGGTTGGTCCACTGTACCCCGGGTTGTGGACCACTGTGCCCGGGTGATGGGGCACAGTGGTTCACTTTGTGAGTGCACACAATTTATTTTTTTATTCGTAATGTATTAAAAGTATTGTTATAAAAAATTAGAACATGTCAAGCAAGATTTAAAGAATGTTTGCTAATTTTTTCCGGTACCTTGCTTTTTCATTTTTGTTGAAAAAAAATTAAAAGTGTAAAAGTGGTCCACTGTGCCCCAGTCTCCCCTATATTGTTTCGGAGCTATTTTGAGACAATTTAGCTCATTTTTAAGAAACCATTTTTAAGAGTGCACCAATTACAAAGCATTAGGATTAATAGAATATTGACCATCACAATATTATATCCGTGTTTCCTTCCACTGAATCATGGTCATGGTGATTAATAGTCATTTTCATCAGTATCACTAAATTCTAAGTCAGGGTCAATGTTTTCTATGCTAGCTGGTGTTCGTAAAGTTTTGTAAAAGTTATGGAATACTGGAGGCACAAGAAGAAGCAAAGTAAGTTGATCTCTCTTCTTCTGCACTGCGATTGGAACAGATTTGTTATACCGTTTTTGAATCTGGGTAATTCGGAGATTTGTTTTGCCTCGTCGAAGAATACTAATTTTTTTGAAAGTGCCTTCAAGTAGACTGTCCCTATAAAATATCTGATCACCTTCCTGTCAATACCAATCATTGTACCTCTTGTCACTTGAACGGCTCTCCATCAACATTATTCTTTCGCACAACGAGAGTATTTATTGACATTAATGCAAAATCAAAAAAATCATCTTGAGTCATCTCTCTAACAGTGCATTTATTTTTCTTCCCTGTAGACCGAAAAAGCTGATACCAATCATGTGGGTGGAATACTTCAAATGCCATACTTTTCTTTTCTCTCTCAATAAGATCATGGTCTACGTCACATTCCATGTGCGAGTGACCTGAAATTAGAAATTTGTGATTTATGCTGGAGAAATGAGGGAAATCAGCCATCTCATTCAAAAACATCGCTGACACATGGATGTTTTTGTTGTGTTGATGTGTCAGAATAGAAAGTTACACTTGTAACAGTGTCAGGTACATTTCGTAGGTATTCGTAAAGACATGAAGCAATTTCGTTAGTTTCACGACCATCGTGCCACATGTAATGACATGACTTACCTATGGCATTGTCACGTATAGTCAAATTAAAAGTTCAAAGTTGGCGTTTGTTGAAAGCTACAGATGACGACAGAAATGGAGTTGCTAGACACTGTTGTAAATCAAAAACTAAACATAGTTTTGAGGTATCAGTTTTGGCTTCTGCTTTGCCAAGCCTTTTCTGTTCATAAGCTAAATCTGCTTTTCTCTGATGTTAAATGTAGTAAATTATTGGTAAAGAATGATGTAGTAAATTATTTATATATATTAAATTTCAATTGAAAAGTGGGTAATTTTTTTATCGATTCCAGTTCTACATTTATAAATTAAAGCATAAAATACAATAATAAGCAATTGAATAATTATAATCTCATTATTACATTGGATTAAAGCCTGTTGACCGCCAAGTGGCACAGCGCAAAAAGAGAAAAGTGAACTTAAATCCTTTATACCAAAAACTAATCAGAAGACTCGATCAGGAAAAAGGGAGTATGTTGACTTATACCCTTTATACCATTCAAGTGATTATCAAATTTCATTTCATAAAGGGAACAAATTGACTTAAACCTTTTATACCAAACATGAATGCTAAATTTCTCACTTAAATCTTTTTTACCAATGCATTTTCTCAAAGACTAAATGACATGGGCTTAAATCCTTTATACCAATCGATGTAGAATTTTTTTTCTCAGTCTGACTATGTACTTAACTCAAAATCGACATTTTTGGACTTAACTCCTTTGTACTTATCAGTACAGATATTATTATTGTTGTTGTTGTTGTTGTTGTTGTTGTTGTTATTATTATTTTGATTGAATGTATGTTGTATCATCTATTAGACACTGGTTTATTTGTGTATTAAGTGATATTGATGTTTTTCACAAAATTGTAGATATATGTTGCATACTCTGGGTTCTTGAATTGTCCTTGAATGAATAACAGGTCTTGTTAAGGTTTAAAAGTTTATTGGCAAAATATTCCTGACGATTACAGGTCTGCCAAACAAGTATCAAATTCAGTTTAACCAGAAAACTCAGCTTAAATAAACAGCTGATAATATAAAAATCACAACATAAAGTGTACAATTATCATAACACACAGCATAAATGCTGTAATCATTAGCAGAGGCCTGCTCAAACAGAACTCTTTATATCGCAATGACTTGGAGTGAAATTAAAACTAAATGGCGATCCATTTATATAGCTTTTTATATTTCCAGAATTTTCGGGTTACTAGAGAAATATTCTATTTAGAGCTTAGATAATTGATATATCGCTAATAAGTATTATTTCGCCAAAGTCGCCAAATTCGTCACAAAAGCCATTACCTGACCTGGTAAAGCATTTTAATGGGTTTTTAAAGAAAAATTGACAATTTCAATGCAAAGTAAAGATAGAAATGGAGAAAATTAACATTTTATATTCTGCCTCTTTAGATGAAATTACATAAAAATAACGACTACTACCCAGCAAAACTTATACTGGCGGGCTCGTTATGGCCTACTGCTGGCATCCTGCACTTGCCATCAGTTGCCGGTTGCCCCATATAACTCCAGCAGCGGGCCTTTTATGGCTGCCAGCAGTGTTGGAAGCCTAAAGCAAAATGGTCGGTGGCCCAGAGGTGGCACAAGCACCGATGGCCTTATGCAGGCTATCACCACACGGCCAACCTCATGTTTTTCATGTTGTGGCCACAAATTATTATGCCATAACCAATTTGTATGCATAGAGGGCGCTGTGATTCTTTTTCTGTTCATTTGAAATTCCCTCGCTTTCCGCCATTTCATACGAAGTTGTTGTTCGTTAATGTAGTCTGCGGGTGCGTCTTCGAGGTTGAAAATCTTGTAAAAAGAATATATGAGTAAGTAATTCCATTATTAATTTGTTTTTGTATTATTTTTTAAATACTATTTTTTAAAAATGTTTCACTCTAAAGCCATTGTTATAACAAAAGGATTTCTAGAAATATATAACAATTATCCAGTTGATCCGTTTTAGTAAATTATGATAGTCGCTAACCTTCTAGTATTTTATCATTGTTATTATTATTTTAATTGATTTAATAAAATAAAAATTATGGATTTTATTTTATATATTTATATTATATGGACGGGAGAAAGTTATTAGAACAATTATAACTATTTATAATTGTTTATGTTTTATTTATTTTTTCTTCCTTCAGTGTAGTTAAGAAGAAAGCATTAGATTCGGGAAAATTTTCGACATCCGGTTTTCGATAGATTTTGCACGTTTTGGGTTGTTCTCATGAACATAATTTGAAAAATTGTCTGTCTGTCTCTTTGTGTGCGCTCAAAAATTTATGAAAGTGATAGTAGCCTAAAAAGTTTACTTCTTCCGCTTTTTTTTCCCTTTAATGTACAAACATTGCTTGCTCCAAACTTGAGGGAGAAGTATATCAGATAGAGTAAATTTCCAATATGAGGGCTTGGGGACAAAATCTCTCGGGACAAAATATCGTAGACGTAAATGAATACAAAGTAAAAAGAGTTGGTAATTATTAGTAATGATGTATAAAATTTCATGACAACACATACCTTAGTCAGAGCACTGACATTCTGACAAACCTACAATAAATTTTTTTATAAATTTTACTTAAAGAAGTTTAAAAACTATATTTATTTATTTTTTGTCAGAATTAGTCATAATGAATTCAATCGTGCTTATTAATTTTAAAAATTTTAATTCAAGTTTGTGAACAGTGTTCAGCTTTAATATCAGCAATGATGTACACGATTTTTAAAATGTATTTTGAATAGTGAAAAGCAAAAGATAGAATAACTTAAAAATAAACATAGATAAAATAATGAAATTCAACTCTATGATTTATTTAATTATTTATTTTAATTAATTAATTAATTAATATTTATAAGGCCCTGTGGCCCCCTCCAGAGATCACGCGTGACACAAAATCAAATTTTCAAATAGATCCTACTATTTTTTTGACGCGAGATTTCGTCCGGCGAGATTTTGTCCCGCGATATTATGTCCGGATCCCAATATGAGTATTCTTGAAAAAAAATTCGTTAATATCTTTAAACGAACGTTATATTATACATCTGTGATATTTTAAAGCAAATTTATTGATTTTATTATTTTTAACAAAAACTAGTATGTTGTGGCACCACTAAACATGCTTTTATATTTTTTATTATGTAAATTTGCGTAGTGCAAATAATTTGTTAAAATCATTTTCCTGAATGCATGGAAACGATTTTCATTTTAGAACAGTGTTTGTCAATAATAATAATAATAATAATAATAAATGAATTTTGTGCCAACTTCTGAAAAAATGACTTTTTCTTCTTCTTCTTTTTTTTTTTTTAATAATTTATAACTTTGTTTTAATTTACCACAAATTTAATTCAGTCATTTACTTGAAAGTTATTGATGAGTTTTTTTTGAAAAATATCACCACTGAAAATTTGAAGGGCGAGCGATTCCTCAACTTGTACAAAAAAAGTTTCCTGGTTAGTTGTTAACAAGTGAAATTGTTTTTCTTGAATTTTTGCATGCGTGAGAAATCCTACACACTAAATCAGAACAGAAAGCCATCTGCACTTCTTTCATAAAACAACAACAAAATGTAACTGATAATTGCTGCGTCAGCGTTGGTTGGGCTACTGAGCAGAGAGGAGATTTATTTATTCAGATAACAAGGAACTGTGTTCAGAAAATAAAATAAAAAAAGAAGAAAAATTAGTTAATTCATCAATTATTTTTAAATGAAAATTATTATAAGTATACAACTAAAAGTTTGTAGGTGTAATATATGTCACTATCGCATGAAATGTATAAAGATTCATGGAGTCCTATTTTTTACATGGAGTCCTATTTTCTTCAAATAGTTTGAATCTATAAACTGTTAATAAATAAATATACTTATTTATAATAAGTATATTTATTTATTAACAGTTTATAGATTCAAACTATTTGAAGTACGCTATTAAACAAATTCTTCAATAACATATTGATTTCTATCTGAAATTATGCTAGGATTTGTGTCAACTAATTATTAATATTATTATTCATTTCCATAATCCGAATACCGTAGATAATGAAAGCATTGTATTCGGTCAAAAATTTTGATATCGAGTTTTCACCTGATTTACATATTTTAAGGTCTCGTGAGTCAGAAAAGTGTTTTTTGGCAATTGGTCTGTGTGTTTGTGTATCTGTATTGTATATATGTGTATATGTTTCTGGAAATTTTCTGATTATCATATCTACAAAATTAATAAAGAACGACGAACTTCTGATTAAGACAGGTATAGTGTACAGATGATTTTTCCAACTTTTGTTGAAAACTGGAAATCTCAAAAACTAGCGATTTTCTTCAAATTTATATAAACTTTGTTTTGGATGTCCTTTTGTACTTGTTAGTTCAGGGAAATTGATAAACGACCTATAAAAATACACAAATTTTTTAAGTCTCACAAGTGCTTTCTCTTAAAAACAGCTTTATGGATTTTCTTCAAAATCGCTATATTAATTCCTTTTTAGATATCATTTCGTATGCAATTGTTAGTTTATGGTGAACAGATCAGTTTACTAAGTTTTGGTGAAAATTATCAGTGGGACAGTGAGCCGATATCTCAAAAACGACTTTAACTTTCTTCAAATTTGCTACATAAACCCCTTTTTACTCGCTCTTTAGCATGTAATACTTGCTTAATACAGGGAAATTGACAAAAGTCCTTATTAGGTGGAAGCAATTGCAAATCTAGGAAATGAGTGTTTCAAAAAACTGATCTAACGATTTTTTTTTTTTTTTTTTTTTTTTTTTTTTTTGTTAATTCGCTAACTCTTTTTGTTATATCTTCATGACGCATGTACCAGTTTGCTTTGACAGGAAAATTATTAGATGTATAAATTCATAAATCATTTTTATGTTTTCTGACCACTTTATTTAACAACAGCAACAACAATAATAATAATAAAATATAACAGGGGTAAAATATGTGTAGTAATAACTGATAAAATTCATGCAGATTACTATTATTATTATTATTATTTTAATGTGGGTCGGGTTGTCTGAACTTATTTTACTGTTGTCGGAACTATTCAAATTTTATTATCTAATAATTTTCTTGATAATCGCGAAACCCCACTATTGGAAAGAAATTTTGTAGCCTAAAATATTCTTATACATCCATTTATTCAACTTTTTATGTATTAAAAAATATATGAACATAGGAATTTTGATATTAACAAAATGACACAAAAAACGACACTTTTAAAAACTTGAATTTTTTGCATTTCAAACACACGTCTATCTCTAATCTTCGCTTTATGGTAAACGTAGTTTTTAACTCGGTTATCGACCTCAAGGTTTTGAAGACAAACTGTTTTTAAGCTACTACATTTCCTTGATGACATTATGCTGAACTTGTAGTCAATTTATCTTTTCCTGATGATGGGTCAAGCTTAATTATTTTGAGTGGAAACGACTGGTATGTTGTTTCATAATCTATAAAATTAACTTACTTTTTTCCTTCTTCAGCACTAATTTTCCTGTCATTTTACTAAATATTCTCTAAATTCTCATAATTTATTTTAATAAATTGAAAAAAAAATAATAATAACTTATCTAAAACAAACAAGAGAGAGACAGATTTTAAAACATATACTTATTGCAGCAAAAAATGTAATGAAGAGCTGGTGTCGAAAAAAGTAAATAAAGAACTTTGTAAATTTAATTTACAAAGTTGTAAAAAACATTAATAATAATAATTAATTAAAAAAAAAAAAAGTTTCAGTTCGAAATGATTCCACGACCATTCATTATGTGAATAAAATAGGCACGAGTGAAGTAGTTATAAATGGCGAAGTATTGCTCTTTCATACATTTTGAAATATGACTAACTATTATTAAAATAAACAAACCAAAATGAAATATTAAAAACTGGAAGTGATATTTAAACTTTTCAAAAACATAATTGCCCCATGGGATTGAAATAGTGCTAATGGCATATCTTAATACTATCTTCGGCGTGAAATTGCTGACAGAATTTTTGAGAAATGATTACATAAATATAGAATAATTATATTAATATTATTATATATTTTAATTATATTAATCATATTATAAATTTATAATATAATAAATTTATTCTAAATATAAATCAAATATAATAGAGCGAGGGATAGGAAAACTATTTTATGTAACTAAATTCTCTGATACATGGTACCAAAACTAAGATGTTTGATAGATGCTGAGTTATAGTAAAACTGTAGTTCTTGAATAATAGTAGTATCGCCTGACTACCGATAAACACACAAATTGAACCTGTCGGATAAGGCTCTATCAAAGGCAGTGGAGACCCGTGTCGAACATTGCGCGAAAGACGAAGACGCTGCTAAAGCAGCGGAGAATCAAAACTTGGTTTTATGTGATTTCAGTGAACTTTGCTTTAGTTATTAATTTTAAAGTAATATAAAATATATATATATATTTATCTATTGATTTTCTTTCCTTTCTTTCTTTCTTTTTTTTTTTTTTTTTTTTTTTTAATTCATTTAAGTGTAGGGACAAGAAAGCGAAGAAATCCTGATAGTAATAAATAGAAACATTTGTAAATAAACATAATCATTGCCCCCTCCCCCCCACCCCACCCCAATGAAAAAAAAAAAATGTATCAGTTCTTTCAGGTTGAAATAATAAAACAACCCTTCGTGAGTCTAACAAAAAGCGTGAATGCAGCAAATTATTTTGCTGCACTCATGCCCACATTGTTTCGCCTGATGAAGAGCCTTTGGGGTATTTCGACCAGAAACAATTGCAGATTTTTTTTTTTTTTTTTTTTTTTGAGTTTATGGTGTTTAGTTTTTTACAATGCTCTTTTTATAACAATTTTGGTTTCAATATTTTATAATTTTCACATGTAAAGTTACATTTATTTATATCAAATAACTTAACAAATTTAAACATATTAAAATTCGAACACTTAAAAAAAAAAAAAAAAAAAAAACATAATCTACTTCATTCCAAAAAATGTAATGGATCAACTGAATATTTCTTATATGCTGTACTAGAAATCCTGAATTTATAGCCATGGTGTATGAATCAAATACTTGTAAATAGTATTTAAAAATGAATATGTACAAAATCAAATTAAATATTGGATGCATAGAAAAAACTGGTTGCTACCTCATCAGAAAAAAGAGAGAAAAAAAAAAAAGAAAAAAAGAATGAAAAAAAAAAGAAAAAAAGCACTAATAAAATTAAAGGTATCACCAATAAAATAATATACTAGGTATAACCAAATCACTGCTGGCCTATTAACGGCCTTCTTCACTTACCGTCTCCGGAAGTCCGAGTCAATGTTATTCTATGGGAAACTTTCTTTACAAATAACTTATTAATCAATACATATTTTAAATTCTGTTTTCACATTCAGAAAATTCCCAACTTTTAAATTGTTGGACCTTTTTTAAAGATGTATTTTTTTTAATTATTAATATTTCATTTTGAAATTGCAAAATGAAAAATTTCACATATTAAAAATTCGTATTTTGCAGCTTCAAAATGAAATATAAAAAATTAAAAAAATAATTTTTTTTTAAAAGTCCGTCAATTTAACAGTTGGGAATTTTCCGAATGTGAAAACAGAATTTAAAAATATGTATTAGTTAATAAGTTATTTGTAAAGAAAATTTCCCATAGAATAACGTTGGCTTCGGCTTCCGGTGACGGTGAGTGAAGCGGGCCCTTAATAAGAAAATATAAAGGACCAATGAAGACTGCCGGCAGTAATATAATTTTTTATGTTTGCCACAGCTGGCCCACTGTAGGCTGCCAGAAACAACATGGAAAAACTATATTTGCCGCCATATGGCCCAACACTGGCCCTCTAACAATTTCCAACCTAATGTTCGTTACCAACAGTGGCCCATTACATATTTTCATCATACTGCTAGCTGCCAGCAACGACCCATTCACCGGCCCACTAACTTATTTTTAACTTACTGCTGGCTGCCAACAATGGATCGGTTGAATACGGCCTACTGACGGCCGGCGTAACATATTCCCTGCGGCAACGTTAACTTTTGCCACCGGCGGGCCAATTGCAGCTACTGCTGGCAACCAGCACTTGGCCTCATGCTGGCCGTCATTTGAGGTTTTGCTGGGTAATTGCAAATTTGTAACAATATTTATATATATATATAATGTGTGTGTGTGTGTGCATGTGTGCAACGTGAAATAAATGTGTTTGGGGTTGAATTAGGTTGATTAATGTCGCATTAAATCTTACTAATTGGCTATTGTGAAATGAAACACAGGATTTTTTTAGAATAAGTTGTCCAATTCACCAACGTTTATCAACAAAATTTAGAGGTTATAAGCAGAACTTCCAGCGAATAGAAAAGCGCAATATATGGTAGTGCATAGTTCAAATGATAATCTCTGAAAATTTAAGTTCTAACATATATAAAAAAATATATACTTTACTTTTTGATAATATGAGTTTTATAAAGTCCAATAGTAAGGCCATTTCTGAAAAGTTTTTTAAAGAAAACAAAATAAAATAGAGTAAACTAAAAAGCAAATTCCAGGCTCGTTTCACAATGCCACATTAATTTGTAAGATTACATAAATGTTTTGTAGCACTTAGTTTACATATGAAAATAGAGTTCACCTAGCGTGACAGAATGGAGAAGGGGACTTACGTAGTTACTCAGATTTGTTATTACGATCATATCACTGACGAGGGAAGTGTGAATCAATAAAATTGCTGTTGAAACCAAACTAAGCTTAAATTAAAGAGCATGGTCGAAAACATGGGGTGAGGTGCAAATTTGTTGCAACAGCACCCATGGAGGCGAGATATGACCCTCCTAATAGTTTTAGTTATTTCTATAAAAACCAACAAAGCACGCGTCTTTGTGTGAACGGATGCTGCAGTGGTAGCGTGCTTGACTTGTGATAAGAAGGTCCTGTGATCGAGTCCCCGCAAAGGCGTTTAGTATATTAATTATTTATTTTTTATGTTTTTAATTTAATTTAATTATTATTTTAAGTGAAAATAAAGATTTTTTTTTTGAGCATTTTAATTAATAAAGTATGAATGAAAGAAATATATATTTTAATTTAATTATTTATAAAAAAAAAAAAATCATCTTTAAAGCTACGAATACAGCCTCTAAAGTAAAACAGTTAAGATTAAAAGTAGAAAAATCATGAAACCATATGCATTTTTTACAACGAGAACAAGAAATATAAGAAGATTGATCACTATTATTCGGTTTACAATTTTGTTCACCATCAATTATTGTTCATCACGAACGTTTTGTTAAATATTTGTCTTTTGTCGAGATTTTTAGCTTTGTAAAATTCATATTTAACCAGATTAAATTTTTGAGATGTAAACTAATTATACAATAGTGAAATCATTTTCAGAAAATTTGTCATTGTGTTCAGTTTTAATCTCAGTACTTTCAACACCACCAAATTTGACAGTTGTTTAGTAAAATATTTCATGTAAAAGTTAAATGCGATGTCGAATAGTTAAGCAACAGCTGGTGTTCATTCAGAATTTTTCATGGAAAAAATAAAAAATAAAAAAATGAATATTAATACAATTGTGAGCAGACGATTAACTCTTGCTATTAATGACGTTGATAAAAGAGAAAAAAAAGTAATTAAAATTTACATAAAGCACTAGCACAAATCATTAACAAAATTTTATCTAAAAGCAATATAAAAGTATTTCTCAATTAATTATTAATTTCTTTTATTTTAATAAATAAATAATTAAACTGGTAAAAAAAGAAAAAATCTGGAGTGACTCCACTCGACTTTCCGAACATTGAGTAATTAACAGTTTTGTAGATAAAATAAAGAAAGAGGAGTTGTTAAACAAACAAAAGAGAGAAAACAATAATAGAGTGTTTGAGTACTTTTCTCCATATATTACACGATGTTTTATTTAACGCTACTGAACTTTGAGCCCATAGATCATAATGATAAAGAATTTTTCGTTGTGTCCCTGTAAAAACCTATAAATGCTAGATTCACCAAAATGCTTATAGTTAGTGCAACAGTTATTTATAATATTCATATAAATTTTCAGCTCAATTGAATAAGGCGTTTACATGCTATCGCACTTTTAAAAATTTGGTCCCATAGGCCATAATGATAAAGAATTTTTCTTTGTACCCCTGTAAAAAAACTGTGAGTGCTAAATTCACCAAAATATATACAGTTCGTGCAACTCTGACCTATAGCATGTGTACAAATTTTTTGCCCAGAATAATAAAGCGTTTAGAAGCTATCGCACTTTTAAAAATTTGACCCTATAGGCCATATTGATAAAGAATTTTTCTTGGTGTCCCTGTAAAAAAACTATAAGTGCTAGATTCATCAAAATCAAAAGGGTTCGTACTATGGTGACTTACAATATATGTACCAACTTTCAGCTTATTCGAACAAAGCGTTTAGACGCTAGCGTGTTCACTCACAGACATACACACACACATAAATACACACACACACACACACACACACATACATACATCATCCTAAAAATAGTGAAAACGGACTCAGGGGACTTCGAAACGTGTAGAAACATCAAAATCTCAAATTCGGATTTTTGACATGATACTTTCCTCACTATAGTGTTCGGAAAGTAAAAATTATTAAATTGAAAAAAAAAACCCTTTTTTTAATACAATTAATATTTTCTCTTAAAATAATAATATAATTTAATTAAAAACGTAAAAAAAAAAAAAAATCAGTTGAAATAAACAATTTAAATAAAAAACATCCTTGTGGGAACTCGATCTTCGGATTTCCGTTTCTCAAGACAAACACGCTACCACTGCACCATTCGTCCTCACTGCATTACGGGTTTTGTTGGTTTTTATAGAAATACCAAAACTATTAGGGGGTTTGCCCCAGGGGTGTTGTTTCAGCAAATTTGTACTGTACCCTATGTTTTCGACCATGCTCTTTTGTGTAAGCTTAGTTTAATTTCAATAGGAATTTTACTCATTCATACTTCCCTTGTAAGCAGAGAAATCTTTCAATTTCCCGCATGAAGAAAATTTTCCGAATAACCTCTTTTTAGAAAGTTTATGGATGATTTAAAAGGTACTTCACATTTCATTATATATTTTTTTTTAAATTTTCATCAGTTAAAACTAATTTTAATTAATTGTAATCAGTTGCAAACTAATTTTAAACAATTGCAATAATTGCCAAAATTTAAATAATTGCAAGCATCAAAATTGAGATTAGTTAAAAGAAAGCCCTCATTTTTTCGGGGACACATAATTATTTATCTTGAAATTTATATAAAGTTTTAAAGATATTTACTTAAAATAGTATTTAAAAAAATTATAGGAGTAGGATTTCTTTAAAATACTTATCATGATCAAATTGATTTATTATAAAACATCAAGATTAAAGAATATGTAACATTAAAGCTGTAAAATAAATTTTTTTAAATAAAAATCGAAAGTTAAAAACTGTAGTTTAAACTTACGAAGGTCTATAGATATTTTTTTTTCTTAATTGTTTTTATAAGTAACAACAAATAACTTATTTGATAATACATAATTTAAAAAAAAAAAAAAAAAATTGTAACCTATTATTGACAAATATATCTTTATGCTTAACTGTTAATTATATTTAATTTAATTTTTTTTAATGCGAAATAAAATTACTTAAAAACTGTGTGAAATAATTATATTACTTTTTATAATAAAAATTACTAGCTGGAACCCGTCGAATTTGACGATCACTTTATTGACCGTAATGTTTCAAAAATCGTCGCATCATTATTTAAATGTATTTCTTGTTAAAACATCTAATATAATTTACGACATTTCACTTTAAAAAAGAAAGCCGAAAAATGCTTATAAATAGAAATACTGTATATGACATCACTTTCTACAAAGTACTGTCAATGTGATGTCAAACTGACTCCAAATAAATATATGCTATCTTTTATTTTCTATTTCGTTTAATACTAAGATTATATGTTAGCTGACCCGTCCGGCGTTGCCTGGGCCCATGATACCTTAAATGAACCTTAAATTTGTATTATTTTATACCTAACTCGATTTTGTTTGAATTTCTGTTTTTAAATGAAAGCTTCAAGAAAAAATTAATCATCTGTAACAAAACAATTACCTCGATCCGAACGAAACTCTGCCTTGTGACCCCGGTACTTGCAGCAGCGCATACACGGGCCGCTAACAACATAAAAAAATTCCCCAAAATTAACCTGGAAACGAACGAACCCGCGAGGCAATGCCCGGGCTCGCGATAATAACCTTAAATGAACCTTAAATTTGTATGATTTTATATCTTTAACTCGATTTTGTTTGAATTTCTATTTTTAAATAAAAGCATTGCGAAAAAAAATAATCAGCTGTAACAAAAAAAAAAAAAAATTACCTCGAACCGAACGAAACTCTGCTTTGTGACCCCGGTGCCTACGGCAGCGCATACGTGGGCTGCTAATACCATGAAAAAATTCCAAAAAAATAACCTGGAACGGAACGAACCCGCCCAGCATCGCCCGGGCCCATGATAATAACCTTAAATGCACCTTAAATTTGTATGGTTTTATATTTTTAACTCGTTTTTGTTTGAATTTCCATTTTTAAATGAAAACATCACAAAAGAAAAAATAAATAATCATCTGTAACAAAAAAAAAAAAAAAAAAAAAAAAAAAAACCTCAAACAGAATGGAACTCGGGTTCGTGCCCCAGTGCCTGCGGCACTTATATGCAGGCCGCTAATAACATGAAAAAATTCTCAAAAATTAACCTTGAACCGAACGAACCTCTGACTCGTGTTACCGCTGCGTGTGGCTGCGGCACCGTATAGCAGGCATGCTACGCACGCACTGAAAAATCTACTTTCCTCCACCAGGGAGCGCAGTATGTTGTATACGAATATCACCAATCGCCTTGAATTTCCAAGACCTTTCAAATAAGGTGTCACATGGTGGTGTCCACTGCAAAATCCTTTAGTTACACTTTCCACCGCCAGGGGGAACAGCGTGTTCTATACGAACAACACAAACGGTCAGGAAATATCAAGACCTTTAAAATAAGTTGTAACATGAAATTTCAAGACCTTTATCAACAATCGCCTTGAATTTCCAAGACCTTTCAAATGTTACATTGTGGTGTCAACTGCAAAATCCTTTAATTGTACTTTCCACCACCAGGGGGCACAGTGTGTTCTGTACGAACATTACCAGTGGTTAGGAAATACCAAGACCTTTAAAATAAGGTGCATGATAGGGTCTACTACAAAATCACCTAGTTCCATTTTTAACCACCAGGGGGCGCCCTATATTGTATACAAACATTCCCAATCAACATGAAATTTCAAGACCTTTAAAATGAGGTGCAACATGTGTGGGTCTAGAACGGATTTCCCTCTTAAACTAATTTCCCCCCTTCCCCCCCTTCAAATCTACTTTGCCCCTTTAAAATTGAAAATTCCAAAATCGGAGATATTAATTTTTTAGTATTCGAGTCTAGTCCACCCATGTACAATTTCTTCACCGTGAGGTAATTTGGAGCTGAGTTATGCTCGCCAACGTGTGTTTAACCCCTGCCCCCCCCCCAGGGGGGGGGCATTCGACTTTTTTAATTTTTCTCTTTTCATAACATATCTACAGACCAAGACCTTTTTTTTAGACACCTCAACCAAATTTTAACACCTAGCCGTTCTCTCAATTTAGTGGAGACAGACAAAAACACGTTTCAAATTAATATATAGATATATAAATCTCTGCTATTATTCTTAAATGCTTGTATATTTTAATAGATTTCGATTTATTTCCCAAAATTTGAGTGCAAATGTAACAAGGAGCCAAGGAACAACAAAATATATTAATGACTGAACTTATGAAGACTAAATCGAGATATATTGCTTTGATTTTCTAATTTAGCTTTAAAATTTCTTGATCAAAAGCAAGAAGCCATACGTTTTCCCTCCTGCTTTTTCACCTGTTTATTTATTTTATTTTTTATGCTAAACTCACTAAAATAAATTTAGCTAGTTTACGTTATGTAACTCTTGACTTATCCATTTCTCATCTCAGGCATAAAAAATTTATGAAAACCATTTGTATATATATAAAACTTCTCTTTTACTCTGCTGTAAACATTCAAACGGTATTTATCCTTTTTTCGGAAAAATAGTGTTATATAACGTGATATATATTTTGAGCCTATTTAAGTAGGTCAAATAAATGAAACACACATAAACAAAATTATTACGTATGTATTTACAAACTTGTATAAAAATGAATAATAACTTTTGCACTAGTTCGATACGTGGTAGAAAAAGTCTACTAAAAATATTATGTTTACTAAAGAAAAAAAAAAAAAAAAAAAAAAAAAAACTCATTGACTTACTGAAAGAAAGAACTTACTGAATAATATATATATATATATGTATAATTATATATATACAGGGTAATTTTAATTAAAGTTGCGATTTTAAAACTCTATAACCAGTTTAAAATTACGGGTCAGAATGATGACTTGATATTTTAACAGAACAATCGTGCTGCATTTAATTTTGCTTGGCAAAAGAAACTAGTATGTTGTGGCCACCACAAGACTTTCTTCTATATTTTCCTATACATATTCAATCAGTAAAAATATTTAAAAAAAAAAAAAAAACGATTTTTTTTTTCTAAGGTTTTTTTTTTTTTTTTTTTTTTTTTTTTGGTTAAAAGTAAAAAAAAATCGATAACTTTGTTTTAAATTATCACACATTTTTAGTTCAACCATTTGTTTTAAAGGTATTGACGACATCTTTCGAATGATACCCATCTTCAAAATTTACCCCCCACGGGGGGTACTTCCCCCCCAGGGGGAAGCGATGCCCCCCATGCACAAAATTATTTTCCTAGTTACGTACTACTATTATCAATAATTCATATAATTTTACAATCACAAGTGTAAAATAACTCTTATTACGCACATTTATACGAATTTTTGTCCTATTCTGCCATGTTAAAAATTTAGATAAAATGCTATCACAGCGCCTCCTGTTGAGCTATTGATCCCCAAATATAATCAGCACCAGTTTATGTCAAGGACCAACTAAATACCAAGTTTGGTAAAATATCGTTGAAAAAAAAAAAAAAAAAAAAAAAAAAAAAATACGATTTTTTTTTTTCTAAGTTTTTTTTTTTTGTTAAAAGTAAAAAAAATCGATAACTTTGTTTTAAATTATCACAGATTTATGGTTCAACCATTCGTTTTAAAGGTATTGACGAGATCTTTCGAATGATACCCATCTTCAAAATTTAACCCCCCCGGGGGGTACTTCCCCACCAGGGGGGGAACCGATGCCCCCCCATGCACAATTTTTTTTCCTAGTTAACTACTACTATTATCAATAATTCATATTAATTTTACAATCACAAGTTTAAAATAACTCTCATTATGCCCATTTATACGGAATGTTGCCCTATGCTGCCATGTTAAAAATTTGCATAAAATGCGATCACAGCGCCACCTGTTGAGCTATTGATCCCCAAATCTAATGGGCACCAGTTCATGTCAGGGTGCAACTAAATACCAAGTTTGGTTAAATTTCATTCATTGGTTTGTGAGATACAGCGTCCACAAAAAAATGATACAGACACACAGACAGACAGACACACAGACAGACATTTTTTAAAAACTATCAATTCGTGTTCAGGACATCCCAAAACGTGTAGATCCGTCAAAAAACGGAGGTCGAAAATTTTCGCGAATCCAATACTTTCTCTATATTACATATAGAAGAAAGTAAAAAAAGGTATGCCAAAAAAGGTCGTTATTCATCAATAAGGTGTTTGTAGCTCCTTTTTAATTTCTTCTATATGTAATATAGAGAAAGTATTGGATTCGTGAAAATTTTCGACCTCCGTTTTTTGATGGATTTATACGTTTTGGGACGCCCTGAACACGAATTGATAGTTTTTAGAAAATGTCTGTTTGCCTGTGCGTATCCTGTTTTTTGTGGACGCTGTGTCTCCCGAACCAATGAATGAAATTTAACCAAACTTGGTATTTAGTTGCACGCTGACATAAACTGGTGCTGATTAGATTTGGGAATCAATCGCTCAACAGGTGGTACTGTGATCGCATTTTTTGTAGACTTTTAACATGGCAGTATAGGACAAAATTTCGTATAAATGTGCATAATGAGAGTTATTTTAAACTTGTGATTGTAAAATTAATATGAATTTTTGATAATAGTAGTAGTTAAATTGGAAAAAAATCCTGTGCATGTGGGACATCGCTTCCCCCCGGGGGGGGATTTTCAAGATGGGTATCTTTCAAAAGGTTTCGTCAATACCTTTAAAACGAATGGTTGCACTATAAATCTGTGATAATTTAAAACAAAGTTATCGATTTTTTTTTTTACTTTTAACAAAAAAAAAAAACTTAGAAAAAAAAAATCGGTTTTTTTTTTTTTTTTTTAACGAAATTTAATTAATCTTCGTCTTTAGTGTGTCCCTGACATAAACTGGTGCTGATTACACTTCGGGATCAATCGCTCAACAAGTGGGGCTGTGATCACATTTTTTCTAAATTTTTAACAAGGCAGTATAGGACAAAATTTCGTATAAATGTACATAATGAAAGTTCTTTTTAACTTGTGATTGTAAAATTAATATGAATTATTGATAATAGTAGTAGTTAACTAGGAAAAAAATTCTGTGCATGCGGGGGCATCGCTTCCTCCCCTGATGGGGAAGTACGCCAGCGGGGGGGGGGGGGGGGGGGGAGTAACTTTTCAAGATGTGTATCTTTCGAAAGGTTTCGTCAATACCTTTAAAACGAATGTTTGAACTATAAATCTGTGATAATTTAAAGCAAAGTTATCGGTTTTTTTTAATGAAAAATAATCGTAATTATCTTTTTCTTTTTAATATTGTTACTGAGTGAATTTGTATAGGAAAATACAGAAGAAAGTCTTGTGGTGGCCACAACATACTAGTTTCTTTTGCTTCTTTTTTCATGAAGTTTCTTTTTTCTTTCTTTCTTTCTTTTTTTCTTTTTTTTTTTGTGATCTCTCTATCATTGTTTTCGCTGTAAACACACATTTTTGTCTTAAAAAAAAAAAAAAAAAAAAAAAAATCTTAAATCGTTGGAGTCTATAATTTTTCGCAATTCTATTCTATTGCTAACAACATTCTTGTGTTTAATGAATCCTTTTAGCCACTTTCCCTGACATTACCCTGACAGTGACATCTATAGGCGCCATTTTGAACCACTTTTTTTCTTCCTCCAAACAAAATTCCATTGCCTTACGATTGTTCTGGTAAAATACCAAATCATTTTAATCGGCAGCTTTAAATTTGGCGCGTTTCGAAATCACAATTTTAATTATAATCGCCCTGTATATATGAATGTGTTTAATATGAATAAACTAAGGGTATTCTTTTCCCACCTACTACTTAAAAAATCCCATGTTAAGCATTTTCATTGTGATTTTTTTTCATAAAATACTTTTTTCGAAGCAAATTGAACAATTCTAGATTTTTGTATTCTTTCTAAAAGTCACAATCAGAATTCTATCTTAAAACAAAACAATGTATATTTAAAAGTTTATATCTTTTTAATTGGCCAAATTAATAAGTAATGTAAGTTTGTAAGATAATAATTAAAAAGGAAATAACAACAACAAAAAAGAAAAGCTCTTTTAAAAACAATTAATCGAATATTATATCTATCTATCTATATATATATATAGCAAAGATTTTTGAGATCAACCTACACATAAGAAATTGACAAAATTCATTTATTCAGTATAACTGTCTTGAATTCTCTCTCTGTGTTTAAATATATATGATAGTTATCATTTTGCTAAATGTTATCATTTTGCTATAGTTATCATTTTGCTAAATGCACTCTTCATTAGTGCTAAGGGCCTATTTCAGTCGGTTTATTGAATGGGGATTTATTGAATGAAGTCCCCCCATGGCACAACTTTGACATGAGTCCCCCCCCAGGCCCAACTTTGACACGAGTCCTCCCCAAGGTACCCCTATTTAAGTCGGTACAGCGTTGTAGAATTTTTATACGTCACTCTTAATAGTGCTAAGGGCCTATTTCAGTCGGTTTATTGAATGGGGATTTATTGAATGAAGTCCCCCAAGGCCCAACTTTGACATGAGTCCCCCCCAGGCCCAACTTTGACATGAGTCCCCCCCAAGGTACAACTTTGACATGAGTCCTCCCAAGGCCCAACTTTGACATGAGTCCCCCCCAAGGTACAACTTTGACATGAGTCCCCCCCCAAGGCACACCTTTGACATGAGTCCCCCCAAGGCACACCTCCCCCTCATTGGGAAAAAGAGAAAAAACGTTGTTTTGCGGCTATAAGACAGTTTGGACTTCCAACGTTATTTGTTACAGTATCTGCAGCTGAAATACATTGGTTTGATTTAATGAAAACTTTATCATGGAATTTAGATCGTCACGAATTAACTAAAGAAGAATTTGTCGATATTAACAAGTTTAGTAGTAGGCCTCTGGCACTAAATTAAAATCTGTCAATGTCAGATTTTCATGTTTTAAATAATGAAGTAATGTCGTGTCTGTATATTTTTTTTAATTAATTTTTTTTTTTTTTTTTTTGGTAAGAAATATTATGATATTTAAAATATCTTTCTATTCGTCTCATATTGATTGCCTGAATTAAAAGCAGCTTTTTGTAACGTCTGTTAACCTTTTCATGATTTTAAAATCAATACATTCGATGCTTAAAAATATAACTTTTCTTAATTGCCCAAATTATTGATAAAAGCTTTATGAGAAAAGATAAATAACATGTTGGAAATAACATACTTGGAAATGTAGCTACTATTTTATACTTAAAAAAAAAAATTGAAGGAAAAATATAAAAAATATAAAATAACTCAAAATTACATCTATCGTAAAAACATTAAAGAGAGTATGAAATTCAATAAATTAATGGAATGATACATGCGTTATTTTTTTTTTTCTATCAAATAAGTAATAAATGTTCTAAAAATTTTTGCTTGACATCATTGAAAAACATTAAAACATCTGTTATTATTTAGCAACAGAGCAGAATTTCAGTTTTCTCAAAATAAAAGCTAAACTATAAGCATTTTTACTCACACTTTTATTTTGATTAAATCAATGCCCAATGGTAATACAGTGTTCCTTGACTGTAAATAAATATTAATAAACCCCCTATTATCGTCCCTTTTTTTAGAAGAACTGAAATTCTGTTCATTCTATCTCTCATATTTTTTTTGAATTTACAAGATATTTGTTTGGGATTTTCATATAAGTTCTTCAATATATTTGGCTATAAAATTATGCAAATCAATTTTTTTTAATCATGCGTACTTAAAAATTATTTAGTAAAAATGCTCATATTTCGCAAGATATTTAAAGTTTTTTGTATTCTGATTGCAGTATGCTGTGCATGTTCTTTACACTACCAAAGTTTCAAGATGATTCCTAAAGAATTTTGTTAGATATTTGACAATACGTCTAATAAATTCAAAAGTGCCAAGTTACTTATTTATAGATAGTGTAGTTAAAAACTCGTACATAATAAATATACAGTGTAATAATAATAATAAAAAAAAAACTTCCATCTACTGAACCTACCATACACAGAAATTTCATGTAAGCTTGTTTTTAAATTTTTAAAACGTGTGCTTTAGAATGAAGGAAATACAGTTGCCCAGCTCTCAAAGTTACGAATACAATGTCAAAATTCGAAATTTTGTCACTCTAACCATATCTGTGAAAGTTGGATAATTGGTGTTTCACTTCATTGTTAGTGACACCTCACTATTTTCACATCATTTTTAATATAGTGCTTAACATCTTTTATTTATTTATTTACTTTTTGTGTTTACTTCTATATTGTCTAAAAAAATCTAAAGAATTTAAAAATAGATATTTATTTTTTTAATCTTCTATGAATATATTTTAATTTTACAGATGTAAATAAGTAGAAATAAAATATATCAAGAGCTAAGTCCCATTAATCTTTAAAAAAAAAAAAAGAAAAAGAAAAACCCATTTTTGCTTTTGCATTGCATTATGGACATATATGAACATTCCGCGTCAATGCTCTGACGTTTAAAAGAGTGTGCCCTGAGATTCTGGAATCTCCTTTCTTAGAGGTTCTGAACGTCGATACATATGTTTCGACATCTATAAGAAGGTCCGTTGTACAACACCTAACCTGGGGACCCCTGAGAGTGTTTGCTTTACAATATTTTTGTTGTTAGTCTTACAAACCGAACCGCTCTTTTTTTTTTTTTTTTTTTTTTTTAATCAAAAATGTAGTAAGTAAAGGTAAGGTAAATTCTATCTACACTGTATAAAAAAAAAAAAAAAAAAAAAAAAGTAAAATCATGGGATTTTTTTTTTTTTCGTATTTTTTACAGGAAATGACCTTTTTGCTAGCTTGGTCGAAGCCTGATGTTATGAAATAATAATTTTAGAGTAATGGCAAATTTTACCGGCAAAAGCTGTTAATCTATGTTTTTTTACTCAAATCTGTTATTAAACTCTATTTTTACGATCAAACCCCCTGGAAAGTAAAGTGTTAGCTTTTCAGTGACGTCGTATAAGAATAGTTTCGTATATTTGAAACTGAAAATATATCAGTAGTTTTATTGGTTGAGAGAGTTTATTTATACCTTCATACAAATACGCTCTAACTCCCGTAAATAATCATGGAATTTCTTGAAACTAATATATGTTATTCAAGGATGTTCCCTATTGGAAATGGTGTAAATACCTTTACTATTTTGTGTACAGGGACCCTCCCCCACCTCCCCGAATGTATTCCAAAGCATTGTGTTCTATGAGAGGTATTTCTATGAAACATATTTTAATACCTTTACTTTACTCAAATCTGAATGAACTTGAAATATGTTATTCAAGTTTACTAGCAGATGTTTTCTATAGAAAATATAAATACAATCACTTGTTTGTGTACAGGGGCACTCGAAAGTATTCCAAAGCATTGCGTTCTATGAGGGGTATTTCTAAAAACCAAATTTTAATAACTTTACTACACGTAAATCTTAATGAAGTTGAAACATGTTATTCATATGCACAAAAGAACGTTTTCAATAGAATATATCCTGATTAGCATTATGATTTACAGGGCCATGCAAAAATATTCAATTGCATTATTGGTTATTATTGGAAATTTGCTGGAATGGTCTTTTCGTTTACATTAAGCGTTTTTAACACGTTCTTACAATTTTTAAATGCAAATTTGTGAAATGTTTGTCCGACTGTTTATCTGTTTATCTGTTCATCTTCCCACCTCCAGCGTTCGTAAATACTTTCAGAATTTTTAAAAAATGATGCATGGGTTTCATGTTCACTAAGGAATGTTTCGCTCTTATAATTTTATTAATAGGTCCTGTACAAATGGTTTGTGTACAGGGACACACACTAGAGATGAGACGGGCTCAGCCCGAGCCCGTAAGCCCGAGCCCGAGCCCGGGCCCGAGCCCGATCGGGCTCAAATCTTACGCAAGTTTTCGGGCTCCGGGCGGGCTCGGATTCAAGCTAAAAGTTCCGTTTATTTTATTCTTCACTAACTGGAAACTGTAAAAAAAAAAAAAAAAAAAACTGGCCATCGTATCTCCTATCTACGCCTTGTCCCGTCTCCCGCGGTGGTCAATGTTAGTAAAATGGACACACCGCGGGGTATCTCTGCCTAGTTGTTTCTCTACTTCTTTGCTTGTTATTTGGGGTAGAGTCCTGCATCGAGTCGGGTCGACTAAATATTTTTCTTGCGGGTCCGGTTGACTGATTTCTTTTTACGTCGGGTTCGAGTTTAGTTTTCAGCTAGTCGGGTCTACTTGAGAACATCTTTCAAAAAACTTTTACCTTATTAAGTAGAAATGTGTTTGCGATATATACCATAGTGAATACAGGCTTACCCAAATTATTATAGTAAAATAAACATCCGTGTCGCACTGAAACAATTAACAAAATACATCAAATATATCATTATTATCTTTTAGAATAGAAGCTGTGAAAAACAGACTCCTTCTTGTAGGATAATCAGATGTGTGATTCATCTGTTTTGATTACTCACATCCTTTTGAAAGAGACTGTGAATGTAAACTAATAATTAATGATATTTTTTTCTCTTGCAGATGTTTTTGAGAAGTTATTGAAATGTAATGTACGTAGATTTAGATGAAAACGGATGTTTAGTAGGCGTCTGCAGAGCTGTATTATTTTTATATTATTTTTTGTGTGTGATAAGCATTAAAGAAGAAACTACAAACGCTAAACTTGAAACTCTTTGGGCACTTGAAATCACATTACACATACAGTCCGCAGTAAAATTTTTGAAGCGCCAGCAGTCATTCATGTTTAAAAAATATACACCTAATATATACATGTATACAGAGACACAGACATTATAAATTGTTATAATAACATTTATAGTTATTTAAATTGAGGATTAGTAATAAGAAAATTAATTTGAAAATGAAAACGGTATTTATTTTTACTATTGTGTATGCGTTGCATAGCGTACCACTTTCAATATCGGGCTCGGGCGGGCTCGGGCTCTGATCACACAAAATTCTTCGGGCTCGGGCGAGCTCAGTTCAAAAAGTTTTCGGGCCCGGGCGGGCTCGGATTGCCAAAATAGAGCCCGAACTCACCTCTAACACACACACAAAAAAAAAAAAAATATATATATATCAATGCGATCAGGAGAGACATTTTTATAAAATCACATTTAAATAAATTTCTACTGCAAAAAATTATAAAGAAATTGGCATTATTTCTTAATGTGCTAAAATAATATTTTGTATAGAATATAACATGGTTAACCTTAGGATTTACAGGACTACACTAAAATATACAGGTACATTAAGGGCTGCATTTTATTTTACGTTAAGCATTTTTAATACTTTTCAACAATGTTTAAGAGTGATTATGACATCAATCAGTCTATCTGTATACCTGTAACTCTTTCTGTCTGTCCGTTGTGTTATTAACATAGGCAAAGAATATTGAAAGTTATTCGATACAGTTGGAAAGTGTTAATCAATGTATACCGCATGATTTTTCGTTCATGCTATAAATTGTGCACGTTTTGTCTACATAATTAATCTTATCATTGTATTACAATAAAGCGTAAATGAAAAACTTTTACCATGTCTTTTATGTCGATCTGACAAAAGAATAGCACGAAAAATTCTCTCTCTCTCTCTCTTTTTTTTTTTTTTTTTTTTTTTTTGTTTGTTTAAAGGGAAAAATTTGTATACTTAAGTTAAACCCAATTTTCCACTGGATTTTCCAGATACATTTACCGTAAATTAAATTTTTTGACAAAAAAGTATAAAGCGTAAATGAACAAAACTGTTACCATAGCTTTTATGTAGATCTGACAAAGGAACTGAAAGGAAAATTCCTATTTTTCATGCTTAATGTAAAAAATATGTAAATTTAAGTTAAATTGAATTTTCTACCGTATTTTCCTAATACATTTACGGTAAACTAAATATTTGTCAGACGATTATTTTGGTTTACGAAAGATTATTTTTACGGGTGTAGGTACTAGAAAGCGGACTAAGATCAATGAAAAACATGAGCGTTTCGGTCCTTGGGAGGATGTCCACCGTAGAGAGTTTTTATAAGAGACATTAGACTGTATTTACATGGATTTCAATGAAAACAACGGATAATTCTGAAAGGTTTCGCCAATTTTTAATTTTTTATTTTTATCTTTTACAATATTAAAGCAAAAATTACTGTTTAAGAATTTTAATTGAAAGAACAACGCAAATCATTTTTACATTTAAAAATCACATTCCTTTGTATATCGCCATCGTTTCTGTATTATCAAAAATTCACCGTCAACAGTTTAAAATAAAATTTAATTTAAAGGGGTTTTAGAAATTGTTTACAAAATTATTGCGATGCGTCAAATAAATTTATAGCGTAAACCGCAGGAAAAGGTTATTCAAATGGAAACTTGACTTCAAAAACATTTTAAAATACATTTTATACTTTTTATTAGCTTTAGAAAATCGGTTTCACTGAAAAAAAAAGTATCTGCCACCGAAGTATTTAAAAAATATATATATTCTTCAGAAAAGACAATTCAGTCGAAGCAGATTATCTATAGGCATATATGTTCTCCAGGGAAAAAAAAAAAAAAAACCTTGCAGAAGAAGACATTAAGTTTTTGTCTAATTAACAGTTTTTCTAAGTAACAGTTTTTTTTTTTTTTTTTTTTTTTTTTAATAGCAATGGCATTTAATGACATCTTAAAAGATGCTTATTGAAGTTCAGTTTCGAAAAAAAATATCTTTTATTATCATTAATTTTAACCGTAATTGTCACAGCCCATTAACTTGTATTAAATGCTTTTTTAACATTTTGACCTGTCACAGTGTACTTTTGTTTAAATCTACTAATCTAGATTAATTCTAAGGTATAGAGAGAATTTTTTTTCTTTTAATGAAGTTATTAATGGACACTTGCGTCTATCTGAATTAAAATTTTTATATGATGTTAAAAAATAACTACAATAACCAAAAATCTATTAAAAATCTATAATGAAAAATAATTTTGCTCTTTCTTTTTTACGAAATCATATCTAACTGAAACATTGTATTTAATACACTTATAGCGTTTTTCAGAAGCAGAGTGTTATACGTTTATCCATGTGTTACTGTTTTTAAGAATTTATTACATTATTATTTGCGTGAAAATTAAATGATAAATTCTTATTGTAGTTTTCTTTCAGTCTATATATATATAAGGAAATAAATGTTCTAGAGTATGATCTTCAGATTTTTTAAACAAAATAAGTTGTAAATAACACATTAAAAGAGCAAAATTTTAAAATGTCTAAGAATATTTTTCATGTTTAATTTAATAAAATAGTAAATTCACAAGATACCAGTGGTTACATTCAGTATTAAATTGTGATAATTTTGCTATTAAATAACCGTTTTTAAGAGTGAATGGCTGAAAAGAAAAATCTTGATGATATAATAAAGACGAAATGTTCATAAATATATTTGAGTGAAGATTTTTTTTTTAATATGCACCAGTAACAGTAGAAAGGGCTACATACAAATGAAACTCTTCCAGTTGCAAAGCCGTTCGCAAGCGTTCCAAATGTATGACTGCAGTCGGCAGCAAAAGTATCCGAGCACTAGCAAAATAAATCCTTGTCGAATCATGTTCTTAGACTGACTAAGAACATGATTCGACAAGGATCTATTTAACAAAGTTGCATTAAGTCTACTTTTTTTACATAGGAATTTTCGCTAGTGCTCGGGTACTTTTGCTCCCGACTGTATTTGCAAAAAACTTGCAAAATTTACGTCATCGAAATTGCAAGCGTTCTGTTTGTATGTAACCCCCCCCCCCAAAAAAAAAAAAAAAAAAAAAGCTTTTTTATAGCAATGCAGCTAAACGTTTACTATGCATATGTATAAAACAGGAGGATGGTATTAAAGACGACAAGTAAGTATGGTAAACATGTGGAGTGCGTACAGTCGGTAACAAAAGTGTCCGAACACTAGCAAAAATTCCTATGTAAAAAAAGTACACTTCATACGGTTTTGTTAAATAAATCCTTATCGAATCATGTTCTTACACTGACTAAGAACAAGTTTCAACAAGGATTTATTTAACAAAACCGTATGAAGTGTACTTTTTTTACATAGGAATTTTCGCTAGTGTTCGGACACATTGGAAGGCAATTTAAAAAGGAAGGATGAAAAACGGATATTAAAGCATTCGAAGTAAGTAAAATTAATACAATCTCAGTTTTATCGTAAGTGTGATATGACTACGAGACATAATAAAGATTTCATTAAACGCTTTATTGTAAAATAAATTTTTACTGGGATTGTAATTTACAAGTACTACACCAGATGTTCTAATTTTTAAAAAAGTATAGTTTCTCGGCCTTTGAAAGCTTTTCAAAAGATAGTTTAAGTTATAAGATTGAAGATTATGTGCAGGCCAAGTGATGCACCTAAATATAATCCTATAGTAATAATACATGGCACAACCTGAAATACACTTCCATCAATTTTCTACTATTCCCGTACTATAATCTAGTTATTGTGTGAAACCCTGTAAACGAACAGTGAATAATTTCCCTACCATCCCGTATGATACACATTTAGAATACTAAGTTTGAACTATCTTTTCTGCTATAGTTTGATTTTGAGATATGCTGATAACAGAAAGACACACAGACACACACACAGACACACACGCAGAAAGACACATAGACAGACAGCAGGACGACTAAAAGATGGCGGATGATGTTGACGTGCGCTTTCTAGCAGCTGTTGAAAAATTACGTAAAGTGTGTGAAATAAGTGGTAATTTGCGGAAAGATTTAAAGCAAAGTATTCTAGTGGCTGTCAGTGAACTAAATGGAATTCAAAATGATTATAAATCAAGTATTATATCACTTAAAGATCAACTTAAAACGATGGAAGCTGAACAAGCTACGAGGCCTATTCCGGGGAAATCTTATGCGGACGTTGTTTCTGTAATGGCGCCTAGCATCGGTAGTAATCTACGGGAGAGGATGAGTGAAAGTCGCCCACTTCATACTGCATTTGTGAAATCACTCAAGCAGCGAAGTTCTGAGGATATCAAGACGCTTTTGAAGGAGAAAGTTGACCCGGAGAAATTGCAGATTGGAATTGAAAGATTTAAAGTATTGAATGGAGGTAGGATTGTTGTGAGTTTTAAGGATAAACACGATCTTGAAAAATTTAGTAATACTGCTAATGAACAATTAAATGAGGAATTATGTATTCAACCTAGCGAAAAATTTCTTCCCCAGATTATCATATTTAATATTCCAGAGGATGTAAATATGGATAATGCTGAAAGTTTGGTTAAAAATCAAAACCAAGACGTTATTCAAGATGATGTGTTTAAAGTGAAATTTATTCGAGCCGTCAAGAAAAAAAACAGTCGTTTTATGGTTGCTGAGGTTTCTGCTGGTGTCAGGAAAATCTTTCTTGAAAGAGGGGTAAAGTTACAGTGGTCAATTAGTAAGTGCTCTGATTACTTATATATTAAAAGATGTTTTCAGTGCAATAAGTTTTCTCATGACTCATCTATTTGTAGATCTCAAGTAGTTATTTGTCCGCTATGTTCTGAAAATCATTCTTTGAAGGATTGTACAAATCGAAATGAGTTAAAATGTTCAAATTGTATTACTTATAATAGATTTGTCAGAGATGGCAATAAGGACAGTATTAATCATGCTGCCTTGGATAAAAACTGTCCTATATATTTAAAACAGATAAATAGGAAAAAACAAAATATTGACTATGGCGACTAATTCCAATTTTTCTTGTATTCGTTGTTTGCAAATTAATCTTCAAAGATCTTATAAGGCAGTGATCAATCTCTTAACTATTGTTGGTACTTCTTCAATTGATATAGTTTTTATTCAGGAACCATACTGTATTAATAATAAAGTGGCTAGTTTTCCTAAAACGTACAGAATCATACAGTTTGGAAATCTCAGGAAAATAGCTGCAGTTGTAGTTGTAAACAAACATATTGACTCTGTAATGATAAGTCAATTTTCTTCCGAGGATTTAGTACTAGTGAAGTTTACTTTTAAAAATATGCATTTTTATGCTGCAAGTATTTACATGGATTGTGATCGTGATATAAATATTGATATTTCTAATATAGAGGCTATCAATGACCATTGTGGGGGGAGGCTTTTGATTGCTTCAGATACTAATGCTAGATAAATTACTTGGTTTGACTGTGTTACGAATTCTCGGGGGAGAATTCTGGAATCTTTTCTTGCTTCTAAATGTTTATGGCTTCTCAATAATAATTTTAATTTGCCAACATTCCACTCAAGAACTGGTCAAAGTTACATAGATTTGACAATTACTTCTTATGCTTTGCTGCCCTTCATTAATGACTGGGAAATCCTAGATGAGGAAAGTTGCTCTGATCACAATCTTATTAGTTTTACTATTAATTTCAAAATTAATAACTCATATCAATATTTTCATTTTAATATGAAATATATTTACGAAAAAGCAAATTGGAGTACTTTTAAAAATTTATTGCATAGTGAGTTTAGTGAACTTTTAATGGAGGTAAATTATCATGTTTCAAGTAATACAAATGATTTAGATAAAGAATTAAAAAACTGTGTTGAAGAAGTCAAGGATTTAAATAAATTTGCCTCCCTCTTCATGAATTGCATTCAGAACGTTTGCAAACATTCTATGCCTTTTAAAGTTCCTAGACTGACTAGACAAAATAAAGGGAAAACTGTGCCGTGGTGGAATGATGAATTAACGAAATTAAGAAAAATAGTAAATTCGAAAAGGAGACTGTTCCAGAGAACTTATAACAATGTTAATCTATGTGATATAAGGAAATGTGATTATATGAGATGTAAACGTCTAAACAAGAATAAATTAAAATATTATAAGTTTCAGTCTTGGAAAGAGTTTTGTTCAAGTGCAGGCTCAAATCCATGGAATGTTTTGTACAGTATAGCATCTGGAAAATGCAAAAATCAAACCACTTTAACAACAATAAAGGATTCTAGAGGTAATTATACTTCTAACTATGAGGAAACCTTAAGTGCTTTGATGGATCAGTTCGTTCCTCTTGATAATTGTAATACTGACACATATTACCACACCAAATTAAGAAAACTTATGCGAGATGACATTAATACTTTAAATGATATTGATTTTTCTCAAGATGAGGTTTATTCAACAATTAAGTGTTTGGATCCAAAAAAATCACCTGGTAAAGATGGTATATGTAGCAGAGTCCTTTTAGAGGTCTTTGACCTTTTTCCGTTGTTTGTGACTGCTTTATACAATGAATGTCTTGCTAGAGGAATTTTTCCAAACGTGTGGAAACATTCTTGTATTCGTTTCTTTACTAAACCAGGAAAGGATGAGTCTCTGAGTGCTTCTAAATTTAGGCCGATCAGTCTGTTACCTGTTGCAGGTAAGGTTTTAGAGAAGCTCATGATTGAGAGAATTATGTATTTTTTAAATTAGAATAATTACTTAAGTAACAACCAATTTGGTTTTACCTCTGGTAGAAGTACTACTGATGCTATTTTCAAGGTTTCAAATTTTATTAAGGATAGTTTTAATATTAATCTCCAAGCAATTTTGATATCTCTGGATGTTAAGGGGGCTTTTGATGCAGCATGGTGGCCAGCTATTTTGTTTCAGCTTCGAAATTTTCAGTGCCCAAGAAATTCATACTTTTTAACTGTTGATTATTTTTATGAGCGTTCAGCCAGTATTTCTACTGAAAATTATTTTTTATATAGAGATGTAACTATGGGTTGCCCTCAAGGATCTTGTAATGGTCCTGGCTTTTGGAAAATATTTTATGACTCTCTGCTTAAATTGGGTTATCCTGTGAATGTTGAGGTGATTGCGTTTGCAGATGATGTACTAATAATGATAAGAGGGGCTTCGGAACTCGAACTTGAAATGCTTGGGAACAAAGTATCAAGAAAATCATTGAATGGTCAAAGTGCAATAAAGTCATTTTTAACACTGAGAAATCTAATGTTATGCATTTCTCAAGGAAGAGAAAAAAATGCCTATTCGCATCTATATGAATGGAGAATGTTTAAGCGCAGTAACTGAGATGCGTTATCTAGGTGTAACTTTTGACAGCAAACTAAATTGGAACAGCCATATTACCAGTATGTGTGTTAAAGCTAATATTTTACTGCATATGTTAGCAAAAATGGCTAAGGTTACTTGGGGTATCGGTCCTGATGCTTTAAAAACAATATACGAGGGTGCAATTGTTCCTTTATTGACCTATGCTGCCCCTGTTTGGTATGAAGCTGTAAGTAAATCTTATAACCGAAAGAGGTTAATGTCTACACAGAGATTTATTGCACTTAGAATTATAAAAGGTTTTAGAACGATTTCTTATGAAGCAGCGTGTATTTTGGCTGGAATTGTTCCTATCTATTTTAAAATTCAAGAAATTGCAGATATTTACACCTGTATAAAGTTCAATAGCCATTTAAAAATAGACACAGAGCTCCCTTCAAATTTGTGGCTTCATCCTGGTAAGTATGTACCATTTAATACTTCAAGTGAAAGTGATTCACCTATTGAAATTTATACTGATGGAAGTGAAATGTCAAATAATATCGGTTGTGCTTTCGTTATCTTTCAGGATGGGCGCACTATTGCTGAAAATAAATTTAAATTGCACCCCCATTGTACGAATAATCAAGCTGAAGCTTTTGCCATACTTAAAAGTTTACTTTGGATTTCCTCAAACAGAAATTTAATAAATTATAATTTTAACATATATACCGATAGTAAAATAATAATAGATAAAATAAGTAATAAAAGGAAACATTATCCGTTATTGAAAATATCCGGAAACAGCTTTGGGGTCTAATTTCGAGAAATCAAATTATAAATATTTATTGGGTCAAAGGACATTCAGGTAATATTGGCAATGAACGGGCTGATTTATTGGCCAAAGAAGCTGCTCTTTCAGAAATGCCTTACGATTTTGAAGATATCCCGAAATCACACATAAAGAGTGAAATCCGTGAAAATATACTCCGAAAATGGCAAAATGAATGGACTAGCTCACAGAAAGGTTTAACGACTAAACTCTTTTTACCAACAGTTAACGATCGTCTAAATGCAATAATTCCACACAATAGCAAGCTAACTCAAATTATGTCTGGACATGCAAGAATAAACCAATATCTTTTTAAATATAAACATTCCACCACCGAAAGTTGTCCTTGTGATACCACTGAAATACAATCGGTTGAACATGTAATCTTCTTTTACCCGCTTCTGGATTCACAAAGATCAGAACTCTTTCGAACAATAATCTCAAATGGACTTACCTGGCCTCCCATATTAGGTACTTTTCTTCATTCTGATTATTTCAATATTTTTTGTAAATTTTGTTCGGCAATTTCATTTTTGTAATTAGTGATTTATGTTTGTAATTTTGTGATTTTCAATGCATGTAGTGTGACTTTGTCACGGAACATGCTGAACTAAAATTTTAATAAAAAAAAAAAAAAAAAACATAGACAGCACACACACACAAATAGACACACAGACAGACACACACAGAGACCAACCGCTAAAAACATGATTTTGTGATTCAGGGGACCTCAAAACGTGTAAATATAACAAAAACTCAGTTTCGAAAATTTGACCCAAAAATACTTTCTCTACCTTATGGGAAAAAGAAAGTAAAAAAAAGTTATTCACATGTAAAATAAGAAGAAACGGAAAAGTGAATACAGAAAGAAAAAAATCCTTTTTTAATCTAACACATGGAATCATATGCATCTTCACCTATCTGCAATGCATCCTTATTACCATTTTTCAAATTTACAGTTTTCATTTCTAAAATTCTTGAAAATTTTCATTTATTCTTAAGCTTACATTTGGGAAAAACCTTAATAAATATTACTTTAAAAATTATTACTTATGCTACAGATATATAAAATTATTTTACCGATATGGTAAAGAACAAGCTATCCAAATTTTGTGTTTTTATGTTTATTTCTTTAAAAATTATACGCAAAAGAAGAAAACGGGAAACTGGGTTATTGCTTTATTTTTTTACACCAGTGGGCGTGCAAGAAATTCCATACACGTATTTACGTATCTAGTAAATATTTATGGTTAAAAATGATAATTTAAATTAAACTTTCCTTATTTCAATCAGTAATGTACATACTAATCTTATATGTACAATGTATGTACAGTCGGTAACAAAAGTGTCCGAACACTAGCAAAAATTCCTATGTAAAAAAAGTACACTTCATATTGTTTTGTTAAATAAATCCTTTGGAAATCCTGCTCTTAGTCAGTGTAAGAACATGATTCGATAAGGATTTCTTTAACATAACCGTATAAAGTGTATTTTTTTTACATAAGATTTTTTGCTAGTGTTCGGAGACTTTTGTTACCGACTGTATGTATCAAAAAACTTGAATTCAGCTTTTATGCCTTAAACATTCATCTTTGATTTATAGTATAACCTGCAAAAACATGTAAGTAGAGGAACTGTATTCTATAAAAATAAATAAAAATTTTCAGGTTTATTTAAGAATTGCAATAAATAGAAATCTTAGATTTATTTACGATTTCCATGCAAAAAAGTTCATTGCCTAAAATTTACCTTATACCTTAAAAAGGTGGCTTAAAAAAATAATTTGTTGTACATTTCGCTCATTTTTTTTTTTTTTTTTTTTTTTTTTTTTGTGTGTGTGTGTGTGTGTGTGTGTGTGTAACGTGCAATAGTTAAAATTTGTAGCCATTGAAACTGAATTCTCTAAAAACATTTGATCAATCTTATAAAATTCTGTACCATAAAATTTTGTACAAATACACATCTTTGTAATTTGTTGTGTATAATTTTAGGATCAATATTATCGAGAAACTGTCTAAACTATGTTACAAAAGGTTCATACACTGAATTCTGCTTTTTGAATTTGCTTCCACGCATTAATCATTCCGCACTATTTGTGCTCATGCCGAAATAAAAATTATAGATATCAATGAGAAAAATGATTTTCTTATGATATGTTTTCTGATGATTTATAAAGAAACTTCTCCGTTCAGATCATTGGTGCTGCCATTTTAGTATCAGATACTGTTATTAAAGATGACAAATGATTCTAAATTATATTAAAAGATAAACTTTGGGAAAGAGAAAATTTATTTTTAATAATTTTTCTATAAGCAACTCTGAATGCGCGATACATAAGAAGAAAATTATACATTATTTAATTTATTTTTAAAGCATTAATTTTGACACAGTTCCATTTTTAACTTTAGTAGTAACTTATTGTTTTAGTAAATGTCATTATTGTAAAATTTTCTTTTATACATTTCTGAAGTTATTTACGATTAATGTGGAATATGACTACAAATAGATCCTTAAAAAATTACACACACGTAGAAAATACAAATTAATTCTTTATTTTTGAAATATAGTTATAGTTAGACAGGTTATATTTTTAGCTTTAATCATGTTATTTTCAGTATAAGAATATTTATTCATATTTATCCTTAAACATTTATAACATAATAACCAGTATTTAATTTTCTAATAAAAATTAATCTTATCAATAAAAACAGTTTTGATTTTTGTAATTGTGTATTAAATCTTATAAATTTTGACAAACGTTTGGATTGAAAATTTAAAGAAAACAGGATTTGCTACAGAGGAAAAAAATATTTCTTTAAACAAATTGTTATCAAATTGTTTTGTTGAAACAACAAAAACTTTGTTAAGTCGACCAAAGTTTTGTTGTTGTAGTATCAACAAAATTTTGTTATTTTAACAAAACAGTTTTTGAAATAACAAAAATGTATATTTTTTATTGTATATTATACAAAATTTTGTATAATATTTGTATTATTATATAAAATTGTATATACCTGTATATATTTTTTTATTTTTTAACAAATCGTTTTATTGAAACAAGAAAACTTTGTTAAATCAATCTTTATATAGACATATATATATATATAACCTTCACAAAATTTTGTTGTTAGAACAAAAAAGCTTTTTTTTTTTTTTTTTTTTTTTTTTGCGTGTGTGTGTGTGTGTGTGCGTACCTGTCAAAATTTTTTCATGATAATATAATATCCTTATGATAAATAATAAATCGAAAGATTATGCACGTTTCATTAAAAAATCGTAGAATTTATTTTAATGCCTCTGCTGATGATTTATACAATTGATATCACTTAATATTTCATAAATACTAGCTGCTTTGCCCGCTTCGCTGGTCACTGCACACACACACACACACACGTATATGAATCCTTTTTACAATAATAAGTCTATATTTTTTTCTATATTTATTAGAAAGTCTAAAATATTTTAACAGTTTTCGCTTGCTACAAGTGGATCATTTCAAAATTAATCCATTTGTAAAATATAGCTTTAGAATGGTATCATTCTTAAAAATAAAAATATATTGTCCAAAGAAAAAGAGTTATTCAGAGTTACAAAAGAGTTATTTGTTATTCAGATGAATAAAATATTTAGCTGTAACATGAAGAAGACTTCTCACACCTCTATACATTATGACAAAATATCACTGATTCATTCGTCTGTCAATGTCGAGTCCAAATCACCAAAGTTAAAAATATACCATTTGGACAATTGGTTTGTCTCATGGTGACGTCTTTCTCCATATTTAACGAAAATTAACCCTTAAGGGTTGCAAAGGGAAGTAGAAGTTTTTAAAACTAATGAATTTTCTCCGTGCGAAGAACGTGTAAAAATGCTAAGCACCCCCCTTTAACCCCCATAAAGACTAAATTTCGTAAGATTCTCATCTTTTACCTTAATTAGGGCCTAAAAGGGAATATTTTGCGAAACTCCAAGCTTCTATTGGAAACCACGCAGAGATATGGTGAAAATGTTAAAAACTTCAACTTCTCCTTCATTCAACTCTTCAAGTGTTAAATTTCATCAAATCCGTTTATAATGAGCCCCTTCATCCAGAAAAGAGCATACTGTCTAAACGGCATGTTTTTAGGTTCAGCGATATGAACTAGTCTTTGATATATGAGTAAGTGAATCAGTGGCATTTCGCGTTTATGTTTATAGATGTGAGGAAAAAAAAAAAAAATCCAGGTTAGAGATATTTTATTCGTCAGCATAACAAATACATGCTCTTTTAAACAAGAAATTTTATATGGTTATGTTTCACAAATGAATTATTTCAAAAATAATTCATTTGTTGCAATCGATAACTGTTCATATTTTTGAGGCTTATTAATAAATATAGGAATAAAAAAATAAACTTATTGCTGTGAAAAAGCTTCATTTAAATAAAATGCGGATAAGTCAACTGGTAATAAATAAATAACTAAATGCATAAATTATCATTTGAGATGAGTTTGAGATTAATAAGCTCGCACAGTTTAGTATATCAGTGCTAAGTGCCTGAAGGAAAAAAAAAAAACCCTAACATTTTTATTCATTAAAAAAAAAAAAAAAAAAAAAAAAAAAACTAATATTTTTATTCATAAAAAAAAAAAAAATCTATAATTTTTATAATTTTAACCCTAGAACACTAGCGTTTTCGCATCTGCCGCTATTACTAGAGATACGTTAAATTTAGGTGCTCCTGTAAAATTCGTTTTATTTGCTTATATTACATTAATGTTGTTTTTAAATAAGTTTAATTATTTACTGTTTTACCCAATATTACTGACTTTTCATTAATTGAATAACTATTTGTATTTGAAAATATATTTGAAAACTATAAATTTTTTTACTAATAGCTTAAAATAAGCAAAATAGCTAGACCGCACGTAAAATTTAAGTACACTAGCATTCTAGGGTTAAACGGAATTTAAATATGTGATCTTTTGATAACTATTTGTAGCCAATTTTTAACTTTTTAGAAAATCGGTTTAAATTTTAATTGCCATAAATATATATGTATTACAACCTGTAAAACCCCATGACTCATTTGAAATTCGCAAAGAAGAGTTGGAAATTCTATAACTATGTTTGTCTAAGTTTTACCGGTAGCTTGTCAACTTTAACATTATAAAATATCAAAGCATATTTTACCTTAAATATAATATTTCAATTAATTAAAAATATATATATATCAAATAGTTTTTTTAATCAAACATAGCTAAGTACCATCTCGATTAAACTGGCGTAATAATAATAATAATAATAATAACATTTAAATTGATCTTTTTGTTTATAAGCTACATGCCACAAATAAGGGTCCAAACGTGTAACATTCCTCTTTTTTGATGGGGATTAAAAGTAAATAGGTTTATAATTAAATATAGAAATATGATACCTAAGGCAAGCCAAAATATCTCTTTTATTTCTATTTCAAAGTTTTGATTCTTTATTATAATCCAACTTATTCAACGCAATAGCCACGCAGAAAAGCTTTTCACTCACTATACTTACTGTTAAATGACTTTCGTATCGATCATAAATGACTAGGGAATGTGACATCATTTACTTCACCTGCTTAATGATCAGAATTTATAGCCTTCGCTAAGCCCCAAAACTGAGGAAAATGATATCATTTCATTTCTGGTATCATTCAAGGTATTGAAATGAAACTATATTTTAATACGTTAGTAATTATGTTTAATTCTATGTACATTAGTTACATTAAAAAATATATACTGTTGAAATTTTTTTTTTTATGTTGTATTAGTGGGGTGATTAACAAAATCCAGTTTTTAAATAATGATTTTTCAAAGATTGCTCTTAAATGTTTTATAGGTAAGAAACGAAAGGAAATTCTCAAGGTTTATATGACATTTGTTGTTCCTAAAATAAATTAACACATAAATAAATTTAATAGTTGCACTCGTGATTACTTTCATGCGCAGAATTGTAAGCAATCTAAGCTTGACTAGTTTGGTACTTTTTATGTGCCTTTTCCGGCACGTTTTAGAAATATTTTTGTAATTCAATAATTCCATTGCATTTAAACCAATTTAAAATTAAGAACTGTCAACGTATAGACAAAAATATCTAAAATGAAATTATTGATTCTAATATTATTGACTAATAACTGATTGATTTGATTGTTAATTGATATATAAATGGTAACATTTAACTGATTCTAATATGAATTTTTGGAGATATGTTAAGGCATGTTACTTGCATTTTATGACAAAGATTTCGATAATTAATTTAACGTATTCAAGAACTTTTTTTTTTAAATATTTTTTTTTTTTTCTATTCGATGGCACTAATTCTTGTCTATAAGTCAAACTTGATTTTTTTTTTATCGATAAGCTTTTTGTATCACATCCTTTCAAAGATCTTCGAATTCAAAGTGCTACCAAAGATTCATAAGCTATTGATTGCCACATGCCTGAAACAGTATATTTACTATTACTTGCTATTAGATCCCTAATTGTTGTATAAGATAAACGTAATTTTTAAACAACTAATTTTCTACTTAAAAAAAAAAAATCTCAGTGAGTTTCTTTGTTACTAACTTTTGTTTACTTAAGCTCTTAAATGTTTCTTAACAAATGTTCATAAAACCTTTAATTGTAGTGTTTTGTAAATTAGTGTCAGGATTTTTGCTAATTTTACTTATTTTTATTTCTCATAGCTCAAAAAAATTTTGCTGATAAGTTTACTTAAAGATTTGTTAAAGTATTTTACCACAGGAAAAATTTAATAAACTCTAATAATGGTATTTAAAACGGGCAGATAAAAATTAAAATGGCGTATTCAGAAACCAACAAATCAGATTCTATTGATAGGTTACATGAACAAAACTTCAATTGTGTGTTATATAACTCATTGGGCTGGGTATTATTTCTGAAAAAACAAATTGTTTAAAATTTCTCTAATAGACAATACTTTGTAGCTCATTGCATATTAGAGTTCTGAGCGGGTCGGGTAAACTAAACCGCACTTGTCCCACAAGATGACACACAAAGACCCGCAACCTGACCCACGAATCACAATTAAAAAAAGTTCAACTTATGTTATAAGACACTGAATGTAGTTGTATTATTCAAAAAATCTCTTAGAAAATTAAATGTTACAATATATATATACAGATAGATGTATATATCTAATTATAAACAAAACTTCCGTGAATAATATAACAAAATTTCAATGTATAATGTTAAATTTAAAGAATCTACTTTTCCAAATATTTTGAGAGTGTAAAAGAAAATAAGAGAAGAAAGTATATGTACATTGCAAGACAAATAATTTTTGTGTATAAAATTTTAAACATTGTTTATTAATATTTGCGTAATTCTAATTAAATTCCTGTTGTGAGTCAAATTGCTTCAAATTACTATGGAGGAAAAGAATAAAATCCAATTTTTCTAATCAAACGTTTAGACTAGTTAAAAAGTAACGTAAAAAATTCTTCGTAGAAATCATTGTGTGCGAGTCAAAAATTAGTGTAAATCTGAACTGCACCCGACCTTCTATGCGGGAAAATAACTGGTTTTCTTGGGTACATGACTCGATACAGGACATGTTGAAATTAAATTCAAATTTTTAGCATTGAAACATAAAAAAAAAATATTTAACTTAAAATAACTAATCAATAAATCCATATAGAATAACATATGGATAAAATATTGAAATATACTAATTTAAAATTGAAGGAAAAAAAAAAAAAAAGAAGGAAAGAAAGAAAGAAAGAAAGAAAATTAATTACTAAAGTACAGTTTTAAAATGTTCAAAAAATAAAATAAATAAAAAACTAAAATTTTAAATTATATTTTATTACACTTAAATGGTATTCGTGAAATGTTAATATATTTGATATTTTTGCATTGCAGTGCATATGTATGCGCATTTAAAATAATTTACAATATATATTATGAAAACATTTTCAAATATAAATATATATATATATATATATATATATATGCATGAAAAATAATCTTTTAAACATCTCGCAGCAAGAAACGAAAAAAATTCAACTGAAGAAATGAAATATCAAAATAAAAACGATAAAGATAATCAAAGTTCAATATGTTTTCAAGGGCATTGGTTGAATATTGTATGCAATATACATATATATAGATATATATTGTACGCAATATATAGATGTATATATTAGTCTACCAATTCTTACATTTCTAATTCTCTCGATCATGGTAATAAGATAAATATAGTATTATTGTTATTATTATTATTATTCACTGCCATTACCAGACTACTGACGACAATGAATGCATTCTATTCTATCAAATGTTTCGATATCGAATTTTCACCTAATTTACACATTTGAAGATCTCCTGAGTTCAAAAGTGGATTTTTGCAATATTGTAATTGTGCATGTGCGTGTGTTTGGGGTGGTTTATAATATGCTTAGTTGTGAATAATGGAAGTTGCATGAATAAATGTCGTGCGGCACAAACTTACATAATACCTATCTCAAAATAATTTTATAATAACAATAATACTAAAAGTAAGTAAAATAATAATATTTGTATTAATATTATAATAGTGATGTTGATAGAACACGTCATTTCTATGGAAACAATAAAACAACACACTCTCGTGAACTTATTCATTTTTAAGATAGATTTTCAAAGGTCATTCTTCTATAAAATAACAATCATAATTTACCTTAATTTTTCTCTTATTCAGTTACTTTATTTTAACTTTTTACGACTTCAATTTGAAGAAAAATCGAACAGCAATTACAATGGAACACATCTGATTTAATGACGATTCAAAGTAATTTTCCTTCACATTATTTGATCAAAACAAGCTATGTTGTAAATTGATTCCAGGATGAAATATTTGTGTCTGTGTTCTCAATAGATTAATACTACGAATTAATTGCAAAGAAAATTCTCGAATTAACATGAAAATTGTATCCAACTGTTATATAGTTTTAAACTAACTGAGAAATAAATAAAAATAATTAATGTTTTTTTTTTTTTCAATTAAAACTTTGTTATTATGTTTCACATCACATAAATATTTGTAATTGCCGTAACAAATTGATCTAGTGTCACTTTCATTAAACTTCTTTTTTCTTGTAATTTAATTATCTTTAATTTATTTGGAATTAATTGAACGTGATTTCAGTTTCTAATTGGCTTGCTTTATTATGCAGATATGCATTAGAATTGCAAAGTAGTAAACCGCTCTCATCATCAGCGTTTTAGTATTTAGATGTGTTTCTTAAAATAAATAACCAATTATTAAAAGTAAATATCTTATATATATATATATATAAACATTGTTAAGAATATGAAAATAATTAGTAAATTCTCATGTAAATTCATTCAAAAAGGCTTAGTCAGGTGATAAAATGTTAATTTTCAGCATTTTTAGTTCGTTTTCGCATTAAAATAGCTTAGAAACCCGTTAAAAAGCCTCACTAAGGCCAGTAATGGATTTAGCGTCGAATTTGGCGTCTTTTTGGTTCTTTGGCGACTTTTTCAGCGACCTTAGTAAGGAAATAATTATTATCGATATACCAAATATCTAAGCTCTAACTTGAATATTCTACGAGTTACCAAAATATTCTGGGTTTTATAAAAGGGTATAAAAGGAAGCCCATTACGGCCAAGCAGTCAGTCTCAGTTTAGTTTCTCGCCAACTGCCTTACGATAAAGAACTCTGAGCCTCTTTGGATTGCGGTCAACTGCTGTATGTTAATTCTCTGACACAGTCTGTACTGGGAATTTGCTGTTAACAGCTGTTATTAAAGCTATGTTATTGGTGAAAGGGAAGTTGTTATTTGGTTTACATTCCTGTAATCTTCTCGAATTTTCTGTAAATAAAGTTTCCAGCCTCTTCAAAATTCGCCTTTCACTATCGGACAACTTACGAACCCCCAAGTATGCAATATTTCTGGTATCAGAAGAGGGACTGTCTGTGTATGGTGATAACTAGAGGTATGGATCAAGAAATGAAGAAACTTCTAGAATGATTGGCTGCTTAGATGAGTGACTTAAAAACCAGATTGAGGCGAAGAAATGAAAGAAATGAAAGGCACTTTGGATAAAGAAATGTAATAGATGAAAGGCACTTTGGGTGAAGAAGTGTAAGAAATGAAGGACAGTTTGGGTGAAGAAATAAAATCTAATCAAGACGAGATGAAGAGAGATATTTCGGCAGTGAAAGAAGCAATAGAGAATAAATTAACAGTGATGGAAAATAGAATGGATGAAATTGAAGATAAAGGTATGAAGATAGAAGAGAATTTCGAGGAAAAAGTAAAAGAAAATGTCGGGCACGAGCTGAAAGGAAGATTTTCAGAGACAGAAAGCAAATTAAAGAGAATAGAGGAAGATCTTGAGAAAAAAGTGGAAGAAAATTTAGCATCCATGCCCCAGGAAGATGAAAAGAGAGATAAAAAAATACAGAATCAGGAATCATTTAAGCTATCCACCTACGATGTCAGATCCTCCTGGCAGGTATATAAGACCCAGTTTTCCATCGTAGTTGAAGCTAACGGCTGGGACTTTACTGCCATGACAGTCCATTTAGCAGCAGCATTACGGTGCGATGCAGCTGATATACAAATAACTATTTCTAAAGAAGAACGGCATGCCTTCGAGGCTCTGAACAGAGCACTGGAGCTGTGTTTTGGAAAATTTTTTTTTAAAGACTAACAGTCGACTCTAGTTAAAGTCCCGTCATCACAGACCAGGTGAAAGTTTGCGAAAATTGGTATCAGATATTCAGAGAATATCACACCTAGTTTTCTCCGACTGCCACGCTGAAGCTCGAGATGATTTAGCCCTTCAATACTTTATCGATTCCATGCGAGATCCAGAGACTAAAAAAGCACGTAGACTTGCCGAAATCAAGGACGTCGGGTCAGCCTTGGCATATGCATTAATGATTGAGGTAGCCCAACAAGCCTCCCGTAAAGACCGCCACACCACCAGAGCAGTCTCTCTAGATGATTCACAAGCTGATCTGAAGGAAGTGAAGAAAAATATGGGAGACATCAGGAAGAGGTTGTGCAATCTTGAAGGTAATTTAGAAGTAAAGAATCCGAAAATAAAATGCTGGGGCTGTGGAAGAGAGGGACATGTAAGAGGAAACTGTCCCATATGACAACCTAAAGAAAATAACCCGGCTTCATGATCACTGCAGGGAAATTAAATGAGGTAATCTCGTGGGGCGGAGGTTGTCCAAAATTAAAGAGCACCAATTTTCAGCGTTCTATGTTTCATGGATGAGTGGTGGTGGTAACGGGCTATATGTTCATAGTTAAATTAAGAACACATCCTCCCGTATAATTCTGAATACTGGATACAACGTAACCATCGTTAGAACAGATGTACAGTCGGTAATAAAAGTCTCCGAACACTAGCAAAAATTCCTATATAAAAAACGTACACTTAATGCAGTTTTGTTAAATAAATCCTTGTCGAATCATGTTCTTAGAATGAATAAGAACAGGATTAGACAAGGATTTGTTTAACAAAACCCTATGAAGTGTACTTTTTTTACATAGGAATTTTTGCTAGTGTTCGGAGACTTTTGTTACCGACTGTAGTTCAAGACCATGAAGATAAGATCATCTGGACGCCGCACTGCGTTTGATTCCAGACTGTGACCAGTGACGAAATCAAAATCTATGGGAAAATGAACTAGACTATCACGTTTGGAAATGCCAGTTATCATCATATGGCATATGTGGCAAATACAACTAATTCTCTAATACTTAGACTTATTTTCCTGAGAAAGTACAAATTTAAATTAGATTTTAAGAATAAAGAACTGCATTTAAGTTCAGAAGACCTAGCTGTGTTTAACACTAAAAATTCAGACATTCCGCAAATTAGTCATACAACAGCCAAATTCGAAATTCCCAATCCTCCACACACAGAGACAATAATTTTAGGGACACCTCATAAAGAACAATGCTTCTACTATGGACTGATTGAATACTTGAATCCAGACAATAGCCTGAGAGGTGTTTTGGTAGCTTCAACACTGGTCGATCTTTCAAAGTATTCCCGTGAGAGCCGCCAATATAAGTGATAAAGTAAAGATTGTGAGGAAGGATGAAGTGTTCGCAACTTGCACTCGTGTTACATGCATTAACCGGCCCTCGCAATCAACCGAGTCCAAGTCATCTGAGATTTTAAAAATGGAATTATTCAAGAATGCAGAACTAGGAAATGAACAGAGACGTGCTGCGGAGAAGTTACGCTATGAATCAAGCAACATCCAAAAAACTTCCATTTGCTAAGCAAGAAGAGGTGGCCGAGCTTCTAAATGAGATGCACAGAGTAATGACATCCTCCAACCATCAGCAAGTCCTTGGACCTCTTCCATAGTACTGGTACGACAGAAGGATGGTTCAACGAGATTCTGCGTGGATTATTGTCGTTTCAATGACATCACGAAGAAAGATAGTTACCCTCTTCCCAGAATTGATGATACTTAAGACACACTTTCTGGCAACCAGTGGTTCTCGACTTTGGATTTTAAGAGTGGCTATAGGCAAGTCGAGTTATATCCTGACGATCGTGAGAAGATTGCATTCACACGGGACAATGGCGACGGCAGTTCAAAGTTATGCAATTTGAATTATGTAACGCACCTTCATCATTCGAGTGCCTAATGGAGATAGTGTTAAAAGGACTTTCCTATGAAGCCTGTTTTGTGTACTTGGATGATATTATCATTGTGTGTCGTACCTTTGAAGATCATTTAAAAAACGTCCGTAAGGTGCTAGAAAAACTCAAGATGGCTAATTTCAAATTGAATCCTAGCAAGGTGCAACTTGTTTCGTCGAGAAGTGAATTATCTCAGCCATATAGTCTCTGCTGAAGGTGTGAGAACTAATCTTGAGAAGATCTCTCCGTTGAGAACTGGAATCGTCCTGAAAACGTCCATAAACTACGAAGTTTTCTGGGGTTATTTACATATTACAAGAAGTTCGTGAAAGGTTTCTCCAGTACTGCCACACCACTCCACTATAGCTGACGGACGATAAACAGAAGTTCCTGTGAACAGAGCAATGTGACAAAGCGTTCAAGAGACAACATAAAAAGGCCTTAAGATCATAGTCTATTTTGACGTACTATGTACAGCCCGACAAACAGTTCATATTTGTTATTGATGCAAGCCATAAAAGTGTTGGTGCTGTTCTGTCACAGGAAGTTTATGACCAAGAGCGTGTTGTTGCCTACTGGAGTAAATGCTTGTCTATACTGGAGCGAAACTACTGTATCACCAGAAAGGAATTACTCGCCATCGTAAAGGCCATAGAACTTTTACACCATTATTTCTATGGCAGGAGATTCCTGCTACGGACTGACCATGCGACTTTAACGTGGTTGCTTAATTTCAAGAATCCAGAAGGCCAGATTGCCTGGTGGATACAATGTCTCCAGGAGTATAACTTCGAAATCTGTTATCTTAAAGGAAATGCAGATGCTTTGTCACGGGAGCCTTGCTCGAAAAATTCCAAATACAGCTCTAGAGCCGAAGAGGAGTATCAGCAGATAAATCCAGTTTCTTGCCAAGCTACAGTTTCAACTCCATAGAAACCGGACCAGTGGAGTGATCAGGAAGTTCGATAAGCCCAGTTAGAAGATCCTGACAAAAAGCCAATTCTACAATTCAAGTAGACGACCACCAACAGAACTCCATGGCAGGACATTTCCACATTTAGCCCCATCACGAAAAGTTACTGGGCACTCTGGGACTTTCTTCACATTAGAAACGGCAACTATACAGAAAATGGGAATCTGACGATGGGAGGAGTTTCAGACGGCAGATATTACTACCATGATCGAAGATTCCAAATGTTCTAGAGTAACTGCATAGTAGTCCTATTGGAAGCCATTTTGGAGTGATGAAGACTCTCCAGAAAGGTCGAGAATGCTTCTACTGATGCAAGGCAAGGGAGGACTTGGAAATGGTGTAAATGGTGTAAATCATCTGATGCTTGTGCAGCTCGTAAATTCCCGAAGAAACGAAGCCGAAGAAGACTACACCGGTATAGCGGGGGAGCACCATTGGAACGGATCGCAGTCGTATTCTAGGATCCTTTGCCAAGGACTTCCCGAGAAAATAAGCACATCCATTCTTTCACCAAGTAGCCTGAGGCGTATCCCATTCCCGATCAAGAGGCATGCACAGTTGCAGAGGTTCTAGTGTAGCAATGGGTGTCAAGTTATGGAACACCCCTACAACTTCATACTGATCAAGGTACGAACTTTACCTCTGCTGTTTTCAAAGGATTGTGTCGGCATAGGCAAAACCCAGACAAAATCCCTACAGCTCCAATCGGACGGCATGGCGGAGAGGTTTAACCGCACCATCCTGAATAACTTCTCTCTTCTAGTATCAAGGAACCAGCAAGATTGAAACTTCAAATTGCCATTTTTCCTACTATCTTATCGAAGTGCTGTCCGTGAATCCGCCGACTATATTCCAGCTCAGATGCTGTACAGTCGGTAACAAAAGTGTCCGAACACTAGCAGAAATTCCTATGTAAAAAAAGCGCACTTCGTACGGTTTTGTTAAATAAAACCTAGTCGAATCCTGTTCTTAGTCAGTGTAAGAACATGAATCGATAAGGATTTATTTAACAAAACCGTATGAAGTGTACTCTTTTTACGTAGGAATTTTTGCTAGATTTCGGACACTTTTGCTACCGAATGTATGAACGCGAACTTCGTCTCCCGTGTGATCACCTGTTTGGTTGTCCACCAGATGCGCCTTTGTCGCCTGAGGAGTACATCCAACATTTCCAGGCACGATTTGAAGACGTACACAACTTTGCTCGGGAGTGGATTCACATGGTAACGGAGCAAATGAAGACTATGGGGTACATACAAATGAAACACTTCCAGTTTCAAAACTCGACAGCAAAAGGGTATGAGCACTAGCAAAAATTCCTATGTGAAAAAAAGCACACTTAACACTGTTTTGTTAAATAAATCCTTGTGGAATCATGTTCTTAGACTGACTAAGAACTGGATTCGACAAGGATTTATTTAACAAATCTGCATGAAGTGTACTTTTTCTACATAGGAATTTTCGCTAGTGCTCTGTTACGTTTGCAGCCGACTGTATTTGCAAGAAACTTGCAAAATTTACGTCATCAAAATTGCAAGCGTTCCGTTTGTATGTAACCCAAGGTATGATCTAAAGGCTACACAACATGAATTCAAAGAAGGAGACAAAGTTTGGTTGTGGAACCCCGTTCGACGCAAAATACTCTCTCCTGAGCTGCAGTGTAACTGTGTCGGTCCCCACACAGTCTTAAAAAGACTGAATGACGTCGTGGTAAGAAGTGCTAAAACACCTTCATCAATACCGAAGGTAGTTCATTGTGATCGGTTAACCACATGTCACAGATAACGGTAATGTTCAAATTCGAAATGTAAATATTTGTTAAATTTGTATGTTTTTAATATAAATATTTGTATTTTAATATTGGTACTTATTTGTAAATTTTGTAACTATGCCTCGCTTAAATTCGCAATCTGTATTGTTATTTTATTGTTATATGCAACTTAATTTTTTGTATTTTAGATTGTATAGTTTGTTTAGTTTCGCCTCCTGACCAAGGGTTGTACTGCCCGGGACGTTCAGTCCTTGGGAGTTGGCAGTGTTACGAATTTGTAAATATTTTGTTGTTATTTTTACGTAAATTCATTGAAAATATCCTAGTCAGGTGATAAAATGTTAATATTCAGCATTTTTAGTTGGTTTTCGCATTAAAATAGCTTAGAATCTCGTTAAAAACGCGTTAAAAACCTCATTAAAGACGGTAATGGATTTGGCGTGAAATTTGGCAGCCTTGGCAAGAAAATCCTTATTATCGATATACCCAATAACTAAGCTCTAACTTGAATATTCTAAGAGTTACCAGAACATTCTGGGTTTTAGAGAAGGGTATAAAAGGAAGCCGAATACGACCAAGTAGTCAGTCACAGTTTAGTTTCTCACCAACTGCCTTACGACAAAGAGCTCTCAGCCTCTTTGGATTGCAGTCGATTGCTGTATGTTAATGCTGTGATACAGTTTGTACTGTGAATTTGCTGTTGACAGCTGTTATTTAAGCTGCGTTTACTAGTGAAAGTGAAGTTGTTATTTGTTTTATAGTCCTGTAATCTTCTCGAATTTTCTATGAATAAATTTTCCAGCCTCTGCAAGATTTGCCTGACATTCTCGGAAAATTTACGAACCCCCATGTACGCAACAATATATATACATATATATATATATAATATAGTAATTTCTACTTTCCGAGCATATATTATATAAGCTATTGTACTCAGGAAAACATCGATTACAAAATTTTAGTGTTTGTATACATATTGAGATAGCATAAGTTCATTTGTTTAAAACTTTGTTGATGGAGTATGTACTATTGAAATCCGTCAGAAGAAAAGAATTGTTCATGTTGTAAGTTAGTTCAAACTGGCGTTGTTCCGCAAAACCAAAGATTCAAAAGTCTTGAAAGTAAAATACAATCTTTATTATATTAGCTCAAAAAAAGTCACATCATAAAAAGTTTCAGGTTCATACTAAAAAATATTGTTCAGGAATAAATTCCTAAATTCAAGGAGCAAGGGAGAAAGAGAGAGAGAGAGGGGGCGGGGGCGAGAACCTAACACGTATCTCTTAGACCGCTCGCGGGAGACCAAATGTGTGGATTTCCGTTTCATTCTCACGGGGAGGTCCGCCAAGCAGGGAAGCCATCTGCTTCCGTTATCAGTGTTTTTCGCCAAATACATGCGAATTTCAATTCTTTATTTTCAAGTATAAACTAATGCTAATTTTTGAATTATCAAAAAGGGTTTATAAAATCATTAACCCTGCATTTGGCCGGCTTTTGCCAAGCGCCTAACTGTCGACTTGAAAGCAGGTGCAAATCTGAAACATCATTATTATTGCGCAATTTCAAATGAATTATTACTTCTGCTATTAAACCACATTAATTCTGACAATGAGTTTTCTTGTTTAGAAATATTTGAGAACACTTATTTTTATAACTATACTTAATGTCAGAATTTTCGTTACATTTTATTTCTTTATTTAATTTTTTTTTTTTTTTTTTATATATATATATTATTAAAGGAAGTACATTTCTATTCAAAAAATAATGTGAACATTTTTATTTATGATTTTAGATTTTCAGTTATAAAACATATAGAATTTAGGTCTATGAATGATATCTGTTACCGTTTTATGTTAATATAGTGTACGCCGTGTGTATCATTAAAATTGTGTAATTTCTGATGACAGTTAAAAACAATTCTTTCCTCAAATGCCTGAGAACAAATTATTTGAATAATACAATATCTAATTTGAAATTCAATTTTTTTTAATGCATTAAAAAAAACCCGCATTAATTTATTATTCAGTTTTTGTTTTATTTAAAATTAAATATAAAGTTAATAATATGTGTGAACACCTTCACATATTTCTCCTGGTGACACAGAAAAAAAAAAATTCTCCCTCACTCACTCCTTAGAAAATTATTATAAATACAATGAAAAGTGTCCTTCTTATTTTCTTTTTAAACAATCATGTATAAGTAAATAAAAAAATTATATATCAATGAAACATAATCAATTATAATTGTTAACATAAAACCAAATATGTTCCGTCATGAAAAATATTGATAGATGAGAATATATTATTCCCGAGTATTGTATACAATACAATTTTTTTTTTTTTATAGGATCCAATTTTTACATGTATGTTGTCAAGAGTTTTTTTTAACGTTCATGTCTGCGGCAGAACAGAGTCATTATATTTCATCATATTTTTCAATTGAAATATTTCTTTCACATTCTTAAAGGTCTATTTTCTTGTAATAAAAGTTCTTATAATATTCATATACATGTATAGAATAATAAAATTGTATGCTTTAAAGCTATTTCACAGTAATTTCTAAATTGTAAGACAATATCCAATATATCATATAATACTGCAATATATTAATAACACCAATGTAAAAAAGAGAAAAAAAATGGCATATCTGTACAAGTAAATTAAAAATATAATCACAAAATGAAAAGAACGTATATGTAAATAAGAGAAAATATCACAAAAATGAAAAAAATATTTGTTCGTGCAATTCCGCACAGGAAAGATTAAAAAACAAAGTCCATTGAACAGTTAAAAAAATATATATATATCTCCCCTAAATCTTGCATGAAGCAGAAAGTATGACGACTTTGGCTTAGGGCCATTGTCCTAGCGGGATAAGGCATGTAGAAAAGTCCTGACCTGTTAGGGATAGGCCTCCGTCCCCCAGTAAAGTCGAAGACTTCTGTAGGGACACCTCGCAAAACTGGGTAAATAAGATATCTAAATAAATTGAATTGTATTAAACAATTTCCAAAAGAAGTGTGGGGGTCTCATCACAATGAAATGCTACTCTCCCGGGTAAATTTTGAACAAGTTTGCATTAACAAAGAGGGTAAAATTGAAAAAGAAAAAAAAAACTTTTATTTAATAAGAATTAGTGTAGGATTATATATATATATATATATATTCCATTGCATGGATACAACATATAATTCTTATGCACAAGGGCCTGTAGACTCAGATTATGTAAGTTAATTATTCTAATGTTAAAATACTGATATATTACAATGCTTTGTTAAAGTATGATCATTGTAGAAAATGATGTGCGTATTCCTTTCTCATTGTTATTATACACAGAAGCATAAAATTATTTATTGAAATGGTCGGTGATTCAAATACAGTATGTTTTCGTGCATAAGCCGACAATTTTTGAAACTTTATTTTAATGAAAATTTTTAGAGTAGAATAGGGTAAATTTTTGCATAAATATGTATTGTAAGGATCATTTTCATAGAAAAAATTTTTGGATAATTTTAAAATATCATTTTAGATTGTCACATGAGTATTATTGTCAATGGAAATTTTCATTTTAAAGCTTCTCAAATTGTGATTCTTTTTAATACGGTACAATAGGGTAATATTTCACATAATCATGCTTTATAAGAATCATTGCAATGGAAATACTATAGATTTGCGGGAAAAATGAAATGTGAAAATGACACTAATAAAGTTAAACAAATTAGGTTAAAGTAAATATGTAGAAGCTGAGAGAAGATAGACTAGTGATTGGTGCTTTCAGTCTGCAATCGTGTCGAGTGATCGGTAGAGTGCGTTTCCCTTAACAGTAAGCTGACCAGATCAAAGTACCTTTATAAAAGAGAAGCGTTAAAAATTGCTACAATTATCCAATACGCAAGTGAAGTGTGACGTCACTGACCGTACATGGATGCAAAAAAAAAAAAAAAAAAAAAAAATATTTCCTATGTTAATCGCCCATTGGAATTTTTGTTAAAAATTATTAAAAATCGAGGAAAATGATTTCCCAATTTTAATCCCCATATTTGAGTATAGATATATATTAGATACCGTGTGCATGCGTTATATTAATTATTTTTGCTGTAAAATTGATAAAATTTGAGTTTTAAATTTCAAAACTCTGTCGTCCTTGACGTTTTTTTTAGTTGGAGATCAAAAACGTATTACGAAAGTATACATGCAGATGTATATTTTCGTAATATGTATTGTACGAAATATTGTTTCATATTATTCATTATTCTTTTAATATAAATTCTTAAAATAACCATGATTTTTGAAAGGAATTAAATATGTTTACCAGATAAGCTGGCGATTTTTTTTTCCGCCAAGGATGTCAGATATGAAATCTATTCCGCTTCAACATATTAGTTTCTTGTATCAGATACTTTATTTAGACATTTGAAAACAAATTTGACTTCAAATTATGGTAGAATATTTATCGTTTTCCTTTTAATTAGTATAATAGTTGGATATTTATTGTGTAAATATCATCCTCTGAAATGAAATGTTTATGTTTTCAATCGAATATGGAAGTTTGCCTTTTTTTTTTCTTTTTTTTCTAGAGTTTTGAAAATTAAAATTCAAATGTTATCAATTTTACAGCAAAACAAAACTTAACCTAACGCACACAGACGATAACTAATACATATCTATATCTAAATATGGGGATTAAAATCGGGAAATAATTTTCCTTGATTTTTAATATTTTTTTACAAAAAATCCAAAGGCAATTAACATAGGAAATCTTTTTCTTGCTTCCACTAATGGTCAGTGACGTCATCACTTCGCTTGCGTATTTATGGATGCATTTTTTCATTCCTAATAAAGAAGGACTAAAAATAAAGTATTACTGATTTAACAATTTACGTTCTACAATTTTTTAAAACTTAGAAAAATGCTTTCAAAAAAAAAAAAAAAAAAAAAGAAAAGTCCCCAATTGCTCCTATTTGTCCCCATAAAATGGGGACATTTGGTCAGCATACTTAACAGGAATGAACTCTTCTTTAGAATTTTTGAAAACAAATATATGATGAGAAATTTAACAAAATTCACCTATGCCAACTAGTTTTAACAAAATAATGATATTTTCCAAAACCACTACCCGGGGATTCAAAAATTCTAGATATATAAATTTATTTAGTCAGTTTTTTGAATAATTTATATAATTATATTTAAATATTAAAAAATAAATAAATAAATAAATAAAATTTGACATCTCACAAAATATTAAAAAGCTTTGTTGATTTTTTTTTTTTTTTAAATAAAACGTTTGTTTAGGAGTTTTCCCCGTAAAACGTTTTCAATTAATTTAATAGTTTATAAATCACTGGCTGTCTAAAGTGAAAAGAAAAACAATAATGAAAATTTAGCTTAGCCCATTAATTGTAATCACTGGTTGAAAGCATTATCGAAGTCTTTTAAAAAATATTAGACATTTATCATTATATGTTGCTTTTTCTTCCTTCTTTTTCTTTTACACGAAAGTATTTTTTTTTTTTTAACATGTTGATTAATGTCTGATTCGATTAAATATTATTTAGTGTCGTCGCTTAAAATTAACAAAAGTTTTTTTTTTTTTCAACGAGGTCCTTGCATGTGATTCTTTTTCAAAGTCGAGACAGGTTGAAAAATTAATTTTCAACCATTCAAGAGATGTTCTTACGTTATCTTTCCAATATATGGTAGATTTTTTTTTTCCGAACTTATGAAATTCAGTTTTTGTTGTAAATACACCTTTGGGGTTGTTTGAATCTTAAATTGTGGTTTTTAAAGATTAATCTATGTGAGGGATTCTATTATTGGCATAATTCAGAAACAGATTTTATCAAGAAGTCTAAATCTGGCCTTCTGAATTTTTATCATAAGCAGAAATTACTTGAAACATTTATTGAGATTGAGCACTTGGCGCTTGTACATAATCATACAAAATTATTCAAATACAATACATTTTTATATTAATATTACTTTTGGTATGTTTTATATTTCACATTGCGCTAAAAGAAATGAATTTAAAATATAAATTTATAGGTAGAAAGGAGTATTTTAAGTAGAACATGGTGCAATAAGAATTCCCATTCGTTCACATTGCCACCCCAAAAAGTTCAGGCATATTAGGAGCTATATACTGAAGGATATTTTTCGAAATGCATTTCACGGTGTGCTACGCGGTCCTTTCATGTGCTAAATTAAAATACTTTAGTGTGGTGTGTATTTGCAATTGATGGGCATTTGGACAATATACAAGGCTACCCAAAATCAGTTGAATGTATTATTTTCTATTACGTAGTTGTTAGAAGTGCTTTAAACAATTACATAATAATAACCGTTTTCACTCTCTTACAAGTTTTCTTGGTAAATTATTATTATTATTATTATTATTTTCTAAATTTTAAATTTCTCTAAATGTGTGATTGTATTAAGTAATGAAAGCGGATATCAAAAATGAAGTAATATCTCTTTCTGGTGATGTTTTTTACCAGGCGATGTGGTTTTTTATTACTATTTTTTCGTAATATATGCTAAAATTACTTTTAATTTCAAGAAAAAATCTAAATAATTTAGCTGTCTCAAATGTAAGAAATTTTTCCATTAACGTTTACCTTCCATTTAAAACTCTAAATCGTTTACATTATTTTATATTATTTTTCAGGAAAGCTAATTAACTGAACAATTTTATTGACGCATCAGAATAAAAAAATTAACCTCTTACAGACGATTGAACAATATTGTTTCTTTGTATCATTTTCAGTTCGATTTTTATAGATTTTTTCTTCATTTAATTATATATTTTTTGGAAAGCTGAGTATTTTGTCATTTTGTTTGAATGTCTTGGAGTTGCTTATAACTTACGAAATATTTATGTGAGTTATATAAATACCAATGCTATGGATAGATTTTTAACAATTTTCAATTTTAGATTTATTAACTTGCCGACCGATCGTTGGAGATCCTCCCGTTTTGAAACTATCTGTACTTGACCGATCAGGGAGATCTCCCCGTTCGGAGCTGCGTACTTTTGAGAAACAGAGTTAAAATGCTTTATGTTTGGGAACTCTTTTAAACTTCTCCCAAAATAAATACAGCTAATGTAATTTTATTCAATACTGTATGCATGGCTTTCAGAATATTTTCAATATATTTTGATGATCTTGTCCACTTTGCTTTTTTTCTCACAGTAAATTATCACCACAAGTATTTAAAAGTAACAGAACAAGTAAAAACATTATATAATTGAAATTTATATTATGTATAAGTGATATAAATGTGAAAGCTGTGGAGTACAATTACAAAAAATTATATGTTTCATTCGATACCACACTTCAAAGAATTACTAAACAGTATTCGACCAAATTTATGTCATTTGAATTAAATCTAATAAAATCTTATTACAGCATCATTATATTTTCTTTTTTCAAATATTTATAAAAGCTTTATTGTTGCCTATATTTCAAAATTCCATTAGTTGTAGAGGCCAGGAGAGTCCAGTCGGTAGAGCGCCAGGTTCGTAATTGGAAGATTGCGGGTTTGGTACTCGAGCCGGTCAAAGACCTTCGTGTACATTAATCGTGGCTGGTGCACGTAAAATCTGTCGTGGTCGAAATCTCCTCCATGTTCCCATCAAATATTATACCTCTGAGAGTCCCCGAAGCGAGAGAGCCATTCCTTCCGAGGAAGATCAAAATTGTGATGACATGTCTCCGGATCACCTCTAGGTGTGAGTCTTAGACCGTCGTCAATTTGCATTGCGCAGCACTAGTGCGAATCAACCATTAGTTGTAGCGCTATTAAAAAATGCGCGGTGGCTAGCTTATACTCAGGCATAATTCGTTCGACCGGCAAAGTGTTAAAATATCAATACGATATAGTCAAGGATAAAATATGTTATGCATTATTCTATGTTTTAAAGAAATCATTTTATACTACTGCATTGATCACAGTGAATATGATACAACCCAAAAATAATAATAACATTAAAATCAAGATTTATACTGCTCACGTATTATTACCAGATAATCTTAAATGTAACATATGTTTCATGCTTTCGTCAAACTAATATACTCTTGCGACTGCATCATTTCATTTTGATAGCTTCTTCGTGTTATTTGAACATTAACATTTTATTCAAGCTTGTGTTTGATTTTAATATGATGTATGAAATACCTTATCACGCAAGATATGAATAGAAAAGAGAGATAATGTCAAACTAAGTATCAAAGCAACAAAGAGGTCTCTTTGTTGTAAAAGTGCTTTGCACAAAATATGTGATAAAATTATATGTTTTACTATATGATTCAGATATCCGGATTATACATGAATAAAAATCCACTAATGGAAATGACTCCATTTAAGGCAATAGATGAAGATATTTCTTTTTAAATACTTAATATTTGTTATGTTAAGTTTTTAACAAAAAATTGATAATATGCATCTATCAATTTTTGTGATTATAGACATGATAAAAAACAGAAAAAAAAAAATATTGTTTTAACAGGGAGTGTGAACAAAATTACAAAAATATTATAGAAACTTCTATAGATAAAAATTTACTGTTGATATATATGTATTTGTTTTAAATAAATGGAATAGGAAACATTTATTTTAGGTTATTACTCAAGTAAAAGAAAATATATAATTGTAATGATTTTTATTTTTATTTTTGTTTAATTTTAGTTAAGTTTTTATGCTACTATATTCAGTAAAAATGATATAGAACAAATTAATTCTTAATCAGAACAACTTTTTATTATGTAATTAAAATTAGTACTGACAGAAATATAACCACATAAAATTTAGTTTTTAAATTGTATAGTTATTTAATAATTTCTTTTGTGAACTCAATGAGAATTCTTCAATGACATGCGTTAAAATATTCACTGACTTTACAAATGATTTTTCAGAAACTTTATAGCATTTTTTATATGGGCGTAAAAGCAAACATTTAATTTTTATTATTTCGGCGATATTTTTTTTTTATGCGAGACGCAACCGAAGCTTTAATATTTTGTATTTTCTCACAAAATTCTCATTTTTGGCGAGTTTATCTTCTTTAAACATAAAATTGAAACAGTAGCGCTTAATTTTACTTGTATTTATAATTGACCATACATACATTGTGTAAATGAGCTCAGATTTCAGTAAAGTTGAAATTTACTTTTAGATGGTAACCATATGAAACCAAAACTTCTGTGGAACTTTCTCATATATTTTACAATTTTGATTATTAGGTCATCCTACAATACTCAGAAACGTTTGAGAAATAACTTTTTTGATTGGCTGTTTCTGTAAAATAGTGTTTTAAACATTTATTACTCTATAGACAACATTTGCGTTTTCTCAATAAATAAATAAATAATATTTTAAAACACTAGAAAAAAAAAATCTTTTACAAGAAACAGAATGTGAGTGCTGGAAATATTACTTCTTTCAACTTCAGTTTATTTTATTCAGACGAAGGAGCCTCATATACAAAAACTTCAACATCTAGAACGCCACAGTGAAAAAAAAAAAAAAACAGCAGATAGCTGTTTCGGTAGCATTTAGCTTACGTATTCAATGCATACACATACACACACACAAACACACACACACACACGCATATATATGCATTGAAGACGGTATAGTAAATGCTACTGAATCAGCTGTCTGCTTTCTCCAATTTTTAGTTCCATTACCCTACTACTGTAGGTAATAGAAGTATTGTATGCATTGTATTAGTCCAAAAATTCAATATCGAGTTTTCACCTTATTTACACTTTTTAAGGACCCCTGAGTTCAAAAAAGTACTTTATGACAATTATCAGTGTGTGCGTACGTATGTATGTGGGGAATCTTCTGGCTATCATATCTCAGAAACTAATAAAGATAGAACTACGAAACTTCAGAATTTAGACAAGTCTGATGTGCAGGTAGATTTCCTAAATTTGGGGAAAACTGAAATACTGGAAGTGGAACCGTAAGTCCGTATCTCAAAAACGGCTCTAACGATTTTCTTCAAAGTTGCTTTACAAACAATCAATTAGATGTCCTTTCGAATTATATAGTTGGTTAGTTCAGGAAAATTGATAGGCGCTCTGTATAAACAGCTCGATTTCAGGTGTCGCAAGCGCGTTCCTTTAAAAACGGCTGTACGAATTTTTTTCAAACTTGCCATATTTACTCCCTTTTAAATATTCTTTTGTATGTAATTATTGTTTTCCGGTCAATAATTCAGTATTCTATGTTTTGGTAAAAGTTAGTATCTCCAAAACTCTGTAAAGATTTTCTTCAAAACTGTTACATAAATATATTTTAGATATCCTTTTTCATGAATTACGTGGTTATTAGAGGAAAATTAACAATCATCTTGCTTAGGTAAGTCAATTTTAGATCTCGGAAATTGGTGTTTCAAAAAATAACTCAACCATTTTTTTTTCTCATTTTTTAAATCGCTATGTAAGCTTTGTTTTATTTATCTTTGCATGTGTATCAAGTTTCTCCTACCGGAAAAATTTTAGGTTTCTACTTCGTTAGGTCAATATTATGTATTGTGATCACATTATCTCCAAAAAATGCGTATAATAAGTGTAATAGTGAGTAATGGAAGTCGTTTGTTTGTTTCACACCAGGTTTTTTCTGTTTGGTGTGTTTTATGCGTTGAAGTTTGTCTTAATTTAATAATCATGCGCCAAGTCTCCTTTTAATAATCATCATATATATGATTTAAATTTACCATTACATACATATATATATATATGTATGTATGTATGCATGTATATATAAAGACTCCAGTAAGTTCATGTTATATCAAGTAATATTACAAATAAATCAAACATTATAGAATGTATTCTGTGTTGCGTATTAAACAAATATAAAGTAAATAATAAAATATAAATTAGTTTCTAGTTTTATATATTTACCTTTCAAAAGGTTTTTGAATTTTTTAGAATAATTGTAGGATTCTTTTTAAATTTCGAATATTCTTTAATGTATAAATCTTCAAAATATATATCTTCAAATATCAAATTATTATGTATTAAATAAATATCTAAAATAAATGATAAAATCCCAATTAATTTCTCGTTATATTATTTTTACTTTAAATAAAATTTGAATTAAAAAAATAATCATACAATCCCCCTTTATATTTAGAATATTCTTTAATGTGGTCTTCTTATATTAAAATATTCTGTCGTACGCCTATATACAGTAAGAAAAATAAAAACATGGATTTTTGGACCATAACCATTTTCAGAACTCAATTCGTTTAATTAGTATTTAATTTATATCCTCTGGAGAGAAAGAAAAACTCTATAAAATTAACAGTATATACATAGACAGTCAAATTAAATTTCACGCTAAAAATAAATGGAATTGAGAAAACAATTATTTGACGAACAATTGTTTTTTCGATATCATTTGGATAAAATATTTGTTTTATTTGTGGTCTGCATATCCAAATAAAATTTAAAATTGATTAGAATAGAGTAATAAAAAAATATACAAAATTAATAAATATATATATTCATGCATAACCACAAAACCTTTTTTTAATTTTTCTCTTTATATAATCAACCTCTATAGCTTTCAGATAAAACAAAATTTCATTTAAAATCTTTCATTTTTCTCCGAACAATGCTTGTCAAGAACGAGATTAATTATGCTTTTTCTTTCAAAAACTCCGTTTAATTGTGTACTTCATTTTAGGAAACGAGAAAAAGTTTATTATGACACCGATTAAAAATAATTTTTAAATCTTAAGTACCGTTGAAAGTGATTCACAGCGCTTTTGAAGCACGGTTGCAATTAAGGTACTGACTAAACAAGGAGAATTAAATTATTTTATTCATCAATGTTTTTGCATTATCTTAAGACAGCCAATAACTTACAAAATTTTACAAAATTCATTAATAGTTTGCTTTACAAATTTTTAGATAAAATATTTTTTTTTTTTAATTTAAAACCAATAAACTTAAATTTTAAACATGTCATATTAAGAAAGTGATGAAATATATTTTTCTTTGAAATGTAGTTTTTCAGAGCAAATTTTTTAATAATTTAGTAATAGTTTGTATACTTGAATTACGTGAAGGTAGAGAGTATTATCTTACACACATATAAATATCGTACAACGGTTTCATATATGAAGTTTTTATATCTATCCATATTTATCTAGGTTTCACAATCGGATTTTTACAACAATCTGTCGAATAATAATAGTAATAATAAAATAAATAATAAATGAATGAATAAGATAAAAATTTAGTAAACAAGCGTATTTATTGGCATTCGTTTAAATATTAGCATAACATCTTCTTATTTGTATATGAGCACGATTTTGATCTTTATATAAGGTGAAAATGAGTTTTATAAAATGCGATAGGATATCGAGTACTACAAACAAATATTGAGTATTGTGTTTAATAGAAAAAAAAAAAAAAAGAAAATAAACTTAGTTATATATATACATATATATATATAAGATATCAAAAATTGATTTTAATTATACATTACATTAAAAAATAATTAAAACAGGAATTAATCTGTCAAAAATTATTCGTGTGTCTTGAAACACCAGGTGATCCAAAAGTCAGGAAAAACTTTAAAAATGGATAATTCGAAAACGAATCAAGATACAAAGATACGGTTTGCACCAAACGGATGAAAAAGAAACCGGGTTTTGTGTCAACGAAAAAAAAAATAGTTCTGTTGGCGACCAACAGATGGCGCTGTCGGATTTCTGATGTAGAATTATGCAAAGCAACAAACAATATAAAAAGGAGCAACTGCAGCAGGTAATGGTAGTCGAAGCTCATATGCATCGAAATATCGCATTCTCAGTCGCTACTTTAATCGCGCATGGCCTCCAAGATCTCCCGATCCGACATCCTGTGACTTTTGACTTTGGGGATTCTTGAAGTCAAAAGTGTACCGCGACCAACCGGAATCACTAGCAGCACTGAAAGATGCCATCCGCCAAAATGAGTCTGCCATAATGCAAGAAATGCTACTAAATCCTCTGAACGGTGTGGTGAATCGTCTCACAGCTGTGCTTCTGAATGATGGACAGCACATTGAATAGTTACTGTAGTAATACTAATTAACTGTAATTAAGCTAACTTGTAAGTTGTCAACATTTTTTACATTTGTAAATCATCTTTTGGTGAAATAAAACACTATAGCGCCATCTGTTGATCGCCAACAGAACTATTTTTTTTTTCGTTGCCACACAAAACCCGGTTTCTTTTTCATCCGTTTGGTGCAAACCGTATGTTTGTATCTTGATTCGTTTTCGAATTATCCATTTTTAAAGTTTGTCCTGACTTTTGGATCACCCGGTATATAAGTTGTGTTACAGCATACTTGTACGAGAACTCAACAGACAGTTTAACTAAAAAGTACATGTAATGATAATATCAAGATCAATTCAATAAAATAAAATAAAATTATTACAAACCCCAGCACTAAATTCATTAATTAAATCTCTGAAAATATATCCAAATAAATTCTGCAGCCGCTACATACATCTCAATTTATTTCAAAATACAAATATATACGGGTAATTTCTACAGCCCTATAAAATATAAATAGTATTCAATAAAAGACAACTGAATATTCAAGTGCAATCTATGTTATAATAAGAAAGATAACATATGTAACAATTTTATCAAGCTTTAATTATATTTTCTAATTAAACGATAGTAATATGTATCACAAAAAAAATCCTTTACATTTCATATGATTTAAATGTTATTTTTCTATAGAGTAGCCATGTAAAAAATCTGTAGGATAATCATTATCAATAGCTACATTAAAGAACCTCTGAATGTCTCTAATTTTATGTCATTATCAGTAATTAATCTTTTATTTTGGTTAAGATAATTTAAAATGATATTTCTAAAATCCTTTTTAAGTGTTTAGCAAGATTTACAAATGATCAGTTTTTTTCAATTTAAAAACTTATCTCTAGATGAAATGCTTGTAAACACTGGTTATGTAAAGAACAGAGTCTCATGCTTTTCAGTGAAGATTTAGTTAAGACAATAATTATGCGCACGTCTTTTCAGGGGTCATTCACTCATTCACTTTTTTTAGTAAGTCGATAGAGAATTACTCTGAATTACATAAACCGACTTAATGCTTTAAATACGCTTAAATAATAAGAAATAATGAGAGAAACGTCGTGAATATTGTAATAAATTTTATTTTATAGTTTAAATCATAACAAAATTTGTTTAATTCCTTAGTTAAGTAATTGATAAATAAATAGTCACGAACTGATTATTAATATAATGAAATGTAATGAAAATGAAGCTCTTTTTTATCTTATTTATAAAATTAAACTTTTAATAATAATAATAATAATAATAAATATTTAGCATATATGCTGCTGTACAAAGAAGTAAAATAATTTGGTATAGCATTTACAATACTTTCTCTTATTCGAAATTATTTACAATTTAAAGTGTAACATATGAAGTATTTAGTGTATCTGAATATTTTTCTACTGCATTTTGAAAACACTTCAAAACAGTTTTAGATAATGTTTTATTTGAGAAAATTTCTGTGTAAGACTTATATAACAGAATTTTTTTGTGTGATTATAATGCACATTCAGAAAACCGTGTTTGAATTTTTGGCTATTAAATGTTCTTGAGATATGCTGAAGACAAACATACGCAGAAACAGACATACAAACATACAGCTCAACCTCTAAAAATGTGATTTTTTGATCAGAGGATCTCAAATCATGCACAGATACCAAAACCTCAATTTCGAAAGTTCGATCCAACGACTATGTACTTTGTCTATTCTATGAATAAGATAAAGTAAAAAATGTATCTAAAAAGAATATTTATAATTTTTTTTTAATAAAATAGGAGTAACCGGGGTAATTTTTAGACAAAAAGTAAACTTTTTTTTATAAAAAAAAGTTTCTTTGGATATACTTCAAATTTTATATTTTTATATTATTAATATTATAAAAATTATCTTATCAGAATACTCAATTAATGTCTTCGTGAATAAAGAAAAATTAAAAATAAAAATAAAAACATGCCTAAGAATTAGCCCGGCAATCAGGGGTAATTCTTAGAAATGCGCGGGGTAGTTATTAGACGCTAGATTTCTATGTTTTATGAACAGAAAATAAGATTTTTACAAACAGTACTAGTCAGTCTGTATTTGGTTATATTGTACTTCAAATAGGGTAAAATAAATGGTAATTTAATGCACACAAACAAAAATAAAGTTACTTGTTTGATTTCACACTTTATAACATTTTATAAAAATCAGAGAAAACATTGCAATAACTAAAAACGTAGTTTAATTATTAAATGTGGATGGACTAAATACTAGGTCAGTTGTAACGACGAAGCAGAAAAATTATAAAGTAAATTAACTGAAAAAAACACAGACTTTATTAACATGAAGCTTTATTATCCATTTCAATTTGAAACACAAATAAATTCAATTAATTTTTACTTTCAGAACACTATAGTGAGGAAAGTATTGTAACCAAGTCAAAAATCCGAATTTGAGATTTTGATATTTCTAAACGTTTCGAGATCCCCTGAGTCCGTTTTCGCTATTTTTGCGATGATGTATGTGTGTGTGTATGTATGTGTGTATGTCTGTGAGTGAACACGCTAGCGTCTAAACGCTTTGTTCGAATAAGCTCAAAGTTGGTACGTATATTGTAAGTCACCATAGTACGAATCCTATTGATTTTGGTGAAGCTAGCACTTATAGTTTTTTTACAGGGACACAAAGAAAAATTCTTTATCGTTATGGCCTACGGGACCGAAATCTTAAAAGTGCGATAGCATCTGAATGCCTTAATCAATTGAGCAAAAAATTTATACACATATTATAGGTCACAGATACTCAATCTGTATAGATTTTGGAGAATCAAGCACTTATAGTTTGTTTACAGGGACACAAAGAAAAATTCTTTATCATTATGGCCTATGGGGCCAAATTTTTAAAAGTGTGATAGCGTCTAAACGCCTTATTAATCTGAGCAAAAATTTTTTACACATGTATAGGTCACAGTTGCACCAACTGAATAGATTTTGGTGAATCTAGCACTTACAGTCTTTTTACAGGGACACAAAGAAAAATTCTTTATCATTATGGCCTATGGGACCAAATTTTTAAAAGTGCAATAGCATCTAAACGCCTTATTCAATTGAGTTGAAAATTTATATGAATATTATAAATCACAGTTGCATTAACTATAAGCATTTTGGTGAATCTAGCATTTATAGGTTTTTACAGGAACACAACGAAAAATTCTTTATTATTATGATCTATGGGCTCAATGTTCAGTAACGTTAAATAAAACATCGTGTAACATATGGAGAAAAATATTCAAACACTTTATTATGGTTTTCTTTCTTGTGCTTGTTTAACAACTCCTCTTTCTTTACTTTATCTACAAAACTGTTAATTACTCAATGTTCGGAAAGTCGAGTGGAGTCCCTCCAGATTTTTTTTAGTTCATTCTGAAAAACATCCTTATGGAACTTCTTAAGTGTTCTATAAATGTCAGCAATCTAATCACTGCTTGAAATTTTAAAGGAATAAACAGAATCTGTCTGAATTAGACCATGAAATAGGTTTAGAAACTTTCTCAAAATCTGGTACTGAAGGTCACCAAAATTTGTTGTCCTCATACCTTTTCAAAAATTTCAGATGCTCTTTCCATTTTCTTTAAAGAACTCCATCGCTTTCACAATATAATATGGAGTTTCGTAATAAACAGAAAAAAAAAATATCACTAGCAATCTTATTTATGAGATTCGTTAACTGTGGCTTCGGTTGATGTGAACTTTTTGGTAAGACATATTTTTTAATATCAGAGCATCAGAGTTGCCTATTAAACTGATGTCAGATGATGCATCGCTGTGAAAACTTTCATCATCTGAAGAACTCCCAGATTCTTCTGGTAAAATCCTTTTGTTTGAAGTGTTGTTCTTTTTCTTTAAGGAAACATTTTTCTCTTCTATTTCTTTTACTTTTTTCATATAATCGTCATATGTTATAACAACGTCATCCATATTTAATATCATCTTAAAATGTTTTAGTTACTAATACCATACTTTAAGGATAGATAAATAATCCAGTTCCACCTTTAGAATCACTTTCAATTTCTTTCACAAAAAGTAAATAAAGACATCAGATTATAGTCAACAAGCTATGATCTGTATATTCATTGTAATAATCTAATGTTTTTGATTGTAACTTAATGTTTTTCTTCACTTCAGTATTACTTTACCACGAATTGTAAATATAATAGTTTAATATATCTCATTTTTTAATAAAGTACTTACAGTTTTATAACATTTTTTCATTTCTTTTTAAACTGTGCCTAATATAATCAATAAATGGATAATCAATAGTAACTAGGCTTTTTTATAAGTACTTTTTTTTTTCATTATATTAAATTTACCTTTGACTAAAACTTATAAAAAATAATTTAAACCTATTTTTTCATTGTCTAAGAATTACCCCAGCATGAAACAATGCAAGAATGCTTTTTAGAAAGGCCTATACTCATCTCAGTTTATGAATTCTGCAATTTTCTATTAATAAATTTGAAATTAATGAATTTCGCCTTTAATACCATTTAAAATCTGCAACTAAAGTAAATAAATATATGCAATAAACAAATTTGAAAATACTGAAATTAAAAGTTGATAGGTAATTTTACAAAGACATTTTTTTAGTGAAATAGGAAACTTGCTAATATGTGGATTACTGTTTAGAAAATTTTTATACAATGAGAAAAGACATTTAAAAACTTAAATTCAAATACAAATTCAAATAAAAGTCAATAGCTTTTAAATACCAAGTGCGTCTAAAAATTACCCCAAAGTTTCGTGTCAAAAATTACCCCGGTTACCCCTATTGATTTTTAATTAATGACGAAAGCATCCAATATAAGTATATACTATTTTAATTGTCCATTTTTCTATTTTTTTTTAAAGATAATAAAAATAATATCCTCTAATACTAAAGAAAAATAATAAAAAGAAAATAAGTTTTTAGATAATATTTGCATTAACCATTTTTTAGAATATTATACATATATATACATTAATTACATATTAATTAAAGTGTTTTTCAATAAAGAAGGCGCCAAAGGCAGCGCTAAAAATTATACAAAAATTACATAGTTTTGAAAAGAAGGTAATAAATACGCGTAAAATTTTAAGATAAGTGGGCGTGATTAACAAAAGAAAAAATGTTAATAAGCATTAAACAACGAATTTAAGTATCCAAAAAACAATTGTAAAAATAACACTTTATGCAAAAAACACCCTTCCGCTTCCTCTTAAGTGGGTGGGGGCAGCAGAACAGACAATTAAGAATATTAAAGTGACCTAACAGGTTTCGGAAACAGGGCAAAACCAGCAAACTCTCAAAAAAAAAAAAAAAAAAATTCTATAAACAAGATAAGATAAACAGATTACATAATTAGATAATTATATAATTAGATTATATATATTGAGAGAGAAAACTATTGAAATGAATTTATACATATGTAAGTTTAAAGATTAGAAAAACCAGAAGTAGAATTACAAACCACTGCGCAAAATTGCAGCAGAAGGAAATGTAAAACTTAAATGTAGGAATATATAATCAAATGAATGAAATTAAACCCCCGAAACCCCCCCCCAAAAAAAAAAAAAAAAACACTGAGGTCTTCATCGGGGAGACCCCTCAGTGTAGGGGTGAAATAGAAGTTTCTGAAAGGACAGTAGCAATTAGCTAATAACTATCCTTAGCCCCCAACTTCTCACCAAACAGAAAACCACCATTAACTGAAGAGAAATCAAACATATATATAATGTATAAAATACTAAAAAAGTTATAAAATTACAAAATTGCAAAATTTATAAAATTACAAAATTGCAGAAGTTTTAAAATTACATCAATTCATTTAAAAAATATACAATAATATAAAGAATTACTGAAGGTAAACAAGAAAGTATAAAATGAAATAAAATAAAACCCTTTACCAGATAAACAAACCCACTTCGGCCAACGGGGCTTTTCGTCGGTACATAAATATCGCCCTTGAATGAGGAAATAGAACAAACCGAAATAGGAAACACGCAGTTAAAAATTGGGTTACAGTTAATTTGCAAGGTATTTTTTAGGTCTTCAGGAGCATATTTTAAATCATTTTTATTATTGCAAATATACATATAAACTATTTAATAATTATTTTATTTTTTTCTGTAATTTGTACAAGGCCACTTAAAAACTTTCAATTTTTTTCTTTGAGTATAGCTTCTTAATTTATGCTTAATGAAATACCAATTATCACCTATGGAGTTAAGATCTGGAGTGTTTTTTGGAAAATCAAGAATATGCATATGGCTTTTTTCGAAAAATTCTTTAGCTTGATGTGCCGAGTAGGAATACTGAATGCATTTGTCGGTCTGGCCATTCGGTGATTATCGTGCTTGTCTCAAGAACTAAGTCTATGACCACCTAAAAGGGACCTCCACGGAGAACATGCCGCACGCTTAGGTCTCTAACGTAGCCAACTGGCATTAATTATCTGCATCAAAACCAACAACATCTGAAAAAATTTGGACTTTTATTAAAGTCCAAATTTTTTATTTCACTATAAATAAAGTATTTACACATTTTTAACAAAAGCTTAAATTTATAATTAAGATCTTTATTTTATTCAATTTTAGAATTTCCGTAACTAGATCTTAATTGTTTATTTATTAGTTAATAATTTAAAAAATATAGTTTTTTTTTATGATTTAAAAAATAAAATAAATCTTACTGCAAAATATACGACTCATTTACTATCAATTTCATTTTGGTTTAATTATTAGCAATAATTAATATCCAAAAGTAAAATTATCTTTCGAAAATTCAGCTATCACATTGCTTGTGAATCATATAAAAGTGCTTTTTATTTTTATTTTAATAAGAACGCCTTTTCTTTAGGCATTCCTCTAAAATTTACTTTACTTTAAAAAAAGATTTTACGTATTTCAGTTTAACACTCTATGCGCTGTCCATGTGTATATATTATACCTGTTGCATTTCGTACGTCATTCATTGGTGAGGATAAATGCTAAGTAATCTGGACTATACAAAATCATTTTGTTAAATAATATAACATTTTAGAGGTATGCTATGAGGGTGCGACTTACTGTTTACAATACGAAAATACCCTGACGACTACTTGTTAAAGAAAGTAAACTCTCCCTTAGGTGTTGCGATAAGAAATTACTTTGTTTAACTAAATGGTACGCGTTTATTTTTAATACTTTAATGACAGTCGATGCATATACAAGGTCTGTCCCAAAAGTAATGCTCCCATTTTTATTTTAAGACATTTATTCAACCGATTCGTACAATTACTCAATATTCTTCGAAATACATCCCTCCTGCTTCAACACGCTTGTTCCAACGCGATTTCCATGCTTTATATGAGTCCTGGAAGTCCGTCACAGGGATGTACTTTAGTAACCTCGTCGTAGCCGCCTCGATGTTCTGCAGGGTCCCCAAATGCTGTCCTTTGAGGGATTTTTTAATCTTCTGGAACAAAAAGAAGTCTGGCGGGGACAAATCAGGACTGTAAGGCTGCTGGGAGAGCCTTGAGATGCCGGCCTTGGTCAGGCTTTGACCTGCGATTTGCTCATTCTTGCCTTTTTTGGGCGTGAGGACGACGTCGTGTGCCACTCTGCGCTCTGTCTTTTTGTTTCTGGGTCGTACAAGAAGATCCAAGATTCGTCCCCACTTTCGACATTGTCCAAAAAAGTCGGATTCCATCTTGATTTCGACCGAGCACTCACACAAGGGTTCACTGAAACAGGCACTAAGACTCTGCAGGAGGTCGGAGCCGACTGACGCTGGTGGCGCTGTGTTCCCAAGACTCCACCCATCCTTCCGGGCAAACGGCAACCCTGTACAACGGATAGCCGCGGCAGAAGAAAATGAGGCGCATTACTTTCGGGACAGACTTTGTATATGCCAGTGACATTTACGTCATAAATTGATGAGGATAAAATTTAAATAATTTAAACATGAATACGTAAATTGTGCTTGTTGAAGGATATTATGTTTTAGGGAAATGCCAGTAGGTGTGCGTACTGTCCAGAATAGGAAAATATCCTGACGACAGCGTGCAAAGAAAAGAAAGCCCGCCTACAGGCGTTTTCTAAAGATTACTTTATTTTATAAAACGATTATATGTTTTCGTATTTAACATTTTGTGTGCAATCGTGTATATATGCCAGTGGCATTTACGGCACCGATTGCTGAGGGTAAAATTAAAGTACTTTAATTTTTAATACGTGAAGCCATTTTGTTTAACAATGTATCGTTTTAGAGGAACACTAAAAGTTGTGATTACTGTTCAGAATAGCAAGTACTCTGACGATAGCGTGTTATGAGAAAGAAACACCGCTTTTAGGCATATTCCTCTAAAAGATTTACTCCATTTTACAAAACAATTTTACGTGTTCGTATTTAACACTTTTTGTGCAGTCGGTGTATATATACGCTAGGGGCATTTTCAGCATCGATTAACGAGAATAAAAGGAAAATAATTTAATCCCGAATACATAAAATTATTTTGTTCAATAACATTAAATTTTAGAGAAACGCCAAAACGTAAGGCTTACTTTCAAAAACAAGAAAATACCTTGATGACATTTTGTTAACGAAAACTTTCATGTCCTATTTCTTTGAAAAACTACTAATTAATGCTTTTTTTAATTTACTTTTACATAGTAAGCTATATGTAGCTAAACAGTTGAAAAACGCTATTAATACATTTTAAATAACAACATTCATAGAGCGGAAGCATTATGTAATAAAATTTCCTGGACATTTACGCTATATAAAGGTACATACAGATTAATTCCCTTTCAAATAATCCAATATAGTTCGTTTAAACACAAAAGAAAAATAGATGCGATTAATCAAATTTTTAATTTAAAATACTTTGATAAAATTTTTAATACACGGATTAAAAATAATAAATACAAGCAGGAATGTAATTGGTTAACCTTTAAAATTTAAAATATATTTTGAATTAATCATAAAAGATGTTATGGATGAATATATTTCAATAAAATTAATTACATTATAAATATTATAATAAGAGCAGTGTTTTGTTATTTCCTGTTTTATCTTATTTGTTTAAAAATTAATTTTGAAGATATAACTGTATTATTGTAAATTTTTTTCCCATGTAATCAACATTTTTCAATTTACATAATCTATATTATTAAAATCAGAGTTTTGTCTGTAAATTTGTCGGAATCGAAAAATTTTGCGATATCTTCACGTTTTACACCCCATGAAAGCCAAAAATGACTTCAGAAAATTTTGCCTGTGTGTGTGTGTGTGTGTGTGTGTCTGTGTGTATGTCATCGTGTCCGAATGTCGCTTTTTTTGTCCGGGCATCACTTGAGAACGGCTGGACGGACGACGCTTGGCAGAAATTTAGGTCTTCACCCAACTTAAAATTATATCTATCAACTTTTCGGAAATTCCCCCCCGTTCCCCCCCTAGGGGGTAAAAGACTAAAACACGTTTGTCCGGGCATCACTTGAGAACGGCTGGACGGAATTCAACGACGCTTGGCAGGAATTTAGGTCTTCACCCAACTTAAAATTATATCTATCAACTTTTCGGAAATTCCCCCCCGTTCCCCCCTAGGGGGTAAAAGACTAAAACACGTTTGTCCGGGCATCACTCGAGAATGGCTGGACGGAATTCACCGGCGCTTGGCAGAAACTTAGGTTTTCACCCAACTTGAAATTATATATATAGAAATTTTCAAAATTATAATTAGTGTTTAAATTGTGGGTAAAAAACGCCTGCACATGCGCCATAAATATCTTTTCACTAAAATGCTTTGAATGAAAAAATGAAATATAAAAATAAATTTTTAAGTTAAAGACTTTTGTATTCGCGTGATTTTCACTACAAATTATGAAAAGATTGAAATGAAGTGTTGCCATCTAAGTTTCATACTTTAGTTAATTTTAAAAAAATCTAATTGTCGTATCGAAAAACTGTTTACACCCCAGGATTCAGAAAAATCACCTCTTTCATTTGGTACTGAATTTGTAATGATAGGTCCGATATTTCTAATTTATTTTTCCCTTTATCCGTTTTTCCGTTGCCACTTAAATTTCATACTTTAGTTATTTTTTAAAAATCTAATTATCGCATCGAAAAACTGTTTGAACCACTGGATTCAGCAAAATCGCCCCTTTCATTCGGTATCAAATTTATAAATATAGGTCTGATATTTCTAATTTATTTTACCCTTTTTCCGTTTTCAACCCAGATTCGATATGGAACAGCTTTAGTATGTGATCCCTTTGGCAAAATTTGAAATTGGGCACCGAAGTAGCTCGGACGTTTCTCGCCAAGATCTTTAATTGCACAATTGAGATAGCCAATTCAGTTCATCGCAAAAATGGCTTAAAATATTTAAAGTCACCAAAGGGTTTCGATACTTAAGCTGTGCTTTTTGTATTTATTAGTGCTAGAGGCCTATTTCAGTCGGTACAGTTGTCGAATTTTTATAGGTCACTCTTAATTAGTGCTAGAGGCCTATTTCAGTCGGTTTATTGAATGGGGATTTTTTGAATGAAGGCCCCCCCAAGGCACAACTTTGACATGAGTCCCCCCCAGGCCCAACTTTGACATGACTCCCCCCCAAGGTACCCCTATTTCAGTCGGTACAGCGTTGTCGAATTTTTATAATACACTCTTAATAGTGCTAAGGGTCTATTTCAGTCGGTTTATTGAATGGGGATTTATTGAATGAAGTCCCCCCAAGGCACAACTTCGACATGAGTCCCCCCCAAGGTACCCCTATTTCAGTCGGTACAGCGTTGTCGAATTTTTATAATACACTCTTAATAGTGCTAAGGGCATATTTCAGTCGGTTTATTGAATGGGGATTTATTGAATGAAGTCCCGCCAAGGCACAACTTTGACATGAGTCCCCCCCAAGGTACCCCTATTTCAGTCGGTACAGCGTTGTCGAATTTTTATAATACACTATTAATAGTGCTAAGGGCCTATTTCAGTCGGTTTATTGAATGAAGTCCCCTCCAAGGCACAACTTTGACATGAGTCCCCCCCAGGCACAACTTTGACATGAGTCCCCCCCAAGGTACAACTTTGACATGAGTCCCCCCAAGGCCCAACTTTGTCATGAGTCCCCCCCAGGCCCAACTTTGACATGAGTCCCCCCAAGGTACAACTTTGACATGAGTCCCCCCAAGGCCCAACTTTGACATGAGTCCCCCCCAGGCCCAACTTTGACATGAGTCCTCCCAAGGTCCAACTTTGACATGAGTCCCCCCCCCAAGGTACAACTTTGACATGAGTCCCCCTCCAAGGCACACCTTTGACATGAGTCCCCCAAGGCCCAACTTTGACATGAGTCTCCCCCCCCAGGCCCAACTTTGACATGAGTCCCCCCAAGGCCCAACTTTGACATGAGTCCCCCACAAGGTACAAGTTTGACATGAGTTCCCCCCCCCCAAGGCACACCTTTGACATGAGTCTCCCCAAGGCACACACCCCCCCCCCCTCATTGGGAAAAAGAGAAAAAACGTTGTTTTGCGGCTATAAGACAGTTTGGACTTCCAACGTTATTTGTTACAATATCTGCAGCTGAAACACATTGGTTTGATTTAATCAAAACTTTATCATGGAATTTAGATCGTCACGAATTAACTAAAGAAGAATTTGTCGATATTAAGAAGTTTAGCAGTAGGCCTCTGGCACTAAATTAAAATCTGTCAATGTCAGATTTTCATGTTTTAAATAATGAAATAATGTCGTGTCTGTATAATTTTTATTTTTTATTTATTTTTTTTTTTTTATAATACTGTATATTAAAGACTTCTGTGGTCACGAAATTTGGTGCGTAAATTGTTTGTATGCATCCGGCACTTATTGTAACTGCATTTCACGAAATTCGAAATCCCCCCCCCCCCCTTCTCGGAGTCGGATGGCAATAAACATGTGTAAAAACATGTTTTTCCGTTTGAATTCGCTTTGAATTATCTTAGAATGGCGAATTTTGGTGTGTGGATATTGATTAAGTGTACGCATTATGTACATTAGTGGGATTTTGCAAAACTTCGAACTCACCCGCTGAGGGTGGGGAAGTAAGAAGTGGGTAAGTTGTGCCGAAGACAGTGGAGACCCAGACTCCTCACTTTGCGAGCGAGAAAACCTCTACCACTCACAGCGAGAACTTAGGTTATTAATAAAGATATGGCATTTTGACAAAGTTTAACGTCCAGCGAAGCGGGCAAAGCCTGCTAGTATTTAATATATATGTTTTATTAGAAAATTTAAAAACATATATATTTATAAAAAATTAAATTAATTTATAATATAGTCTTCATTTTCAATAGGAAAAAATGATAAACAAAATTTATCTATTTTCCATTACAATATTATTATTATTATTAGTAGTAGTATTATTATTTCTAAAGTATTAAATAAATAATTTAATAATAGTTACTATTGTTGCAGAAATGTTCATTCATGTTCATTCTGTTCATTACTGTTCATTTTGGTTCCAAAAATAAAGGTTTTTATGCTACAAGCGCAAATAAATTATTGAGATGTGCTTATTTAAATCTACATTTTAGAGCTTAAATGTATTTCTTACAAAGTGGTGACAGCAAATTTTATGTTTTTCAGTAGATATAAAATTAGCATGTTGTGGCCATCACAAAACTTCTATATTTTTCATTAAAATTCACCCAGTATAAATAACTTATAATCATTTATTAAAATTAGCTTCCGCGTTGAATGAAATCAGTTCTTATTCCAGAGAAGTATAATTTGATGTATTCAAACTATTCTATGCTGCAAAAATTTCATCTTAAAAAAAAAGATATTTTATTTTATTATAATTTTTTAAATCTTTTTGTTCAAGAGAGAAAAAAAAATGATTACGTCAGATCGTTTCAACCATTCACTTTAAAGATATTTATTACAAGTTCTGTTGAAAGATACTCATATCGAAAATTTGCCCCCCTCCCTCTGGCGTAGGTATTCCCACATATATAAAAGTGTTTTTTTAGTTCCATATTTCTCTTATAAATATAGATTTTTTTAAATTTCATAATGGTTCATAAAAAATAATTTTCAGTGTGCACATTTATACGAAATTCATCATATATTGCCATGTTAAAAATTTAGAAAAAGGGGACCTGTGGAGATATTTTTACCAAAAGTTTTTCCCAATTTCTTCGTGGCAATAATCGCAAATCAGTCTGCGTACATCTGAAAATTCTAATATGCAAACTTCCGCTCGTTCGAGCCCTAAAAAGAAACTATTACTTCAAACACCAGCTTATTTACTGTTAAAAATCTAGAGCGGTCGCCACTCACCAATTGGCGACCATTGCATATGTGGCAACCATTTTATAATTCTTTTTCTTTTCTTTTCTTTTTCTTTCTTTCTTTTTTTTTTTTTTTTATAGCCAAAAGCATGGAAGAAAATGCCATATTTGCTAACAACAAAGGAATCGCCGTAGTTTCTACGGGGAGTAGGGCGTAATTACAGAACTATTTCTCCTCAAGATGTAAAAAATGTGGAATCGGGATTTTCTCACGAAAATCATGTTTTTAGCGAATGGTCTGTGTGTCTGTCTGTCTGTGTGTCTGTTATCAGCATATCTCAAGAACAAATAGTAGCAGAAATTCCAAACTCGGTAGTCTAAATGTGCATCATATAGGAATGCTACAGTAAGCTTATCGTTCAGATGAAGCAAATGGTTTGTGTACAGGGACACTTAAAAGTATATAAATACATTATGTCTATGGGGGAAATTGCAGGTAAGTAGACTTTAACATCTATAGACTGCACTAAACTAAATGAAACGAATATATATTTTTTGTAATAGAGATAGTCAACTGGGAAAATTTTTTTGCGTATGTAAGAGCCTTGCCTCCCCCCTGGGGGGAAGTCTCCCCTCGCGGGGAGTAAATTTTCATGATGGGTATCTTTCAAAAGAGCTCGCCAATACCTTCGAAACGAATGGTTGAACCATCGATCTGCGATAATTTAAAATAAAGTTATCGATTTTTTTCATTTTTAACATTTTTTTTTTTTTAATGTAATATTGAGATAAAATTCAACTTTTTTTTAAATATTTAGTGTTATACTACTTCTCTAATATGGAAATCGTCTGCATTATCATAAAAGATAATTTTTTAAAATAATAATTTTAATAAATTATTTTCTAAAAACAGAATTATTTTTTAATAACCGTATTAAATTCTGTATAAATATAGGTGCATTAATGAAACTGGGGGTTGAGGGGGGCGGTAGCCTCCCTGATACAGAACTAATCATCATATAAAACTATTCCGAAGCCTAATTTGATTTGTTTAACACAAGTTTATATAACAGTACTCGTTATCTTACCCTTTAATCTGCAATCTGTATTTATAGTATTCAGAGTTGCCAACCTAATCCTGCAAATTGTTAGTACCGCCCCTTTTTCACAACCACTTAATTTTTAGAGTAATTCTCTTCAAATATATTTACGATGAATTAAGAAAACAAATACTCTAAAAATATATTGGTGTAGAAAAACGGGCGGTACAAACAATTTGCCGGATTAGGTTGGCAGCTCTGAGTATTAAATTTCAGGGCAAAAGAAAGTTGTGTGAGTGACACACCAGATTATTCTGTTTATTTACTTTTCAACTTTGAATGCAACTACGATTTCATAAGTTTTTAGTGAAGGAATGTATTCGACATCTAAAGCTGAAAGAAATTGTCGCATACTCCTTATGCATCAAATTTTGTTGAATTTTATCGATTACCGACAATTATCCATCTCCAAGAAGGAGCGAAAAACTGTAAAAAAGTGCTAATTTTATTAATGGCAAAATAATAGCCTGTTTTAGTAAATTGCTGCGATTAAACGTAAATTATGCCAACGAACAATGATATGTTTCCTTATTTCATTAATAAGTCGCAAAATTGTAGCTTATTTCAAGAAATGGCCTTGAGGAATTGTGAATTTTATTTATTAGTGACGAAATAATATTTCATTTCGGCAATTATTTGCTTTATAAAACTTAATTTTTGATAATCAACCGCAAAAAGTTCTCACATTCCAATAAAGAGCCGCAAAACTATTGCGTATTTCGGTGAATAACTTTATAAAAAAAAGTTGAATTTATGGATTAGCGACGAAATAACAGTATATTTCTCGTATTATATGCGTCATCGAACGTAAATTTTGATATTTAGCATCGAAGTGGTTTCAGATTTCTATATTAGGATGCAAAACTACTGCGTATTTCAAAAAATAGTTTTAAAAAACGTTATTTCTATCGAATAGAAACGAAATAATCACATGTTTTGGAAATTACCCCAAAAAATATCACGTATTTCGGGAATCAGCTTAAAAAAGAAAAGTGCTCAAATATTATTGATTTGTTGTATACTTATATCTAAAAGTGGGTACCAAAAGTGAAACAATAGCTACCATGTTAATTCATCTGGTAGCCAGTGGCTAGCATTCACACTTGCTAATCTAGAGAACTTGTTCAAAATGTTCTTTTCTTCTTTTTCTTTCTTACTTTCTTTTTCTTTTTTATCGTTTTTCTAGTAGTACCGCAAACCTTAGCAGTTTAGTTTGTATGCCAAACTTTCCATAAATATAAGATTAGGTTGTTCGATTTTTGTTTTTTTTTCATTTTTGAAGATATTGCAATCAGAAGACACAAAATTTACCTTTACATAATCAGAAGTCAAACTAATTTTCCGGTAATAAACAACTAGTGCATACGAAAAGACATTAAAATGGGAGTTAATAGCTAGATTGAAAAAAAATCGGCTGTGTCAATATTTATGACAGCCACTGGCGAAACTTAAAATTGTCCTTCCTAAGGCTCCTATATATACGAGCTGGCGCATCCGACATTTTTTTGCCTTAGGGTTGCCGCATGTACCCAGCGTGATAAACAAACGGCATCCATTGTTTCTACCGTCTTGCTCGTAATTTTAGTGAAATAAACTGCAATATGGGAGGTTGTTCAGCGATAAACTGCTGTAAACACCCCAGAAAAGGATACAAAATGTTTAGGTTTCCTTCGGATAATGCAAGAAGGAGGAAATGGGCAGCGAATTGTCGTCCAGATTCTTGGATCCCGGGACCTAATGCGCAGCTTTGCATAGTAAGTTTTATTGTTATTCACTTATACTTTTCTTTGCATTTCTGACATTTATAAAGTAAAAAATTAAAAAAAAAGTATTTTTTAAATCTAAATATGTATTTTAATAACCATAAATTATTTTAAGAAACGCTTTTTTACTGTGTGTTTGTAGAGTCTTGGCGACGTTTTTTTGGTTCGCCAACGTTGTCTTGTTTCCGTGTCCTGATAGTATTAGGTCGTTGAAAAAACTTTCCAATTTTAATTGGTACGCTCTTCCCCCCCCCCCTTTCAAATGTTATGAATTATTTAAGAAATAGAAACAGATTACTTGTGTTGCTTATCATTTTTGGTCGATTTTATTTTTAGATGAAAATTTCTTAAAACCGCCAGTGAAGCGATAAAATCGCCAAGCGGAAGTGCTGTCCTCTTACGAGGCAAAAAAATGGCGGTGATGCGCCGGCCTATTATTTATTTAAGGGGCTCTAGTCCTTCCTAATCCCGATAGGCAGATTATTTTTCTATAGTCCAATTCCATCCTTAGTTTAGGATAATTATGAAATCTACCCCAAAATATCAATATGATAGCTTTTAATTTGCAATCAGAGACAAGCATATTTGTAGCATTGCTTTAAATCCAGTGCGAGCTGCTTAGAGAAATAATCTTTTCTGCTGTTCCTTGTGTTTTTTTTTTTTTTTTTTAAATACAAATTTACCTTATTGTGATACTCTGCTGTATGTTTTATAAAGGAAAAGCTACATATTTTATAAGAATTTCCTTAAAAACTTACTATAACCACTGTTTATTACTATTGGAGTTCAGTTTGAGACAAATGGCATGGTACATGCCATATGATAAGTTAATTTTCGTAATGAATATATAGTCAGATTTGAGTAGGAACAAAATAAATATAAAACGAATATATATATATATATATATATATATATATATATATATTATTTAATTTGACAAAAAAAAAAGTGTATAAAATTATAAATAAGGAATTATTTTTATTTAATCATATTTTAAAACTGAACTTTCTTACTTTGCGTTGCTATTTCAAACTGTATCTCTGAGGTATTTTACACAAAGAATAAACTTTTATTTTATGAAGTTATTTTCAGAATAATGATCAAGAAACTCTGTTTTTGATGTTGATTTAATGGAGAAAATTTTTATTTGAATAAGTCGTAGGCATTTTTAAGTGAAATTTCGTGAATTTCTTTACATTTGTACACTAGTATATGTATTTCTGTCAATACTTTTATTTTTTAATTTAGATTTTTTTACATTTAGAAGAATTTCATAAAGCTATTTACCACAAAATTAATTTCTACTACTTTGAATACTTATTAATATACATCAGACATTTAATAATAGTTAAAATATCTAATATATTTATTCTCAAAGTAAATAACTATTACTAAAACCATTCATTCGTGACCACTAACAGTTGAGTCATATGAAATTTAAACAAGAGAGCTTGAACCGATAACAATGAGCAAACACATGATTGCTGAATACCTCATTTGAGTTCTAATTGTTAAATTATGTAATTCATTGTGCTTAGCTTTATCGTCATTATTAAACTGCGTGAAACAAGTAAGAGGGCTCATAGATGTAGGCGTATTACGAAAATGATTTTGTATTTTAAGTATCAACAATAATTTATAAAATAAAAGAACTTCTTTTTAAGACTATTGTTGGACGATGAAAATCTTGTTTTATAAATGACTGATTCAAAGCTATGAAATTTTTCATTGTACTTATCGAAATATAAAACTATTAAGCATGTTTATTTTGCTTGAAATTTTTTTATTACATTAAATAAAATAAAATTCAAATTTTAAAATTTTAATTTTTTTTTCTGCTAACTACTTTTTTATTTTCTTCCTTTATTTTAAAATATTGTATTTTACAAAAGATGTATTTTAAACATATTTGGGTATTACTTGTGCACTGATTGGTAAGTAAGTTAAAAAAAAAAAATATTTTCGTGTTTGGACGCTAAAAATATACTTTAAATTTCAACGGTCAAATAACAAATTATTTTTAAAATCTAACTTTTCAAAGGTTTCACAAAATAATACTAAAATATATTTAGAATCTATTGTTAAAATATAATAATGTAAAGTCGGGAAAAAATAAAATTTAATTAGCAGCTAATAATTGTTTTGAAAAATTTCAATCATTGAAAGGTTTTGAAACTTTAAAAATAATAAAAATTTTAAATTCAATTGGTTAAAGTAATAGTTTTTCAGAAATTTGAATATACTTCTTACTGACATATTGAAGTGGGAATGCATGCAAAATTTTAGAACACTAAAGTAATTAATTTACAAAAATAATTTGATAGGTGTGTGCCATAATTTCAAAGATCCTTGATTTCGATTTAAATTTTAATAATTAAAGGGATAAAGAACATCTGTCAGAGAACATATATACATGCAAACAAGATGTTTCGGAAATTTAATCTGGAAAAAAAAAAAAGTATTAAAGGAAAATAGTACACACTAAGTTAAATTATGGAATTAATAATTTGAACCAAAAACTATTCACTTAGTTGAAATTATGGACTTCACAATAACACATCTGTACTTCTCAACACATCTCAAATTTAAAGTTATTCAGGATATTGTAACAATATTTTTGTTTGATTTGACAAAATGTGATAACATTATGAAAGATGATTCAAATATACTGGTAAATGAATTTTTATATATTTTTCAGCACGCCATACTATTAATTCAGAATAACCCGTATGCAGATTGTGGTCACTTTTCAAGATATTACTTTATGCACAAAGGTAGTAAATGGAAGACTATCTCGATCTCTCTGGGTGAGTTCATGTAATTTAACTTACTGCAAAATGCCTAATAAGTACAGTCGACTGCAAAAGTATCCGAGCACTAGCAAAAATTCCTATGTAAAAAAAAAAAGTACGCTTAATACTGTTTTGTTAAACATATCCTTGTCAAATCCTGTTCTTAGTCTGTCTAAGAACATGATTCGACAAGGATTTATTTAACAAAACAGTATTAAGCGTACTTTTTACAGGAATTTTTGCTAGTGTTCAGATACTTTGCTGCCTCAAAGTATCTCGTACAAAGTATCTCGTACCTCTAATATCGAGTCATTTAATCGCAGCATAAAATGGCGAAATCCCAAACTTTTAAGAAAAATAACTCTTTCATATGGGAAATCTTGTAAATAGTCTCGAGGATTAATGCATAGTGCAGGATAACTTTAAGCCTCTGGCCGTCTTTAGACTGAGCTACATTATAATGTTATTTTCTTTGCGCATTTTTTTTTTCATTTTGCTGAACTAATAATTATTTCAACTTGAGTTTAAAGATGTAACTGCGCACGAGATTATAATCCTTATGGTTACTATTAAATGTCTTCAAACGAGAAAAACAATCCAAAAATTCATAATTTTATATTTTTAAATTATAAGTGAATCACTGATTGCAGAAACGAGATATGTCACAAATACATAATTTTACAGGAGACACAAAAAATTGTTTTTACAAATTTTACGTGAATTTAAATTCTGAAAAAAAAAATATATATATATATATACAGCATTTTTATTGCTATCCCTATCACAAATACCACATTTTAATCAAAATTTAATGATACATATGTCCATGACGATCATTTTTGCATTGTGGACATGTCTCCCTTTTGCACTTAACACTCAATTTTAGCTCCCCATCATACTATATGTATGGGGAACTTAGGTAATCATGAAAATTTTTCACCTCGAGTTTTTTACTTTTTTACACATTGAAGGTTTTACACATTGAGGAATCCGAAAATGACACTAATTGTATGGTGTCTGTTAGTTTGTTAGTTCGTTATTTTGTTATTCCGTTAGTTAGTTTGTTAGTTCGTTAGTCTGTGTACAGGATACCTCAAGAAAAATAGTCACAGAGAAGTCAGGTCAGTTTTAAAATATTACTTTCAACACTGGAAAGAACGCTTTCATTTGCTGCATTCGAACCAGAAAACTTCGTAAGTTATTAGAAATTTACGATTTTTTTTTTAACATGGGAGATTAAGGCAAAATTTCACTTAAATGTGAATTAAATGTAAAATTTTTACTGAAAAAGTGTCAGACCAGTTTTAAAATATCGGTTTTGATGCCGGAAGTAACACCATTAACTATAAACATGCTACTTTGAAAATTTTGCAAGTTATTGGAATTTTACGAATTTCTTAACATGGCAGAATAGGATAAAATTTCACATAAACGTGAGTTTTGAAGGATATTTTCATCGTAAAGCTGTCAGACCACTTTTGAAATATTATTCAGGATACTGACATGAGTATCATTGACTATGAATTTTCCAATATAAGAATTTCATAAGTTATTGGAAATTTATGAATTTCTTAACATGGCAGAATACGGCAAAATTTCACATAAACGTCAATCATGAGGGATATTTTCATCGTAAAGATGTCAGACCAATCTTGAAATATTATTTAAGATACTGGCATGAGTATCATAGACTATAAATTTTCCAATTTAAAAAATTCGTAAGTTATTTAATTTACGATTTTCTTAACAGGGCAGAATAGGGCAAAATTGAGCATAAACATGCATTTTGAGGATCATAAATATACCAGACAACTTCAAAATAACATTTATGATACTTGTTTGAACATGATTGACAAAAAATATTCTAATAGGAAAATTTCGTAAGTTATTCGTAATTTAAGATTTTGTCAACATAGCAAAATTGGGCGGTATTTCATATAAATATGCATTTTAAAGATTGTTGCATTGGAAATAGTAGCATTAAAACTAAACTTCGAAAGTGACCCTAATTAAAAGAAAATTAATATATTAGAATAGGATAAATATATCGAAGTGAAAAGTGGATAGCCTGTTACGCGGGGATTTCATTCTGTCACTGTGCCAAGCGTTTGGTCAAATTAATTTCTCTTAACACGATTATAATACGTCTTGCACTAGAAATTTATGAGAACATATATATGATGGGGAACTGAGCAGAGTCCACCTATGCCAACTAGTTTCTTCATGTGTTCCAGTAATTTTCAAAAATCATTGCTTTACTTCTAATCTCTTCATTGAAAATCTATGTATTGCTTTATATAACAAACTATAAGTAGAAGAAACATAAAAAACATTAAATTACACTTAATTTACAATAGTTGGTAAAATTTTTAATCAGTTGGCCATTCATAAAGTTCCATCCAAAATGCACGTACTTTCTCTTGGAATGGACTGTTTTAGAATTTTAAGGTCTTTCATTTTATTAATTTTTATAGGATTTTTCTGCAATTATAATTTCGTAGATGGCGTATTGAGAAGACGAGAATCATTATGCTTTCTCATATAAAAATAATTGAGGATGGATCGACCAATAAACTCTCACGTTACAATAACACCGGGAATTTTGTAAGAACATTCAAAGTAACTAGTATCACCCAGTGTTCGAAACTCGACCACTTTTTGCAAAGCAACGCGAAACAAAATAATTTCCTTCTCGTAAACGGAATTAAATTGCAATACAGATGCGACGATTGTTTATCGATATGCATTTAAAGTGAATCAGCAGAGTATTACTTAATATATTTCTCACACTGCAGATGCTGAACCTTTCCTGAATGAGAGGAAATCACAACGTGGAAGTGCCCACTGTTCGGTGATATAGCCCAAAAGCTAATTAGCACCAATTCAAACCTAGGTCCAGCCAAATATCAAGTTCGGTTAAATTATGTCCATTGGTTCATAAAATACAGTGTTCAAACCCAAAAAGACAGATATTTTCTAAAAATGGTCGAATTGAGTTCAAGAAATCTTAAAACGTGTAACTTCACCGAAAACCGAAAATCTAATTTTTTTTCTAAATCTTATACTTTCTTCTTATATATGCAGAGGATAGAATAATAAATCCACTTTTTTAAAAATATGTAGTCAATTTCTGTTAATTCAAATGCAAGGAAATCTCAAAACATGTAAATTCATTGAAAACCGGAAATCGAAAGTTTTTCCGTATCTTCTACATGCTTCTTATATATGCAGCAACTAGTAATAAGTCCACCATTCTAAAACTAAAAAGTCACTTTCAGTTAATTGAAATGCAAGGAAATCTCAAAACGTCTAAATTCATCGAAAACCGGAAATCAAAATTTATTCCAAATCGTATACTTTTCTTATAATCGTATTCGCAGAAAATATATTAATAAATCCTATTTTTTTCTTTTTTGTAAATAAGTAGTCAGTTTCAGTTAATTGGAATGCATTATGTTTTAGTTTTAAAATATGTCTTTAAATTAGAGCTGACGTAAATCACACACACACACACACACACAAAAAAAAAAATAGAACTCTCCTAAATCAAATCCTTTTTTAACTTGCGTATATTTTAACAGTATAAACTTTCGATCTACCAGTCATTCACTCAAATTTCTACCATTCTAATGGCTGTTTTTTCTTAGAAGAAAACATATGTAGTCGAGAGTATAGGGATGCTACATTATACAAATTATTGTATCTATGATTTTATTTGAATTTTAAGAAATTGCCAGCTTTAACAACTTTCTAGTTTATGTATTTTTTTAAATAAAAGAATACGTGTAGAAATTAGAAAAATGTATAAAAAATAAAAGTATTTTTAAATACCTTCTTGATAGCGTAAGAAAATAATTTTTGTATTCTGCAAATCTGGCTAATCATATCTTTCGAATGATACCATTTTCAACCCTCTACTCCTATAATTAATAAGTTAAAAGTGTACCACAAATTTCATGTTTGCTTATTAATATATAGATTATACGAAGAAGTCAAAACCTTTTTCATGTCTTTGATGGAAAGTTCCTTAATTAAAGTGAAGTAGTACTATTGATGTAGTAAGTAGCAAACTAGTGCTGATAGTGAAGATATCAAGTCAATATAGTCAAGTCAATAGTGCTGATAGTCACTATTGAAGAACTGACTATGATCACTCTGACTTTGGCAGCTTACGTTTGAAGAATTTGCCCCTGCATTAATGTATTCGTCGGGAGTTTGCATCCTATCAATATTTTTTAATATCCTCTTCATTATGCAAATTTTCTGTCGTAAGATAGGTAGGAGTGTCCTCTCATTGGAAAAAATAAAATAAATAAATAAAAAATAAACTTTGATTTTCTTAAAAAATTTTGAGTTCCACTAATGCCATTATGGCCGAATGAATGCGTGGATTTGTTCTGTCCCCTGCAGTTGTCACAAGAGAGATAGATCTCCTCAACTTCAGAGGGCTGAAACCTTTAAGTTCGGGTAAAAGGTATTACATCATCAGGATATTTTCTTGCAGCTCCTTCATGATAAATATAACTTGTTATGATATTGTCATACGAATTGTGAATATTGAAGTTGTTGACACCAAGCTGTCGGTAGTAATAAAGATCCTTAACAAGTATTTTTAGCAAATCAAAAAACACCCTATATTTAAAACACAATCTTAAAACTCTTCTGCCCACAGTTTTGGAAGAAGCAACAGTTTCTTTAAGAGAGTTGTAAACTTCTTTTATGCACAGTTAATTCGATCACAGAAACTCGTTTTGCAGTTTCTCATTTAATGAGGGATGCTTAATTTTGTTGTTTAGCTCCTCACGCGTAGCGCACGTATCCCGAGGAAGTATCTTTAAACCCAATGAAAAATTCTTACGAAGTAGTCCCGGTAGAAGTTACTTCACTATCCCTGGAAGATGTGGATACATTTTCAAAAATAAATAATGCATTGTTTTGGCGCTAGGTTTGACACTAGGTACATCGTAAACTTTGAAGAATATTGCGACTATTTTAAAGGGAAGGCCTGTATATGCTTATGGATCAAAGCACAGGCTTGAGAGACATAGCATTCACACTATGGGTCATACCTCTTAAATCATTTAGCGATTCATCCTTTGCCAATAAGTTTGAAATTGGCTCACCTAGTTTCCTGATAATGTTATGCACATTCAAAAAAGCTGCTCTGCATACTTGTAGGCGTTATTGCTGAATATGAATCTGAAATATTATCAACTTAACTTTGGGGCTTACGTTGATCACCTGTCGTTGAACTTTTGGAAGATCTCCTTCAGATACAAGACAGTTACCTCAACCAGAGAAAATGACGTACGAAAAACCCGAATGACCCGTCACTTTCATTTCATAGAAAACAGAAAGGAATCACGTCCAGAACATGACACTTTTCTGCCGAAAATTATTTTTCAGATAGATTTTTCTCCCACACAGAGCTGAAGGATAAGTTTCCTTTTTACAGAAAGTATGCTTTTAGATGTTAGGAACAAGCGGGTGACATTATAACTCGTTTTCGCTAAAAATTGCACACGTCCGCTTTCTGCAATCAGTGGTTCAACTCTATTGTGAAAAAAAGAACAAATCAGTGACGGGATATATCTCTCATCGGCTGTAAGATGTTTAAAAGGAATATGGCAAAAAGTTTAGCCCAGTAATTACTTTATGGTTTTATTTTATTTTATTTTATTTATTTATTTATTTATTTTTTTAGTGTCACATTGAATGCAGTTCCTGAATATTTTTACGTGATACATCACGAAGATATGTAAGTTCACTACAAATTGTATTGAAAGATTTTCATTTCTCTAAAATTTTTTATTGAAATCTTTTGTCTTGTTTTTAAATTAGATTTCCTTTAGTTTTAATTATATAAGTAAATTCGGTATTTATCTCAAACTATCTTAATGTGCTTTACCCCCCTTTATAAATTTTTCCTGTGGTTTAGAAATCGTATATACAGTTTCACTTAAATGTTCATCTAATTTCATTTCAAATGCAAGAGTGTTAAAATTTAGAGCTTTCATGGTGTCCAAATACAATGAGGAATTTAAAAGAAATGATAATATTTTGATACATAATTTTGAGATAAATTTATTAGTGAAATTTATGTAATCAAAGTAAAATGCATGATATTTAGTTTTCGTTTTATAGTTTTATGTAAATTTCTTCAATACGGTGGTTAATTAAAATAACTAATTTTTCCTGAGAAATATTGAAAATTAACTAAAAAAAAAAAAAAAAAAAAAAATCTGGTGTGTCACTCACACGACTTTCTCTTACCCTGAAATTTAATACTATAAACACAGGTTGGAGATTAAGAGGCAAGATAACGATGTTATGTAAACCTATGTTAAACAATTCAAATTAGGCTTCGGGAAAGTTTTATATGATAATTAGTTCTCTGTGAGGGGGCTGCCGCCCCCCTCAACCCCCCGTTTCATCAATACACCTACATTTATATAGACTTTAATTCGGTTATTAAAAAATAATTCTGTTTAAAAAAAATAATTTATTAAAATTATTATTTAAAAAAATTATCTTTTATGATAATGCAGACGATATCCATAGAGAAGTAGTATAACACCAAATATCCAAAAAAAGTCCATTTTATTCTCAATATTTAAAAAAATAATAAAACAGAAAGAAGAAGAAGAAGAAGAAAAAAAAAAAAAAAAAGATTTTTTTTTCCTAAGTCTTTTTTCGTTAAAAGTAAAAAAAAAAAAAAATCGATACCTTTGTTTTAAATTATCGCAGATCGATGGTTCAACCATTCGTTTTAAATGTATTGGCGAGCTCTTTTGAAAGATACACATCATGAAAATTTACTCCCCTCGAAGGGGGACTTCCCCCCCCAGGGGGGGAGGCGAGGCTCCTACATACACACACAAAAAATTTCCCAGTTGATTATCTCTATTACAAAATATATATATTCGTTTCATTTGGTTTTGTGAAGTCTATAGACGTTAAACTCTACTTACCTGCAATTTCCCCCATAGACGTAATGTATTAGAATTCTCTTGATTGTCCCTGTACACGAAACATTTGCTTGATCTTAACGAAAAGCTTACTGTAGCATCTCTATATGATACACATTTAGAATACCAAGTTTGGAATGTCTGCTACTAGTTGTTCTTGAGATATGCTGATAACAGACAGACACACAGACATACGCACAGACCATTTGCTAAAAACATGATTTTCGTATTCAGGGGACCTCAAAACGTGTAAATATAACAAAATCTCGCGTTCGAAAATTTGACCCAAAAACAATACTTTCTCTACCTTTTGGGTAAGAGAAAGTAAAAAGGGGGGTAATATAATAAGCAGGCAATTAAAAAATTCTAGTTAGGTTTCTCTCAGTTAAATTATATTTTAAATAAATTACTCATTTTTAATATTAGTATATTCAGTTTTATTTTGATATAATATTCTAAACAGAAATGCTTTTTAATTATAACATTAACCACTTTTACTTAATTTTTCTCACCTTAAATCGCTTTCTGGGAATACTTACCTAGGAATAATCCTTGCCATTTTTAATCAAATTAGTTAAATCATTTATACTCCCACCATCCCACCTTCTTTAATCATATGATATTGTGTTGTAATGGAAATACAAATAACAGTCACTGTTATATTAAGAGCAGAAAAAGAGCAATTCATTTCATATTATTATGAGAATTGTAACTTTTTCCTTTTAGATTCCATATATATTTCTTCTTGCATTATCAAGCTGTAAAAACCTTTTACTTATATTCAACTGGTAAGTTCACCTATAATATTCACCGGTTTGTTTTGGAAAACTGGGGCTTAAATAAATAAATAAGTAATAATAAATAAGTTAGAAACACACACAAGTCTTTCGGTACAAAACTCCGTTATGCACTTTTAACATCGTCCGTTATGGAAAAGGGTTGATACTAAGTGTTAAAAACTATATCGTAAATATTAATTACAAATTTGAAAAATCGTGAGATAAAGGGGCCATGCCCCCCCCCCCCTAGAAAAATATTCTAGTTACGCCAATGGTCAGTGGTTGGGGATTTGTTCTACTATTTGTTCTTGTGATATGCTGATAACAGACAGACACACACACAGACATACACACAGACCAACCGCTAAAAAATGATTTTCGTATTCAGGAGACCTCAAAACGTGTAAATATAACAAAATATCATTTTCGAAAATTTGGCCCCAAAACAATACTTTCTCTACCTTATGGGTAAGAGAAAGTGAAAAGGGAGCTAATAAGGTTACTTGCGCATAGAATTATAATTAATTTTGCTCTTAATATTTCATTGTTGTTAGCTCTTTTCTTCTTTGAAATACAAAGATCTTCGTAAATTTTTATCAGAATCTTTCTAAAACATATATAAAATAACTTTTATAGTTTAATATTTTTTACGAAATTTTAATAAAGGAAATTATATTATAGTTAATTTTAATGGCCATAGTAACAGCTTTTATTTTTTTATTAAGGAAATCGTAATGACAGATAATAACTTTGTTGGATAATACATAATCATTATGAAAGAGGAAGGTACTCTATTCAATACAATTATCAAATCCTTGGATGAAATATGTACAAAGTTTATATTAATCTTTTACAATTTAGTATGTGTCTCGTGTTAAGATTTCGGAATATTAGGCAACAACTAATTAGAGACATCAGACACATCATTGGGAATGAGGAGTTAAGTTCTGCATTAACGAGAAATATATTGTACTTTCATTATTACATTGGACTTACATTACTTCTATTGGAGATGTTTAGCCTAATTATCCTTTTCCAGTTGGTAGATGAGAAAATATGCTTATAATAATTAAAACATGTCAACAAATTGATGTATTTTAATATACGCATTAGAAAACTTACATAACATCTAGTATTAATCCATTCTTATATTTAATCTTTTATTATTGAGATTTTAATTTTTGTGAATTTACAATTGCCACAAAGAGAAATAGATTATTATCCATATTGCAAACAGAAAAATAAGAAAAAATAAATAAAAAGGTAAGATATTTAATAATAATAATAATGGCATCCACAAAATGCTGAAAAAAAGAAAAAACCGAAACTGGTAAAATAGTGGTTTATAGCATTGATATAGTAATCTTTATACACTCATGTCCATAAATTAAGGGTAATTCAGTTTCACACTGAAATCGAACTTTAATGCAAAAATTTCACCTGTAGAAATGCCACACACATCTTTAAGAATAATATGCAAATTATAGGAAGCCATCAGATGACGCCGATATGATATTACAATAACGAAAGTGTAAGAAAGGGGTAGATAAGGATTGGGAGCAAAGAAGGAAAAATGTTTACAAGCGTTCTGTGTCCAGCTCAGTGCCACAACCGAATAGTTATGACACACAGGACGCATGTAGATAATTTTTTACGTGGTAGAATTATCGGCCGACTAGAATGTGGGCGTACTCAGATAGAAGTATCGGGGGAGCTTAGAATCGCCCAAAGTGTCATCTCTAGGCTTTGGCAACGATTCCAAAATGATGGAAATGCTAGTCGACGTTATAGTACTGGTCGGCCACGAGTTACAATTCCGAATGACCACTGGTATTTGGTAGTAACTGCCAAAATAAGCAGATAAAGCGCAGCATCAGACCTGTCTCGTCAGCTGTCTGCAGCCACGAGTGCCACAGTTTCAAGACAAACCGTGGATAAGCATTTGGGAGATATTGGTCTATATGCTCACAGGCCTGTTAGATGTGTTCCACTCACGGCAATGCACTGTGCCAGCGGTTAACTTGGAGTAGAGAACATTCAATGTGGACAGCGGCACAGTGAGCTTGTGTGATATTTTCCGACGAGTCCAGGTTTAGCTTGCAGTGTGATTCACGCCAGACTTTTATATGTAGAACGTCAGGTACCCGTTATCACCAAAACATAGTCATTAAACGACACCGTGTGGGGCAGGAGTGCTCGTTTCGGGAGGGGGGGGTCATATTGGGCACCAGAACAGATCTGCATGTTCAAATCAGAAGAATGATAGGCCAAATTTATCGGGACATCCTTCAGGAACAACATGTACGTTTTTTTAGGTGTGCCATGAGACTAGAATTTGTGTTTATGGATGACAATGCACGTCCTCACCGTGCAAACGTTGTACACGGATGCCTACAATCTGAAGCTATAACTCACATGGAATGGCCAGCATTCTCACCTGACTAGAATCCGGTAGAGCATGTGTAGAACATGCTTTTCGACGGGTTGTAGTCCGTCAACCACCTCCTACATGTGTACCGGAACTTCGGAGAGCATTGCTTACTGAGTAGAGTAACCTTCCCCAAGATCAGATCAATAATTTAATACTCAGCATTCCTAGGCGCTGTAAGGACTGTATTTCATCATCTGAGATACATACAATGTATTAAACATCATACCAACCATGTAATGTTAAGTTTTTGTAAGGGATATATTTTTTGTAATTTCTTCCGGGAGCAAAAATCGTAGTTTTTATAAATAGTATCCTCCATAAACCACCTTCTTTTGTTCTTGATCTTTTGTTTAATAAATGGACTTTATGAATAAGTCATGTTTGTTTTGCTTCTGAACCTTTATTTGCCTCAGCTAGCATTATCCTTAATTTATGGACATGAGTGTATATATAAAAGGCAATGTATGTGTGTGCGTCTGTATGTGTGCGGACAACTTAGCGCAAAGACGGTAGCTCGGACAGTCGCGTTTTTCGACACGAAGGTACCCCCGAGGGATTCCTGTGCACATCGAAGCCCGATTTTCAGATTTTTTATTAGTTTTCTTTTTAATTAATTAATTTATGAAAATATTCATATCATAAAAGCTTAAAAATTAGCCATTATAATTTTAACTATAATTTAATTGTTCCCCAAAAAATTTACGAGTTTATTTTATTTATTTATTTATTTGTTTATTTTATTTATTTGTTTATTCATTCTTTTTTTTTTTTTTTTTTTTTTTTGACATAAAAGTAAAAACTAAACGTGAACAATAAAAAAATTTTTAAATATTAAATTATACATTTCAAAAAATTGATTTCATTATCACTTTAAAAATTTTATAAATATTGATAAAGTGCTGATATAATGTATGATACTAATAGGTGTTGTTCTAAAAATGTTTCTTATTTTTAAAACTACATCTTTTTATACTTTTACTGCCAAGTTGTTGTTAAACAAGTAAATAAATGAATAAATAAACCTGCACATGACGCAACATTCGCCTTTAAAGCGTTTCTTTCTTACATTAATATCTATGACCGTTAATCTTTTTTAATTTTATCAGTTTTATTTATAAATCCTCATGGGTGACTTTTTGAAGTTTGGCGCTGAAGTACACTGAACGTGAACATTGTTCGCCAAGAACTTTAATTTAGCAACAGCCATTTTGAGACAAGTAGCGCATCAAAAATATAAATAAATTGTAAATTATTACAGAAAAAATATTGAAACAGAAATAATCGCCACATAAAAGATAAAGTTTTACCTGAATAGAAAATTTTATGGAAAAAAAAAAATCAATTTTAGAAATACTAAATTTATTTCAACAAGCACTGACTTACGCATAAAAACCATTAAAAATATAAACATAATATCAAGGATTCATATAAATTAACGAAAAGGTGCAACCGATAAAAGTATTAGCAGAATAAGTACTGAAAAAATTCCCCCCTTTTTATACAAGTAAGTATACAATATATATATTTATATATATATGCATATATATTGTATATATTGTATACAAATTGGCGGTATATATATATATATATATATATACCGCCAATATGGTGACAAAAATTCAAAAGCCACCAAGGAAGAGATATAACACAATTATGTACCCTGATTTTTGTTTATTTATTTATTTATTTTTATAAATTAATCACAACGCTAATTTATCATACAAATAAATGAACTGCTATATGTAATTTCACTTGCACGCTGTCGGACACAAATATTTGATAAATTTGAATTAATACTTAAGTAAATAAATAAAAATAAAAATATGTTTAATGGGAAATATATATAAACACAAAAACATTGGTTGTCAAAAATCTGGCTGAAAAAGTGGTCACAGGATATTGCGTGCATATTGGCGTGAAATTGCTGTCATATTATTGTCGACAGGATATATAAATAAATAAATAAATAAATATATATATATATATATAGTAAACGACGTGATGATAAATGCTATGTATAGTGCGTAAAGAGTTGTTTATGTATAATTGCGAGATAAATATAAAAGTCTACTTCGATATTTTTCGATACTCCTCGTTTCAATACTGTCATTCAGTAAGCCCTCAATTTGAAATTCACAGGTAAGGCGTCGTCGCAGGCATCAGAGACAACGACACGAGATATTGCGATGGGGAAGTCTCTGTCTAAGGCAAAGAGGCAACTGTCTAAGCGAAGTTTTTGAGCAATTTCAATGCATTTTATTTTTCATTTCTATTTGTAAATCGGTATAAGTGTGATGACCCTTTTTTTTTTTTTTTTCCTTTTTTTTTTTTTTTTTTTTTCTTTAAATACAATGACCAGCGAAGCGGGGGCAAAGCCTGATAGTAAGGTATAAATTGATCATCGCTGGGGAAAATGTAATTCCTCTTCTCTGAGGGAAAGATGACTAAATATTTGTAACACAAGTTTATAATAATAAAAGGGAATAAAATACGAAGAAGTCCTGTTTCATTAGTCATTTAACCGGAAACATTCCCCTGTATGCATATTTTTATCACTTAGCTGTTAGTAAAAAATAATTTGTTTAAATATTTTGTGAATTTTGGTCATTTTTAATGTAGCATATGTATAATATTTAATTTGAAATTCAGTTGTATTTTTTACCGAATATCTGAAATTCTTCGTGCTATTATAGATTTAAAATACTCTGTTTGAAACATTTTTTATTTTTACTTAATAAAGTATAATATAAATCCTCGATTGCTTAACAATAACTACTATAATACACATTAGTTCACATAGTACATTTTTCCGTTCATGATTTTGCTTCTGAATTGATCAAGAATAAAAATGGATTTTAATAAGAAATCATAGAAATATACCAAATTAAATAAAGAAATAGTTTCAAATAATGAAAGTTATTACTCGTCAAATATTGTTGTTTAGCAAAACATGACAAAATGTACATTAAAATTATTATTAATATTTAAAGTTATTGTTAAAATTACCTTAATATTGCTACAATTTAAAACAAGGATCAGGAAACATTATTTTTCGTAACTAACGAATTAAAAAAGAAAAACTGTTGTTAATTTTAATTATTATATAATTAAAATTTAGGAAAACTGAAAAAAAAAATTAATTACATTATGTGTTATGAAATAAATTTGAACAAATTGGGCTTAAAAAGGGGGAAAGTTTATGCATTAAAACTGCGCGTTGTTACGACTGAGGGCCTATTAGTCTCAATCTGGGATTTTTGCGTTGTCGATTTCGATAGTTGGACATTTGTCGAAATCTAAAATTTATCGAAAATATAATTGAATAATTTGAAAGCGATGTTTTAATTTGAAAAAAAAAAAAAAAAAAAAAAAAAAAAAAAAAACTAATAGTCCTCCGTTCTAAACTAAATTCTACTTTTGCCAGAATTTCATCAAAATCTTTTTTATTATTATTATTATTATTATTATTATTTTTGAAAGGAAAAGAAAAGAAAATTAATAATAATCAGTATCGTTACAAGCGATATCAAAAAAGTTTTTTTTTTTAATAATTTTGAATTAGGAAATAAAAAGTGCACGTGAAATAATATGAAATAAAAATAAGTAAAAAAGTGAATTTAATGATTTAATGTTTTTGTTTTTCGGGGGCTGCTCATGCATATAAAAAATGCGTATTAAAACACGTCGAAGAAGGAAGCGAAATAAGTATTGAGTTATATTACGATAAATACGATATATAATATGATACGATATATTAGACCAATCGTCCAGGATTAGTAGGCATTTTCGTTGAAAGAAATAGTTTGTTCGTTCGGTGCAACTTGCACATTAGTCCCGTGAGGTACAACTTTCACATAAGTCCCTTGAGGTACAACTTTCACTTTATTCCCGTCAGGTACAACTTGCACATTAGTCCCCTTTAAATATAGTGACCAGCGAAGCTGGCAAAGCATTCGTTGATTCACTACCTCAACTGATTTTTTTTTTTTTTTTTTTTTTTTTTTGGTGACTATTCACTAATTGTAAATGAATGTCTGTTATAATTAAATGAAATTTTTTTTTTTTTAATAATAATAATAATTTTGGTTTAATTAGCAAGAAATAGAAAAAAAAAATCGCAATCATACAAATCTTTTGTCTTACCCTATATTGTCCGAATTTTTTTTCAATAAAATAAAGTTGGACTAGGCATCTTGCGAGAAAAAATTATGATAGATGGACCACTAAAGTCCTATTTTGGATACCAAGTGATAAGAACAGACCGAGGAAGAGACCACTGTGTTGTTGGAGAGATGAAATTGTGAAGTTTGGAAGAGCAGAAGGCAGAAGAATTGCAGAAAAGAAGACAGTTTGGAATCAGCTAGGAGAGGCCTTCATCCTGCAGTGGATTGATAAAGGCTGAAATTGATGATGATGAATATGCAAGCAACTTTGTCATTGGCACAGTGCCAATCATTAGTAAGCACTGTTTGCCTACAAAGAACTGCTCATCTGTGTTGCCCATTCCTATTGTTGCTGGCAAATTCATGTTCACAAATGAGGAGAGGTAGGAATATGTTAAAATTACTATTTGTAAGGTTAACCTAAAACTATCAAATAAAAAAAGTGCATAATAAATAATTTATTTACAAAAACAGGACATGGAGAAGTTGCATTGTTTCAATGAATTATTTGAAAATTCAGACCTCCTGCCTTTGAATAACTGGATTTTTTTTAAAACTGGATTTTTTAGAAAATGTGCAACTTTGGGGGGGGGGGGGGGGGGTCATATCTTGTGAAGGGGGCAGAGTAACAAGCCAATGTTTTTTTACAGTAAGTAACCATACATATGTATATAAGAAAAAAAAAAAGAAGGCTTGCTATTCCAAGCCCTTCATGAGATTTTAAATTTTCAAAAGGGGTAAAAAATGAATTTTTCATCGCACATTTTGACCTTAAAAAGATGAACTTGTCTTTAAATTTTTTTATACCATAAGGAAAAAGACCTTTATGTTAGCTTTCGAATAAGCTATGGTTGAGCTCAGTAGCTTTAATAGAAAAAACGTTATAGTTCATAAGGCAAAGCAGAGCCTGATTGAGGGGGAAGCACACACATTATCTCCGCTCTCACCGGAATATTTTTACAATTATTTTTTACTTCATGTCATAGAAATTCCACGCTTTGACGAGGAAATATTTTTTATAAAAAATGAACGGTGTAAAACAATTTAATTTACTCACCGTTATTAGACACCAGAATTCTTTTAAAATAATTTTTAATGAGAATTTTCTGTTTATTATAGGAGGAAAGTATTTGTTAAAAAATAACGGTGTAAGTATAAATAATGTGTGCTTCCCCCTTAATCAGGCTCTGAGGCAAAGCATTAACGTACCCAATTTTCGCTGTTGCCAACAACATAAATAGCCTATATATCACATAATATATTTTTTAAAAATGCAAAATATACATTTTTGAGGTCTAGGAAACACGGGGAATGCACATGTGAATTATGATGATGCAATGATGTAAAATTATTATGATGTAAAAAATGATGATGCAACATTTTTTAAAACAATTTGTTGATTTAAAATGGAATAACCCTTACGAAATTCTGTAGATTTTATTTTTTCTTATTTGTTTTTAAAAGTAACACCAAATAAAGTATTTCGTAATATATAATAAATAAATGTAACCTATTTGCAAGAAACATTTTTTTTTTTTTTTTTTTTTTTTTTTTTTTTTTTACTGTTTATTTTATTTTATTTTTTGTAAATGCGAAATAAAATTACTTAAAAACTGTGTGAATTAATTAAATTATTTTTTTATGATGAAAATCATTTATAAATTTCTGCTATTATTCCTGCTCTTATATTTTAATAGATTTCGATTTATTTCCAAAAATTTGAGTGCAAATGTAACAAGGAAGAACAAAATATATTATTGACTGAAATTCTGAAGATTAAATCCATTTACATTGCTATGATTTTCTAGTTTGGCTTTTAAATTTCTTGATTACAAGCAAGAAGCCATACCTTTTTCCCCACCTGTTTTTTCCTTTATTTGTTTATTTTATTTTTTATACTAAACCCATAAAAAGAAATTTTGCTAGTTGACGTTATGTAACTCGTGCCTTATCTATTTCTCAACTTACGCATAGAAATTTTATAAAACCAACTGTATAAATAAAAAAAAAAAAAAATCTCCATTACTCTACTGTAAACATTCAAACGGTATTTATCACTTTTACGGAAAAATAATATTATATAAAGCGATATGTATATATATTGATTCAATTTAAGTAGGTCAAAAAACTTAAACGCAGATAAACAAAATTCTTACATATCTATTTATAAACTTGTATAAAAAGGAAAAATAACTTTTGCCTCTGGTAAAATATTTCTACTAAAAATATTATGGTCACTAAAGAAAAACAAAAAATACTCATATTTACTGAAGTATATGTATATTATATATATATATATATATATATATATACACAAGGTGTCCCTGTATTCATGGGCCAAACTTTAAAGGTGGGTAAAACACAGATAAAGAACAGTTTTTTGTATAGCAATATGGGGTCGAAAAGCAAAAGTGTAGGCAGAAAAATAAGAAATGATTAGGGAAAAAAAGAGGGCTTTATTTGCGTAATATTACAATAATTGCTCAAATGTGTTCAGTATTCATACTAATTCAATTAGTTCTTTTGATACAACGATTAGAAGCAGCATTATTACTATGTATACTTTTATGTAATCATTTGCAAAAAAAAAATTAAAATGTTTATTAAGCATTCAAAAGCCACGGCCATATCTCTCAAAAAGTAACAGAAAACACCCGGTTTTTAAAGGGTTAAAATGACATTTGAGGTCATAAGTTCTTATGCAATTTTGAATCCTTATGATGTACCCTATCTGCCCTTTAAGTTTGGCCCATGTTTTCAGGGGCACCCTGTATATATATTATTAAAATTAAAGTTGCGATGTTAAAAAGCTCTAAATTTAAAATTACCTGTAAAAATGACTTGAAATTATACGAAAACAATCGTGATCCGAAGGAATTTTGTTTGGCAAAAGAAAAAAACGTGCCAAAAAGTGTCGTTATTCATCCATAAGGCGTTTGCATATTTGCCAACATACCGGAAGATTGTTAGTCCCGCTCCTTTTCGCCTATTTTTTCACATCAGTCTTTTTTCCAGAGTGCTTTCCTTGTTATTTAATCCTAAAAATATTTGAAAAGAATTACTCAAAAATTTTTAAGTGGTGTTCAAAAAGGGGCGGGAACTAACAATCTTAAGGGTTAGGTTGACAAGTATGCGTTTGTTTCATGAAGCTTCTTTTGTCTCTTATCACTATAACTGTTTTCACTGTAAACACGTATTCTTGTCCTTAAAAAAAAAGAAATCGCAAATCATTGGAGTCTATTCTTTCCTCATATTCTATTCTATTGCTAACAACATTCCTGTGTTTAATGAATCCTTTTAGGCATTTCCCTTGACATTCCCTTGACACTGACATCTATAGGCACATTTTGGAACTACTATTTTCCTCCTCTAAACAAAATTTCATTACCTCACGATAGTTCTAAGAAAATACCAAATCGTTCTGACAGGCTGTTTTAATGTTGGTACGTTTTGAATTCGCAACTTTAATTATAATCACCATGTATATATAAATTTGTTTAATATTAAAAACTAAGGATATTTCTTTCCAGCGTACGACTTAACAATCCCCATGCTAAGCATTTTCATAGTGATCTTTTTCGGAAAATACTTGTTTCAAAGCAAATTAACCTATTTTAGATTTTTGTATTCTCTCTTAAAGCCACAATCAGAATTTTGTCTTAAAACAAAACAATGTACATTTAAAAGTATATATATTTTTTCAATTGGCCAAATTATTAAAAAATGTAAGTTTGCAATATAATAATTATTTAGAAGTAGAAAAAATCGAAGCAAAGCTCTTTTAAAAAGAATTACTCAGATATTTAATAAATATAAAATAAAGTTGCTTTAGATCAATCTACACATAAGAAATTGACAAAACCCATTCAGTAAGCATAAACGTCTTTGATTTTCTCTCTGTGCGTAAATATATATATATATTATAGTAATAATTTTATTAAATGTTATTGCGATGATAATTATTTTTTTTTTCTTTTAAGAACTGTTATGATATCTAAAATATCTTTCCATTCGTGTCATATCGATTGCTTGAATTAAAAGGAGTTATTTGTAACGTTTATAAATCTTTTCATGATTTTAAAATCAATATATTCGATGCTTAAAAATATAACTTTTCTTAATTGCCCAAATTATTGATAAAAGGTTTATGAGAAAAGATAAATAACATGTTGGAAATAATATGCTTGGAAATGTAGCTATTATTTTATCTTTAAAAAATAAAAGAAAAAGTTAAAAAATAAGACTTACTTCCATTGTTAAAAACATTAATAAGAGTAAAAAATTCAATAAGTTAATGGATACGATTGTTATACATACAATTGTTAATTTTTTTTTTTTTTTTTTTTGCCATCAAAGAAGTGATAAATGTTTTCAGAATTTTTGCTTGAAAGTATTGTAAAACATTATAGCATCTATAATGTTAACAACAGAACAGAATTTCAGTTCTCTCAAAACAAAAGCTAAGCTATAAGCGTTTTTAATCACAATTTTATTTTGATTAAATCAATGCCCAATTGTAATACAGTATTCATGACTGTAAATAAATATTGATAAAACTCCCTATTATCTTTCTTTCTTTCTTTTTTTTTTTTTTTTTAAGAACTGAAATTCTGTTCTTTCAATGTCTAATAACATTCTAAGTTGCTCAATATTTTGGCTATTAAATTATGCACATGAATTTTTTTTAAATCTAGCTCATGCGTATTTAAAAATTGTTTAGTAAAATTGTTCATATTTCGCAAGATAGTTAACAATTTTTGTATTCTGATTTCAGTATGCTCTGTCTAATGTAGTATACCAAATTTCCTAAAGGTGGCTTTGCACTGGGCCTAATACGCCACGTATTATAATTAAAAATAGGGATTTTTCTTTTTAATCTGTTATATCTTCATGAATGTACACTCCTTCTCATAATTATAAGGAAACCCGTTTTTCTATATTAACTAAACACTGAACACTATTATTTAAACAAATATATTTTTTATTAATTTGAATTTCATTAATAGACGATATTTAAAAAGTTTTATCGTTTTTCTATCTTAATAAACTTTAAATACGGTCAAATAAGAATTTTTCAGGTGTTCACAATTATAATCCAATCTTAGTATTTTGTTTTCAATTATTCTTTAAATTAGTATTTTTTGGGGTCTCTTTTTAGGGTGAAACAGTCAGACATTCTCTCTGGTATATATATACATATATTTTAGGTTGATTTCTTTAGAAATCGACCTATTGCAATCACTTCGTTTATCTATCTATCTATCTATATATATATATATATATATATATAATGAAAATTTTGTCATCACGATAACTCCCGCAACAATACTCGAAATCGAACCAAACTTGGACAGTGAACTAATCTTATAAATATCTTGGATGAGTTCGTTAACCAAGTTGCTCCGACTTTTTGTTTTCAAGTGGCAGCCACTTGAAAATTTCAAACCGCCATTGTAAAAAGCATATTTAAAGCAAGATTTGCTTGAATTTTGATGTAAATACAGGCCAGATAAGGGTCTCAATGAAGTTTACTAATGAAGTTTATCCGCCATTTTTAATAAAGTGGCAGATATTTTAAGTTAAGCGGGACCACTTGAAATCAGGCTACCACTTTAAAATTTAAAATCACTATAACTTCCGAAATAATACTCCAAATCGAACCAAATTTGGACAGTGTCTTAACTTATCTTATAAATATCTTAGATGAGTTTATTAACCAAGTTGCTCCACCATTTTGTTTTCAAGTGGAGACCACGTGAAAATTTCAAATTCAAATTGTAAAAAGCGTATACCGAATTTCTTTGAAATTTGATGTAAATATAGACCACATAAGGGTCTCAAAGATGTTTATTAATGAAATTTATCAGTCATTTTTAATAAAGTGGTAGATATCTTAAGTTAAGCGGGGCCACTTGAAATCACGCTACCACTTGAAAATTTAAAATCACTATAACTTATTAAATAATACTCCTAATCGAACCAAATTTGGACAGTGTCTTAACTTATCATATAAATAACTTAGATGAATTTGTTAACCAAGTTGCTCCACCATTTTGTTTTCAAGTGGAGACCACTTGAAAATCTCAAATTCAAATTGTAAAAAGCGTATTCCGAATTTTTTTTTAATTTTTATGTGCACATACAGTCGGTAACAAAAGTGTCCGAACGCTAGTGAAAATTCCTATGTGAAAAATATACATTTCATACTGCTTTGTTAAATAAATCCTTGTTGAATCCTATTCTTAGTCAGTCTAAGAACATGATTCGATAAGGATTTATTTAACAAAACCGTATAAAGTGTACTTTTTTTACATAGGAATTTTTGCTACTGTTCGGACACTTTTGTTACCGACTGTAGATTATACAAGTGTCTAAAAGAACTTTATTAATGAACTTTAATCGCCATTTTTAATAAAGTGGCAGATATCTTAAGTTAAGCGGGACCACTTGAAATCAGGCCACCACTTGAAAATTTAAAACCATGATAACTTCCGAAATAATGCTCCAAATAGAACCAAATTTGAACAGTGTCTTAACTTATCTTATACATATCTTAGATGAGTTTGTTAACCAAGTTGCAGCGCCATTTTGTTTTCAAGTGGAGACCACTTGAAAATTTCAAATTTAAATTGTAAAAAGTGTATTCCGAAATTGTTTGAATTGTGATGTAAATACAGACCACGTAAGGATCTCAATGAAGTTTATTACTAAACTATATCCGCCATTTTTAATAAAGTGGCAGATATGTTAAGTTAAGCGGGGCCACTTGAGATCAGGCTCCCACTTGAAAATTTAAAATCACGATAACTTCTGAAATAATACTCCAAATCGAACCAAATTTTTACAGTGATATTATCATATAATTATCTTGAATGTTTTCACTAGGCAACTTGTCCCGACATCTTGTTTATAAGTTCCAGCCACTTGAAATCACACTGCCAACTGAAAATATGCCACACGATAACTTTTAAAATACTAAACTGATTCAAATAAAAGTTGGATTGTGAACTTATGGTTCAAATATCTAGGATAAGTTCACTTGGTGACTTGATCCGCAATTTTATTTCCAAGTGGCGGCCACTTGAAAATTTGTCATTGTGGTAACTTTAGTAATACAGAATCAATTCGCATCAAATTTGAGTAGTGGATTTATCATTCAAATATCTCATTGAAGTTCGATGGGCATGTCACTCCACTTTTTTTTTACAATTGGTGCCACCTGAAAATTTCTTATGACGATAATTTTGTAATTACTAATTTAATTTAAACTAGAACTGGACAATGAAATTATCATACAAATATACTGGATGATTTCGATGGGCAAGTGGTTTTGCCATTTTGTTTCCAAGTCGCAGCCACTTAGACTGCCACTTGAAAATTTGTCATAATAATAACTTTTGTATCACGGCACTGATTTAAACCACAGTTGGGCAGTGAACCTATGCTTCACATATCTTGGATGTGTTTGCTGGGCAACTTGTTTCACTGTGTTGTTTCCAACTGGCGGCCACTGGAAAATTTGTTATCACGGTAACTTTAGAGATACTTAATCAATTCAAATCAACGTTGAAAAATGGATTTATCATTCAAAGTACAAAAATCTAGAAAATTCACGTAACTCGTGAACCAATCACGTTATTACGTCCATCTTTGGTATATCGATAATAAGTATTTTCTTGCCAAAAGTCGCCAAAAAAGTCGCCATAGGAAAACAGTCGCCAAATTTGGCGCCAAATCCTTTACCTGCGTTGCTGGATCTTTTTAATGCGTTTTTAAGGAAAAATTAGGCTATTTTAATGCTAAAACAAGCTAGAAATGCAGAAAACTAACATTTTTTCAACTTACTAAGCCTCTTTGAAAGAATTTCTACAAAAAAAAATTATTTTCAAATTTGAAACGATATTTTAGATGAGGAACTTTCTCTGCCATTTTGATCGAAGCGCCAGCCACTTAATTTTTAACACGATGACTTTTGAGATTTTAAATTAATTCGAACTATATGTGTACAATAGACTTATCTCACAAATACATTTCATATATTTGTCAACTTAACTCACCATTTTGTTTCCAAGCGCCGGCCACTTGAAAATTTTAAATTCACCTAAAAAGGTATTTATGAACCGATTTGCTTAAAAATCCATATGTGCTTAGCCTACATCAATATTTCTACCAAGTGCATTAATAATTTGTAGCCGCCATTTTGAAACAAAATGACGGCTACTTGATAAGGAAAAAGAAATCATCCTACCCTTCCGAAAAAGCCGGAAGGACTTGTTTTAATATTCAGTTTCAATACCATTTCATACAGCATAGATGATATTCTGAATACATTTAAACTATTTAAAATTGCTTTCCAGTTGCATGCACTTTTCTAATATGATAAGTTAAGGTTTTTTCAACTTTTAGGCCACGGGAAAGGTAACAATACAGAAGTTTCTTTCTTCAAACTATTTCCTATTGCTCTAAAAGTATAGCAAAAATGTAAGTCTTGTTGAAAAAATATTATTACCCCCCAAAATATAACAAAAATCTGAGAATTCCAAGTTTAAAATTTGCGGATATTCTCTTGATGTTCATAATAATCGAAAAAATTACTAAATTCATTCTGCCTTCAGTAGAAACAGCTCCCCAGAGCACCATAGATCCACCTTTAAAATACCCGATTCATATCTGCCTTTAAAAAATCTGCTCTGTCTTTCGCTATCTTCAGATCGTGCCAGTAACTGTTAAAACCATTTAGTTAATCAAGAATAAAATGTTTTTCATGCGAAAATGCAACATTTTACCATTCCATATTGTCTTTATTCAACTTTAACACAGACGTTCTTTCCCCCATTAAATGCTTATTGATTATCATAGGTTTTTTATTCACTTTAACATATTATTAACTAGTAGGCTTTGCCCGCTTCGCTGGTCACTAAATTTAAAGGAAACTCTTTTCTATATAGCTTTATAAAAATAAAATAAAACAAAATACTGAAATTGCTCAAAAGCTCGCTTCAGGTCCTTGCTACGTTCGGCAGCGATTTGGTCATTCGCTAAAACTCGGGCGCCTGTCCCTATTACCTGCGACAATGCCATACCATTGGGCTTCCATTTAGATGCTGATTAGTTAACAGTTTCGAAATAGATAGTATCGACAAATTTGAAGTATCCTTTTATATTTGAATCCCAGTTACATATGAACAACACTATACGTGGTGCACATAATATTTGCTTTTACGTTATTTCCTATGTTGATTTTGTTTATCCGCTACACCATAAAAATGACAACAATTTCTCTCCATGTATTACAATATGCTATGACTGGATACGTCTGTCGTATGAGACAATTGATTTTTGTGGTTATATATAATTCACGGTTTGTAAACCTGATCATAGTACAGCCTTGATATAGTTCTCTTTGACGACTTTGGAATTTTTGTCACCATTTTAGACTTAATCCCTTGTAAAAATATGGTATGAGAACTATTTCTGCCGTATTTTAGACAACTAATCTTTTTATTGTTAAATATATTTCCCATTAAACATATTTTTATTTTTATTTATTTATTTAAATATTAATTTGAATTAAATATTTCTGTTCGACAGCGTGCAAGTGCAGTCCCACACAGAGGCTAATTTATATGCATGATAAATTAGCATAGTGATTAGTATAAAAAAAAAATCTATATAAATAAAGAGAAGTGTCTGTGTGTGTGTCTGTCTGCGCTCTGGTGCTCACCCTACTGATCGCAGAGCTTCCAAATTTGGCATGTAGGTACCTCGGACAATACAGGTGTGCATCTCATCAAGATTTTTTCGAATTTCTAATTTGAATTTTTTAAAGTAATGTTTTTCCGATTTTAAATATTGGCTTCTTTGTTTCATTTTTCATAGATTTATTATTTTGCTTAAATCGTCTGCGTATCTTAGCAACGGCTATAACGAAACTTATTTTTATTTAATACACTAGCAGGCTACGCCCGCTTCACTGGTCACTATATTTAAATGAATTTTCAAAAGAATTGGATCAGTATTTATTTTTTACATCACATTATAAATAAAACCTTATTTATAAATAAACATTGAAATTGCCCTAGACCTTGCTTTGAGTACCCGCTGCCTACGGCAGCTCTTTTTCCGCTCGTACTGCATCGGGGGTTCCTGGTTCCCACTGTCTGCAAAAAGGTCTTTCCCGGACACTTCAATCTAGGTATTTATCGACGACATGTGGATCTTCTGTTATTTAAGAACTACAATTTTAAAGATGACTGTATCTCAGCATCTATTATATGTTTTTGTTTTTGAACCATGTGTTTTATAGCCACCGTTATTTACACTGTATTACGAATTGATTCCGACCAGTTTAACAGAATAAAATAAAAAGTAGATTTTCTTTTAAAAAGAATTAAATACATGAAAAACAAATAAATTTTAATCAGTTTAATCTTTTTCCACTATATACTACCATTTCCCCGCCAATAGATATTTTGAATTAAAAAAAAAAAAAAAGAAAAGAAAAGAAAAGGTTTTTATTTTAAAGGAATTAATTTAAAATGAAAAATAAAAGTTTTTATATATAACATAACAATTTATTTATATTGCATTACCATTTGATTTTCAAAAAAAAAAAAAAAAAAAAAAAAAAAGAATTTCGCCTTCAAATGAATGTATTAAATAAAAAATAAATAGTAAAATAACCGTTGCTAAGATACGCAGACGATTACAATCAAAGAATTAAATTTATGAAAAATGAAGCATTAAAGCCAATATTTAAAATCGAAAAAACATTAATTTAAAAAATTCAAATTCGAAATTCGACAAAATCTTGATGAGGTGCACACCTGCAGGGTCCCAGGTACCTATATGCCAAATTTGGAAGCTCTGCGAGCAATAGTGTGAGAGCCAGAGCGCAGACAGACACACACACACACACACACACACACACACACAGATACACACACACACAGCACTTCTCTTTATTTATATAGATTATATGTATGTACAATGCATTGCAATAAAGCGTTTGTGAAAAACTGGTACCATGGATTTTAAGTCCATCTGACAAAGGAATTGCACGAAAAACTCTCTTTTTTTTTTTTTTTTTTTTTTTTTGTGTGTGTGTGTGTGTGTGTATGTGTGTTTAAAGTGAAAATTCTGTAAGTTTAAGCTAAACTTATTTTTTCACAGTATTTTTCCGATACATTTTTGGTAAACTAAATATTTTAATAAAAGTGTATAAAGCATAAGTGAAAAATTGTTACCATAGCTTTTACGTAGATCTGATAAAGGAACTGAACAAAAAATTTCATTTTCATGTTTAAAGTAAAAAATATGCAAGTTTAAGTGAAACTGAATTTTCTACTGAATGTTCCAAAATATATATATATATATATATATATATATATATATATTGTAAACTGACTTTTTTAACGAAAGATTATTTTTACGGGTGTAGGTATTAGAGCGTGGATTAAGATCAATGGAAAACATGAGCGTCCCAGTCCTTGGCAGGATGTCCACCATAGAGAGTTTTTATAAGAGACCTTATTTACTCTGATTTCAGTTAAAACAACGGAAAATTCTGAACGGTTTGGTCAACGAGCTGGAATTCAGCCGCTCCTAGCTCCTACCAGCTCCGAGAGCAGAACTCCCGGTCGATAAGTGAGGTCTAATTTTACGGGACTTCGCTGATTTTTTTTCCAAACAAGTCTCTCTCTGTCTCTTTTTTTTTTATTATTTTATTTTTTACAATGCGAAAGCAAAAATTTCTCTTTAAGAATTTTAATTGAAAAAACACCGCAAATCATTTTTACATTTAAAAATTACATTTATTTGTATATCGCCATCGTTTCTGTTTTATCAAAAATTTAACAACAAATGTTTAGTTTTATCCCTTTTAGCGTTAGCCATTTTTCGGTGTATCTGTTTAATGATTCATAAAATTAATACTATGCACAGTATAAATATGAGAATTTAATACAATACTCTATACATGTATATTAATCTTATTTTCTTGAAAAACGCAACATATATTTAAAAATTTAGCTACACCAGCCTTTTATTTTGACTATGCATAGTGGTTTTAAGTAGTTTTAGGAGTTGTTTAAAAATTATTTCGATGTATCAAAGAAATTTATAGTATAAAGCATATGAAAACGTTATTTAAATGAAAAATTAACTTTAAAAACTGCTGATTAAAATACATTTTACATTTTTCATTAGCTTTAACAAATCTGTTTCAATAACAACATAAAAAAAATATCTACCACTACAGTTCTTAAAAATAAAAATATTCTTGAGAAAGGTCAGTTCAATCGAAGCAGATTATGTTTAGACATCTATGTTCACAAAGGAGAAAAAAAAAACATTAAGTTTTTGTCTAATTAACAGGTTTTTCTAAGTAAGAATAAAACAATTTTTTATAACAATGGCATTTAATGACATCTTAAAAGATGTTTATTGAAGTTCAGTTTACAAAAAAAAATATATATATATATATATATATATATATCTTTTATTGATCATTAATTTAAACTGTAATTGTCACAGCCCATTAACTTGTATTAAATGCTTTTTTAACATCCTGACCTGTCACTGTGTACTTTTGTTTAACACTACTAAGCAAGTTTATTTCTAAGGTACAGAGAGATTTTTTTTTTTAATTCTTATTCTTTTAATGAAGTTATTAACGAACACTTGCATCTATCTAAATTAAAGTTTTTATACAATGTTAACAAATAACTCAAAGGAAAAAAAAAAAAAAAAAAAAAAAAATGTAAAAATCTATTATGATAAATATTTGTTTAAATTTTGCTGTTTCTTTTTTACGAAATCATAATTTAAACGAAACATTGTTATTTAAACTCGTGGTAGAGAGATTGTCTAAGAATTATCTAAGCATTTCTTCGTATTTAAATTAATAAACTGGTAGATTCAAAAGATTTCAGATTGTATATATAAGTTTATCTGTAAGACTTTATTATTAATAAAGCTATTCTTCATGTGTAAATTACAGGTCATATTGCTGTTTTCTTTCAATATATATATATTAATAAAATCAGACTTTTGTCTGTAAATTTGCCAGAATAAAAAAATTTTGCGATATCTTCGCGTTTCACACACCATGAAAGCCGAAAATAACTTCAGAAAATTTTGTCTGTGTCTGTGTAAGTGTGTCATGGTACATAGCGTTACAGTACGTCTGTAACGCTATTTTTGTCCGGGTATCACTTAAGAAAGTCAATATGGAATTCAACGGCGCTTGACAGAAACTTATATCTTTACCCAACTTAAAATTATATCTATCAAGATTTTCGAAATTCCCCTCTGTTCCACCCCTTGGGGGGGAGGAAGTGTAAAGCATGTTTGTAAGCATAATTCCGCTCCAAATTGCTTCACGGTAAAGAAATTGCACATGGGGAAATTAGACATAAGTACAAATAAAACGATATCCGCGATTTGGGAATTTTTGATTTTTATGTGGAAGAATGGGGAAAATAAATTTTTGGCAGGGAAACTTAGCAAATTCCGCATTTTTCAGTAGAATTCTACCAAAAATTGCTCAAAGATGTTGATAAAAGCTATGCGACTTCCATAGAATATTTCTAAAAACACATTTTTGTTTTTTTTGTATTTGTTATTTACTTTTGGGAGGGGGGGGGGTTATGAGGGGGCAAAATCGAGATAACCCTTTTAAAACTAAATTTATCCTGAGAAAACTATGGGAGCTGCGGTCACGAATTTTGGTGCTTGGATTTTTCATATGTATCCCACACCTAATGTAATGGGATTTATTGTGATTACCCACGTTCCCCCCTTGAGGGGACAAAAGGTAAAAAGACCTTTGTAAGCACAACTCGGCTCCGAATTACTTAACAGTGAAGAAATTTCACATGCAGAGACTACACGTACAAATAAAACATGATCTACGATTCAGAAAATTTCAATTTTTAAGGGAAGGGAGGAGAAAAATCGATTTTTTGCGGTAAATTTTTCAAATTCCGGATTTTTGAGTAAAACTCTACCAAAAATGGAACAAAGATGTTAAAAACAGCCATCGTCTTCTTTAGGTTATTTCAAAAATACGTTTAAGATTTTTGTAATCTACCATTTTTTTTTGGAGGGGGGGGGGGGGGTATGTGTTACGAAGGGCAAATTCGAGACATTCCTTTTAGCGCTAAATTTGTCCTGGGAAATTTATGAGAGCTGTAGTCACAAAGTTTGTTGCTTGGATTTTCATATGTATCCGACCCCTAAAGTAACAGGATTTATCGAAATCCTCCTCCCTTTTCCCCTGGGGGGCAGGAAGCAAAGAAACGTTTCTAAGCATAACTCGGCCCCAAATTACTTCACGATGAAGAACTTGCACGTGAGGAGACTAGACTTGATTATAAATAAAACATTATGTATGATTTTGGAATTTTTGATTCTTACAGGAGAGAGAGGGAAAAAACGTTTTTGGGGGGAATTTTCAGAAATTCAGGATTTTTGAGTAGAGCCTTACTAAAAATGATACAAAGGTATTGAAAGCAGCCATGTGTCTTCTTTAGGATAATTCCAAAAACACATTTTTGTTTTTTACGATTTTCGAATTTTTTTTAGTGGATGGGGTTACGAAGGAGCAAATCCGAGATCCCCACCCCCCCACCCCCCCACCCCTACCCCCCATTTTAGCGCTAAATGTATCCTGGGAAATCTATGGGATCTGTGGTCGCGAAGTTTTGTGCGTAAATTCTTTATATGTATCTGACCCTTATTGTAACGGGATTTTACGAAATTCCCCACTTACCGCCCTCCCCCGGGGTCGAGGGCAATAAACGTGTAAAAATATTCTTAAAAAAATTATAAACTAATATTTCCTAATATACTAAAATACTTAAAGAAATGGCCTACTTGGAAATATGCTGCATAAATTTTCGGTGCGGGCTCGCACCATTTCAAGTGCAAACTTTCAGGTATGTGCTGGCTTGGCTGGCTGTAGCACTAAAGTCTCTCTCTTGATCCCATAGAGGTGTCGTCACTTGTCGATATCCGTTGGTTCATTCTGACTGCAACTGCGTATATTGCTAACAATCTCGACGGTCTCGCGATTCACTGCGTATGGTAGTTTTCATAATTTGCTAATTTTTTAACGTTATCAAAGTCTATTTCAATGTTATTGTTCTGATTTTTTTTTCTTTTTTTTTAACGCGTTAGTGGTTCTATTGAATTTAATATCAGCTTTATGTTCCTTACCGGCACCTTTTTGGATGAAGAAGAGAGAGACTTTAGTGCTACAGCCAGCCAAGCCAGCACACACCTGAAACTTTGCAGTTAAGATGGTGCGGGCCTGCACAGAAAATTTATGCAGAATATTTCAAAGTAGACCATTTCTTTAAGTATTTTGTGCAAAAATATGTTTTTCTGTTTGAATTCGCTTTAAATTATCTTAGAATGGGGAATTTTGTTGTGTGGATGTTGATTAAGTGTACGCATTATGTACTTTGGTGGGTTCACGCAAAACTTCGAACTTACCCGCTGTGGAAGGGGAAATAAGAAGCGGGTAATTTGCTGCCGAAGACAATGGGGACCCGGACTCCTCATGTTGCGAGTGAGAAAAACCTCTATCGCGAACATAGCGAGAAATTAGATATTAAAAATGGTATATTATTTTTGCCAACCCATTTAACTATAATGTCCAGCGAAGCGGACAAAGCCTGCTAGTATATATACATACAGGGTGATTATAAAAAAAACTACCCCGATATATCAGGCCGCAGCTATCCTACCCCAACTAAAAAAAGTCTTCAAAAAACTATTTAAAAAAAAAAAAAAAAAAAAAAAAAACTGCAGATAATGTGAAGTTATTTGGAACAATCCTAGCTTAAAAAAGTTTTCAAAAAACTGTAAAAATAATGAGAAACTGCAGGTAAACTGAAGGTATTTAGAACAGCAAAAAAATTGCACGTAACTTTCCTCCCTCCGTGAACATTTTCTCCCTTAAACTTTCCCCTTTTTCTTCATTTTTATAGTTTTTTTTTAAAGACTTTTTAAGTTGGAGATTGCTTCAAATACCTTTACAATAACAGCATTTTTTCGTCATTTTTTATAGTTTTTCTGAAGATTTTTTTTTTAAACTGGGACCGTTCACAGAAACTGAATAAAAGTTGTGTACAATGTATTTTTAGGTATGAACTCAAGAATCATATAGGAAACAATAGTTAAGCTGTAACAGTTACGGTTACAGTGACAAAATTTCAAATAGCAACGTCAACTTTTATATTTTTATTGGAATGGGATCTCCATAGCAAAAAACTATAAATAGCGTTGATATGGTACTTGTAAAACGAAAATCGCCAGCGCTAAGCTGACTAAGAAGAAAAGAGAAAAAACTGTGATATGTCTACCTCAGCAATACTTTCACTTTTAATGACGTTAGATTTCATGCTGAGTCTTTGGCTCTGACTATAATCTACTGAATCTGCTTTGAAACGAGAAGAAGAGACCAAGGTATGCTTAATTTCGAATTCACGTTTCAAGTTAACGAAAAGTGAGCCTCGCCCGTCCACAGAATGCGTGAAGGCCAACTGTTATTCTCGTCATACCGGATAAGAATTCTTTCGTAAAATCTATCCGTAGTTGGTTATCACCCGCTTGTAAGTTTTGGACACGTTGAAACCGATTCGGAAACATTTCGAGAACACAGCACAGAATCTTGCTTATCGTAGAATTTGGCAACTGCAGAAAGTGTGAAACATCACGTGCACTGGCACGGTGAACTTCGCTTATCGTCTGATGTACTTCTGTAACAGTCTCGACAGGAACGGATCATGACGAGATCGGTCGCATCTGCAACCAATTTCTTGAAAATTACGTATGAAGTCCCATACAGCTTTTACAGTACATGGGATTCAGCGTTGCCTATATGGTGTCTGCGATACACACCCAAATACGCAACGTCTATGCGGCATTTTATCCGTTCAGGAAATCAATCTTTACCATTTACCCGCGTTATTTACCTGTAAGAAGCATATTGTTTACAGAGCGAGAGCGCAAGATATACATCACGCATTTCATAAAGCCTTATTACTTTCTCTTACCCATAATATAGAGAAAGTATTGTTTTTGGGTCAAATTTTCGAAATTGAATTTTTGTTATGTTTACCCGTTTTGAGGTCCCCTGAATCCAAAAATCATGTTTTTAACGGTTGGTCTGTGTGTCTGTCTGTTATCAGAATATCTCAAAAATAAATTATAGCAGAAAGTTCAAACTTGGTATTCTAAATGTGTATCATATAGTGATGCTACACTAAACTTTTCGTTGAGATCAAGCAAAAAGTTCGTGTGATACGCATACTGCATGTATGTTTAATAAAAATATCACAGTATGTTTAATTTGAAAATAATTATCTTATTGTCCATGACAATACGGAGGTACTTTGTCTCACCACATTCGTTTAGTTTGGTGTAACAATATAAAGATCAAAGTCTTTTTTGACATATTGCAAAGTTAAAAAAAAGTAAATAAAATGATATGTAGTTATACGGTTAGACTGCCACAGGAATCAGTTGGAATAGTCTGACAGTATCTGAAGTATGATTTGTCAATATGCTCTATAGATTTAAATTCCATTTACCATGTCTGGGAGGCTCAAGAGAAATACTTAGCAACACGACTGTATCTTCTGAAAAGCATCAGACAACTGTGGTTATTAAATAATGAGATTTCATACCCCCAAGAACTGTTGGATAGTCTGATGATGATTATGGACAAATTATGTCACGCAATTATCACAGTTTTGGGAGGTTATGTCGTTCAGTAAGAAACTTTTTTTTTTTTTTTTTTTTTTTTTTTTTTTGAGCAGGATTCCAATTAGCGTCATTCTATGAATTAAGATATATCTGCTTTTTACTGTGCTGCATACGTTACTAGTAATTTTCTGCTACTATGCTTTCATCATCCTCTAAGCACCTTAGGTATATGTAGTATGAATTTAAATTTTTGCTGTCAATGTTCAGCAAAATTAAAAGTTCTTTACATTTTGCACACTACTGCAAAAATAAAAATCGAAATTTGTTTATTACATCTCGAGAAATTTCCTTACAGAATTTTCACAAAAGCATATCCTGCTCAAAATATATTTATTCCTTTATGTCTTTTGAAAAGGTTTATTAGTAATCTTAATCAACAAAACTTATCGTCATTTACATTCTTTTATTACCAGGGTTCACTACTAAACTCAGAAATATTCAAACACACACCTACGGCCGATCGTTCAGTTAGAGTTAATATACATGAATAAATGTCTACATTAGAAACTATCTTGAAACAGTAATAATCTCATACGTAGTTTAAAAAGAAACTATAAATAATTATACGCAAATGGATTCCAACGAGCAATTACGTACAAATAATTTCATACAAGTATTTACGTATTTACATACGTAGTAAAAATTTATGGTTTAAGTAATAAGTCTAATAGAATCTTCCTTTTTTTTTCAGTAATATATATAATGTATGTATATAAATTGTGTATAATTCACTAAATTGTGTGCAATAAATATGAATTTAGTTTCAATTTCATAATTATTGATCTTAGATTTATAATATAAATTGTAAAAATATGTAAATAAAGGAATTGTATTTTATAAAAGTAAGCTAAATGTTCATTGTAATTCGATAATTGCAAGACTTGGAAAACTTAAAAAAAAAAAAAAATCCGTTGCCTAAAATGTACCTCACACTTTAATTATTAGATGGTGTACAAAATTTTCATCACTGTACATATTAATCATTGATTTGTTTGTATGTGTATGTGTGTTGGTGTGTGTTAAATTGAATTCTTGCAAAACTTTTGATTGTTTTTATAAATTTTGTATCATAAAATTTTGTACGAATACACGTATTTCTAATTTGTTATGCATATTTAGGATCAATATTTAAGGAATTAATGGCGAGTTCAAAGCTTATTTATGTTACAAAAGTTTCATACATTGAATCCTGCCTTTTAAATTTGCTTGGATGTATTAATCATTCTGCACTATTTCTGCTCATGCTGAAATACAAATTATAGCTATCAATGAGACGAATGCTTTTCTTGAGATATATTTTCTGATGATTTATGAAGAAACGTCTCTAGTCAGATCATTGGAGCTGTCATTTTAGTATCATATACTGTTATTAAAGATGGCAGATAATTATAAATTATATTAAAAGATAAACTTTGGAAAGAGAAAATTTATTTATAAAATTTTTGCTTTAAGCAACTCAAAATGCGCGAAAATGCGACAAAAAAATTATATATTATCTATTTCATATTTTGAAACATTAATTTTGGCAAAGCTCCATTTTAAATTTAGTAACTGTTTTAGGTCATTAATGTACAATTTTTTTTTTACGTATTTCTGAAGCTATTTACGATTAATAAGGAATATGATTACAAATAAATCTTTAAAAAATTACACACACGTCGAAAATACAAATTTATTCTATATTTTTAAATATAGTTATTCTCAGACATGTTACAATTTTAGCCTTCATCATGCTATTTCTAAGATGAAAATATTTATTCATACTCATCCTTAAACAATTATAACATAACAACTGATATTTAATTTTCTAATCATAATTAATCTTATCAATAAAAAACTGCTTCTATTTTTGTAATTGTGGATTTAATCTTATAAATGTTGACAAGCGTTCGGATTGAAAATTTAAAGAAAACATGATTTGCTACACAGAAAAAAAATATTTTTTAAACAAATTGTTTTGTTGAAACAACAAAAGCTTTGTTAAATCGACCAAAGTGTTGTTGCTGTAGTATGAACAAAATTTTGTTATTTCAATAAAACAGTTTGTGAAATAAAAAATTCTATATTTTGTATTGTATATTATACACAAATTTGTATAATATTTGTGTTATTATACAAAATTGTATATACTTGTATATATATTTTTTTTAATTTCACAGCGCTGCAAAAAAAAAAAAAAAAAAAAAAAAATCGAGCCCTTATACCATTTTTGCTAATTCTTGTGTAAAATGACCTCCTGAATCCGAATATAACCCCCATTTTGCCCAATCACCTACCGTTTTTTCGGGACGCCTCCAGCGCCTCCAATTTTTATTACTATTTGGTAGTTTTATGGCCATAAATTTGATTTGGAGAATGAAAATGAATTATTTTAACACTTAAAAACAAAAAAATGTAATGTATAATAAATAATAAATATAGTTGATTAATAAAATATAATAAATTTATTATATAGTTTCACTTGCAAATCCCTCCCCCCCCCTCCCACACACACTCTTAAATTTCCCCCTTGCTGCAAATATTCATGTTTTAGAATTTTCAAATCTGTATCCCCTCAGAAGATATTTAACAGTTAAAAAAATCCTTTCCTCCCATTCAAATCAAATTTATAGTCATAAAAATACCGAAAAATGATAAAAATAGAGAGGGCGTCCCTAACAAACAGTGAATAGTGACCCTCGATAGAGAGAGACTGGACATTGGCGCGCCGGCTTTTTGACGAAATTCTCCATTTTAGTGCCAGTTGCTCCATTGCTTACCATTACGCTGAGAAGAAATTTTGATTATTTTACGTCATAATCGAAAAAGAACTTATTTATTACATTTTTACTTTGTTGTGAGATAAATTGCTTTTGGAATACTTAATTTTGGAATACTTTTAAAAGATAAAAATGCATAATTATTTATTTTATATCATGCTTTAAATACATTGAATTCTCTTATTGCATGCCGTTTTACGTATTTATTTCCTATCATATGAGATAATTACATTATTTATTTGCATTATTTAGTTTTTAAGTTCTATTGTGCAATATATTTAATATGTTAGATCTCAATGTATTTTTCTGATATATTTTAAAATATATATTTAAAATAACTATATAAAAATATATTTTTTGATTTTTTGCTAGTACACAAAATGTATCAGATTTCTTAAAATAAATTAATAAAAATAAAGAAAATAAGGTTGTTATTTGCTAACATATTAAATATAAATTTCTTTTAAATAATAATTGCCGTAATAAATTTTATAAATAATATTTAAATAAGTAATTATTTTTATTTACATAACATTTAAAAAAGCTAAAAAGAAAAAAAAAATCACTAAAAAAACAAATGTAAATAAAATGAATAAAAACATTTTTTAATTTCTAAAGATATTAGTTAATATTTTTACAAATTATTATTAATAAAATTTTTATTTTTAATATTTAACTAAGTCATTATTATCAATAATGCGTAATTGAAATAAATAAAATATATATTTTTAGCATGTAAAAATATTACGTAAATATTTTTATAAAATAATAAAAAATAATTTCTGTTCTTCTGCCGTAGTTTTACGTTTATTCATGAATTACTTGACAAAAACTAAGAGTATCATATTTTTGATAAAAATTTTCTAACTTTTTATATATAGAATGTATGTCCTCAGAAAAAATAAGCTAGAATTACTTTCACTAAGGTAGAATTGCTTTCACAATCAACGTATTTTGCTTAATATAGAAATATACAACAAAAAATTCCTCTGTTTTCCGATAGGAATTGAAAAAGTAACCATGTCGAAGGTTAAAAAAAAAATTCGTTTTTCTTCAAATTCTTTTTCTCTAAGACGAAAAAAATTACATATTTACATTCTGCATTACTTTCTGCACAAATTTTGCACAATTTCCTTTCATTTATGTTGTATAGTAAAGCGTCAATCGCGAAGAAAAAAGCATTACGTTCTACGGGGATCGCTTCCAATTGGCACTAAGATGGCCGACTTTCGGTCAATGTCCAGTCTCTCTCTATATAGGGTCCCTAACAGTGAATGATAGGGGAAAATGTGCGTCATATTCTGATTCAAGATGTCATTTTACATAAGAATTTGCAAAAATTGATTTGGCAACATTTTTCATGCAGAGCAGCATTTTTAACAAATTCATTAAATTATTTTGTTGAAACTAGAAAAACTTTCTTAAATCAACCATTTTTTTTTTTTAATAACCTTAAAAAATTTTTGTTGTTACAACAAAACAATGTTTTCTGTGTAATTGTCAGCATTTCTTCATGATAATTTAATATAAGTATGATACGATAATAAATCGAAAAAGTATGCACGTTTCCTTAATAAATCGTAGAATTTACTTTAATACCACTTCCAGATGATTTATTTTAATACCACTTCCAGTTGGTATCTACTTAATCTATATTAATAAAATCAGACTTTTGTCTGTAAATTTGTCAGAATCAAAAAATTTTGCGATACCTTCACGTTTCACACACCAGGAAAGCCGAAAAGGACTTTTGCCTGTGTGTGTGTGTCATGGTGTCCGCATGTCTGTCCGATATTTTTGTCCGGGCATCACTTGAAAACGGCTGGACGGAATTCAATGGCGCTTGGTAGGAATTTAGGACTGTATCCAACTTAAAATTATATCTATCAAGTTTTCTGAAATTCCTCCGCGTTCCCCGGGGCGCATATTTACTTCCTTTACTTGAGCTCAAACGGGGATGCAATTCGATGTTACTGATTGGCTTTTGTTTCACGTGTCACATCTGACGTCACGTTTTCCGCAAAAATTTCACGAAAGATTCTTCCTGTAAAGTTTTAATAATATTTTATTGTATTTCGAGTTTTTTTTTTTTTTTTTTTTTTTTGTAAAAGATCTACATTTTCGGAGTCAAAGCTTTTTCCATCATTGATTCATGAAATAGAATCAACTTCTGAAAATGTAATTACAATTCGAAGTAACATAAAAAATTTAGATGAATGTAAAAAATGGATAGAAGAGTTTGGTGAGTTAAAAAACACGAAGTGGAATACAAGATCATCAAAGCCAGTAGCTGAAAGATTTGCTTGCTCGTAAGTATTAATATAAGGCTTTTTTCGTTCCATTTTAATTTTACATATATCGAAGTTCAGCCTTTTTAAAGAAAAAGCTGTAACGTAAATAATAAAAATAAATAGATAGATAAAAAAATACCTTTTGTATTTTGTTTTTAATTTTAATATTTTTAATCATAGAAGAAATTTATCTTCAATAAAAGCATATGATTTAGTAATTAAGAAACAAAACTGCATTAATTTGTTAAAGTTATGGAGTTACGATTGCATTTTATTACGTTTAATTCTCTGCAAAGGACAAATATATTTTAAATATCTTTAAAATTTTGAAAATATGTCTAAAAGTGCAGGTCGGATTTTAGTTAATGCACATAAACTATTATTATTTATTTATTTTAATTTATTTTAGCTAAGTATTTTGTATTAATAGATTTTATAAAATATTTTAAATTATAATTTATCAGGATACAAATGAAATTTATATTCAGCTGTACACTAAGTTTTTTTTTTTTTTTTTTTTTTTTTTTTTAAGGTCAAAAGTAAATGAGTAAATAAATAAAACAATAAAAATGATTATTTTATTTTATTTTTTAAGTTCCGAAAAAAGAAAAAAAAAACAACTTCTTTCATTTTTTCCTTTTTTTTTTTTTCTTTCCTTTTCTTCTTAGTTTTGAAATCAGATTTCATCTTAAAATTTGTTATTTTGATGATTATAAAAGAACAAAAGTAAAAAATATTTTTGGGGAGTTAAAAATAAATGCATAAATAAATAAAAATTGTAATTATTTAAATGATTAATAAAGAAAAAAAATGAAATATAAATAAATATATATATTTTTTTCCTAAGATAAAAAATAAATAAATAAGTTCCTTTTTATATAATCCTTTTTTTTTTTATTATTACTGTTAAGAAATTGTTTAAAAATATGTTTAAGGAATTTGCGTGAAAGTTATATGAACTTGTAACATAAATTAATTAGGAAAATGAGGGGAATTAAAATATTAAATAAAATGAAAAGGTTACATAATAATTAAAAATCGATGAAAAATATAGATGGCGCCACTATTTTTCTTATTCAGAATTATTTTATTAAAGTAATTTTATCCGTCATAAATTTAATATGGTAAAATAAACAATTTAAATTACTCAGAAGAAAATTTTTTTTTTCAAAATACAACTAGAAATCTCTTTCAATTATTCATATTCATTTATTCGCATAAAACGAGAAGAATATTGTTGATTATTATTGATTTAAGCTAAGTATTATAGTCAGTGGAGAATCATTGCACCATAAAATATGACAACCAATCTGCAACGACGAATTGCATCCCCGTTTGAGCTCGAGTAAAGGAAGTAAATATGCCCCCGGGGCAAAGGGCAAAAACACGTTTGTCCGGGCATCACTTGAGAACGGCTGGACGGAATTCAACGGCGCTTGGCAGAAACTTTACCCAATCTTTAACCCAATTTAAAATTATATCTATGAATATTTTCGAAATTCCCCCCCATTCCCCCTGTGAGGGCGAAGGTCAAGAGCTATTTGTGTCCAATTTTTAACTTTTATCAAAATCAGTTTAAATTATAAATGTATATGAGGAGCAAACATTCAAACCGTGTTTTCTCCAAAAATTAAAAAAAATGAGTTAGTGATTTTTCTGTGAACTCAACATTAAATAGCACAAAATTATACTATTCTTTTAAAACAAAAAAAATCACACTATAAACGCTCTTAGAAAGTTGGGGTTTCAATCAAACTGTGTTTCCTCCAGAGCCTGTTTTCAGTCAAACTGTAATTTCTCCAGCCGACCAGTCAGAACTGTTCTTTCTGGTCGCGTGACTCGTACTTTTATGTTTGTTTATTTCGTTAGTTCTATCTTGTTTTCTTCATTTTAGAGGAGTGTTTTTTTTTTTTAAATTTCAAATGGAAGAATTAATAGGTGGTGTATTAGTGAGTACTTCTAATTATGGAACTAGAAAAAGACAAATAATTGATGGAAAAGGAAAAGAAGCGAAAAAGAAACGATATTCAGGATCTTCAGATAACGTTTATGCTCCGTGCAAACATTCTAGTGATACTTTTTCATGCACTGATGTTAGACCTAATAACGTTATGAAGTTTCGAGATAGACTTTACAAAATTGCGGACAAACAGCGACAAGATTCTATTATAGCTTCATTGGTTGTTACAAAAAATGTAACTCGACGTAGACCTAATAACCCAACCCAAAATAAATCGCAATCATCTGGCTCACAGCATGCATTTTCTGCTTCTTATTTTATTACTAGTAGCAGTAGTAGGAGAATTCCTGTGTGTAAAAACAATTTCATGGCTATAACTAAAATAGGTCGTACAAGGCTAGCCACTACTGTTACTAAAGTACATGCTGGTGAACCTATTGAGGAAAAGAGTGGAGGCGATAGAAAAAGCCACTTAAACATTAATAAAAAAAACAAGGTAAGAGAATTCATCTCAAACTTAAAGGCATCAGAAAGTCATTATGGAAGACAAAAATCGAAGCGATTGTACTTGCACTGCACATTAAGTACAAGCAAGTTGCATGAAATTTACAACAAGAACTGGAACGACGACCTGGACAAAGTTAATTTCGCTATGTTCAGGAGAATATTAATAAATGAATTTTATATAGACTTTAAGTCTCCTTCTAGTGATGTTTACAGCACGTGTTCTTTACTTGACCAAAAAATAAAGTCCTGTCCTGCAGGGTCTACAGAAAAAGTTGATCATATGACTGACAAAAGAATTCATATACTAAGAGCCAATGCATTTTATTCCATTATGAAAGAAAAAACAGATGAATCAGTTGTTAGTTTATGTTTTGATTTATAACAGATTCAACATCTGCCAAAAACAAATATTCAAGATGCCTATTACTTAAGGCAATTCAACTTCTACAGCTTATGCATAATGAGTTTGGATGGTCTAATTACAACATTTTATAATTGGTCTGAGGAGTTAGCAGGCAAAGGCAGCACTGAAATATCGTCGGCTTTATATTGTCACCTAAACAAAATGGACCTTGAAGGTTGTGGTGTATTTCGTCATTGTATTCCTGATTTAATCTATTGGACTGTTGGTAAGTGACGTCACGTCCAATCAATGATCTGTTCATTCCTTTTTACGTTTATCTCTGCTAGAACAGATCGCAGTCTTAAAAATGTAGTCGTTCATGTTACTTGTATTTTTCATGTGTAATTGTCATAGTCATCTATTAAATTTTGTGTGTTTAAAATGAAACGCCTCGTCATATCTTAGTTATGGCTCATAAATCTTCTCCTGCATACAAAATACTAAAATGGCGACGAGATGAAAAAGAAAAAAGCAAAAAGAAGTTTTGCTCTTCAACATTTTAACAATATCTACTTCAAGATGATTAAAAATGAAATCTGCAGTTCATAAAAAAAGAACGGAATATCTTCTACACATGTGTTTATTCAAAATCTACTTATTTCATAAAGAAAATTGATATTTCGAAATGAATCATTATGCGATCGGAGACAGCAGCAGTTAATATCATTGTCTGGTGGCGGGCAGGTACGATTTAGGCGCCAGTGAGTGTAATTATCGTCTGCGATAATCTGCGACTTTTTATTTTTTCGGGAAAGAGAAAAAAAAGGTATTTACACATTTATTTTATTTTTTTTCTTTCTGTTCTTTTATTAGATTGCATGTTTTTATTGTTAGAACTAGCATAATTTTATTAAAAATGTTTCAGAATTTTAAGGAATTCAATGATTCAATTGAATCTTTTGAGATTTATGTTAGAAGATTGGAACAAAACTTTATATTGTTTGATATTAAGGATGAAAAAAAAGTTAGTGCCTTAATAACTTTTATAGGCCCGAAATTATATAATTTACTTACAAATTTACTGTTCCCAGATCTCCCTGAATCAAAAACTTACACTGAATTAGTAGATGTCTTAACAAAACATCTATGTAAAATTCCAAACAAAATCAGTGAACGGATTAAATTTAGAAAATGTTGTCAAGGAGATAACGAATCTGTGCAGGATTTTAGTGTTCGATTAAAGAAGCTTACAACACATTGCGCGTTAACAGGCGAATCGCTGTCAGAAAATTTGTTAGAACAATTTTTACGCGGATTAAAAAATGAAACAATCCAAAGCAAATTAATGTCTCAGGTTGAAGATTTAACATTTGAAAAAGCAGTAGAACAAGCCGTAACTATGCAAAGTACTGAAAACGACATGATAGAATTACAAAATAAAAATTTGAATTTTAATAAAGTTTCTGTTAGTGTTAGGAAACCAAAACAAAATTATTCTCAAAATAACTTAAGTAAACAAAACGTGAACAAAACTGAGAGTGCAAATAAAAGTAAAACTTATTGTTATCGTTGTCGAAATAGCTCTCATTTAGCAAATGTTTGTAAATTTATTAATGCAGTTTGCAATTTTTGTAAAAAACGCGGTCATTTGAGTAAGGTGTGTCGGAACGCACAAAACAATGTTACTCAAAAGAAAATTGTAAATGTTCTTGATACTGTAGACATTTTGTCATTACAATCTGAAGGCACTAAACCTATAAAAATTTGGGTTTTGATAGAAAATAGTGCTAAAGCAGAAATGGAACTTGATACGGGATCGGCGATTTCCGCCGTACCGATAAATCGTTTTCGGAGATTATTTCCAGAACATAAAATGTTTCCTGCTGATGTACAATTAAAAACAGCCACGGGAGAAATTTTCTAGCCCGAGGGATTTGTTAGAGTAAATGTAACTTACGAAAACAAAACTAGGAATGTTAAGTTATATTTAGTTAAAAAAGACAATTTTCCTTTATTGCTGGGTAGGGATTGGATAACTACATTTAATATATTCCCAAACAATTTACAAACTGTTCCGGTAAACAAAGTACAAATCTCGGATAATTTAAATAATTTACTAAATAAATTTCCGGATTTATTTACAAATAACGTAGGTGAAATTAAAAATGTTAAAGCTGAATTACATTTAGAGAAAGGTTACGTGAATATAATCTTAAAATAAATAACGAAAAATCTTTTTTCATGAATGATGAAATTACATACTGCGGTTACAAAATTGATAAAAATGGCATACACAAAACGCAAGAAAAAATTTCTGCTATTTTAAATGCTCCAATACCTCAAAACGTAACTCAAGTAAAAGCGTTCCTAGGCTTAGTATCTTACTATTCTAGATTTGTTCCTAAATTATCTACGATTGCTTATCCTCTAAATGAATTATTACGTAAAAATGCAAATTTTCAGTGGACTAAAAAATGTGAAAATTCATTTAATGCAATTAAACAGGAAATTACTTCCGAAAGGATTCTCACCCACTTTAATCCTAAATTACCCTTAATTTTAGCCACTGATGCTTCTCCTTATGGAATTTCGGCAGTACTTTCGCATACAATGCCAGATAACTCCGAAAAACCCATAGCTTTTGCTTCTAGAACTTTATCTTCTGCAGAAAAGCGGTATAGTCAGGTAGATAAAGAAGCGTTAGCAATAATTTTTGGTGTAAAGAAATTTTTTTCAATTTTTATATGGTAGGAGATTTACTCTGTATACTGATAGTAAACCCCTAGTTTCCATATTTTCACCCGTAAAAAGTATTCCGGTACTTTCGGCAGCTAGAATGCAAAGATACGCATTATACTTACAGACATTTAATTATGATATTAAATATAAAAAATCTGCAGAACACGGAAATGCCGATGCTCTATCACGTCTTCCATTACGTAGTGAAGACTTACTGCTGCCGTCGTCCGATTCGCTACAACCAGAAAAAGTGTCACCAACTTTGTCACCAAATTTAATTGGCAACCTTGATGAATCCGATTGTTTATTTATTCATCAAATCACATCGTTACCGTTAAATACAAAGATATTATGTGCAAGTTCTAAGCGAGATCCAACATTGAAAGAAATGTACCGACATTTAATATCAGGCACACAGATGCCAAATTACTTACTTTTTGGACATAAACAACAGGATTTTTCTATACTAAATAATTGCATACTACAAGGGAATCGTGTTGTAATTCCTACTGTTCATAGACAAAAAGTGTTGGAAGATTTGCATTTTGGCCATTTTGGCATAGTAAAAATGAAAGCACTGGCACGTAGTTTTGTATGGTGGCCAGGTATTGATAAAGACATTGAGAATTTAGCAAATAACTGTTCTGTTTGTATTAAATTAAAACATAATCCTCCTAAAATGGAAAATCATCACTGGGAATGGCCTACAACACCTTGGAACAGAATACATGTAGACTTTTTTGGTCCAATGATGGGGAAAATGTTTTTAATCGTAGTAGATGCCCACAGTAAATGGACAGAAGTGTTCATTGTTCCTAATACTACGGCTGAGAACACTATAAACTGTCTTTCTTCGCTTTTTGCCAGATATGGCTATCCTGTGTCCCTTGTGTCTGATAATGGGCCACAATTCATTTCAGAAAAATTCGAACATTTTCTACAAAGTAAAGGCATAAAACATAGTTTAACTGCACCATATCATCCCTCTACAAATGGTCAAGCCGAAAGATATGTCCAAATAATTAAAAAAGGATTGAAATCCTTAAGTTCAGAACCCGGAAATCTCCAATTTAAGTTAAACGAATTTTTATTCCAATACCGAATAATGCCTCATATTACAACAGGGGAGAGTCCCGCATCATTATTTCTGAAAAGAAATATCAGATCAAAATTAGATTTGCTTGTACCAAATGTTAAAAATTATGTTGAAAGCAAACAACATAAAAATGTTTTTAACAAGAAAAAGATAAGAGAATTCCAAATAAATGAAAAAGTTGCAGTACGCAATTATACATCAGGATATAAATGGAAAATAGGTAAAGTAATTGCCAGACTAGGTAAACTACATTACAAAATTCAAGTAGGTTCATGTGTATGGAAAAGACACGTTGATCAACTAAAAAGTGTAGGTTCCAGAGTACAACTAGAGGAAACTACAAATCCTGGTGAAATTGAAAAGAACACTCTTGATGGAAATATTCCCATGGTTTCCGATAGCAAGAGTCCACACCTGCAAAGCAATGGAGAATCTAAGTCTGGTAGGAGGCCTGCAATAACTCCAGATCCAGTGCCCACCGATCCTGCCATTATATCAGATCCAGTGCCAACCGATCCTTCCACTACACCAGATCCAGGGCCAACCGACAGTAGATCTGTGTCTACAAAGCCTGGAGAAATTGACTGTGATAAAAATACCAACAGTACTCTAAATAAAAATAAACTAAAATCTGAACATTCAAAACTTAAAAACACTAATTTGTCTTTTTCTGAACAGGTTGTAAGAAGATCATCTAGAGTAAGAAAACCTCCCATCAGGTATGGTATACAGAATTAAGGGGAGGAGAAATGTGGTGTATTTCGTCATTGTATTCCTGATTTAATCTATTGGACTGTTGGTAAGTGACGTCACGTCCAATCAATGATCTGTTCATTCCTTTTTACGTTTATCTCTGCTAGAACAGATCGCAGTCTTAAAAATGTAGTCGTTCATGTTACTTGTATTTTTCATGTGTAATTGTCATAGTCATCTATTAAATTTTGTGTGTTTAAAATGAAACGCCTCGTCATATCTTAGTTATGGCTCATAAATCTTCTCCTGCATACAAAATACTAAAAAGGTAAAAAATCTTTGCGACTCTTTAGTGATGGTTGTATTGCCCGAAATAAGAATAACATAATTCTTCAAATGCTATTGCACTTTTTGTACACTACAACGTCAAGCATAGAAAATATAGTATTGTACTTTCCTGTCAGAAGACATAGTTTCCTTCCAGCAGATCGTATATTCGGTCGTGTTGAGATGATACTCAGAAAAAATGTAACAATAACATCAAAAGAACAATACTATGAACTGTAACAATGAACTGTATCAGAAAGTTGGTGATGTAAAAATATTGGGGATTGATTGGAAACTTTATAAAACGAAATCACTTAATGCTTATTTCAAAAAATTCCCATACATATCAGAATTGAAAAGAATAGTTTTAGAAAAAAATGGAGAAAGTGTGATGGTCAAAGGATTCAAAAACTATAAATTCGAAAATATAAAAGAACAATCTGGAGCAAAACTTTTTAGGAAGGGGATTAATACTGCTACTATACGAAATGTTGTCTTACAATGTCTTTCTCTGAGTCATGGAATATCACTTGAAAAGAAAAATGACGTAGACAAACTTTTAAAATTGATGTAGGGTGAAGAGTGGAAAAATCAGCCTGATTTTAAATGGTATAAAGATATCATTACTAATAACTTTCATGTAGAATATGAAGAAACAGAGGAAGCATGCAATTACTTATGTGAAGATATTGGTTTAAAAATTTAAATTTCAAATTGGCTTAAAAATTTTAGTTCTTTCCTACAATTTGCAGGATGATTTTTCACGTGTAAATATTTAATTTAATTTTATAATTACATAACAAAGTCTGTTCTGTTAATTAGTTTATTTCATTAAGAATTTTATTTCATCGATATGCGAGTTACATACTTTTTCATTCAAAAAATGTTTTGTCCCCATTCGAAACATTCAAAACATGTTTTCTCCTCTGTGTTTCGGTCAAAACATGCTTTCTCCAAAAATCGAATGCATTTTTCTAATTAACTCTAAGTTTATTAGGTAAAGTATGACGACATATCTTCCTAGTAACCAATAATACGACTAAACAAACGATAATTAGGGTCTAAGAAGGGTTATTTTTTAATTTATCAGTTTTTTGTGTTTTCTGAAAAATTGTATTCGAAGGAGAAAACACGGTTTGAATGTTTGCTCCTCATATGTAATTGAATCCAAAAAACCATGTGACTTATTTGAAATTTGCAAGGAAGAACTGAAATTTCGATAACTACGTTTGTCTCGATTAAACCGGCATTACAATAATAATAATAATAATAATAATAATAGCATTGATATTGTTTTATTCGTTTAGAAGCTACAATGACATAGACAAAGGTTTGAAACTTGTAATATTTTTCTTTTTTGAATTGGATTAAAGATTTATTTATTTACAATAAATAAATAAATAAATATGATATCTAAGGCAGGCCTAAATACCTTTTCTATTACTATTTGAAAGTTTTGAGTTTTTATTATATCCCAACGTATGTAACACAACAGCCACGCAGAAAAGCTTTTCACTCACTATACTTACTTATAAATGACTTTTGCATCGATCTGAAATGACTAGGGAATGTGGCATCATTTACTTCACCTGCTTAATGATAAGAATTTATAGTCTTCGCCGAGCCCCAAAACTGGTGAAAATGACATAATTTCATTTCTAGTATCATTCAAAGTATTGAAATGAATCTATATTTTAATACGATATGGAATTATACGTAATTTTATATACATTAGTTATAGTAAAAAGTTGAAATATTTTTTGTATGTGTTGCATTAGTGGAATGATTAACAAAATTCATTCTTTAAATAATGACTTTGTAAAGATTGCTCTTAAATGTTTTATAAGAAAGAAATGAAAGGATATTTTCAAGGTTTATGTGACATCTGCCGTTTCTAACATAAATTAACACAAAAATAAATTTAATGGTTGCAGTCAAGATTACATTTATGCGCAGAATTGTAAGCAATCTAAGCCTGACTGGTATTAAAACTCTTCATGTACCTTTTACGACATTTTTTAGAAGTAGTTTTATAAACAATAATTCCACTCGATTTAAATTAATTTAAAATTAAGAACAGTCAATGTATAGACAAAAATATCTAAAATGAAATGACTGATTCTATATTATTGACTAATAACTGATTGATTTGATTATTAATTGCTATATTAATGGTATAATTTGACTGATTCTAATATAACTTTTGGAAGATAAGCTACAAAAGGTTATTTGCACTTAATGACAAAGATTTCGATGATTCATTTAATGTATTAAGAAACTTTTATTTTTCTTTGAATAATTTGTTTCTATTTGATGACACTGGTTCTTGTCAGAAGGCAAATTTGAATATTTTTTTAGAACAGTAAGTTTTTCTTAACACATCCCTTCAAATGACCAAAATGGAAATAGTAAAGAGAAGGAGTATAACAATCTTTTTTTTCTCTTTGGTCAGTTTCCAAAAGTAACTCAGTACTGCTGGATGTTATTTCATGAATATCGTGTGTATTTCTGAACCACTCTGTATAGACCAGCATTCAAATTTAAAGTGCTACCAAAGATTCACAGAACAATGATTACCACATACCTGTGACAGTATATTCGCCTGTTATTAGATCCCTAACTGATGTATGAGATTAACGTAATATATATTTATATATATATATATATATATATATATATATATATATAACTGTTTAACTTGAGCCGCACCCGTCTTACAAGACGATATTTGACCCACAATAAAATAATGGTAAATTTTTGTTATAAGGCACTAAATGTACTTGTAATATCCAAAAAATCTTTTAGAAAATTAAATGTTAAACAAAAAATTTCAGTTATATATAGCTAATTGTAAATAAAACTTCAGTGAACAATACAACAAAATTCAATGTAAAACCTTACATTTAAAAAATCTACGTTTCTATATATATCGAGAGTATGCAAAAAAGTAAAAGGAGGAAGCGTATGTTGATTACAAGACAAATAATTTTTGATTATGTAATTTTAAACAGCAAGTATTAATACCTGCGTAATTGTAATTAAATTCCTGTTGTGAGTCAAGTTGCTTTAAATTACTGTGAAGGTAGAGAATGACATCCATCCTTTGCATTCAAATAGTTAGTCTAGTAAAAAAAAAATAGCGTAAAAAAAATTCTTCATAAGAAACACCTTTGCGAGTTATCTCGTGGGTCAATATTAATGTAAATTTGACCCAGAAAACGAGTGTCTCACGGGTTTCGATGGGTACATGACACAATGCAGTAGTCACACTGTAAAAAAATAAGTATTACCAGCTGCAAAAAACGTGATTGGAGAAAATAATTATTTTATTCAATTACAGAGAGATTCTTGCAGCTGGTAACAGTTATTTTTTTACAGTGCATGGGCAGTTGTTAAAATTTAATCCAATTTTTTAACACTGAAACATAAAAAAATTATTTATTTAAAAATTAATTATTAATAAATCCACATAGAATAACATTATTGAAATATACTAACTTAAAATTGCAAGAAAAATTAAAAAATGAAAATCAATTACTAGAGAACATTTCAAAATTTTTCAAAAATAAATAAATAAATAAATAAATAAATAAAATAAACTAATAAATAAATAAAATTTTGAATTATATTTTATTAAAAATAAATGGTTTTGATTTGAAACCCTTTTCAAATGTATATATTTATATGAAATTTTTTAAACATTTCACTGAAGAAAACGAAACTTTTTTTACATAAAAGAAATAAAATATTGAATTAACAATATATATATAGTGTGTCACTCACACGACTTTCTCTTACTTTGAAGTTTAATATTACAAATACAGGTTTGAGATTAAAAGATAAGATAACAAGTACTGTTATGTAAACCTATGTTAAAACATTTGAAATTAGGCTTCGGAAGAGTTTTATATGATAATTAGTTCTGTATGAGGGGGCTGCCGCCCCTCTCAACCCCCCGTTTTATTACTGTACCTACATTTACATGGAATTTAAATCTTTTATTAAAATTAAAAGTTCACTTAAAATTATACAGACAACTTTCACACACAACATTCCTAAGAACTCCTTAGTCTTGATTAAACTTTTTCAGTACAAACTTATATTAATTTCAAAATACAACTTTTGGATCTTCTATAATTATTCGTTTTTAAGTTATTCTAAGACGCTAAAACACTTCAAACGTTAAAACACTTGACTTCGCCAATCAGGAAGCCTCAAAACGTGTAAATATGCAAAAAACAAGTGACGAATATTTAGGTTAAAAACATACAATATTTATCATATGTCTATGAGGAATTCGTTTCAATTCTTGAACAGCTTTCCTGGACACGATAAAATATTATAGTAAAGCACTTCCACTAACAATGAAAAAGAACGTTATCGCTTAAATATTTTCAGCCCTGTGTATCATTTGAAGATTACGCACAAACAACATGGTGCACCTAAACATAATCCTATAATAATAATACACGGCACAACCTGAAATAAACTTCCATCAATTTTCAGCTATTGTCGCACCATAATCTAGATCTTTTGTGTAGCCCTGTAACCACCGCACTTTAGAATGCAGAAAAGGAGGGGGGAAAAAAGCTAAAAACCCCATAGAAATAGCATGGGACGAAAACCTAAAAAACTCACAATGTCAAATGTGTTTAAAAAAAAAAAAAAAAAAAAAAAGGCTCACACCGGAAGTAATAAAAAGACAAAATTAACTGGAAAAAGACATCGAGGAGCGGGTGGGTAGGGCTGGAGCATTAGACCTATCGTCCAGGATTAATACGTCTAGCCTATGAACAGTGAATTATTCCCCAATCTATTTTACATGAGACATGTTTTTATGCATATAAGAAATATCTATTCATTTCATTCGTTTTCGTGCAGTCTATAGCTGTTAAACTCTACTTACCTGCAATTTTCCCCCATAGACGTAATGTATTTGAATTCTCTTGGGTGTCCCTGTACACGAACCATTTGCTTCATCTCAACGAAAAGCTTAGTGCAGCATCCCTATATCATACACATTTAGAATACCACGTTTGGTTCTGCTACCATTTGTTCTTGAGATATGCTGATAACAGACATACACACAGACACATACTTACACACAGACCAACCGCTTAAAACATGATTTTCGGATTCAGAGCACCTCAAAACGTGTAAATATAACAAAAACTCGCATTCGAAAATCTGACCCAAAAACAATTAAAAATACAATCAAAATCCAAAATATGAAAGCATACCCAATATGTTACCAAGGTCTCTATTTGAATTTTGTATGCGATATATATGTATAACGTCCACCAACTCTTAATATATATTATATTTCTAATCCTTTCAGTTATGGTAATAAGCTAAATATACCATTTATTGTTATTATTATTTTTTTACTTCCATTATTTGACTATCGAAGGTAATGAAATATTCTATTCTGCCAAAAGTATCAATATCGAATTTTTACCTAATTTACATGTTTGAAGATCTCCTGAAATCATTTTTTTTTTTTTTTTTTTTTGCATAATTGTAAGTGTACATCTGTCTCTGTGCGTGTATGTGTTTGGGGTGTTTTATAACATGCATAGTAGTGAGTAATAGAAGTCGTGTCGCTCAAACGTAAGTAATATCTATCTCAGAAAAAAAAAAAAAAAAAGTTATTATAACAATAATACTACAACTAAGTAAAATTATAATATTTGTATTGATATTATAACGCGAATGTTATAAGAATAGGTCAATTTCAGCGAAAACAATAAAACAACAGAGTTTCGTGAATTTATTCACTTTTAAGATGGACTTTCAAAGGTCAGTCTTCTTTATAAAAACACTCAGGATTTATTTAGTTTTTGTCTTTATTCAGTTACTTTATTTTACGACGATAATTTTAAGAAAAATCGAATAGCAATTACAGCTTCACACCTCTGATTTAATGACGATTCAATGTAATTGTCTTTCACTCTATTTGATCTAAACAAGCTATGTTGTAAATTGGTTCGGGGAGGAAATAACAGTTTCTGTGTTCCCAATAGATTAATGCTAGAATTAATTGCAAAGAACATTCTTGAATTAATTTGAAAATTGTATCCAACTGTTATATAGTTTTAAACCAACTGGTAAATAAACAAAAATTATTATTGCTTTTTCTCAATTAAAACTTTGTTATTATGTTTCACATGACATAAATATTTATAATTGAAGTTACAAATAGGTCTATTGTTCCTTTCTTTAAACATCTTTTATTTTTCTTGTAATTTAATTATCTTTAATTTATTTGGAATTAATTGAACGTCATTTCAGACTTTAATTGACTTGCTTTATTATGAAGATATACATTAAACTTGCAAATTAGTAAATCGATCTCACCATCAGCGTTTCAGTTTTCAGATATGTGTTTCCAAAAATTAATAACTAATTATTAAAAGTAAATATCTTATATATATAAACAATTATATAAACAAACAAAATATATAAACAATTTCTACTTTCCAAGCAAATACTGTATAAGGTAAGTATTGTACTCAGGGAAAATCGACTATAGAATTTTAATGTATACATATTGAGATAACTTAAATACATTTTTTTTTTTTTTAATGTTTTGATAATGGAGTATATTTTTGCGTTTGTGTGTGCATTTACGTATGTATGCGTGCGTTTATGTGTGCGAGTGAGTGATTAAACAAGACATTATTTAAATAATTCCTTACGCTCCCACTAACTTCAAAAGTCGTAGTTTTATTACATGACATTGTCACATGAACTGGATAGACTTTCATGAGGGAGTCTTTTATAGGGACAGAAAGAAAAATTTTATTCCCTACGTCTTATGGATACAAGTTTGTTAAATCGTACTTGTGTCAAAACTCTATATTTAAGGAAAACTAAGTTGAGTAAGGATGTTATACATCATCAAGACGGTTAACACGTTCACGCCGGCGTGACCCACAGGTGGGTCACAGCTACAGTCCGCAGCAAAAGTAACCGAACACTGGCAATAATCCCTGTCCAAAAATGTACACTTAATACTGCTTTGTTAAATAAATCCTTCTCAATTCATAAAATTAGTCAGTCTAAAAACATTATTCGAGAAGGATTTATTGAACAAAACAGTATTAAGTATACTTTTTTGACATCGGAATTATTGGCTAGTGCTCGGATACTTTTGAGAAGACTATGAAAACCAAATGCGCAGGCGTGAATGTGTTAACCCTTTCAGTCGCAGTGTTCCCGCTGATGGAACACCAAATTTTAATTCTCAAGTTCAAAAATTCCTCCCGGAAATATTTTATCAAAAATTTACATTTATAACATAGCAGAAAAGACCCTCTTTTTAACATGAAAATTTAAAATTTCTTCTATTATAATTATGTTCGTAAATTCCGGTGGCAGTATAATTTAAATTATCCGAATTACCTTGTGCCGCAAAGGGTTAAAATACTCCGGAATAAATTGAAATGTTGGGATCTATGCAACTTTTACGAGTTTTTGTTGTCGATAATGTTTACTTATAAAGTGATTTATTTATTAAATTAAATATTATTTGAATTTAATAAGGTTTACTTACAGATATTTGAAACCGAAAATTTCTCGAAAAGGAACAATGCTATTTTTTTTATTTTTTAAATATTTATGATCAGCTATGTGTCTAAAAGCCATTTTTAAAATTAGTTTAGTACTTTTTAGAATTAATTAAGTAGTGAACGTTAAAGGGTTAATGTATGGCTTTTAAAAAGAGCAGGATTATAGTTTTTTTTTTTTTGTTTGTTTGTCATTACAAGGATACAACGTGTATTTTTAGACACAAGGGTCTATAGAATCAAATTATGAAAGTTAATTATTCTAATGTCAAAAATATGATAGATATTATATTGCTTTTTTAAAGTATGATCATTGTAGAAAATGAAGTGCATATTCATTCTTCATTGTTATTATACAGAGAAGTATGAAAAAAAAATATTGAAATGTTCAGTGGTTCAAATACCGCATATTTCCGTGCATAAGTCGACAATTTTTAGAATTTTATTTTAAAGAATTTTTCAGGATAGAATGGAGCAAAATTTTACATAAATATTAAATATCATTTGCATGGTAAAAATTTCGGGCTCATTTAAAAAAAAATATTTATAGTAGTCGCATGAGCATCAAGTGTTATGGACATTCTCACTTTTAAACTTCATAAGTTGTGATTTTTTTAGCATGGCTGAATAGGGTAATATTTCATTTAAACTTGCATTATAGGGATTATTGCGATGGAAATACAAGGGATTTGCGTGAAAAATAAAATATGAAACTGACGCTGAGAAAATTAATAAATAAAATATATATGATGGGGAATTGAGCAAAGTTCACCTATGCCAACTAGTCTTAACAAAATAACGGTATTTTCCAAAAAACACTACTGGGTGATACAAAAATTCTAGAAAAATAAATTCATTTAATCAATTTTTCTTTTTTAAAGTTATTTAGATTATTTACGTATTTGTACAGTCGGGGGAAAAAAAACGCAGCACTGGCCGTAATTTTGTTATTAATTGACACAGAAAAATTTAATAGCCACCATTGAGCAGAAAATTAAATGCACTTTCTGAAAATGTTGCCGAATTTTAAATTAGGGGTTATCTACATATTGAAATCAGCGCCAACTTTTTTTTAATAGGAACAACCAATTTTGACTTCATTATCGAATTTCTGAGATTCTGGCTGTGCGGAAAAGTGTACTATATGTATAGTTTATCTTTAGTATTCCTAGAGTTATAATCAAAAAAGTGTTATGGGGTTATTTGTAAATGTAGAAAAATAAAATTAAGATCTTACAGGAATTGCACAAAATTTTACTGTTTCACACCGGAAATATTTCAAATAAAAAAGAGTTATAAAAATTAATAAAAAAGTTAACATGTTTGCAGTACCTTAATTATACTGAATTCAGTTTTTCAGATATGTACTTCAATACTTTTTTAGACAATTTTAGGTATATTTAAATACATTACATTTACAATTGTTCAGACAATACTCTTTAAAAAAGTGCAGTATTTTTCAATTAAGAAGTATCATGGATATATCACCAATAAAGTTTAAATTTTCTTTCGTACGTGTGACATAATACACGAACTGAAATAATATACCTATATATATACAACAACGCATAAACTAAATCTTTTCTGATAAATTATTGTAAGGTTTTTTGAAGTAAATATTAAACAATTTTAATCGCACTTACCAGTTTTGTGTCAGTTGAACTCCTTGGAACTGTACGATATGTTTTATAATTTCTATGAAAATATAATTTCTTAATTAATGCTTTCGTGACTGCTGACATAGATTCGCGTCGTTTGAAAATCTGTAACTCTGTCAGTGGGCGTTTCTTTCATAATTTGTGTGTTACTTATTACTTAAGTATGTACCCAGTGTTCAT